>JAWWNF010000595.1:0-600000 GCA_034641395.1 Darevskia armeniaca
CTACTAATATACTACTAGTAGTAATAATTTTATTTCTATCTTGTTTTTTATGCCCTCGTGACAATTTGCCAGCACCCTAGTGCAAATTTCTCCTTATACACATTTTCTTAAATGCAATTTTTGCCTGATCCAGAAACGTTTTTGAGAGGACTTTCCTGCAATATTAATGCATGTTATTTATTATTTTCACTGACTTTTTCCTCTTTTTCCTTTTGCATGCATTACTTGGCTGGAGAGCTTCACTGCAAAACTGCGATAAGTGCAAATTTTGAAGGATGGTTCTGTGCTGATATTTGCTTACTGTTTCCGAAAGGGTGAATTAGATATAGGTAAAGGTAAAGGGACGCCTGACCATTAGATCCAGTCGTGTCCGACTCTGGGGTTGCGGCGCTCATCTCGCTTTACTGGCCGAGGGAGCCGGCGTACAGCTTCCAGGTCATGTGGCCAGCATGACTAAGCCGCTTCTGGCGAACCAGAGCAGCGCGCGGAAACGCCGTTTACCTTCCCGCCGGAGCTGTACCTATTTATCTATTTGCACTTTGACATGCTTTCAAACTGCTAGGTGGGCAGGAGCAGGGACCGAGCAACGGGAGCTCACCCCGTCGCGGGGATTCAAACCGCCGACCTTCTGATCGGCAAGCCCTAGGCTCTGTGGTTTAACCCACAGCGCCACCCGCGTCCCGAGCTAGATATAGGCTTGCATTAAAATCCTCACAACACCAAAATTCCTCCTCTGACCCGCTTTGCAACACGGGCTGGCTGCTACTGTATGCATTTGAAAACAGGCTGAATATATTGAAATGAGGCAAATTCACCTCAGCTTCCATCTGACAGCATTGCCTGCTATTTTTGAACAGCATCAAAAATTTAATCTATGGGACAAACTTTGTGGGGGGGTTGGGGGGGCTTTCCTGTAGTTGTATTGCTTTAAACTGTTTTTTAATATTGCATTTTAATATTACTGTTGTGTGTTAATTGTTATAACTTGCCCTGGGACCTTAGGTAGAAGGGTGCTAATAAACTGATACAAGATGAGATTTAAAAAAATATGTTTGATTATACCAACAACAACAACAACAACCCTGAAGCTTTTTTTTCTAGGGATTATAGGGAAAGAATTTCCCCCCAAAAAGATGGTTGAGTTGTTTATGTACGTAACTACAGCAGGTAGGATTCTTTATGCACAGAAATGGAAAGATGAAGAAGTTCCCACCAAAGAAAAATGATAGAAAAAGTGATGGACTGTGCTGAATCAGAAAAGCCAACAGCTAAAACAAGAGAATGACAACTGCTTTATGGAATTATGGAAGCATTTCCCAGGCTATTCAAAGAAATATTATAATTCAATCAATTCACAAACAGGAATAATTAGACATTATTGTATTATGGTTATGATATAAAAGATGCAGCAATGAGATAGAATGAAAAAACCCCACAGAAAATGGAATGCAATGTTGATAAAACAAAAGAAAAAATTAATATGCATTGGAACTTTATGTGAAATTTGTGGATATTTAATAATATACCGGTTTGTGTGTGTGTGTGTGTGTGTATAGATATCTATATCTATATCTATATCTATATCTATATCTATATATCTATATCTATATCTATATCTATATCTATATCTATATCTATCTGTATCTATCTATCTATCTATCTATCTATCTATCTATCTATCTATCTATATACTGTGTCTACTCCTACTACTAATGATAGTGATATTATTATTATTATATTTTGCTTGTGATAATGCAGGTCTTTGCGTGAATTAATGCCTTATTATCCTTTGCAGCCATGCTGCATATTTGTATTTCCAGTTTGTGGTTTGAATTTTTTAGTCTTCATTATTCCACACGGCCTTTTTTCTTTTCTTTTTTTTTGTTATGCTTGCACTTGGATTTTGGGGTTAACTAATCAGTAAAAAGCAAAAGGAGAAGTTGGGGGGGGATGATGGGATTTCTCCATCCTGGAGAAAACGGAGAGACTCGAACTCAGCACCAAGCAAACCCAACAAGCTCAACGGGTGCAGGGACCTGGTTTTCCCCTCGAGCTGCGACAGGGGGCACCAAAGACCCCCTTGGCGAGTGCCATCCTTTCCCCTGTCTCTGCCCTCCTCGGAAGGGAGTAGAAGAACCGGGACTTACCTCTCGCACACGCGGACGGTCCAGGCGGCGATAATCCAGGAGGAGATGCTGAAGACCAGGAGGGACCGTCCCGGGGCAGATGGTCATGAGGGTCTTCATGACGAAGCGGGTGTTGAAGTTGATCTGTTGAGGGGCCCCGATGCTCCCGCGAAGAGGCGTCGGTGAAGAGCTTGCTGTGGAGGAGCATGACCCGCCCCGATCAGGTAGAGGCGGAGAAACATGGGGATGGAGAGGATGATGTCCACGTCAGTGTTGGCCTCCGAGGTGGCGTACGTGAACGCCAGGCGGGTCGTCCACGTGAAGAAGTACTGGCCCGGGATGGGATGGATGGCGCAGACGAGGAGCTCCAACGTGATGAAGAAAATGCGCTCGTAGGTCATGGCGATGCGCCAGTCGTCGCTCCGTTGTCCACCATGAACAGCTGCGAAAAGGGAGGGACAGCGTTCAAGCCAGGGTTTGCGGGGTACAGAAACCACACACCCGTCATGGTCCAAAACAAAGAAGGTGGGCACTTGGCAAGGGCCCTTCCCAGCCAAAGGAATGCACATGTCAATAATAATAATAATAATAATAATAATAATAATAATAATTTATTATTTGTACCCCCGCCCATCTGGCCGGGTCTCCCCCAGGCCACTCTGGGCGGCCTCCAACAGATATTAAAATACATTAAAATATCACAACTTCCCTAAACAGGGCTGCCTTCAGGTATTTTCTGAATGTCAGATAGTTGTTTATCACTTTGACCTCTGCTGGGAGGGCGTTCCACAGGGCGGGTGCCACTACCGAAAAGGCCCTCTGCCTGTTCCCTGTACCTTTGCTTCTCACACTGAGGGAACTGCCAGAATTATACATTCTTTATCATATATTAGTCACCAAAGTTCTGAGAAGAATAAAAGGTAAAGGGACCCCTGACCATTAGGTCCAGTCGTGACCGACTCTGGGGTTGACCGCTCGTCTCGCATTATTAGCCGAGGAAGCCAGCATACAGCTTCCGGGTCATGTGGCCAGCATGGCTAAGCCGCCTTCTGGCGAACCAGAGCAGCGCACTGGAAACGCCGTTTACCTTCCCGCCGGAGCGGTACCTATTTATCTACTTGCACTTTGACGTGCTTTCAAACTGCTAGGTGGGGCAGGATGTCTAGTATGTCTTCCAGATGGTAAACTCAGTCTTTAGATTTCATTTAAATAAATTCCTGAAGATGTCGACAAAGGTAAGTTCACTGTGGTTTCCAATAGCGTGAGGTGTTGATGATATTACCAACAAATGTTAATAAAGATGTACGTAAAGATGAAGAGACATCTAAAGACTGAGTTTAACATCTGGAAGACATACTAGAATTAGATTTGAGATGGTATCAAACATTTGATAATATACATTGTTATTAGACATCAACAGTCTGTTTTCAGATTTATCAGGTTATAAGTCCTTGTGGCTTTTGCATAAGACTCTGTATATTCTTCTCAGAACTTTGGTGACTAATATATGATAAAGGATGTATAATTGACTTGGAGATTATTGTGCCGCTGCCAACGTATTGCATATGTTATACTAGATTACTACGTGTATCAGCAGCACAGGTGACATTTTTTCTGTAAAGGAATGCACATGGCAGGTGCCAATTCTTGATCTTACTTCATGGTGGCTCTTGAGTCTTTTATACATTTTATGTGTTTAACTAGTGAATTTAGCCTGTTTAAAACGGGCGCTAGCGGTGGCGGCGGCCGGCGCTCCACGGGCCAAACACCTCCCGGCTGCCGTGCTTTCCCCTCCCCCGCCCTTCCTGGCACTCCTTTCCAGGCGCGCCAGTAGCAGGAAGCGGCGCTTGGGCCTCCTCGGCGAAGCGGGGCATGGCGGTGGCCAGTGGCGGCAGCTCGGCCGTGACGGTGACCGTCACCTACGGTGAGAGCGCGGCCGGGGGGAGAGGCAGCGGCGTTGGCGGGGGGAGAGGCCGGGGCTTCGGCCCTAGCGGAGGCAGCGGCGTTGGCGGGGGGAGAGGCCGGGGCTTCGGAAAGAGCGACGGCGGGAGAGGCGGCAGCGGAGGCGCCCAGCTCCGTGCGAGGCGGCAGCACTGACCCAAATGACGCTGCGCCTGCGCACGGCCGTCCTCTCGGACACGCCCCCCTCTCCAATCCCTGGCCGCCCGAAGTCTCTGCGTCCTCCAAATCCGTGTGTCAGTGGAGCGCAAGCGCACTTGCGAATTCCAGTGACACACGGAAAGCTACGGAGGGACACAGGCTCTTTATTATATAGGATAGGTATTGATTAGCAAAGTTTTATGGATGATTGCTTCCCCCTCTTATGATTCTACTGTCTAAAAAAGGGGGGGTAAAGGACCTCTGGAAGGTTAAGTCCCGTCAAAGGTGACTATGGGGTTGCGGCGCTCATCTCGCTTTCAGGCCGAGGGAGCCGGCGTTTGTCCACAGACAGCTTTCCGGGTCATGTGGCCAACATGACTAAACCACTTCTGGTGCAACGGGACACCGTGACGGAAACCAGAGCGCACGGAAACGCCGTTTACCTTCCCGCCACAGTGGTACCTATTTATCTACTTGCGCTGGTGTGCTTTCGAACTGCTAGGGAGGTTGGCAGGAGCTGAGACTGAGCAATGGGAGCTCACTCCGTCGTGGGGATTCGAAACTGCCGACTTTCTGATCGGCAAGCCCAAGAGGCTCAGTGGTTTAGACTACAGCGCCACCCGCGTCTAAATTGCCTAAATTATGCCAATAAAGGCTGAATTAACAACAGCAACAGCAACAGCTGATTGATAGATGTTAAATAGATATTCCCCACCCCCAAGAGTGACACTTACAATTTTGTGATTTGGATTGAGGGCATTGTCATCCCTCAACCGTTTTCTCTGCTACTCCCCCCCCCCAAATATTATTAACTGAAAGACACCATGCTCTTCTTTCTATGCGGTTGAGACGCTCGCATTCATCACAATCCCATTGATTCATTTTTTAAGGGCGCAATCCTTCCACCACTCACCCAGGAGTGAGACCCATTGAATTCCGAGGGATGTACACCTGAGCAGGTGTGGAAAGGATGGAGCCGTAAATCAGGGCGGGACTGGGAAGGCATGAATGATCAGCTCATTAAAAAAAAAAACAACACACACACACCTTTAACAGGTCTGGTCGTGCAAATTTTGGACACGCAGAAGCATGAGACTCAAGGGATTTTAAGAACACAGAAACTGAGATGGAATAATATTGTTTAGTGCGCGTGGTTTTCAAGGTCTGCCTGGCACCTAAGAACGCTGAGTTTTGTCTAGTGCAGGGTTGTGCTCTCTCCATCTATCAGTGAAGGGCAGAGCAAGGTCAAAGACCCCTCTCAGCCCTTCGTTCCAGGGGCCACACCTGCTTCCCCCTTGAAAATGCCCTCCTCTTCCGCCTCACCCTCTGCGGGGCTGAGGGTCATTACACTCCGTCCTCTGACGCAGCCCATAAAAACGTTTTAATGGGAAAACTCTCCCTGCTGTTCAGCGGCGGGTGCTGGATGCCCTGTGAGGTGTCGCGAACGGGCGCCTCGCCGTTGGGCGACGCACTGGCACCAGCTGGGGCTGCTCGACTGAGTAATGGCTCCAGGCTCCAGCAGCCCCAAAGTCAGGCCTGCCCCATCTGTTCCTCGTTCAGAGGAAACTGCGGTGGCACACCAAAACAAACCCTCCTGGATTGCTCCCACTACCTAAAGGTAAAGGTAAAGGGACCCCTGACCATTAGGTCCAGTCGTGTCCAACTCTGGGGTTGCGGTGCTCATCTCGCTTTATTGTGCCGAGGGAGCCAGCGTACAGCTTCCGGTCATGTGGCCAGAAGGACTAAGCCGCTTCTGGCGAACCAGAGCAGCGCATGGAAACGCCGTTTACCTTCCCGCCAGAGCGGTACCTATTCATCTACTTGCACTTTGACGTGCTTTCGAACTGCTAGGTTGGCAGGAGCTGGGACCGAGCAACAGGAGCTCACCCGTCGCGGGATTCGAACCGCTGACCTTCTGATCAGCAAGCCCTAGGCTCAGTGGTTTAACCCACAGCGACACCTGGGTCCCTTCCCACTACCTATAGATGAGCAAATCCGTCTATGTTACACCTTCTCAGTTTCTCCCATTCCAGGCCCTCCCAGTGCCCCTATTTTCCAGGAAGAGTCCTGGATTTCATTCTGATCTGATCCCAGAATGTCCCAGTTTTCCTTAGGACGTCCCCTATTTTCATTGGAGAAATGTGGGAGGGTATACTGTTTTGCTCACTCCATTTTAGCATCCTTGAAAACCTCAGCCACCTTTCTCCTAATACAGGTAGGTTCCTGTTGCCGTTTTGCTTAGTATATTGTTTCCTAGAACTATAGAGCTGGAAGGGTCCCCAGAGGGTCACCTAGCTCAACTCCCTGCAATGAAGGAAAGACAGAGATTGTTGTTGCTGTTGTAAATGACCGCCGCAGACAGCTTTCCTCCATCATGTTACTAGAGTTCCTATGGTGTTATCCAAGGAGGAGCTGAATGTTGGACAATTCAGGGTAGGCGAAAGAAAATTGCTTCTTCACACAGACACAGGGCATAGTTAAACTGCGGAACTCCCTCCTGCAGGAGGCAGTGATGGCTGCCAACCTCCTGCAGGAGGCAGTGATGGCTGCCAACCTGGGTTGTTTTAAAAGAGGATTAGACAAATTCACGGAGGAGAAGACTACCAATGGCAAGTAGCCATGATGTTTGCTGTGTTGCTGTCTCCATTACGTTGGGCGAAAGATTCCTGCATTGCAGAGGGTTGGACTAGATGACCCTTCCAACTCTGCGATTTAAGAACCCTGGGTTATACATATTCAATGCTAACCATACTCATGGTAAAGGGTAAAGCAACCCCTGACCGTTAGGTCCAGTCGTGACCGACTCTGGGGTTGCGGCGCTCGTCTCGCTTTACTGATCGAGGGAGCCAGCGTACATCTTCCGGGTCATGTGGCCAGCATGACTAAGACGCTTCTGGCGAACCAGAGCAGCACACAGAAATGCTGTTTAACCTTCCCGCCGGAGTGGTACCTATTTATCTACTTGCAATTTGATGTGCTTTCGAACTGCTAGGTTGGCAGGAACAGGGACAGAGCAACGGGAGCTCACCCCGACGCGGGGATTCGAACTGCCGACCTTCTGATCAGCAAGCCCTAGGCTCTGTGGTTTAACCCACAGCGCCACCTGCGTCCCATACTCATGGTAGACCCATTGAAATGTCTAACTCCAGCCCAGTCATGTCAGTAGGTCTACAACCGGGTGAGGCCATCAGGTATCAACTCCAGCTAAGTTTCCCTGTGATTCCATGATTCTCCCAAGCGAGGCAGACATACAAAACCCTAAATGTCTCAGGCCCCTTTCTGACAGATCAGCAGAGGGGGCCCTCTTAGATGTTCCTCCACCCTCAGAGGCTTGGGGAGTGGCAGCTCAAGAGAGGGCCTTCTTTGTGGCGGCCCTAAGGTGTGGGACTCCCCACCCCACCCCCAGTGTGTCTGGTGTCTACATTGCACAGCTTCCAGAGAATCCTGAAGACACACCTCTTTAACCCTGGCTTTTGACATTAGAGGGACGCGGGTGGCGCTGTGGGTTAAGCCACAGAGCCTAGGACTTGCTGATCAGAAGGTCGGTGGTTCGAATCCCCGCAATGGGGTGAGCTCCCGTTGTTCAGTCCCTGCTCCTGCCAACCTAGCAGTTCAAAAGCACGTCAAAGTGCAAGTAGATAAATAGGTACCGCTGCAACGGGAAGGTAAGCAGCGTTTCCGTGCGCTGCTCTGGTTCGCCAGAAGCGGCTTTGTCATGCTGGCCACATGACCCGGAAGCTGTACGCTGGCTCCCTCGGCCAATAAAGCGAGATGAGCGCCGCAACCCCAGAGTCGGTCACGACTGGACCTAATGGTCAGGGGTCCCTTTACCTTTTGACATTTGAGGCTCAATCAGCAGAGCATGACACTCCTGATCTCAGGGTTGTGGGTTCGAGTCTCATGTTGGGCAAAAGATTCCTACATTTCACAGGGTTGCACTAGATGACCCTTGTGGTCCCTTCCAACTCTACAGTTTGTGATTCTATGTTTTTAGGAACCACCTTATTCCTGGGATTGCAAGTCGTTTCCAAACCATTTTTAACATCGTGTTTCAATTGCTCTTGGACCACAGGGAGGAGGGCAGGTAAACAATAATAAGATATTTTCGGCTTTCGTACAAAACTTGCTCATTGGGTGGATTCTCACCTGGATCTCTCTCGCGTGGTACATGATGATGAGCCCAAGGAGGATCATCGTGGACAGGCTGATGAGGCATTTGAGGGCGAATGAATATGAAGACTCCTAGAGGGGCGAACGGAGAAGAGATATGGTACATTGTTAAACTGTGGAACTCACTGACACAGGATGTGGGGATAGCCACCAACTTGGATGGCTTTAGAAGATGATTCAGTGGGGGGGGGATCTACAAGGGAGAGGGCTATCAACAGCAGCTATGTTCCACCCCCTACATTGGAATAATACCATTTGCTGGGAATCACACGTGAAGAGAGTTGTGCTAATTTCGGGGCTTCCCTCCTAGGCCAGATGAGCCATTTTGAATTCTGGTTCTGCCTTCTGCGGCATTAGCTACCCCTCCCGGATTGGTGTCGTCTGCAAACTGGATGAGCACCCCCCACATCAAATTTTAATTAAATCTTTTGTGTATATTAAATCATATTAAATAGATTGCAAAAACTTTAATTCACAATGTGAAATTTTAATTCAGTGGTTGTGTGTCGGAAGTTCACCTGCAGACCACTCAGTATGAAAAGTTAGACTACCCTGGACTAGAATTCCAGCTTGTCGATATCTACATTAAAGTGGGGTGCCCAGAACCGAAGATGCGTCTCTTTATCCTTTGACACCTGGTATGCATATCATTAGGATCTACCTTGTTTAAGTTGTTTTGAATTGCTTTCTTGTTGCAGCCTGCCCTGGGACATTAGCGTTAAGGCCAGGTTGTAAGTTGTAACAACAATAATAAACAGTAATAGGAATCTGGAGCCCCTTACCTTGGTGTAGACCCCCCATGACAGCTCCGTCTCCGTCACCATGACCACGATCCCAAACATCCCAAAGATCAGGGCGTAGTCGCTCAGCCGCTTCCTCTTCTCGAAGAGCGCCCTCCGGTGGCCCAGCCGGTAGCCGATGTTCTGGTTCTTCTTGTGGCTGCGTGGCCTCTCCTCGGCCTCGGGGTCGTCGTCCAGGTGGGGGTCCGACCCCTTGCTGCGCTCAGACTTGGAGACCACCACCTCCAGGCCAGAGTCGTGGAAGGTCTGCAGGGGCTGGGTCTCGGCGTCTAGGTCGTGGAGGTTGTGGCGGGAGGAACTCAGGCTGCTGAGGGGCCGAATGACGCCGCCGTTGTATTTGCAGCTGTTCATGGCTATCTCGGCGAAAGGGCTGGGCTCGCTGACCGTGCTCCTGGACCCAGCATGGCTCAGAATTTGGGAATCAGCATTCACCTGGAGAGAGGAGGTGCCAGCGGTGAATCGCACTGTGCAAGTTGGAGTCAATTCTTTACTGGCAAAAACACGATCTGCATAGGGGGGTCAGGCCAAATGAGCACAGCAACCCATCTTTGGTAGGCCCCATGAAGCAGTTGCTGAGAGTGACAGTCCCCGTCTCTCATAGCTGTCAACTTTCGGATTTGAAAATAAGGGATTTTCCCCAAACTTTCAGATTTGAAAATAAGGGATGCCGAAAGGGCGCTGCAATGGCACCAAGTAGCCTCGCCACCCTGCACTTCAGAGGCTGCGCGCGAACGGGTGAGCGAAAGAGCGAGCGCGTAGACGGCAGGCAGGCTGTCTGTCTGGTTGGGCGTGAGGGTCTGGCTGCACAAGGCATGCAAGCTCTGCCCCCAGTCGGTCTCAGACTCCTTATTGGCAGCTGAGCAACGCAGCTGAGGAGCCTCCCTGGCCGGCAGGGAGGGAGAGGAGCTGCTTCCTTTGAAATCCGGGAAATTGAAGGGATATCAACAATCCAGGATAGCAGCGGGAAACAGCATTGGAATAAGGGGGTTTCCCACCAAAAAAAGGGAGGGTTGACAGTTATGCCATAGCTGCCTAAGCCCCCCTCTTCTCCAGGCAATCGGAACAATCGGAGACTGGGCCTGCATGCAGCCAACCTCTACTCTGCTCTTTTCATGCCTCTCCTGGTTCTGGGAGGCAATGGGTGAGGGGAGCTGGTTGCAGCAGGAGGGGGAGAAATCCATAGCTCTTCCTCAGCCTCTTGGCCTCCGTCTCTTGGCCTCCCTCGTCTCCTGCTTCATTTTCTGCGTCCGATTCTGGACTTCCCTCTGCCACAAACTCTCCCTGCACACTAAGCCCTGTTACCTCTCCAGCTTCTGACACTCCCCCCCCCCCGGCTTCTCCCTCTGACCACTCACTGTTGTCCCACCACCACTCCCTGGGCTCTAAGCCTTCTTTCCTTGGGGTTCCCCCAGTTGGTTCCCCCCGCCATTCTTCTGCCTCCAACCTGCTCCTGGCATTGGGGTTACTGGTTCTTATTAACCTTATGATACCCGGAGACCTGATCATATATAGGAGAGTTTCCCCAAAAAAATTGGAGCAAGTGCCTGCTTGCAGACCTTAGCCATTGTGATCAGCAGCCATCGATGGTCCTCTCCTCCATCATGAATTTGTCCAATCCTCTTTTAAACCCATCCAAGTCGGCGGCTTTCACTGCCTCCTTTCCCCCCAATTCCATTTTATTAAGTTTCAACATTTTTAACACAGTCTTCTCTTATTTTTGTCGCCTTCCCCACCCTGTTTTCCATGGAGCTGTTCTTTCTCCCCTTCTATAATAATAATAATAATAATAATAATAATAATAATAATAATTTATTATTTATACCCCCCCCCCCAATCTGACTGGGTTTCCCCAGCCACTCTGGGCGGCTTCCAACAGAACATTAAAATACAACAATCTATTAACCATTAAAAGCCTCCCTAAACAGGGCTGCCTTCAGATGTCTTCTAAAGGTCTGGTAGTTGTTCTCTTTGACATCTGAAGGGAGGGCGTTCCACAGGGTGGGTGCCACTACCGAGAAGGCCCTCTGCCTGGTTCCCTGTAACTTGGCTTCTCGTAGTGAGGGAACTGCCAGAAGGTCCTCGGCACTGGACCTCAGTGTCTAGGGACGCGGGTGGCGCTGTGGGTTAAACCACAGAGCCTAGGGCTTGCCGATCAGAAGGTCGGCGGTTCGAATCCCCGCTACGTGGTGAGCTCCCGTTGCTCGGTCCCTGCTCCTGCCCACCTAGCAGTTCGAAAGCACATCAAAGTGCAAGTAGATCAATAGGAACGCTGCAGCGGGAAGGTAAACGGCGTTTCCATGCGCTGCTCTGGTCCGCCAGAAGCAGCTTTGTCATGCTGGCCGCATGACCCGGAAGCTGTACGTCGGCTCCCTCGGCCAGTAATGCGAGATGAGCGCCGCAACCCCAGAGTCTGGACCTAATGGTCAGGGGTCCCTTGACATTTACCTTACTGCTCCTTCTATCTATCAAATCAGACCCACAATATTATACTCTAATCACTTCGGCACTCATAACTCAAATCCTGCTTGCGAGTTCATCATACGAAAAAATTTCTTTAAGTAGTCCAAAAAAAAAAAAAGGCACCCGTTCTTCCATAAAACACTCATCCTTAGATTCTCTTAATTTTGTTGTTGATTTTGCCAGTTCTGCAGGTGGTTGCCACTGACTCCTGTGGCAGGGAGTTCCACATCTCAACTCTGTGCTCTGTGAAGAAGGTCTTCCTTTTATCTGCCCCGAATTTTCCAATGCTCACCTTCATTGGATACCCTCTAGTTCTAGAGCAGGGGTCAGCAAACCTTTTCAGCAGGGGGCCGGTCCACTGTCCCTCAGACCTTGTGGGGGGGGGGCGGACTATTTTTTGGGGGGGGATGAATGAATTCCTATGTCCCACAAATAACCCAGAGATGCATTTTAAATAAGAGGACACATTCTACTCATGTAAAAACACACTGATTCCGGGACAATCTGCGGGCCGGATTGAGAAGGCGATTGGGCCGGATCCGGCCCCCGGGCCTTAGTTTGCCTACCCATGTTCTAGAGTTATGACAGAGGAAGGAAAGATGGTCCTCCACAAATATTCTGCCTTCCATGCGTTATTTCCTCTATCCAGCGTTAGCGATCAGGGGCGTAGCAAGGGGGCGGGGGGGCCACCCTGGGTTCCACCCCAGAGGGGGGTGACACTTTAAAAAAAAAAATTTTTTTTTATTTTAACTTCATTGAAAAAAAGAGATAATAGACACACACACAACCCCCCACACTTCACAAAGTGGCACCATCAGAGGGGGGTGACACTTTTTAATTTTTTTTAAAATTTATTTTAACTTTATTGAAAAAAAAGAGATAATAGACACACACACACACAAAACCCCCACACCTCGCAAAGTGGCACCATCAGAGGGGGGGGTGACACTTTTTATTTTTTTTATTTTTTTAAAAATTAAAGTGGTGGGGGGGTGACAAAAAAAAAATCTGCCCCGGGTACCACCTGGGCTTGCTACGCCTCTGTTAGCAATGTAGCTGGTTCAGTCTATGCACTGGACAATGGACTGACTCAGCGTACTACCTTCCTATGCTCGCTTTGGACAGGCACCCAATTTACCCATCGGCGGACGCCCTTACCCAACCACTTCCCCCAGCCGTGAGCGTTTAGCGGCTATGGGAGGTTCCCGTGTGCCCATCAGACATTTCACCCGCTCTGCCAGGCTGCAATTGTACCTGCCGCGTCCTGCTTTTGTGATGGCCCCCCTCCCCCCTGAGATGGCGGCTTTGTTCCCCTGCCAAGAGGCTCCTTAGAGCCTCGGCGCAATGTTCCCGGTGTGGCTAATTACACCCTGCGGGTCTCAAAAGCTTTGGCACCAATATTTTCCCGTCCTGACGCCCTCCGAGATGTTCCCAGGACTGGCAGGCTAATTGCAAGGCAAGGTGACTCAGTGGATCCCAAGGAAGGGGGAAGAGGGAAGGAATAAGTGTGTGATCTGAGAGATGGAGCCGGCTTGTTTTCATCCTGATCCGGAGGGTAAGACTCGAACCAATGGCTTCATGTTGCAAGAATGCAGATTCTAACTAAGCACCAGGAAGAACATTCTGACAGTAAGAGCTGTTCAACAGTGGAACAGAGGACTCCCTTGGGAGGTTGTGGACTCTCCTTCCTTGGAGGTTTTTAAGCAGAGGTTGGATGGCCATCTCTCATGGATGCTTTAGTTGAGATTCCTGCATTGCAGGGGATTCGATCCTTACCCTTCCAACTCTACAGTTCTATGACATCGGGAATTAGTAGCCTCAGGAGAAGAGGCTGGGGCCTTGCGAGAAATGACCAGCTCATTCCTGAGTTACGACTAGAGGTGGAAGGGTCAGAATGAAAGAACGCCATTATTACTTATTCCTTTTTTCTTTTCTTTTTTAATAACTCCTCCAAGGAGTTCAAGGTGCTGTAGATCAGAGTTCCCCAACCTTGGGCCTCCAGCTGTTTTCGGACTACAATTCCCATCATCCCTGACCACTGGTCTTGCTAGAGAGGGATGATGGCAGTTGTAGTCCAAAAACAGCTGGAGGCCCAAGGTTGGGGAACACTGCTGTAGATGTTTCTCCCCTGCCTGCTTTGCTGCTGTGTAGCGTTCTGGTCGCCTCGCCTCAAAAAGGAGATGGCAGCGTCGGAAAAGGTTCAGGAAAGGACAACCCAAATGATTGAGGGGATGGTGGAGTTTAGATGGTACATGATAAAGGTAAAGGGACCCCCGGCCGTTAGGTCCAGTCGCAGACGACTCTGGAGTTGCAGCGCTCATCTCGCATTACTGGCCGAGGGAGCCAGCGTACAGCTTCCAGGTCATGTGGCCAGCATGACTAAGCTGCTTCTGGCAAACCAGAGCAGCGCACGGAAACGCAGTTTACCTTCCACTCTGGCAAGATAGGGAGCAGGCAGGGAGAGTCCCTACCAGCGTTCCAGATGGAGCAGGATCCTCATAGAGCAAGATAATGGTAGGCACATTGCCTACCATGCTTGCAAGGTTCCCGTTTGGGCATCTGGTTGGTCACTGTATGATCAGGTGGGAGCATTGGCCTGATCCAGCAGTCTCTTCCTATGTCCTTAAGGTATGTGATCGGTCCAACAAAACACTTTTAACAATTTCTTTTAAAGGGGGGAATTGTTGAGTTATAAAGCCAATGAGCTGTCAAGGAAAACCCAGGTGAATGGCCCTCATCCCTGTGTGTATAAATGAATGTGCTGGGTATTTGGATAGGACTCCAGGGCAGCTGTGCCGCCGCTGCCCCCGCACCCCGATGCATCTTTCACAGGCTGGTTCGGAAGTTGTATCAAGGTGAGACAAGCCACTGTTCCATCTACTTCATATAATATATAATAATTTATTATTTGTACCCCGCCCATCTGGCCGGGTCCCCCCAGCCACTCTGGGCGGCTTCCAACAAACACTAAAATACATTAAAATATCACACATTAAAAACTTCCCTAAACAGGGCTGCCTTCACGTGTTTTCTAAATGTCAGGTAGTTATTTATCTCTTTGACATGGGATGGGAGGGTGTTCCACAGGGCGGGCGCCACTACCGAGAAGGCCCTCTGTCTGGTTCCCTGTAGCTTTGCTTCTCGCAGTAAGGGAACCACCAGAAGGCCCTTGGCGCTAGATCTCAGTGTCCGGGCTGAACGTTGGGGGTGGAGACGCTCCTTCAGGTATACAGGACCTTACTGCGAGAAGCAAAGCTACGTTTCCGAGCACAATTACCCCAGAGTCGTCCGCGACTGGACCTAATGGTCAGGGGTCCCTTTACCTTTACCTAGACTTAATTCCTTCCATAATTTCTAGACTAATTCCTTCCTTAATTCTCAGCTTGTAGGTGCCAAGCTAAATCCGTCTGACTCAGGAATGTTTCTGAATCCTTCCAATTTATCAGTGGATGATAATGATGATGACGACGTTGTTGCTGTTGTTGTTGTTGTTAAAACAGAAGATCATAGAATCGTGGAGTTGGAAGGGTTCCCTGAGGGCCATCTAGTTCAACCCCCTTCAATGCAGGAATTCCCCCCCCCAAGGTGGGGCTTGAACCCACGACCCTGGGATTAATAGTCTCATGCTCTGCCAGCAGAGCTGTCCTAAATGTTAGGCCCATTGAAATTAAAAGACATAAGACAAACCTGCTGGATCAGGCCAATAGCCCATGTGGCCCAACATCCTGTTCTCGCAGTGGCCAACCAGTTGCCCCCATGGGAAACCCAACAAGCAGGAACTGAACCCAAGAGCTGCTCTTTCTCCCCTCCTGTGGCTTCCAGCAACTGCTATTCAGAAGCATTACTGCCTCTGGCCGTGGAGACAGAGCACAGCCATTGCGGCTGGTAGCTATCAAAAGCCTTCTCCTCTTCTACAAATTAGTCCAATGCTCTTTTAAAGCCATCCAGGTTGTTGGCCGTCCTTGCCCCCTGCAGCAGTGAGTTCCATAGTTTAACTGTATTATATCAACTGCTTATATCGAGTCCTTACTCTCCTTTAAGGGGATTCCCCCCCCAAATAAATAATAATAAGAAGAAGAGTTTGGATTTGATATCCCGCTTTATCACTACCCGAAGGAGTCTCAAAGTGGCTAACATTCTCCTTTCCCTTCCTGCCCCACAACAAACACTCTGTGAGGTGAGTGGGGCTGAGAGACTTCAGAGAAGTGGGACTAGCCCAAGGTCACCCAGCAGCTGCATGTGGAGGAGCGGAGACGCGAACCCAGTTCACCAGATTACAAGTCTACCACATAAATGGGGGGGGCAGTGTCAGGAGAAGACTCCTTCTACAGGGTAGGGCTGTCGTGTCAAAGTGCAAACACACCCACCCACCCACACACACACACACACACCCATCTAAAGGCAAATCGGTGGTCTTGAAGATGAAACCCAGAAGTAGTTTCTGGAAGAACCTACAGAGGTGCCAACTTGAATAAAATATTGGGGGGGGCAGGTAAGCCCCACCTTGCCTACTTGATCACAAGACACAGCACATTCATGTGGTGTAGCCAGGATTTATGTTAGGGGGCAGGCTTTATTTTTGGGGGAGCAGAGCCTCAGTTAAGTATTTTTAATGATTTACTTGATTTAGGGGGGCAGCTGCCCCTCCCCCCCTGGCTACGCCTATGGGAACACGCACATCATTTGAATGGCAATGGCCATCAATTTGGAGGGCTGTGGCCCTACCAGAGACAGAGCTTCCTGTCTCCTCTCCTCACATAGATACTGGGGGCTGCAATAGAAGACTCTCCCGCTCCCCATCTCCCAGGGAGAACAGGAGGAGAAAAGGAACTCTCTGCTCTGAAATCCTCCCCTTGGCCTCACCCCCTTTTTCCGTATCAATGAAATCATCTACGGGTCCCTGGTAGGCAAAGTTCTGGTCTGAATGGGATGGATCACGTGCGCGCGCACAGAGTGCCTGGGGGTCGTTTCCCCCACCCCACAAATTGCGGGTTTCTCGCAGGGGTTGGGACTCGGTGGGTCATTGGCATGGTTCCTTCTGAGCTTCTTAAATAACAGGACCCCTGCCGCAACACTCCTCCCAGGGAACGAAGCCTTGCTGTGCATACTTCTTAAAATAATGCTAAAGCAATGGCACCCTACTACAAATGCTGATAGGGTTTCTACCGGTAGAGTGGAAAGGACTCTGCAGTTACTAAATAAAAGGAGGTGTATAAACCCCAAATATGCCGCCGCCCCCCTCTCTCTCCGCACACGCAAACGCACACAGAACTTGGACATCAATGAGATTGCAGCGAAAGGCATCGCTGAGGTGCGATCCTCCTTTTCTCAACCCCCTCCTCAAATTCTGCAGCAGAGTCTCCACACAGGTGCCAGAGACACCGAGATGGTCTTGTATGTTGTGGTGTGTGTGTGTGTGTGTGTTTTTTTTAAAAAAAAACACAAATAATATTTCCCCCCCTTTAAAAACACAAATAGGCTGACCTCCCACAGATGGAGGGGTTTATTTTTTTGTGTGATGTTGGTGTTTGGGGGGTTGGGTGATGCCTTGATTTATTTATTTCTCTCATGGCTATCGATCCACTTTCCTAGGATGCTACAACACCGCACGAGGACGGAGGGAGTCCATCCCCCATCCCCACCCCACAGATATATGTAGGTGCACAGAAAATGGATAAAGGCAATTTTAAAAGAAAAACGCATCAGAGGAAGCAATGAAACGGAACGCGCCAGCTGCAAAGGAACGATTCATTAATATATGAACATTTTGGACAATATATATATGGACAATTCCAAATTATTGCTTAGGGGCCAGTGAGGTCGGGTCTTGAAGTTGGGATTCTGACTGAACAGGGCACACCAGCTACAAAGGGAGAATTAAATAGTGTCTGTACCTGTGCATATATTATCGAAGGTGAGCATGAGATGAGGTAGAACGATTAAACAGACTAAATACGCATGGAGAGAGAGACAGAGACAGAGAGAGACAGAGAGACGGAGAAAGATCATGCATATTAATTGCTTAGGAGCAAATGGGATTGGGTCTCCAAGTTGGGCACCAGGTTACAGAGAACACACAGGCTGCAAGGGGACAACTGAACAGCATAAACATGCATCCGGAGAGAAAGAGAATGAATGCATTTTAATGTCTAGCAGCAAATGAGTCTTGGAGCTTGGCTAAGGTCTTATGGGGGCAGGCAGGGGTGCTCAGCTACTTATAACGTTGGGGACTCACTTACTGGGGGGGGGGGCTGCCCATCCCTCCTCACAACCTGCAGCCGTGACCTCTGGATGCGTGGCTAAGAACGTAGATCCCACCCCCCAAGCTGCCACCTTCTTCGATACCACCAACACCAAAGGAGGGCTTTATTTTTCGGGGGAGGGCTGATTTTACCTTCTGCGAGCCGAGGGTCCCTGGCGGCTGCTTCCCGGAGCGGCTGTGGCCGAGGCTGCCCCCAGGAGCCAACTTTCCCTGCAGAGGCGAGCGCCCAGGCAGAGCCCGCTCCTCGCCCGTCGGCGGGCACCAGCGGCACCCGGGCGCGCTCCGGCGCTGCCCTGCGTTTCCCGGCGCTGCGGACGAGCACGGCTGGCGGGGGGGAGGCGGCGGCAGGAGCCGGGGGGCTGCCCAGTGCCCGGACCCCGATCCGGGCCCCGATCCGAGCCAAGCGCCGCCCTCCTCGTGGGGGCAGGGGGAGTGCCAGCCAGAGGGCACGCGGCCGGGGTCCCGGGCCCTCTGGAGCAAGGGGTAGAGCGAGAGGAAGACCAGCTGGCTGGGCGAGGGCCGCCCGGGGGCCAGGAGACGCGGGTCCGGGGCCGCGCCGGGCCGGACGGCGCCAAGGGAGCTGTCCGGGTGCTGAAACAAGGGAGCAGCAGCTCGGACCGCAGAGCGGCCGCCGCCTCTGCCGCTAGCGCGCTGCTGCGGCGGCGGGTGGTGCTGAAGGACAGCTCCCGGCGCCTGCCAAGGCATCTCCCGGGCGCCGAGTCAAGCCCCTCTCGCCCGCCTTCCGCGCCACCCGCGGCTCCCCTCGCCCGGCTCTCCGGCGGAATCCGGGAAAGGGACCCTCTCCTCCCATTGGTGGGCTCCCTCCCCCAGCCCCTCCCCACCCTTGGCGGCGCAGACCACCCGCCTCCCCTCCGCTGCGCCGCCCCTTCGACTCCTCGCCCTCCTTCCCCCTCCTCTTTCTGTCTCTCTCTTTCTAGGTTCAGACACGCCGGTAATCCGGGGTAATTACTCTTGGCGCAGGACGGCGGATTTCTCCCCCACGCCTTCCGCTCAGCAGGGTGGGAGAAGGAGGATTCGTCTGCCGCCGTCCCTTTCTGCACTTCCAATGGGGAGGTTTTAGGCCCCAAGGGGGCAGAGCGCCTTATCCCCCAGGGTCGTGAGGACTCTGGGGCTGTGCTCTGTTTTTAAGGGGAGGTTCCCCGACTCGCTGGTACAGGCAGTGGCGTGGCGTAGCAGAAAGGTTCCAGGTTCAATAATAGGAATCCTAGAATTGTAGAGTTGGGGGGGGACCTAGAGGGTCATCCAGTCCAACCCTCTGCAATGCAGGAATCTCAGCTCAAGCATCCATGACAGATAATGCCATCCAACCTCTTCTCAAAAACCTCCAAGGAAGGAGAGTCCACTACCTTTTGAGAGAGTCCGTTCCACTGTTGAAAAGCTCTCACTTTCAGAAAGTCCTGCCTGATGTTTAGTCAGAGTCTCCTTTCTTGCAATTTGAAGCAATGAGTTCCAGTCCTACCGTCCAAAGCAGGAGAAAATAAGCTTGCTCCATCTCCCATGTGACAGCCCTTGAGATATTTGAAGATGGTTATCTTCTCTCAGTCTCCTCTTTTCCAGGCTAAACATACCCAGCTTCTTCAACCGTTCCTCATAAGGCTTGGTTTCCAGACCCTTGATTATCTTGGCTGCCCTCCTCTGCCCACATTCCAGCTTGTCAACATCCTTCTTAAATTGTGGTGCCCAGAACTGGACGCAGTATTTGAGGTGCTAGATTTGAGGCAATCTCAAAAAAATATTGTGCTCAAACTCAAAGAAGGGGAAATTGGTGGTTCCGGCTGAGGCTGAATCCACACTACAAAGATGAAGGTTCTCTTGGGCCTCATGAAATAATCATAAAGGAAGAAGGAGAAGAACTGAATGTACTTCAAAAGCAGGTTTCACTTACTCCGTGTTTGGAAAATGAAAGAGTCTGGGTTCACAAACACAAACACACAAGCCTAGTTCTTCCTTCGTGGAACCTGTGGCTGGGGGTTTGCCGTATTTTCCTGGATGTGACTCCAGACCACACACACACACACACACACACACACACACACACACACACACCTGCATTTAGAAATGTAGCATGTCAAGGAAAAAGTTTCCAGTTGGCTTTTTCTGGGTGAGGAATGTATATTTAAATACAGGAGCGTTCAAATTCTCTACCCGTATGCAGACAGACTTAGCATGCCAGGGAAAAGAAGTCTTGCCTATTCATCACCTCCCTGACATGCTAGCTTTCTATGTTGCAAGGGTTATAAGTGGACAAGCATGCAGACTCCCTGGCAGGTGTCAAGCAGGTGGGTTATAGTCTAGCTTTCCAAAGAACGTAGGAGCGAAAAAAGAACTCTTGGTGACGCATTTCACTACTGCACACCAAAGCCAACGTCAAAACAAAGCAAAGAGAGTGTTGTGTCAGAAGAAGGGAGCATATTCCTGCTTCTCTGGATAGATTTTTGTGGGGTTTGGTGGTGCTGATGGAAAACCAACGTGACATTCTGTATCCAGTGCTTTCCATTAAACACCAAACATCAGAAGAGCTTGGCTGCAGGATCAGGCCATTGGCCCATCTAGTCCAGCATCCTCACAGTGACCAGCCATATTCCTCCCCGGTGGGAAACCTGCCAGCAGCACCAGAGCACAACAAACACAGGAACTGCTGCCACCAAGGCAGGGATCAGTTAATTAAACTAATGGGATACTGTTAATCCTAGGCTTGTTTTGAGTTTTCAGGAAGCAAACTCTCTGTAGGCTCTTCAATCTGCAGATTTGTTGCGAAATGTTTACCTCGAACACATTACATTCATAGGTGTAGCCCAGGATTAATTTTATGGTGTGGGGGTGCAGGCATTATGGGGGGGTGCAGAACCAAGTTATCTGTGATGCAGTTGGTCAGTTAGTTAAGTATTTCTATTTATTTATTTGATTGGGGGGGCAACTGCCCCCCTGCCTCCCTGGCTACGCCTTCCATGGTTACATTGAGTGGGGGGGGGAGTGGAGGACCGCAAATACAAAAAATTCAGGTGGAATTTGAGGGGATGTATTTTTCTGGAATTAAAATATTAATTAATTAATTAATTAAAATATTCCGGAATTAAGATCGCCGGAAGAAATATCAACAACCTCAGATATGCTGATGATACAACCTTGATGGCAGAAAGTGAGGAGGAATTAAAGAACCTTTTAATGAGGGTGAAAGAGGAGAGCGCAAAATATGGTCTAGAGCTCAACATCAAAAAGACTAAGATCATGGCCACTGGTCCCATCACCTCCTGGCAAATAGAAGGGGAAGAAATGGAGGCAGTGAGAGATTTCACTTTCTTGGGTTCCATGATCACTTCAGATGGTGACAGCAGTCATGAAATTAAAAGACGCCTGCTTCTTGGGAGAAAAGTGATGACAAACCTAGACAGCATCTTAAAAAGCAAAGACATCACCTTGCCAACAAAGGTCCGTATAGTTAAAGCTATGGTTTTCCCAGTAGTAATGTACGGAAGTGAGAGCTGGACCATAAAGAAGGCTGATTGCCGAAGAATTGATGCTTTTGAATTATGGTGCTGGAGGAGACTCATGAGAGTCCCATGGACTGCAAGAAGATCAAACCTATCCATTCTTAAAGAAATCAGCCCTGAGTGCTCACTAGAAGGACAGATCCTGAGGTTAAGGCTCCAGTACTTTGGCCACCTCATGAGAAGAGAAGACTACCTGGAAAAGACCCTGATGTTGGGAAACATGGAGGGCACAAGGAGAAGGGGAAGACAGAGGACGAGACGGTTGGACAGTGTTCTCGAAGCTACCAACATGAGTCTGACCAAACTGCGGGAGGCAGTGGAAGACAGGAGTGCCTGGCGTGCTCTGGTCCAGGGGGTCATGAAGAGGCGGACATGACTCAATGACTAAACAACAACAACAAAATTTTTCTGGCTCTGGATTTCCTTTTGTGTACAGGGGGCGGGGCGGGGGAAAAGGATGTTGGAAATGTCTTAAGATTTGGGAGCATGACGTACTGTCAGGAAGGTGAAAAAGGATGTCAGCGACGGATAGCCACAAAGGCTGTGTTCTGCCTCCACAATCAGAGGCGGGGAATGCACCAGGAAGAAGAGGAATGAACAGTCACAGCTGTGCTAAGCTGACATGCATTTGGGGGACCCCAGCCTCAACTGAAACCTAGTGGACAATATAAAGGTAAAGGGACCCCTGACCATTAGGTCCAGTCGCAGACGACTCTGGGGTTGCGGCGCTCATCTCGCTTTACTGGTTGAGGGTGCTGGCGTACAGCTTCCGGGTCATGTGGTCAGCATGACTAAGCCGCTTCTGGCGAACCAGAGCAGCGCACGGAAACGCCGTTTACCTTCCCGCCAGAGCAGTTCCTATTTATCTACTTGCACTTTGACGTGCTTTTGAACTGCTAGGTGGGCAGGAGCTGGGACCGAGCAACGGGAGCTCACCCCGTCGTGGGGATTCGAACCGACAACCTTCTGATCGGCAAGCCCTAGGCTCTGTGGTTTAACCCACAGCGCCACCTGCGTCCCTAGTGGACAATATAGGTATCCATATTTACACACATATATATGGGGTTGTATGGGGGTGTTAGGGGAGGTGCAGGACCACTGCTAGCTAGGGGACATGTCGCGCTCCTTCTGGGGTCGTTTGTCCACCTTGGGTCCCCCACCTGCACTCAGCTCCCAACCTGTGGCTTCTGGAAGCTACCAGCAGGCAACAGCGGCCACAATCCTGGAAACGGTTTTGACTGGCCAGTTAAAGCAGGTGAGGGGAGCCGAATGGTCTGAACCCCTCAGGGAGTTAGGGGCTTCCCTGTGTGTGAAGACAGGGTCTGGCGGACAGAGCAGACGAAACCAAGAGTGGACCCAATGGTCAAGAAGGTGGTGTCTGCCCTTGCTGTAGAGCAGGGGTCAGCAACCTTTTTCAGCCGTGAGCCGGTCCACCATCCCTCAGGCCTTGGGGGTGGGGCGAACTATATTTTTGGGGGGGAAATGAATGAATTCTTATGCTCCACAAATAACCCAGAGATGCATTTTAAATAAAAGCACATATTCTACTCATGTAAAAACACCAGGCAGGCCCCACAAATAACCCAGAGATGCATTTTAAATAAAAGCACACATTCTACTCATGTAAAAACACCAGGCAGGCCCCACAAATAACCCAGAGATGCATTTTAAATAAAAGCACATATTCTACTCATGTAAAAACACCAGGCAGGCCCCACAAATAACCCAGAGATGCATTTTAAATAAAAGCACACATTCTACTCATGTAAAAACACCAGGCAGGCCCCACAAATAACCCAGAGATGCATTTTAAATAAAAGCACATATTCTACTCATGTAAAAACACCAGGCAGGCCCCACAAATAACCCAGAGATGCATTTTAAATAAAAGCACATATTCTACTCATGTAAAAACACCAGGCAGGCCCCACAAATAACCCAGAGATGCATTTTAAATAAAAGCACACATTCTACTCATGTAAAAACACCAGGCAGGCCCCACAAATAACCCAGAGATGCATTTTAAATAAAAGCACACATTCTACTCATGTAAAAACACCAGGCAGGCCCCACAAATAACCCAGAGATGCATTTTAAATAAAAGCACACATTCTACTCATGTAAAAACACCAGGCAGGCCCCACAAATAACCCAGAGATGCATTTTAAATAAAAGCACACATTCTACTCATGTAAAAACACCAGGCAGGCCCCACAAATAACCCAGAGATGCATTTTAAATAAAAGCACATATTCTACTCATGTAAATACACCAGGCAGGCCCCACAAATAACCCAGAGATGCATTTTAAATAAAAGGGCACATTCTACTCAGGTAAAAACACGCTGATTCCCGGACCATCCGTGGGCCGGATTGAAAAGGGGATTGGGCCACATCCTGCCCCTTAGGTTGCCTACCCCTGCTGTAGAGGGAAGTGAGGGGCGGTGGGGCTCATCCACCTGGGAAGGGAGCCCATTTAGGAGAAGGAAAACTCTGGCCCATACCTCCGCTGCCTTGTGGAACATCTTCGGGAGAAGAAAAGGTTCTGGAGTAGACCCTCCACAAATCTGGAGATGATTGGATGGTGCCTTGTAGGCCTCCTTCTGGCAACTCCTGCAGCCCAGCTGGTGCCAAACGTCTTGCTCTGCTTTCCTTTGGGCCACATCAGCCAGGCCGAGAAGGGGGTCTTGTCATCTGGGCGCAAGCCCAGGACCTCCATGCACACTGCCCGGGCTTGCGTCCTGGGGGGGTCACTTCCATGCTGCTAATGCAGCCAGAGGCGCACTCCATCATCTTTCAAGTGTGACAGATGCCACCTAAATATTGCATGCTCATGACTGGCAGGCAAGCTGGGATGGCATTTGTGGACTGTGCAAATCTCCTTTCGGATCTGTCTAGCCACTGGTGTTCTGAAGACAACTGAGCCTTCTTGAGGATATAACAGAAGGCTGCTCATAGAATCATCGAGTTGGAAGAGACCCCAAGGGCCATCCAGTCCAACCCCCTGCCAAGCAGGAAACACCATCCAAGCATTCCTGACAGGTGGCTGTCAAGCCTCTGCTTAAAGGAGAGGAGACTCCACCACACTCCTTGGCAGCAAATTCCACTGTCGAACAGCTCTTACTGTCAGGAAGTTCTTCCTAATGTTTAGGTGGAATCTTCTTTCTTGTAGTTTGAATCCATGTCCGCTTCTCTGGAGCAGCAGAAAACAACCTTTCTCCCTCCTCTATATGACATCCTTTTATATATTTGAACATGGCTATCATATCACCCCTTAACCTTCTCTTCTCCAGGATAAACATACCCAGCTCCCTAAGCTGTTCCTCATAAGGCATCCTTTCCAGGCCTTGGACCATTTTGGTTGCCCTCCTCTGGACACGTTTCAGCTTGTCAGTATCCTTCTTGAACTGTGGTGCCCAGAACTGGACACAGTATTCCAGGTGAGGTCTGACCAGAGCGGAATACAGTGGTACTATTCCTTCCCTTGATCTAGATGCTATACTCCTATGGATGCAGCCCAGAATTGCATTGGCTTTTTTAGCTGCTGCATCACACTGTTGACTCATGTCAAGTTTGTGGTCTACCAAGACTCCTAGATCCTTTTCACTTGTACTGCTCTCAAGCCAGGTGTCACCCATCCTGTATTTGTGCCTTTCATTTTTTTTTTGCCCAAGTGTAGTACTTTACATTTCTCCCTGTACATTTCTTTACATTTCTCATGACACAGTCTGCCCAATTCCGAATCTGGAAACTGAGGTGTCCCCCCCTTAGACCAGTGGCTGGGTGCTCTGCCAATACATGTGGGTTTCTTCTTCTTCTTCTCCCATGCAAAAAAAGAAACAATACATTTTGTAGGGGTGGGAGGGGGCATGGAAAGTCTGTAGCCTAGAGATAAGAAACCTTAAAGTCTGTCCAGCAAGTGCAAAGTCAGAACGCGTTATTAGAATCGAAGCACCTGGAAATGCAGGGTGGATTTTTGACAGGGGGTGGGGGGAAGTTCCCGGAAAAATTGTGCACACAACAAAACACTCTTCTTTGTGGGCAATAAAGCAAGGAAGGAAGGAAACCGCCCATTCTCCCTTGTGGGTTTGGCGAGAATATCTGGCTGACCTCACTTCTATGGGTCACACCAGGTTATAATAATAATAATAATAATAATTTATTAATTGTACCCCGCCCATCTGGCCGAGTTTCCCCAGCCACTCTGGGCGGCTTCCAATCAAATATTAAAACAATACAGCATTAAATATTAAAAACTTCCCTAAACAGGGCTGCCTTCAGGTGTCTTTTAAAAATAGGATAGTTGCTTATTTCCTTGACATCTGCTGGAAGGGCGTTCCACAGGGCAGGCGCGACTACCGAGAAGGCCCTCTGTCTGGTTCCCTGTAACCTCGCTTCTCGCAATGAGGGACCGCCAGAAGGCCCTTGGCGATGGATCTCAGTGTCCGGGCTGAACGATGGGGGTGGAGACGCTCCTTCAGGTATACAGGACCGAGGCCATTTAGGACTTTAAAGGTCAGTACCAACACTTTGAATTGTGCTCAGAAACGTAGGTTCCTGGACTAGAGGGATATTGAGAAGCTGGAAGGTGTGCAGAGGAGGGCAACCAACATGAACCAGGGTCTGGAAACCAAGCCTTATGAGGACCAGTTGAAGGAGCTGGGTTTAGCCTGGAAAAGAGGAGACTGAGAGGAGATATGAGAGCCACCTTCAAATATCTCAAGGGCTGTCACATGGAAGATGGAGCAAGCTTGTTTTCTCCTGCTCTGGAGGGTAGGACTTGAACCCATGGCTTCAAGTTACAAGAAAGGAGATTCCGACTAAACATCAGGAAGAACTTTCCAGCAGTAAGAGGCATTTGACAGTGGAATAGTCAACCTTGGGAGGTTGTGGACTCTCCTTCCTGGGAGGTTTTTAAGCAGAGGTTGGACGGTCATCTGTCATGGATGCTTTAGCTGAGATTCCTGCATTGCAGGGGGTTGGGCTAGATGACCCTTGAGGTCCCTTCCAACTTTACAATTCTATGATTCTATGATGTAACACTCTGCTACTGCTTCTGGGTTTCCTTTGGGGACATCTGTGGCAACAGGATGCTAGGCTGGATGAGCCCCCTATGGCCTGCTCCTGCGGCCAAGCTCTGACAGTCTTGTATGGAGCCTCCAGCTGCAGTGGCAGTCTACCTCGATTCCTGCATTGTTGCTTTGTTGCGCTTCAATCCTGTGAGAACAGGACTCTGGAACTAGTTGGACTACTGGGCTGATCCAGCCAAGCTTTCCTTATAAGCTAAAACTAAAAACAATCAACCAAATGCAAAGACAGCTGGTCAACAACAACAAAAGCATTCACGAGCACAGCAGCAAAACAAAAGCTGTTTTGTTTTGTTTTAAATCATAGAATCCTAGAGTTGGAAGAGACCCCAAGGACCATCCAGCCCAACCCCCTGCCAAGCAGGAAACACCATCCAAGCATTCCTGACAGGTGGCTGTCAAGCCTCTGCTTAAAGACCTCCAAAGAAGGAGACTCCACCACCCTCCTTGGCAGCAAATTCCACTGTCGAACAGCTCTTACTGTCAGGAAGTTCTTCCTAATGTTTAGGTGGAATCTTCTTTCTTGTAGTTTGAATCCATTGCTCCGTGTCCGCTTCTCTGGAGCAGCAGAAAACAACCTTTCTCCCTCCTCTATATGACATCCTTTTATATATTGGAACATGGCTATCATATCACCCCTGAACCTTCTCTTCTCCAGGCTAAACATACCCAGCTCCCAAAGCCGTTCCTCATAAGGCATCGTTTCCAGGCCTTGGACCATTTTGGTTGCCCTCCTCTGGACACGTTCCAGCTTGTCGTGATTTTGAGTCACGAGTAGATATTATTTCTTTTGTTGAAACTTCTGGCCAGAGTTCTTTGTATTTGTTGTTAGCCGCCCTGAGCCTGGTTTTTGGACCGGAAAAGGCGGGGTATAAATAACAAATTAATATTATTATTATTATTATTATTATTATTATTATTATTGTTGCCCCCAGGAAGCCAACAAGCCCTTATTATCTCTTCCCGCTTGCCATTCCTTCCCTAGTACCTGGTGTTTTCAGATAGACTCCCATCGCAGTGGGAGAAAATCTCCAGAGTTCTTTAAACCTATGCACTGCATGGGTGATGAAATCTTTCCCCTTCGCTCACCTTCACTGGGTGATCCCTGAGTGGCTTCCAGTTTTATGGGAGAGACAGGAAAAGAAGAAGAAGAAAAGAAGAAGGAGGAGGAGGAGGAGGAGGAGGAGGAGGAGGAGGAGGAGGAGGAGGAGGAGGAGAAGAAAAACCACTTTCTCCAACCACTGCTTCGTGGTTCCTCCTAACTTGCCTTTTTTCTTTATTTCTGCAAACAAAAAAGCCCTCATCTCCTCACAGGGAGTTTGTTTCCAACGCCTTTGAGCATTTTCGCCTGCCCTTTCCTGAACCTGCTCTGTGGCTCTGCAATATCAGATCAGGACTGCAGAACACAGCATTATGAGCGCAGTGAGACCACAGATTTATATAAATGCTTTGCAATATTGGCTGTTTGGTTGTTCGTTCTCTTTCCTAGCAAACCCTAAAGTGGAACTGGCTTCTCCCACCCCGCCCCCCATCCTTAAATTGGGAAATGCCCCCCATCCCATTTTTATGATTTGCTAAATACCCATAAAAAGCATTAATAATGTTATGTAAGGTTGAACATTATGGGACCCAGGTGGCGCTGTGGGTTAAACCACAGAGCCTAGGGCTTGCTGATCAGAAGGTCAGCGGTTCGAATCCCCGCGACGGAGTGAGCTCCCGTTGCTCGGTCCCAGCTCCTGCCAACCTAGCAGTTCGAAAGCATGTCAAAGTGCAAGTAGATAAATAGGTACAGCTCCGGTGGGAAGGTAAACGGCGTTTCCGTGCGCTGCTCTGGTTCGCCAGAAGCGGCTTAGTCCTGCTGACCACATGACCCGGAAGCTGTACGCCGGCTCCCTCGGCCAGTAAAGCGAGATGAGCGCCGCAACCCCAGAGTCGGACACGACTGGACCTAATGGTCAGGGGTCCCTTTACCTTTACCTTAAGGTTGAACATTAGCACTAAAGGTACGGTTCCAAAAGCATTGCAAAAACCAAAACACAAAACCCATTTCCCCAGAAACCGGTTAGGTTTATTTATGTGCATTATTGTGTAATAGGTTTACTTAATCATTGTTCCTATAGACCAGATCCCACCCCCCACGCCCCAAAAAACCTATTAGCATACAGATATATGACGCAGGTGGCGGTGTGGTCTAAACCACTGAGCCAAGGGCTTGCCGATCAGAAGGTCGGCGGTTCGAATCCCCGCGACGGGGTGAGCTCCCGTTGCTCAGTCCCTGCTCCTGCCAACCTAGCAGTTCGAAAGCACGTCAAAGGGCAAGTAGATAAATAGGTACCACTCTGGCGGGAAGGTAGACAGTATTTCCATGCGCTGCTCTGGTTCGCCAGAAGCAGCTTAGTCCTGCTGGCCACATGACCCGGAAGCTGTACGCTGGCTCCCTTGGCCAATAAAGCGAGATGAGCGCCGCAACCCCAGAGTCGTCCGCAACTGGACCTAACGGTCAGGGGTCCCTTTACCTTTTATACTCTGCACACACCCTCCCAATTGTTACTTATCTGGGATAGCTCAGTTGGTAAAGCATGAGACTTAATCCCTGGGTCTTAATCTCAAGGTTGTGGCCAAGAGGCACCCCCAGGGGCGGGGCGTCGAAGCGTGTGCGTGCGTCATGACACACGCGCACAGCATGATGCCCTGCCCCCGGGGATGCCGGGTGCCGGATTCGGGAGTCTCCCGAAGCCGCTGCCCGGCACCTCCTTGGTGCGCCGGCACGAGCAGCCGCCACACCAAGGGGTGCCGGGCGGGCGGCGGCTTGGGGAGTCTCTGTGGGCTGCAGAGTCTCCCGAAGCCGCTGCCCGGCCCCCCCTTGGTGCACAGGTCGGGGCAGGGAGAGGGGCGCACCAGCGAGGAGGGGTGTCACCCCTCCTCGCTGGCCCGCCCCTTTCCATTCCCCGGCTCTGCAAGCCAGCCAGCGGCGGAAAAAGCCGCTGGAAGGGGGGGGCTATTTTCGGCGCTGCCAGGGCGGCCAGCGAGGGGGGGTGACACCGCTCCTCGCTGGCCGCCCCTGCAGCGCCACCCCGACAGTGCTGAAAATAGCCTTAAAAGTTTTTTAAATTTTTTTTAAAAAACTTAAAAAAAAAAAACACGCCCCAATTGTCACCCCCAGCAGGGTGCTGCCCGGGGCGGCCCGCCCCCGCCCCCCCTTGCTACGTCCCTGGCCACACGTTGGGCAGAAGATTCCTGCATTACAGGGGGTTGGACTACATGAGCCAACTCTGAGTCTAACCAGGGCCTTTGGCTAACCAAGTAAGTTAAACAACAGATCAACAAAGCCAGACTGATACCCAGAGAGAACTTGCTGCAAGACAGACCCAAAAGAGAAAATAACAGAACACCACTAGTAATCACATACAGCTCCCAAGTTAAAACAGTACAACGCATCATCAGAGATCTACAACCTCTCCTAGACAATGTCAGTTCTCTTTCTCAAGCTCTGGGAGGAAGACCTTTCATCGCCTACAGACAGCCACCCAATCTTAAACAACTCCTCACCCACAACAATACTACAACCAGACTTAACACGGACACTGGCACCAGAGCCTGCAATAAACCCAGATGCCAACTTTGCTGCCACATACCGTACACCCGGACAACACCATTACTGGCCCCAACAACATCAAACATACCATCTCAGGACTATTTAATTGCTCATCGTCTAACATTGTGTATGCCATCAAATGCCAACAGTGCCCTTCAGCTCTCTATATTGGACAAACAGGCCAAACCCTACGCCAAAGGATAAAGGGACACAAATCTGACATCAGGAATCACAAGACAGAGAAACCAGTAGGAGAACACTTCAATCTCCCAGAATCTCAAAGCAGCTGTCTTATTAGAAAAGAATTTCAGAAATAGACTTGAAAGAGAAGCTGCTAAATTACAACTTATCGCTAAACTGAAAACTATGGAGAGACCTGGTCTGAATAGAGATATTGGATTCTTGTCTCATTACACATGCTAAAGCTATTTTTTGGTCATCGGCATACTATCCCATTCTTTTTCCTGTAGGACTAATTGCAGTTGTTAACAACTGGTTTACCATACCCATTGAGTCAATCACCCATCTCCTACTACCCTTCTGAGAACCTGGAAGGAAAACAAGGGAGGGGGAGAGCGTGTATTAGGGTCCCACAAGGGTATGTGATATCCTAGCACATCAGAAATAGTAGCCTAGAGAGATTTCCAAAATATTTGTACCTGCGAGCAGTTCCAGTGATTCTCAGCACCCTGAAAGAACTACACATCCCAGGATTCTTTGCGGGGAAGCCATCGCTAGGATACTTATTCAGCTACAAAGTGCAAATGAGGCCTCAGTTTTCCCCCTTGTAGAGCAGGAGTATGGGCACAAACCTATAATGGGTTGGCTCCTCCTGTCAATGGTTCTGGCACACCCTGCCTTCTAAGAATGCCTTGGCTAGTAGCTCAGCTGGTTAGCGCGTGGTGCCGATAACGCCAAGGCTGCAGGTTTGATCCAGCTGCATATTCCTGCATTGCAGGGGGTTGGACTAGAGGACCCTCAGGGTCCCTTCCAGCTCTACAATTCTATGGTTCTTGCCCTGAAAGGTCTGACAGGCCACAAGCCAACCTGGAGCACAATTATATGATTCTAGGATTCTGCATCCACAAATGGAGAGAGCCAGGTGGTCATCTGTGCCCCCACGCCACCTTGCTTTCTCGTTTCCTCTCTGCTGTGATGCTTAATTACTTTTCCTTAATTTATTGTTACGGCGGCACAGGCTTAAATATTTCATGGAGCCGCTTCCCTGCTCTCCGGGCTGCTGCACCTCTGGATAAATTACTCTTATTAGCCTGATTAATCTGCTTGTCCCTGGGGAACGAAAAAGGGTTAAGGCCGCCAAAGGAACTCTGGTGGTTCGTAGGAACAAAGGAGAGCCTGCTGGTTCAGGCCATCTAATCCAGCATCCTATTCTCTCAGTGGGCCAGCCAGATGCACATTAATGGAAACCTACAAGCAGGATTGGAACACAAGAGCAGCTCTCCCCTCCTGTGGTTTCCAGCAACTGGGATTCCCAGAGCCATCTGGGCTGGTAGCCATCGATAGCCCTCTCCTCCCCGACAAATTAGTCCAATCCCCTTCCAAAGCCATCAAGATCGGTGGCTGTCGCTGCATCTTGTGGCAGTGAGTTCCGCAGTTTAACAATGCACTGCATGAAGAAGGACTTCCTTTTACCTGGTGGCAGACCTACATTTGGGGGGACCCCTTCGCAACAAGGTCTGGGTAACCACCATTATATTCTTAATGGGGTTGTTCCATTACAGACTGCCACTTTAAAATAAATAATAATAATAATAATAATAATAATAATAATAATAATAATAGTAATAATCTACATCATTTTAGATTTTGATTTAAATTGCTGCACTGGGTTATCTCACATGTCAAAGTCACTGGTGTTAATGAAAAAATTCTTATGCCTTATATTTTTCGAGTTATGGGGGGGTAGATGAAAATCAGAGGAAACCAGGGATACACTTTTTAAAACAAAATTTTTAAGCAATGTGGATTAAGGTAGATTAGGAGCCTTGAAGCTTAAATTCCATTCTTTTCATAGCAGATCCACCCCTGGTTTTACCTGTCCTGAATCTCTCAGCATTCAGCTTCTCTGCATGCCCATTAATTCTGGTGCTATGAGAGATGGAGCGGGGGACGGAACGGACGGACACACTTTTCACTGTCTGTTCTCCATGCCATGCGAGTTGGAAGGTGACCCAGCAGGCTCTCTCACATTCATACGGCCTCCTCTCAGCACTCTCAGCAAACTACAACTCCCAGGATTCTGGTGGGGTAGGGGAGCCATGCCTGCTTCAAGCAACGCCATAGCACTTGGAATTGAAGTTGTGGGTGCGGCCGAAGTTTCAACCTCATAGAATTGCAGGTGTTGCTCTATTTGCTGGGCAAAAGATTCCTGCGTGGCAGGGGGGTTGGACTAGATGACCCTTGGGGGTCTCTCCCAACTCTGTGATTATAATAATAATAATAATAATAATAATAATAACAATAATAACAATAATAATTTATTATTTGTACCCCGCCCATCTGGCCGGGTCTCCCCAGCCACTCTGGGCGGCTTCCAGCAAACATTAAAATACATTAACACATCACAGATTAAAAACTTCCCTAAACAGGGCTGCCTTCAGATGTCTTCTAAAGGTTTGGTAGTTGTTTTTCTCTTTGACATCTGAAGGGAGGGCGTTCCACAGGGCGGGTGCCACCACCGAGAAGGCCCTCTGCCTGGTTCCCTGTAGCTTTGCTTCTCGCAGTGAGAGAACCGCCAGAAGGCCCTCGGCTCTGGACCTCAGTGTCCGGGCAGAACGATGGGGGTGGAGACGCTCCTTCAAGTATACAGGACCGAGGCCGTTTAGGGGTTTAAAGGTCAGCACCAACACTTTGAATTTTGCTCGGAAACGTACTGGGAGCCAATGTAGATCTCTCAGGACCGGTGTTATGTGGTCCTGGCGGCCACTCCCAGTCACCAGTCTAGCTGCCGCATTCTGGATTAATTGCAGTTTCCGGGTCACCTTCAAAGGTAGCCCCACGTAGAGCACATTGCAGTAGTCCAAGCGGGAGATAACTAGAGCATGCACCACTCTGGCAAGACAGTCTGCGGGCAGGGAGGGTCTCAGCCTGTGTACCAGATGGAGCTGGTAGACAGCCGTCCTGGACACAGAATTAACCTGCGCCTCCATGGACAGCTGTGAGTCCAAAATGACTCCCAGGCTGCGATTCTATGGCTCTATATCCCAAGAGCATGGAAAAGGGGTCAGCGAGGCCTTTCTGGTGGGGCTGCTTTGGCCCACGGCCCACACATACTCTGGAAACCAGGTCACCCCAACCTCGGCCGGTTCCCTCTCTGCTCTGTGGCTAGGTAAATATTTCATTCACCAGCACTTAAGGAGTTGTTCCCCCTAATAGGTTATATTGATGGCAACACAAAAGGAGGTGCCTTAAATCTTTTGCTCTCTCTGGGAATGCCAATAAACGAATCTGTCTCTCTGGGAGAATTTACGCCAGCCCCCTGGGCAATGGAGGGTGATTAAGGAGAGAGGGTAACAACACCCAACACCGTTGCTCAAGAGTCCTGGGCCAACATTCAGATTTGCTGGATGCCCAGCAGTTCTAGTGTTAGGGGACACCCAGGACGTGGGTGGCGCTGTGGTCTAAACCACTGAGCCTCTTGGGCTTGCCGATCAGAAGGTCGGCGGTTCGAATCCCCGTGACGGGATGAGTTCCCGTTGCTCTGTCCCAGCTCCTGCCAACCTAGCAGTTCAAAAGCACGCCAGTGCAAGTAAATAAATAGGTACCGCTGCGAAGGGAAGGTAAATGGCGTTTCCATGCACACTGGTTTCCATCACGGTGTCCCGTTGCGCCAGAAGCGGTTTAATCCTGCTGGCCACATGACCCGGAAAACTGCCTGTGGACAAATGCCAGCTCCGTCAGCCTGAAGCGAGATGAGCACTGCACCCCATAGTCACCTTTGACCGTCCAGGGGTCCTTTACCTTTACCTCGTGTTAGGGGAGAGAGAGGAGAGGTCTGTGTCCTCTCTGTGTGTCCACAGACACACGGCTGCACAACCTTTGTGGCAGTCACAACTAGGGCACACCCTCCAACATTTCTCCAATGAAAATAGGGACATCTTATTCAATATAATAAAGGGACGCGGGTGGCACTGTGGGTTAAACCGCTGAGCCTAGGGCTTGCCGATCAGAAGGTCGGCGGTTCGAATCCCCGCGACGGGGTGAGCTCCCGTTGGTCAGTCCCAGCTCCTGCACACCTAGCAGTTTGAAAGCACGTCAAAGTGCAAGTAGATAAATAGGAACCGCTCTGGCGGGAAGGTAAATGGCGTTTCCGTGCGCTGCTCTGGTTCGCCAGAAGCGGCTTAGTCACGCTGGCCACATGACCTGGAAGCTGTTCGCCGGCTCCCTCGGCCAATAAAGCGAGATGAGCGCCGCAACCCCAGAGTCGGTCACGACTGGACCTAATGGTCAGGGGTCCCTTTACCCTTTACCTTTATTCAATATAATAATGATAATAGTAACAACAACAACAACAACAACAGTTTTATTTATACCCTGCCCATCTGACTGGGTTTGCTCAGCCTCTCTGGGTAGCTTCCAACATATATAAAAACATAAACAAACATGAAACAGGGCTGCCTTCAGATATCTTCTAAAGGTTGTCTAGTTACGTATCTCCTTGGCTCAGAGGTCGGATATCTCCAGGGCCGGCACGTCCATTCAGGCGAACTAGGCAATTGCCTAGGGCGCCAAAATGGAGGGGGCGCTGGCCAGCCTGCCCCCCGCCGCCCGCCGCCACCCCAACCAGCGGCGGAGCAAGCAAACCGCGGCGGCGGGGGGGTGCCCGGCCGAGCAGGGGGCGGGGCACCGCTCCGCAACGTGCGTCATACGCAATGACGTCACGTGGCCCGCCCCCTCGCCTAGGGCGCCAAAATTGCCAGCACCGGTCCTGGATATCTCCAGACCCTCCCACATTTCTCTGAGGGAAACAGGGACATCTTAAGGAAAACCTTCCAGGATCAAATCAGAAACTGGGATGGCTTCTGAGAATCTGGGACCGTCCCTGGAAAATAGGGACACTTGGAGAGTTTGCTAGGGGTTGCCAGGTCAGGAACATCCCAGACACTCAGATTACAGGACCCAAACAGGAGCATTTAAAATTCTGAATTTTTAAACGCTTGCAACCATCCCTGGGACCTGCCCGCGAAGGGCATGTAAAAGATTTAACAATTGGGGGGGGGGGAGACAGAGAGGATAAAATGCTAAAATATATATTTTTTAAAATGCAATTTGGAAATGCATATACTATTGGGCAGAAAATAAGGGTGGGTAGGGAACCGGTGGAGCAGGGAGCCAGCTTTTAAATTTGTATTAAATCTGAATTAATTTATCTTTATCTTTATATCTTTATTGTCATTGTACAAGTACAACGAAATTGGATTTAAATAATAATAATAATAATAATAATAATAATAATTAAATAATTTTTTAAAAAAATCATTTTTCATTTAAACAATTGTTTCCCCAACCAAAAATGTACTCAGCACATGTAACAGCAGTAAAAGTCATACAAAACACTTAAAAATAATTTGATGTCAATGTGGTACATTTTTTGAAAAGCAATAAAAATATAATTGGCCAAACAACAGCAACCAATAATAATATTAATAATAAATTTTATTTATACCCCGCCCTCCCCAGCCAAGACCGGGCTCAGGGCGGCTAACAACAAGTATAAAAACAATTGATTAAAATACAACTTAAAAACAAGATTAAAAACAACATTAAAATGCAGCCTCATTTCAGTAGAATTCAAATCAAAACTATTTGGGGAAGAAACCGTCAACTCTTCACCAAGGCTGACTATCCAGACTGGTCCTACATGGGCCAGAAAAATGCCAGGGAAGTCCCCAAATAGGAGTTCCATCTCAGGAGGAAAAAAGGAAAGAGGGGGGGGGGATCAAATTGATTCCAAGCCAAAGGCCAAGTGGAGCAGCTCTGTCTTACAGGCCCTGTGGAAAGAAATCAGATCCTGCAGGGCCCTGGTCTCATGAGACAGGGCGTTCCACCAAGAAGAACAAGAAACAAAAACAGTTTAATAATAATCAAGAAACAAAACAGTTTAATAATAATCAAACTTTCCCCAACTGACGCCCCTAAGAGGAAATACTAGTTTTTTAAGACACAAACACACACACCGCAATCTGCCGTATGCTGCAACACTTTGGGACAGCTTTCCCTCCGCAACCCTCCTTCCCAGAGTATGCATAGAAAGGTCAAATGTTCTTTAAATAGGAACTCAGAACAGGATGAGCTTCGCCTGAGTGTGGCTGACTAAGAAGGAATTAATTCCACGTGGGGTCCTCGATCCTCCCCTCCGGGAATGGCCAGGCCAGACAGAGAAAAGACACCACGCAAGACGCAATGGGAAGCCAGAGTCTGGCCTTGTGCTCAAAGGAGGTGGTAGAGTCCTGAACCGGGAGGGAGGACTCTACCACTTTGTTTTTTAATGTTTAATTTCTCATCTTGAGGCGCTGTACTGTTTTGTCCTCACAACAGCCCTGTGATGTCGGCGGGCTCAAGGTCGCACCTGCTGAGCTTGAGGGCAGAGTGGTGGGATTCGAACCCTGGGCTCTCCCAGGTTCTAGATTGACACACTAACCACTGCACCACTCCTGGACCTTATGAGAGAAGTCCAGAATAAGCGGCAGAAGCCAAGGCAGGAGAGGAGGGAGGCCAAGAGGCAGAGATGAGTCCAGCTGGTGAAGAGTCACGGGTGTCTCCCCCTCCTGCTGCAAAAAGCTCCCTTCCCATCTTGTCCCCCAGTACCAGGAGAGGCATGAAAAGGGCAGAGGAGAGGTTGGCTTCACACAGGCATAGTCTCTGATGGATTGGGAAAGACCTGGGAGAGGTGGAGACAGGCAGTTGTCATGGACTGGCTGGAAGCAAAAGAGTGGTGGGAGGCACCAGCTAGGGAACCCCCAAGGGAACCCCCAGGGGAAGAAGGCTCAGAGCCAGGGGGCTGGTGGTGGGACGACAATGAGTGGTCAGAGGGAGAAGACTGGGAGGAGGAGGAGGTGTTGAAAGCTGAAGAGGTAACAGAGTTTAGGGAGCAGGGAGAGTCTGTGGCAGAGAGCAGTCCAGATTCAGAGGTGGGGGGGGGCAAGAGACAGAGATGAAATAGGCTGCTGAAGAAGCCAGCGGGTCTCCCCCTTCTGCTGTGACCAGCTCTCCTCCCTGCTGGTCACAGAGCCAGAAGAGGTGTGAAGAGATGTGAGGAGCAAAGGCAGATGAGACGGCAAAGTCTCAGATTGCTTGGGAAGGAGGAAAATTAAGGAGCTGTGAGAAGGCAGGGACCTCCAGTCCTTGCAACCTAAGGCCCGGGGGCCGGATCCGGCCCAATCGCCTTCTAAATCCGGCCCATGGACGGTCTGGGAATCATCGTGTTTTTACATGTGTAGAATGTGTCCTTTTATTTAAAATGCATCTCTGGGTTATTTGTGTTATGATTTTTGTCCAAGCCGAGCGGCAAACAGCTGCAGCGAGGCCTGGTCTGACTTTTGCCTGTCTCACTAAGCCGTGAGAAAGCTGCCTTATCTTTTCCTACATGAAATGTTTATGCTTCACTGTACTATTGTAATTCTAGCCTTTGTGCTTTCTCTTCTGGCTTGCTATGATGCCGAAAGGATGGCTTTATGGCAGCTCTGTCTTATTGAGCTGGAGCAGAGATTCTCTCTGCACTATTCCTACAATAAATAGTTTTAGCCTTATTTATGGCTTGTGTGTGTTGTTCTTCACGCTGGGAACAATCACATATGACTGCGCCACCGGACTCTCTGTAGCCGGGGATGTGCGCACACGGCTTTGCTCTGGCTTTGGGGCAGTCTCACAAACTGCCCCAGGCGGGGTATTTGCTGACAATTTGTGGGGCATAGGAATTCGTTCATTCCCCCCCCCCTTCAAAATATATTCCGGCCCCTCACATGGTCTGAGGGACGGTGGACCGGCCCACGGCTGAAAAAGGTTGCTGACCCCTGATCTACCAGGAAGAGTTGCTGTGCTCACTAGGCTAGTGAGAGTTGTTTTATTTCTTGGAATAAGGAGAGTTAACAGACGCTGTGTGAGTTATTGCCGACGTGCTCTGACACCGAACTTGACTGTTTCGGCAGGGGCAAGGGGGGGGGGAGAGAATGGGACAGGTGACAGGGTGGTCACTTTTCGGCCTTCCTGTTGCAGCAGCTGATTGGCTGCATCCCAAAACAGGATGCTGGGCTCAAGGGCTGGGGGAGCGGATCCCAGAGGGCTCTGCCAATGCCCTGGTAAAAATAGTTCGCCGAGGTACCACCATCCAAAGTCACCTGTTTGACAGCCTCAGGCTTCTCTCCTGTTGAGCCTGCCAGACGTATGACTCCAGGCTGCGTTTATAGAATCATAGAGCTGGGTGGGACCCCCCAGGGCCATCTAGTCCAGCCCCCTCAAATCTAGGAATCGAGTCCAAAGAATCCCTGATAGATGGCCTTTTAAAAAATACAGAGGTTGGAAACCTGAAGCCTTTCTTTTGGGAATTATAGGGGAGGAAATCCCCCCAAAAGACAGGACTTTCTTTTTGTATGCAACGACAGCAGTGAGACTACTGATTGCAAAGAACTGGAAGAAACAAGAAATACCAACAGTGGAAGACTGGCAAATGAAGATGATTGACTTTATGGAACTCGCTGAACTGACAGCAAGACTGCGTGAACAGAGGGAGGATGTGGTGCAAGAAGATTGGAAGAAATTTAAAATGTATTTTAAAAAAATATTGTAATATGGAAAGTATTTGAAAATCTAGGGTATAAGCTAGAGTTTACCGGATTAAAATTGGGACTGAATTCCCAAATTCAAATTGGGAATTTTTTAATATCTTCGATGTTAAAAAAAAGGGGGGGTAACATAGAATCATAGAGTTGGAAGAGACCCCAAGGGCCATCCAGTCCAACCCCCTGCCAAGCAGGAAACACCATCCAAGCATTCCTGACAGGTGGCTGTCAAGCCTCTGCTTAAAGGAGAGGAGACTCCACCACACTCCTTGGCAGCAAATTCCACTGCCTAACAGCTCTTACTGTCAGGAAGTTCTTCCTAATGTTTAGGTGGAATCTTCTTTCTTGTAGTTTGAATCCATTGCTCCGTGTCCGCTTCTCTGGAGCAGCAGAAAACAACCTTTCTCCCTCCTCTATATGACATCCTTTGATATATTGGAACATGGCTATCATATCACCCCTTAACCTTCTCTTCTCCAGGCTAAACATACCCAGCTCCCTAAGCCGTTCCTCATAAGGCATCGTTTCCAAGCCTTTGACCATTTTGGTTGCCCTCTTCTGGACACGTTCCAGCTTGTCAGTATCCTTCTTGAACTGTGGTGCCCAGAACTGGACACAGTATTCCAGGTGAGGTCTGACCAGAGCGGAATACAGTGGTACTATTCCTTCCCTTGATCTAGATGCTATACTCCTATGGATGCAGCCCAGAATTGCATTGGCTTTTTTAGCTGCTGCATCACACTGTTGACTCATGTCAAGTTTATGGTCTACCAATGAATAAATGGATAACAAAAGGTTAGATAAAAGGTTAAATTTGAAGATGAACTTGCCTGAAAATAAGAGTTAGATGTGGAACCAGGAAGGGAGGAGAGGGGGAAGTCCCAACAAGATGTTAAGGAAAATAGGTGAAAAATGATATACTTTATTGTTGTGTTTATATGTTTGTGTTATGTTTTTATTTTGTAGTTTATGTGCTTGTTTTGTTTTATATGATAAAATGAATAAAACTATTATTTTAAAAAAAATACAGAGGTTGGAAGGGACCCCAAGGGTCATCCATTAACTCACACCAACACGGGCAAAGCATGTCTTTATAATGACCCTGGGACTGTTGGGAGTTGTAGCACAGAACCTCTAGCTGGCGCCCAGTTTGGAAGCCTCCTTTGGCAGTCTGGTCTTCCCGTTCATTTTAACCAGATTTGCAGGCTGCCGGATTGCGACTAAAGCTTAAAGCAGTTTGCAAGAAACATTCGGAATTAGTTAACAAAAACCTGTAATTAAAACAATCAGAATCAGCTAAGGATAGCAAGACAGGTTGAGTTTGGGAGTTTGTGTTACGAGTTATCACGGATCGTGGCCGGCTACATTTTACGCAGAGTAAGCCCACTGGAATTAATGGATCTAAGCGAGTCAAGAATGTTAAAAAAAACCCAACAGGTTAAGAGCAGGCAGAGACTGAAAGAAAATGAAAGATTTAAAGTTGGAAAGAAGGATGAAAGATTTAAATTACTATAACCTCACTTGCTGTTACTTGATATAATTTTGTTTTATCTATTTGCAGGAGTTCGTAAAGGGACAGCCGAAGGATGAGGAATTTGCTAAAAAAAGTGTCCATTGGAGATAAATCTGTAAAGGTAGAAGCATGTAAAGGGGGATAAATTGGAATACATCTGAGAGAGTGAGAAACCAGTTTTGAACAAATTGTACTAAATTAATTTTATTTTATTTATTATTATTATTTTAATAAAAATTTTATTGGTACTAAATTAATTTTAATTTGGTTTAGACGTGTTATAAATCTGAAAACGAATAAAAAAAATTATTGGCGGGGGGAAAAGGTGCCCGAGTTCGATGCTTTCCTCTTCCCTCCCTGTCCATTTTCCTTGTGTGTTGCGTCAGTTTTAGATTGTACGCCTGTGAGGGCAGGGACTGCCTTGTTCTAATTGATTGCATGTGAGCCATTCTGGGAGTCTTTCTTGATGAAAGAAGCAGAGGGTAAAAATGCTCCGAATAAGTAGTAATAGCCTGGGTGGGTTTAGCACCACCAGGTCTGGCACCACCAGATAAACCCACAAACAAAGGTCACCTTTCTCGGGGGGGGGCAGGCGGAGATTGCTGCCCGGCACCCCCACCCCAACGCCAGGAGTGGGTCCCGGCTGGGAGTTCCCGTCCCCGTCAGCTTTCCAGAGCCTCTGCCAAATCCTGCGTGGCTCTGATCTAAACCATCTGCCAGCCATTCATTCCCAAAACAAAGGAGCGCGCTATTAATAAACCCCTCCGAGGAACGTATTGTTGGGCACGAACCCTAGGAAAACACACCCAGCCGGCGTTCAGTTTTTCTTTGCAAATGCATTTCTATTATTATTATTATTATTATTATTATTATTATCATTATTATTATTATGTTTTTTAAAATCCAGTATGCTTTCAATATAGCAAGGCAGTACGTAGCTGTTTTTCAATTCAACGCCAGGTTTGAATCTCCTTCTTCAAGCATTCGCTGGGGTGTTGTTGTTGTTTTTGGTTTCTCAAGCTGGCCGGGGAACGGAAGCTCTGAGGCATGTACAAAGTGCTTCCCGTCTCTTATGCATAGCTGTCAACTTTCGGATTTGAAAATAAGGGATTTTCCCAATCTTTCGGATTTGAAAATAAGGGACGCCGCGAGGGCGGTGCAATGGCACCAAGTAGCCTCGCCACCCTGCGCTCCAGAGGCTGCGCGCGAACGGGTGAGCGAAAGAGCAAGCGCATAGACGGCAGGCAGGCTGGCTGTCTGGTTGGGCATGAGGGTCTGGCTGCACAAGGCATGCAAGCTCCGCCCCCAGTCGGTCTCAGGCTCCTTATTGGCAGCCGAGCAACGCAGCTGAGGAGCCTCCCTGGCCAGCAGGGAGGGAGAGGAGCTGCTTCCTTGGAAATCCGGGGAATTTAAGGGATATCAACAATCCGGGATAACAGCGGGAAACAGCATTGGAATAAGGGAGTTTCCCGCAAAAAAAGGGAGGGTTGACAGCTATGCTGTTATGACCATAGGCTGCTGCTCCATACCGAGTCACAACTGTTTTGGCCATCGGGATAGTCTACAGTTCATGGTCATCTGGTCCAATTCCCTGCAATGCAGTCGCGCCCCCCCCCATGTGGGGCTTGAACCCATGACCCTGAGATTACAAGTTGCATGCTCTACTGAGTTCACGTCCCAAAAGGCCCTTGAATCCTTTAAAGCCAGCCTCCCAGGAACTTCCACCTTATAACTGAGTCGGACTAATGGGTCTATCTAGCCCAATATTGCCTACTCTGACTAGCAGCATCTCTCCAGGGTTTCAGGCAAGGGGTATTCGCAGTTTTACCTGGAGAGAGTGCAGGTTGCCCTACCACTGGGCTACAGCTCTTCCCTTAGAAAGTAGCATTCTAGTCCTCATTGTTAAACAGGAAGCTGCCTCAGGGTGTGTCAGACTCTTGGTCTGCCCAGATCAGCACTGTTTACATCGACAGTGGTTGGAAGCCTAGCTGGATAGGTCAGTCTGTGGATTGTGAGGCTCTTAAACTCAGGGTTGTGGGTTCGAGCCCCACATTGGGTAAAAACATACCTGCATTGCGAGGGGTTGGACTTAGAATCATAGAATCGTAGAGTTGGAAGAGACCCCAAGGGCCATCCAGTCCAACCCCCTGCCAAGCAGGAACACCATCAAAGCATTCTTGACAGATGGCTGTCAAGCCTCTGCTTAAAGACCTCCAAAGAAGGAGACTCCACCACACTCCTTGGCAGCAAATTCCACTGTCGAACAGCTCTTACTGTCAGGAAGTTCTTCCTAATGTTGAGGTGGAATCTTCTTTCTTGTAGTTTGAATCCATTGCTCCGTGTCCGCTTCTCTGGAGCAGCAGAAAACAACCTTTCTCCCTCCTCTATATGACATCCTTTTATATATTTGAACATGGCTATCATATCACCCCTGAACCTTCTCTTCTCCAGGCTAAACATTCCCAGCTCCCTAAGCCGTTCCTCATAAGGCATCGTTTCCAAGACTTCCAACTCTACGATTCTCCGATTCTCTACATGTTTTTAGGTTTCTAGCCCCAGGCTGGAGATGCCACCCAACCGATGTGCAAAGCACGTGCTCCATCACTGAGCTATTGACCTTCCCTGAAAAAACTATAAGTTTCTAGTCCTCATTGTTGTGAACTATATATGGGAATGCAGGAAACAGGCCTACACCACAGCCAGACTTCCTGGCCCACCTAGCGGAGGAGCGCCCGCACTTTCAGACTCAGAGGCCACCCCCAGCACAAACTGGAGACACCCTGGGCTTTCTGCATGCAGAGTGCTCCGTCCCTGAGCTGCAGCTCAGAAGCTTCCCTGTGAATCTGGACCTCACGTTTCGCTGCTAAAAGACCCCAGCCGTGTCCTGAGCGAGGAGGCCACGAAAGCAGGCGGCAACGAGCACCCCAGGGCCCACCCTCCAAATGTGTAAGAGGCGCGTTGCCACCCACAAGCCTTGAATTCCTACTCCCCCCGCAGAAGAATCCTGCTCCTCGACTCAGGACTATCACGTTTCTCGACTTGATCAAACGCTGCATGCATTTGGGTATAGGGTTCCCGTGCCCTTTGGTGAGGCCAGATGACAAAGACGTTTCTCCAGAATAAATAAATGTGATCCGATTAGTATGTGTTTGTGTGAAATGAAAGGGGGGGGAGGTGGTGGAGGAAAGCCACAAGGCAAAATCCCCCCAGATGCTCCTTCTTGCCAAACCTGCAAGCTCTGGCACGCTTCGGAGATACGGTGGTGGGAGTCTGGGCCCCCGCAGAGAGAAGAGCGTTGGCAGGTGACGCTTCCTCTCTCCATAGATGGAGAGGGAGAATGTGTGCCAAAATGCCATCTTTTGGCAGGGTGGCTCAGGCATGGCAATGCCGCACGCCTCTCCAGCCGAACACCGGCCTCCTATCTTTAGGGAAGAGGTGCAGTGCCATCGCCAGGATCGAGGCCGGGGGGGGGCAACAACCCTCCCAGAGAACACTGATTTGCCCCATGTAGGACCACGTAGGACGCGGGTGGCGCTGTGGGTTAAAGCACAGAGCCTAGGGCTTGCCGATCAGAATAATAATAATAATAATAATTTATTATTTGTACCCCGCCCATCTGGCCGGGTCTCCCCAGCCACTCTGGGCGGCTTCCAACAAATATCAAAATACATTAAAATATCACAGATTAAAAACTTCCCGAAACAGAGCTGCCTTCAGGTATTTTCTAAATGTCAGGTAGTTGTTTATCGCTTTGACCTCTGATGGGAGGGTGTTCCACAGGGCGGGCGCCACTACCGAGAAGGCCCTCTGCCTGGTTCCCTGTAGCTTTGCTTCTCGCAGTGAGGGAACCACCAGAAGGCCCTCGGCGTTGGCGCCAGAAGGTTGGAGGTTCGAATCCCCGCGATGGGGTGAGCGCCCGTTGCTTGGTCCCTGCTCCTGCCAACCTAGCAGTTCGAAAGCACGTCAAAGTGCAAGTAGATAAATAGGAACCGCTCCGGCGGGAAGGTAAACTGCGTTTCCGTGCGCTGCTCTGGTTCGCCAGAAGCAGCTTTGTCATGCTGGCCACATGACCCGGAAGCTGTACGCCGGCTCCCTCGGCCAATAAAGCGAGATGAGCACCGCAACCCCAGAGTCTGACACGACTGGACCTAATGGTCAGGGGTCCCTTTACCTTTACTAATTTTCACCCCCTACCCATTTTCACCCCTACTCATACCCCGTGCTTGAACCCACAGCCCTGAGATTAAGCTCTACCGACTGAGCTACTATGAGTATTATGCCCCTTGCCTGAAGCCCTAGAAATCCACAGCTACCTGTCAGGGTAAACAACAGTGAGCTAGATCAGGGGTCAACAAACTTTTTCAGCAGGGGACTGTCTGTCCCTCAGACCTTGTGGAGGGGGGCGGACTATATTTTGAAAGAAAAAAAAATGAACGAATTCCTATGCCCCACAAATAACCCAGAGATGCATTTTAAATAAAAGCACACATTCTGCTCATGTAAAAACACCAGGCAGGCCCCACAAATAACCCAGAGATGCATTTTAAATAAAAGCACACATTCTATTCATGTAAAAACACCAGGCAGACCCCACAAATAACCCAGAGATGCATTTTAAATAAAAGCACACATTCTACTCATGTAAAAACACCAGGCAGGCCCCACAAATAACCCAGAGATGCATTTTAAATAAAAGCACACATTCTGCTCATGTAAAAACACCAGGCAGACCCCACAAATAACCCAGAGATGCATTTTAAATAAAAGGACACATTCTACTCAGGTAAAAACACGCTGATTCCCAGACCATCAGCGGACCGGATTTAGAAGGCGATTGGGCCAGATCCAGCCCACGGGCCTTAGTTTGCCTACCCATGAGCTAGATAGACCCACAATCTGACTGGGGATAGGGAAACGCTCCTGTTTAAACAAGCCCTGTTTGGGAATAATGAGGACTGGAAATTTATTTTCAGTGGGCTGTAACTCAGCAACAGAGCTGCTGCGATCTATGAACTGCCCCACGGATGAAGGGCGGCATACAAATTTAACAAAAAGTAATGATTATGATGGTGTATGCAGGACATTCCAGCTTCCATCTCCATGTAGGAGTGGCTGGGTGGGTTTGTCCATGTATCAACAAATGGTCTGATCCAGCATAAAGCTACTCCTATTTTCCTACGTTTCACCGGGACTACAGAGAAACTTAGCCATCCCAGATGCGTTCAGATGCCAGTCCATCCCTTTAAATGGTGCATCACCAGAATACTTTAGCATTGCCGATGTATATATATATTGTCAAAATAGATGGTCTTGTATATGATTTTGGAAGCTCGCAATTCAGTGGAAGGCAGCAGCAAATCTTACACTGAGGGCTTGGGAATTTGCACTACTCTGAATTTTGCAACACAGATCTCCAACCAAGTAATGTGTTCAGAAATTATGCTTTTGTCCAGGGGTCAGCAACCTTTTTCAGCCATGGGCCGGTCCACCGTCCCTCAGACCATGTGGTGGGCCAGACTATTTTTTTGGGGGGGGGATGAACAAATTCCTATGCCCCACAAATAACCCAGAGATGCATTTTAAATAAAAGCACACATTCTACTCATGTAAAAACACCAGGCAGGCCCCACAAATAACCCAGAGATGCATTTTAAATAAAAGCACACCTTCTACTCATGTAAAAACACCAGGCAGGCCCCACAAATAACCCAGAGATGCATTTTAAATAAAAGCACACATTCTACTCAGGTAAAAACACGCTGATTCCCGGACTGTCCGCGGGCCGGATAGAGAAGGCGTTTGGGCCGCATCCGGCCCACGGGCCTTAGGTTGCCTACCCCTGCTTTTGTCTATACAGAGAAATTCACACTAAAAGGCTGATGAATTTTCACAGGGACTTTTTAAATAATAATAGTGAGTTCCGAAGCAATGTGAAAATGAGGAGAACCAAGAATGGGGGGGGGGGGGAATTAGAAACTGAGAGTTACTGATATCAACTTTCTCTTTAAAAACAATCATTTTGGAATGACCCCCCACCTCCCTTAATCCTATCAGTTTAGGGAGCCGTAAAACTCACACTGAGGGTTTTGGGAGAGAGCAATAAAATGCTTTTGATGGTTCTGAAGACGTCATGGAGGACGCTTTCCATTTGCCTTTGCAGGGTATGTATGTGACGTGGAAATAATAATAGTTTATAATGATTTTATTGTTTATACCCTGCCCAAATGTGACCACCTAAACTCCTGCCACTAAGGGTGGCTGGTGCAACATCTATCTTGCACAATCCACCCTTGTGTTTTAGGGAAGCGTCTGGATAGAAATTTATAAAAAGCAAGAGACATTCGACCTTGGGCTCTCCGCAGAGAGCTTTCTCTGCCTGTGTGAGTCAGGGTGGGGCCACCCAGGAGGCCCAAGAATGGTTGCCTGCAGCGCCAAGGGGCAGCCTTGCACACACACCCCCCAGGGTGCCAATGACATCCAGAAGCAGCCATGCCTCTCCGCAGAGCAGTTTTCCAACTTAAATATCTGTTGTTGCTTTCTTATTTTAAAAAAATGAGGTGCTGTGTTGACTGCATTGATAATCTTACACATGGTGCCGTGAAAAACAGACAGGAAAAAGAGACAGAGAACTCTTCAGATGTATTGGGGGGCAAGTGATTATTAGACGAAGAAATCAAGATTTGGTGCAGCAGTGGTTGGATATCCCAACAGAGCTAAAATGGACCAACTTCTGCACCTAATCAGTGATGGCTAACCTTGACACTCCAGATGTTTTGGAACTACAACTCCCATCATCCCTAGCTAACAGGACCAGTGGTCAGGGATGATGGGAGTTGTAGTCCCAAAACATCTGGAGTGTCAAGGTTAGCCATCACTGTCTAACCCCTTAACCTTACAGAGCAAGAAGGAAGATCTTGCAATAGTTAAGGCGTTTCTAATGTATGTGAACTGATCCTGGTAAGGCGAAACATGTCCAAGGACAGACGCCTGCTAACCGAACCAGGCCCAAAAGGTCCACTGCAGAGGGTCACCCTGAGGGTCATCTAGTCCAACCCCCTACAATGCAGGAATCTGCAGGTGCACCATACAGGGATCGAACCTGCAGCCTTGGCGTCGTGAGCGCCACACTCTATCCAACTGAACTCTGTCCAGGGCAGAGCCAAAGCAGATCGACAGCTGCGTAAAATTCAGCTTGTGGAGGTGGGAGAGAGGCAGGCAGACCGCAGGAAGCAGGGCCAGCTCCCCACAGCTGCCTTTAAAGGGGTGCATGTGACCTGGCAGACATTCCTGAACCAAAGGAGGCCTGGGGAGTGTCCATTGGCCAGAGGCGCAGGCATCCGCCCCCCTCCAATTCTAACTCCCCCGGCAATTTTTCCTCCTTCGCACTGAGTCCTGACCTCTCTCTCCCCACAGTACTTCACAACCCCCCCAAAGTAGCTTCTCCATATCAGCAATTTGGTGTAGAAACAGAGATGGCCCAGAGATCTGAGGTGCCTGCGTGGAATGAAAATATGGGTCTTGGATAGGCAAGGAGATGGGGGTGTGGGGCTGGGCTTTGGGGCAGAGGTGACAATATTTTCCCAGGTATTTGCCCAAGCCTTCCAGGGAACCAAGTGCCGGAGTGGCAGGACACCTGCTCTGCATGCAGAAGGTCATAGGCTTGCACTCCAGTGGCACCTCTCCGGGCAGGAAAGAGCTTTTCCCCTTGAAACCCTGGACAGCTGCTGCCAGTCAGTGCCAGCAACATGGAGCTAGGCCAATGCGTCTGACTTGGGCCAAGCCTGCGTCTTACATTCCTTGGAATCAGGACCTTCCAATTCCAAGGCCACTGAGCCCTTCCTCCAAAACCAGTACGGCAGGAACACAGGAAGCTGCAAAAATCTCGGGTCTGTCTCAGTTATTGCCGTCACTGGCTGGCCGGGTTTCAGGTGTGGGTTTTCTCCAGCGCTGCCACTGGGGATTGAACCTGAGACCTTCTTCAAGCAAAGCAGGGGCTCTACCCACTGAGCCACAGCCCCATTTCCTCCTTAAACTTACCGTTATATTCAGATCGATGGGGACTAGACCCTCTGATTTGTGATTTGGATACACACCACACCATATCCATAGCTGTCAACCTTTCCCTTTTCTCACGAGGAATCCTATTTGGAATAAGGGAATTTCCCGCAAAAAAAGGGAAAAGTTGACAGCTATGCATATCTCCTGTGGCAGAGAACACACATTGCATGCACAAGTCCTGGGGATCTTCAAACAGCAACCCACCCCCTCCTTAAATCAGCCTTGTATTCAAATTCATGAGGACTAGCGCCTTTTTTTCCCCTGTGCTTGGGAAATGAACTGCAGCTCAGTGGCAGAGCACACGCGATGCACACAGAAGGTTCATAGAATCACAGAATGATGGAGTTGGAAAGGAACCCCAAGGGTCCTCTAGTCCAGCCCCCTGCAATGCAGGAATCTCGACTGACGCCTCAGTGACAGATAGCCATCCAACCTCTGCTTAGAAACCTCCAAGGAAGGAGAGCCCGCAACATCCTGAGGGAGGGAGACCTTTGTGCTCCAGGGTTCAAGGAGACAAGTAACTATATAACCCCAGATGTCAAGGAGACAAGAAGATGTCTAAAGTCAGCCCTGTATAAGAAAGCTTCTTCTTAAGGTTTAATGTTTATTATTATTATTATTATTATTATTTAGTAGTAGTAGTAATAGTTGGGTTCCATGATCACTGCAGATGGTGACAGCAGTCACGAAATTAGAAGACACCTGCTTCTTGGGAGAAAAGCAATGACAAACCTAGACAGCATCTTAAAAAGCAAAGACATCACCTGCCAACAAAGGTCCGTATAGTTAAAGCTATGGTTTTCCCAGTAGTGATGTATGGAAGTGAGAGCTGGACCATAAAGAAGGCTGATCGCCGAAGAATGGATGCTTTTGAATTCTGGTGCTGGAGGAGACTCTTGAGAGTCCCATGGACTGCAAGAAGATCAAACCTATCCATTCTTAAAGAAATCAGCCCTGAGTGCTCACTAGAAGGACAGATCCTGAGGTTAAGGCTCCAGTACTTTGGCCACCTCAGGAGAAGAGAAGACTCCCTGGAAAAGACCCTGATGTTGGGAAAGATGGAGGGCACAAGGAGAAGGGGACGGCAGAGGATGAGATGGTTGGACAGTGTTCTCGAAGCTACCAACATGAGTTTGGCCAAACTGCGAGAGGCAGTGAAGGATAGGCGTGCCTGGCGTGCTCTGGTCCATGGGGTCACGAAGAGTCGGACACGACTGAACGACTGAACAACAACAAAGTAGTAGTAATAATAGTAGTAGTAGTATTCAGCCCTGGAGATCTCCAAAAAGGGCGAGGTGCCCATCCCCTCCTTAAAGCAGCCTTATCTTTGGACCCCATGAGGACTACAGCCTTAGGAAACGGACCCTCGAGCCGTGCCACTTTTGCGCGCAGGAGACCCAGTCCTGGACATCTCCAAGCAAAGACGCAAACACACCACCTGAAAGTCGGCCACCTGAGCTGGAGGGAGCCACAGCAGACCTCCCCGGTTTGCTAAGCCAGAACTATTGGACTTTTCTGAGTCCAGGCGGCCACACCGAGGCTTCCCCCATCCCTGCAGGGAGGGCGCAACTGCCGCGGGGTGGGGTGGGGGGGAGAGAGAGAGAGATAGAGGCGCGCACTTACCCGGAGGAGGAGAAGGAAAGGCGAGCTGCTCCATCTCTCTTCGTCCTTTTTGGAAGGAGAGACCAAGGCGCACTTGCCTCGGCGCCTGGTTCCTGAATAACTGCACCTCTCTCCTCCCCCCTCTGGGTCCAAAAAGAGCCCTTCTATAAATACACAGGCAATATAGTTCCTGGGAGGGTGGATTGGGGGGGGTGTCCGCCTGACACCGCCCTGGCTGGCGCTCCCTTCGCGCTCCCTTCGCCAGCGAAGGACAAAGCTGCCAGCCCGCCTCTCTCTCTTAATTGGAGCAGCGAAAGCTCCCTGGCAGAGGGGGATCCCTAGATGATGGAAGAGGAAGGGAATCCGCTCCTGGAAGACGGGGAGAGGCGCGGGGCGGGGGGAGAGAACCAGGCGGAGCTGCTGGTGCGGCTGTCCCCCCCTCCTCCCCAACACACTCCAGTCACCTTCCCAAACAGAGACACCCAAAGCTGGGTGGGTTTTATGTTTTAATTTCGGGGAAGGACGTTGCGGGCGCCTTCGCTCGCCAACCCCCCCAAAAAACAAAGTGATAGCAACTCTTGGTAATGTGTTTGTTTGCTGTCTGCCCCCAATAAAATATTTGCGGGGGGGGGGCAGACCCAGTGCCGCCCTGTGCAATGCCCTCCCGTCGGATGTCAAAGAGATGAGTAACTATACAACCTTTAGAAGACACCTGAAAGCAGCCCTGTCGAGGGAATCCTTTTCATGTGTAATGTTTTATTATGTTTTTATATATGTTGGAAGCCGCCCTGAGTGGCTGGGGCAACAGATGGGAGGGGTACAAAGAATAAAATTACTACTACTACTAATTGGTTTATTAAAATTGTTGGTTGGTAAAATAAAAAATGTATTAGGAGATGATTTGCGAGCTCCGCGGCCCCCCCCCCCCAGATTTCTGTTTCCCTCCCCCTGATGCACCCTGTATTCTATCTTCTGCCATAACAAAGCTGCTGTAATCTTTACTCCCTTTATGTTGCTCATAGTTCGAATCCTGCTTGCGGGTTCATTGTATAATAATAATAATAATAATAATAATAATAATAATAATAATAATAATTTATTTATACCCCGCCCTTCCCAGCCAAGACCGGGCTCAGAGCGGCTAACACCCATAAAATCACAACAAAACATACAAAACAATCAGTTAAAATGCAGGTTAAAATACGATTTAAAGTTTAAAATGCAGCCTCATTTTTAAATAGCCCACCAATCAAACCATAAAGGAATGAACATCAGGGTTAAACTAAAACCAACCCAAAGGCCAGGCCTTTGAATTATCCGAAAAGGGATTCCATTCTTCCACAAAGCCTTGGTCATTAGCTTCTCTTATGTTACCTGTTAACTGTGCCAGTTCTGCAAAACCCAGCACCTTCCTTATCCATTCTTCTTTAGTGGGCGTTTCTGCTTCTTTCAATATTTTTTGTGCGTCGAGAATCCTAGCTGCAGTTGTAACATACATAAACAACCATTTTTTGGGGGGGGCTTCTTTTTTGGAATAACATTCTCAGTGCTGGATTAAACCCTGTGGAGGCCCCTGGGCAGTCGAAGTCTGTGGAGGGGGCCCCCGAAAATTATCTCCTAATGCGTTTTTTATTTTACCAACCAAATTTTTTAATAAGTACATTTTATGACACAATATTATTTTGATGCGTTTTCGCAGGGCCCCGAAAAGGCATGGGGCCAATAGGCCGGTGCCTACTCTGCCTATCTGGTAACCAGGCATTGTTTCTCATATTCTTAATTTTCTCCCTGTGGCCGCTGGCACGGTGGGTTGGTTCGAGGCCGACGGCTGTGCCAGACGGGCTCACACGGCCCGATCACATTACAGCCACTTCCAAGCGCCATGTGACAAAGGACGGTTTCTCAAATTTAAGCCCTGGTGAATGGTTTTTTGGGGGGAAGCCCTTTGATGCCCCCCCTCTCCCTCCCCTTGCAAGCCGCTGACCGCTTTGGGGAGAAAAACAGGAGCCACCCTCGCCACGGCGCGCTGTGGTACCAACGTGGCACCAGTCCTTTTCCGATGCCCCGCAGTGCCAAGGTCTCCAAAGGTCGGAAAACATATCACAGGGCGTTTGATGGCAAGGCGACGAGACGTGTTTGTGTATATGTGCGCGTGTCTGTTGAAAGAAGGAACATCCGTTCTGCTCGACGGGGATAAAATGTTCCAGATTCAATGAAAGGGCAGCCCTGTCAACAGACGGAAGTCCCTGGGAATAAAAGAATGACATCGCCACCCTCTAGTTTCTGGGAACTGGGGGGGGGGGCGGGTGAGGGAGAGAGAAGGCAAATCTTAGGTGCTTGCAATCTAACCAGGGGTTTTTTTTGGGGGGGGAGGGCAGGCAGTTGAGGAACGGTGCAAGGGGATGTGCACAAATTCATGCCCATTTCCAAAAATCATAAACATAAGAATATCCCCCCTTCCTTCTTTTTGGGTTGGGGAAACTGCATCACAGGATCCGGAGAAGCGTGAACTTCAAAGGACAGGTGCATGAATTATCGTCTTGCGTATTGGGGTAAAGGTAAAGGGACCCCTGACCATTAGGTCCAGTCGTGTCCGACTCTAGGGTTGCAGCGCTCATCTCGCTTTATTGGCCGAGGGAGCCGGCGTACAGCTTCCAGGTTATGTGGCCAGCATGACAAAGCCGCTTCTGGCGAACCAGAGCAGCGCATGGAAACGCCGTTTACCTTCCCGCCGGAGCGGTACCTATTTATCTACTTGCACTTTGACGTGCTTTCGAACTGCTAGGTGGGCAGGAGCTGGGACCGAGCAACGGGAGCTCACCCCGTCGCAGGGATTTGAACCACCAACCTTCTGATCAGCAAGCCCTAGCCAGTGATGGCTAACCTTGACACTCCAGATGTTTTGGGACTACAACTCCCATCATCCCTGACCACTGATCCTGTTAGCTAGGGATGATGGGAGTTGTAGTTCCAAAACATCTGGAGTGTCAAGGTTAGCCATCACTGCCCTAGGCTCTGTGGTTTAACCCACAGCGCCACCTGGGTCCCTGCGTATTGGGGTAGAACCACGCTAAAACGCGAATGGAGCCAAAACAGGGGCGCCAACTTGAATAAAATATAGAGGAGGGCAGGTAAGCCCCACCCACCCTGAACAATCGATTGCAGGATCACATGTACATCATTGGAATGGCAACGCTCATCAACTTTGGGGGCGCTTGGCCCCCTTAAATATTTCATTGGGGGAGCTGAAGGGACCTCTGCCCCTAGTGAGTTGGCTCCTATGGAGCCGGAGACGCGTCCATAACCCTATGATGGGAATGAGTCACTAGAGATAGGAAGGGCAAGGAAAGAAACCTAGAAAAAAAACCGGGGGGGGGAGCAAAGATGCAAAATCACACCTAAGGTATCTATCTTGCGCTTTGCACGCTTCTCGTTCGCTGGAAATGTTGCATTCCGCAGAAGAGGCTGTCTGGAGAGCTGTTGGCAGGTCTGTCTGCGTGAGGCATGGATCAACGAGCGCCCCCCCCCCCCTTCTCCAAACCAAACCTTGCCTCTTTCCTCCTGCGATTCGTCTTGGATGTTGAGAACAAAGCCAACCTTCGGCACTGCGGTTCTGTCCCTTCATACGCGCACACCCACAACCCCCCCAAAATAATTGCCTCGCTTAGCACAGAAGCCATTGGAAAACACCTGAAGTGGAACGGAAACAGCTGCCGGGGGTTGGGGGGGATAGGAGGAGGAGGAGAGAGAAAGGCAGATTTTTCAAGGCCAGCTTTCCCCCCGAGCTGGTGACCTCCAGATATCTGGGGCTATAACTCCCAAAGCTCTTGCAGGTGGGGGGTGCTCCACCCAACCAAAGACCAAATCATGGAGGAAAGGACCATAGATCCTGGCTGTGCAATTCTGCTTCATTTTGCTTTGACACATGAGATCATAGCACTGTGGAGTCGGAAGGGAACACAAGGATCATCAAGTCCGACCTCCTGCAATGCGGGAAATATTTTGCCCTACGTGGGACTCGAACCCATGACCCTGAGATTAAGAGTCTCATGCTCTAACCAACTGAGCTATCCCAGCTGTTGCTTTGAACCCCAGGAAGGGAAAGTGCTGCCACCAAGGTCAGGCTTTTGTTGTTGTTAAAATACTAAATTTTATTTTCACATTTAAGTTCCCCCCATTTCTATTTTTGACCACCACTACTATGCATTATCAAAACATAGCCAGTACTACACTTGGGCAAAAAAAAAATGAAAGGCACAAATACAGGATGGGTGACACCTGGCTTGAGAGCAGTACATGTGAAAAGGATCTAGGAGTCTTGGTAGACCACAAACTTGACATGAGTCAACAGCAGCTAAAAAAGCCAATGCAATTCTGGGCTGCATCAATAGGAGTATAGCATCTAGATCAAGGGAAGTAATAGTACCACTGTATTCCGCTCTGGTCAGACCTCACCTGGAATACTGTGTCCAGTTCTGGGCACCACAGTTCAAGAAGGATACTGACAAGCTGGAACATGTCCAGAGGAGGGCAACCAAAATGGTCCAAGGCCTGGAAACGATGCCTTATGAGGAACGGCTTAGGGAGCTGGGTATGTTTAGCCTGGAGAAGAGAAGGTTCAGGGGTGATATGATAGCCATGTTCATTTGAACATATAAACGGATGTCATATAGAGGAGGGAGAAAGGTTGTTTTCTGCTGCTCCAGAGAAGCGGACACGGAGCAATGGATTCAAACTACAAGAAAGAAGATTCCACCTAAACATTAGGAAGAACTTCCTGACAGTAAGAGCTGTTCGGCAGTGGAATTTGCTGCCAAGGAGTGTGGTGGAGTCTCCTTCTTTGGAGGTCTTTAAGCAGAGGCTTGACAGCCACCTGTCAGGAATGTTTGGGTGGTGTTTCCTGCTTGGCAGGGGGTTGGACTGGATGGCCCTTGGGGTTTCTTCCAACTCTAGGATTCTATGATTCTATGATTCTATCCCCTACATATTTGAAATTAAAAGGGTGGGGGTTCCGGTCTTTAAAAACTGAACAGGCATTTTAAGATAACACATTCTGGGCAAAATATTCTGGACTGAAACTTAAAAAGGAACAATTTAGAAGAGGATTGGACAAAGTCATGGGGGCGGCTATTGGAGATTATTACCCCAAAGAGGGATGTGGACATAGGTGTAGCCAGGATTTATGTTGGGGGGGGGGCACCTGTCATCAGATTCGGAATGAAATGTCTGACAACAATTGCTTTCTTTTGATCCCAAGTGCTCAGAAAAATCTGCCCAGATATTCAGTCATTTGAAAACTAGGAAGTTAAATGGAAAATTAACACCAGGGAGTACCTTTCATGTGGTTAATGATTTGCAAAATCACAAAGAACACTCCTTTTTTATCTTTCTTTTTTTAAAATGTAAACTAAAATAATTTTTTTCTTGGATTTGCTTTAGACCTTTGTCAGCAGTTCATTCTCAAATTCCTTCCCACCCACCCCCAAATGCAGCTTTCCTGTGCAAATACAGTAAGCAGAGCCCATTGAGGCCATCGGTCATGGGTGCTTTAGCTGAGATTGCTTCATTGCAGGGGGTTGGACTAGATGACCCTTGGGTTCCCTTCCAACTCTGCGATTCTTTGATTCTATGAGATGCTCCCCTGCCATCGTCGACCATAGCCAGGTCTTTACTCTATGCAAGGTATTGAATGACTGCTCTATGGTGCAAGTTAGACCCACGGCTGCAGCATCTTAAATTCTGATGTTCTGCACAGAATGGCTCGCACATTTCAATGAAGGATGAAATTATATGCTACATGCAGAAGCGTAAAAAAAAAAAGCAGGCACTGATTTTTTTTCCTAGGGAAATGCTAGCCAGAGAGGAAGATTGTGTATCTCAGCGAGCACTCCAGTTTCAAATATTCAGATTATGTCTAGTTTTAGTTCTTTTATTTACTTGATTTGGGTGAGGGGCAGCTCCCCCTCCCCCTACGGCCCTAGGGATCCACCGCCCCTGAGCTCTAGGGGTGCGGTCCTCTGCCTGCCATGACTTTTCTCCACCCCCCCCCAAAAGTCACCCAGAACCACTTTTCCTGATAATTTTGCCCATCTGCTTAGCCTCCTGCCGAACATTTTTCAGGGGTGTCCCCGGGAACGCCGGCGTGAACCCTCCCCCCACCTCCAAGGCGGGAGAAAAAGAGAGGTGTGGAAAGATGGCCTCTCTCCTCCTCTCTTGCGCTTTCCTTCCTTCTTTCCCTTCTCCTCGCCACCCCTTCCTCAGCTCGGCTCTTCCTCCTCTGCGTTTCAGGAACGCCTGAGCTCAGCCCAGCCAGCAAACGCCCCCGCAGCAAACGGTTCGGGGGAAGCCCGGCTAAGCGGAGGATTCCTCGTAGGCAGAGGGCCTCGTGACTCGAATCTCTAACACGGATTCTCCCCCCCTCCCTCCCTCTCCCTTTGCTCTTTTTCTCCCTCCCCTCTGTCTCTATCTATCTCTTCCCACCCCTCTCCTCCCGGCCCACGCTTCATCTCCTGCGCCCCCCCCTCGCTCCAGGGGCTCTGCAGAGAGATGCCCCGTCGCCATGGCAACGAGGCAGGCCTGGACCACGTTCCCCCCCCCATACCTCCTTGGATGATTGCAAAAATAAAATAAAAAATATATCTAAAAAGAGGCAGCATCAGCAACAAACAACAGCCAGATGCAGCGAATCTATAATTCAGTGGCCTTCCCTCCCCTCGCTTTGGTGCAGAGGGAGGAGGGAATCCCCTGCTCCAAAAATAACCTGCATTAGCTCGGGGGAGGGAGGGAAACCCCTCCCTCTGCACACATATACATTTATATATAGACGCAGATGTACAGATAAAACGAACGAGGGCATGGTTTTTGCATGCAAAGCAAAGCAAAGTCTGGTTGCGTGCCGTGCGCCCACCCCGAGAAAGGTGCACCCAGGCTGGTGGGGGGTGGGGGCTGTCAAGAGGGTTTCCCCGCCCCCGCCAGCGCCTGGCCGCCCCCGCACAGCTCCCTGCACGGTTGACTGCATCAGGGGGAGGGTGGGGAGGGAGGGAGCGCGCGGCCGCAGGGCGTCTGGAGGAAGCGCAGGTGAGAGAGGAGCTGCGCTATGAATAGCCTGGCGCACGTGCGGGGACTCCGTAATGGGGTCTCCCCCTAGCCAAAGGCACCGAGGCGGCTCGGGAGGCAGGATCCAGCCGTGGAAGAGCCGCCGCTGCGCTGGAGAAATAAAATGTAGGGGGGGGGGGAGAAGGAGGCAGCCCAGAAGAACTACTATGAAACAGATGAAGCGACTGGAGTCCACACTGCTTTAAAAAAAATGGGTCTAGTGAACGCAATCCGAGTGTCACGCTATGGCATGGCGGGAGGCAGGGGGAGCTGCCCCCCATCAAGTAAATGAGTAGATATACAAAAAGTAGAAATATTCAGAATATTTGAAATTGAAATGCTCGCTGAGATACCATTTCCTCCCTCCCTAGCGAGCATTCCCCTAGAAAGTCAGTGCCTGCTTTTTTTAGCGCTTATGCATGTAGCAAACCATTTCATCCCTTATCGAAATGTGTGAGCCATTCTCTGCAGAACATCAGAATTTAGGGATGCTGCAGCAGAGAGTCTAACTAGCCATCTCTCTTGCTCAGTCAGGCACCACTTAATAATAATAATAATGATAATGATAATGATAATGATGATAATGATAATGATAATAATTCTGCAGCCAGGTGAGTTGAGCTAAATGCATATAGTAGGGGGAGGGATGTGTACAAATGCAGACGTTCACGGGGGGGGGGTGTTTGCTCTGCAAAGAAAAGTGAAATTGAAATACCCCCCCCCCCCAACAATGTGTATGTTAAGGAGGAAATTTGCGCTAAGAGGCCGGCGAATTTCCTTGGCGACTTACAGAAATAAAATCAGGAGGCAAATGTGAAGAGCAGAACTCAAGATGCAAAATAATAATAATAATAATAAAAATAGACGGATCCGCCCCCTCCCTGGTAGCCAAGCCCACCCCAAGCAAAAGATACCCTTTCTCAGCTCTCTTGCAAGGATTCCCAAATATAAATTCCCCTGCAGTCTTCCAACGTCAGCTCTTGACTATGAAGCCTCACATGGCGGCAAACGTGTTTGTCGTGGGGCAGCGTGATATTCAAAAGCGCTGAAATGTGTGGCACCAAGGAAGGAAGGAGTGTGCGTGAGTCAGGATGGCGTTACTCCATAATCTGGATTTTTAGCATTCTTGCAGGGTTTCAGATGTAATAATCTGACGTCTGATGATTATTATCAAGTCAGCTCTAACTAACCTGTCCAGAATTTAGCAACGGGGAAAATACAGATGGGAGCTAATGCTGATTTCAGCGCGCATTTAAGTTTTAGGAGGTAAGGAGAGCCTGCTGGATCAGGCCCAAGGAGGTCCATCTCGCCGGGCATCCTGTTTTCGCAGCAGCCAACTAGAAAGCCTGTGGGATATTTGCAACGCAGTCAAATCAACAATGCATATTTGCTGCAAGTTTGCTACAGAGAACTCTGAGGGACACGCCCCATGTGTCCTGACAGGGGTCGGCCGGACTTCATCGCATCACCAAGCCAGAAATGTGAGAACCGTCTCCTTATGGGCCTGTGTTCCATTGCTCCGACACCACCCTAAGCTAGACTTAAGAGGTCTCCCTGGGGAGGTTGTGGGCTCTCCTTCCTTGGAGGCTTTTAAGCAGTGTTTGGATGGCCATCTAACATGGATACTTTAGCAGAGATTCCTGCATTGCAGGGGGTTGGACTAGAGCAGGGGTCAGCAACCTTTTTCAGCTGTGGCCGTGGTGGGCCGGACTATATTTTGGGAGAAAAAATGAATGAATTCCTATGCCCCACAAATAACCCAGAGATGCATCCTATATAATAAAGTGCCTGTGTCGTGCGTACGTTCCGTGTGTCAGTGGAAATGCGCTACTGCGCATGTCCATGTCCCACACGACCAGGGATTGGAGCGGGCGGAGAGGGGGGGCGTGTCCGAGAGGCAGCGGCGGCGCACAGCGCGTTGTCAGTTGCGCCAGCGCCGCTGCCTCGCACAGACGCAGAGCCCAATCCCCACGGCCTCCGAGGCCTAGCGGCCTGGGACGGCCCATCCAACGGAGCGCCGGTGCTCCGGAAGCCAAGGAGGGCCGACCCATCCTCGCCGCGGCTACCGCCGCCGCTGCAGCCACCCCCGGGGAAAAAGAAGGGGGAGGGAGCCCCTCTGGCGGGATTTCAACCCGGGCCCTCCTCGCCTCCTCCTCCTGGGGCTCTGCCTCCTCCTGCCTCCTCCTCCTCTAGCGCCCGTTATTTAACGGGCTAACTTCAACTAGTTTTAAATAAAAGGACACATTCTACTCATGTCAAAACACCAGGCAGGCCCCACATATAACCCAGAGATGCATTTTAAATAAAAGGACACATTCTACTCATATAAAAACACCAGGTAGGCCCCACAAATAACCCAGAGATGCATTTTAAATAAAAGGACACATTCTACTCATGTAAAAACACGCTGATTCCGGACCGTCTGCAGGCCAGATTGAGAAGGTGATTGGGCCGCATCCGGCCCACGGGCCTTAGGTTGCCTACCGCTGAACTAGAGGATCCCGGGGGGGGGGTTCCCTTCCAACTCTACAATTCTATTATTCTGTGTCTTTCCAACCAAATTACTATTTTAAACCTGCCTGAACAAAGCTGCTGTGATCTGTATATTCTGCAACAGAAAGCTCTAGGGTGAGCAACTGCTGTTTTCACCTTTTTACAAGACTTTGTGTGTGAGTATTATTTTAAAGGGGGGAGAGGAAGGGGAGAAATACCAGGAAATAAAGGTCTGCCTTAAAGCACCCCAGTTACAGGTAGACTAGCCGTGTTGGTCTGTCATAGTCAAAACAAAATAAAAAAAATTTCTCCCAGTAGCACCTTAGAGACCAACTAAGTTTGTTCTTGGTATGAGCTTTCATGTGCATGCACACTTCTTCAGAATCTGAAGAATTCTTCAGTATCTGAAGAAGTGTGCATGCACACGAAAGCTCATACCAAGAACAAACTTAGTTGGTCTCTAAGGTGCTACTGGAAGAAATTTTTTTTATTTTGTTTAAAGCACCCCCAGATTACTTAAACTAAAAGGCTAAAACCAGACTATCTAAGCTTCCCTTTTAAGCTGCAACTCACAAACTCCTTTCCCCCCAATTCTATTTTATTAAGTTCCAATATTTTATTAAGTTCCAACAGTTTCGTCTCTTCTCTTATTTCTGTCGACTTCCTGGCCAAGATGGGTGGCCATCACTGCCTCATGCGTGATGGAGTTCCATAAAAAACTGCAGGGGGTTGGACTAGACAGAGGCGTAGCAAGCCCAGGTGGTACCCAGGGCAGAATTTTTTTTTGTCACACCCCCCCACCACTTTAATTTAAAAATAAATAAATAAAAATTAAAAAGTGTCACCCCCCTCTGATGGTGCCACTTTGCGAGGTGTGGGGGTTTTGTGTGTGTGTGTCTATTATCTCTTTTTTCCAATAAAGTTAAAATAAAAATAATAATAAAAAATGATAAAATCTTTTTAAAAAAAGTGTCACCCCCCTCTGATGGTGCCACTTTGTGAGGTGTGGGGGGTTGTGTGTGGTGTGTGTGTGTGTGTGTCTATTATCTCTTTTTTTTCATAAAGTTAAAATAAAAATAATAAAAAAATGATAAAAATAAATAAAAAATAAAAAATTAAAACGTGTCACCCCCCTCTGATGGTGCCAACTTTGTGAGGTGTGGGGGTTGTGTGTGTGTGTGTCTATTATCTCTTTTTCTCAATGAAGTTAAAATAAAAAATAAAAAATAAAAAAAATATTTTTTTTAAAGTGTCACCCCCTCTGGGGTGGAACCTGGGGCGGCCCGCCCCCGCCCCCCTTAGCTACGACCCTGTGACTAGATGACTCTCGGGGTCCCTTTCCAACTCTACAGTCTATGAAAAGCATGGCTGCCTTGGCGGCCAGTAGCCAGGATAGCCTTCTCTACGAATTTGTCAAATCCTCTTTTAAGGCTATCTTGGGTTTTGTATAATTCCAGAAACATTTTGTTTTGCTGTTTTAATGGAGGCAGGCCGCTGTAATCTTTGCAGTGCTCGGTCCTCAGAAGGTCTGGATGGAGCCATGCACTGGCTTTTCAAACCTCCGTTTCTAATTTATTTATTTTAACCAGGAAATTAAAAGGAGAACGGAACCAGTGGTCCTTCGGGCGACCTTGGAGGGGTTGGCGCTTCTGCGGCACGGCGGACCGTTATCGGTAGTGCATCAGCCTCTGGTTTGGTTATCTCAGTCCCTGCAGAGGTGGGGAGCGATGCTAAGACACGCCATATCTGCTGAGAGAGGATGCAGGAGCATCGTGGCAGGAGAAGAGAGATAACAGGAGACGCTCTGGCTGGATGATGGCCAGTAAAAGGAGATCAATGCCAGAGACAAATGGGAAAAAACAATGGAGGCCATGATGGTCACTTGCTGGGGATTCTTCAGCTGCGATTCCTGCATTGCAGGGGGTAGACTAGATGGCCATTGGGGGGTCCCTTAAAGGTAAAGGGACCCCTGACCATTAGGTCCAGTCCGTGACTGACTCTGGGGTTGCGGCGCTCATCTCGCTTTATTGGCCGAGGGAGCCGGCGTACAGCTTCCAGGTCATGTGGCCAGCATGACTAAGCCGCGTTCTGGCGAACCAGAGCAGCGCACGGAAAACGCTGTTTACCTTCCCGCCGGAGCGGTACCTATTTATCTACTTGCACTTGGACGTGCTTTCGAACTGCTAGGTTGGCAGGAGTAGGGACCAAGCAACGGGAGCTCACCCCGTCGCGGGGTTTCGAACCGCCAACCTTCTGATCGGCAAGCTCTAGGCTCTGTGGTTTTAACCACAGCGCCACCCATTGGGGTCCCTTGCGACTCCTCAATTCTGATTCTATACTCAATGCTGCCCCGCCCCAAATGAGGCAGCCTATCCCTGTTCATTTCCCTTGGCTCCCCCTCCTGGCGGAATTAGGACACTGGGTTGTCTTCAGGGCTAGCCCTACTCAGAGTTGTTCTTGGCATCGGCCAGTCTCGAGAGGCAACGGAGTGCGCCTCTGGAGGTGAAGGCAAACTGCTGTGTTAGCAGCACCGAAGTGACCTCCCCGGGGCGCAAGCCGGGGCAGTGTGCACGGAGGTCCTGGGCTGCGCAGACGGCAAGACTTCACTGATGGGTTCCAAAGGAAAGCAGAGCAAGAAGTTTGGACCAGCTTCGCTTTAGGAGTTGCTGGAAGGAGGCGTACAAGGCACCATCCAATTGTCTTAGGGACTCCACTCCAGATTTGTGGAGGGTCTACTCCTGAACCTTTTCTTCTCTCAAAGATATCCTGGTCACAAGGCAGTGAAAGTTTAGGGTCAGAGTTTTCCTTCTCCTAGATGGGCTCCCTTCCCAGGTAGATGAGCCCCACCTGCCAGTGTGGTGTAGTGGTTAAGAGCGGTGGACTCGTAATCTGGTGAACCGGGTTCGCGTCTCCTCTCCTCCACATGCAGCTGCTAGTCCCACTTCTATGAAGTCTCTCAGCCCCGCTCACCTCGCAGAGTGTTTTGTTGTGGGGGAGGAAGGGAAAGGAGAATGTTAGCCGCTTTGAGACTCCTTCGGGTAGTGATAAAGCGGGATATCAAATCCAAACTCTTCTTCTACAACAAGGGCAGAAACTGCTTTCTTGACCGCTGGACCCACTCTTGGCCTCGTCCACTCAGTCGGCGGGAGCCTGTCTTTGCACGCAGGGGAAGCAGCAGGTTTTTAACCCTGCCCTCCGTTGCTTTCGATGAAATCTAGGAATGGGTGAATATGGCTTTCTGAAGTGGTCTTGGCGCACCTGGGAGTTAGGGGGCTGCTTCCAGATAGGGAGATCCAGCTCCCCCAAACTACTAGGAGTGTGATGCATTCGGCTTCTAAAGGGTTAACCGCCCCCTTTCCAAGGCTTGCTGTTATCCTGCTTTCTGTAAATGCTGCAATTACCACTCCAGACCCCACCTACCGGTAATTAGGAGGCCTTGTTTACCCCCAGGAAAGGATCAGCAGAGCTAATGACAATTAGAAAGAGGCGTCTGGGGGATGTCTCTAGAGCTGCAGGGTTGAGAACCCCAGTTCATCCGTGTGTGGGGGAGAGGGCGTTGGTCAAGGGGGGCTTTATGTGTGTGCAAGGGGCTTATTTTTATCACTATGGTTGCCACATCCATTTACAGGCTGGAGAGCCTTTCAAAAGAACACGGAGTCATTTTGGACTCGTCGCTGTCCATGGAGGCGCAGGTGAACTTCTGCGTCCAGGGCTGCTGTCTACCAGCTGCATCTGAGACCCTGCCTGCCTGCATGCCCTGGCTATCTCCCGCTTGGACTACTGCCATGCGCTCTCCGTGGGGCTGCCTTTGAAGGTGACTCAGAAACCACAACTAATCCAGAATGCGGCAGCTAGACGGGTGACTGGGAGCGACCGCTGGACCACATAACACCGGTCCTGAGAGATCTATGTTGGCTCCCAGTACGTTTCCGAGCACAATTCAAAGTGTTGGTGCTGACCTTGAAAGCCCTAAACGGCCTCGGTCCTGTATACCTGAAGGAGCGTCTCCACCCCGTCGTCTAGTCCGGACACTGAGGTCCAGCTCTGAGGGCCTTCTGGCGGTTCCCTCCCTGCGAGAAGTGAGGTTACAGGGAACCAGGCAGAGGGCCTTCTCAGTGGTAGCGCCCTCCCATCAGATGTCAAGGAGATAAACAACTATATGACTTTTAGAAGACGTCAAATTACAATTACACCACCTTTGAAGAAGAAGAAGAAACAGAGGAAAATCAGATGATGGCACAGTTCAAACACTTTATTCCTTTTGGGGAGTTGGGTTTACAAATTTGGGGCAATATATATATGTTTGTTTTAAATGCTGAAACTTTTCTCTGCAGAGAAGAGCAGCAACACTGGGGCACGTCCGGCAAATTGGGGGTGGGGTGGGGGCTCATAATTGTCCTTGGGGGCCAAATGGGATCACATCGAGCAAAAAGGGAAGGCCCTGGTGCTAAAAACTGGGGAGAGAGGAAGATAATACCAAATTAGCAGCCCAGTTTGCGTACACACACACACACACACACACACACACACACACACACACACACACAGAAAGATGGGTGTCTCCCGCTGCTCTGACACCCCCATCTGAAACTCAGCAAGCATTCCTGAATTCGGCAGAGGAGAGGGGGAAAAGGAACACGCTGGTTTTCGAGTGGTCAGTTCGAGAGGCAAGAATGCGAAAAGGTGATGCCAGGCTGGGAGGCTTCACCGAGATGTGTGTGTGAGGGTTTTTTGTGTCCCCCCCTGCTCCCTACCCCCCAGGCCCCATGTGCAGGAAGAAGCGGCCTTCAAGACACCACTGGACCCCCAGCAGCCAGCAGGGTCAATGGTCAGGGGCGACAGTGGCAAGAGATGCAGCAGTATCTGGAGGGATACAGGCACTCAATAAACAAGCAGCAGAGCAAGAACTAAGTAGGGGCAGCGAGTCCTGGCAAGGGACAGTCTACTTTGGGTCGCAAGTAGAGGCTTGCAGGATTGGGGAGGGGGCGCGCGGTTGTTGCTGAACGGATCCTCCGCACCAAACCGCCCAGAGTAAAAGGCCAGTTTGGAAAACTGGAAGGCTAAGGAAGAGCTCCTCTCCCTACGGTGGCTACTCTAATTTTGCACGGCTTCCCCGCACCTAGAAAGCTAGCATGGCGAAGTGGTCTGCCCTCGCTTTTTCTCCTTTCTGCAATGCTGGGGTGGGGGTGGGGGATTTCTTTGTTGTTTCACCTGGAGGGGCTTTCACACGAGCTAAGCCTGCCCCACTGACCCACAACCCAATCTTGGAAGACTTAATGACCTCTAAAAGAAGAACTAGCTCCCGTCTTGAGACGTGACCTGGCAGAGAAGAGTGTTGCGCTCTGGGGTTAGGAAGGGAAGGGGGTGGCACAGATTTTTGCTACGCCTGAGTCTCTCCCCGCCCCGCCCCCCAATCCAAAGCACAAAGAGGCAGGTGAAGATGGCACCGTCCCAAGAGAGAGAAAGGTTAGGTACCCAGGGCAGTCCCATCTGGCCCCGCAGGAAAAGTTTCGGAGCCAATTTGAACCCGCTTCCGCAGAAGATCAGGAAACCCAAATTTAAGGGGTGTGTCTGGGGAGGTTTTCGAGTCCAATGGGGGAAGTCAACGAAAGCAAGGGGGGATATTAGTTGCACCTTTTTTTAAATCGGAGATTGGAGCAGAGATTGGAGGGGACCACCGTGCCCTTGGCTGTTCTTGAAAGGCGGTTCAGTGTTGGGGGGCGGAAAAAGAAGGTGGTCTCTCTCTCTCTTTCTCCCTGAACCGCTTTCCCACACCCACACCTGGGGGGCTTCACCAGTCTCATTTCTGGCTGTTGTAAGCCATGTGCCGCTGGTTCATGGGGTTCTCGGGCGACTTCATCCACTCTTTCTTGAGGAGCTGCTTCAGCTGCGAGAGGCGCATGTTGGGGTTCTCCTGCTTCAGCCGCGGCAGCTGGACCTCCTCGAAAGCCGTGAAGGCGGCCTTCATCCGGCGCTCGGGATGGCGGTCCAGGTCGTCAGCAACGCTGGAGGTGGGGGAGAGAAATGAGAATCATAGAAACGGCAGAACTGCAGAGCTGGAAGGGACCACCAAGGGTTATCTCGTTACAAGCCTGGTGGATCAGGGGAATGCTGCAGACATAGTGTATCTTGATTTCAGCAAGGCTTTTGACAAAGTCCCCCGTGATATTCTTGTGAGGAAGGTGGTAAAATGTGGGTTGAATGAGGGAACTGCTAGGTGGATTTGTAGCTGGTTGACGGACTGAACCCATAGTAAAAGGTAAAGGGACCCCTGACCATTAGGTCCAGTCGTGACCAACTCTGGGGTTGCACGCTCACCTTGTTTTACTGGCCAAGGGAGCCGGCGTACAGCTTCCAGGTCATGTGGCCAGCATGACTAAGCCGCTTCTGGCGAACCAGAGCAGCGCACGGAAACACCATTTACCTTCCCGCCATTTACCTTACCTATTTATCTACTTGCACTTTGACGTGCTTTCGAACTGCTAGGTGGGCAGGAGCAGGGACCGAGCAACGGGAGCTCACCCCGTCGCGGGGATTCGAACCGCCGACCTTCTGATCGGCAAGCCCTAGGCTCTGTGGTTTAACCCACAGCGCCACCCGCGTCCCATAGAACCCATAGAGTACTCCTTAATTGCAGGGGTCAGCAAACTTTTTCAGCAGGGGGCCAGTCCACTGTCCCTCAGACCTTGTGGGGGGCCGGACTATATTTTTTGGGGGGGAGGGGGGGGAAATGAACGAATTCCTATGCCCCACAAATAACCCAGAGATGCATTTTAAATAAAAGGACACATTCTACTCATGTAAAAACACGCTGATTCCCGCACTGTCTGCGGGCTGGATTGAGAAGGCGATTGGGCCGGATCCAGCCCCCGGGCCTTAGTTTGCCTACCCATGCCTTAATGGTTCCTCGTCACCCTGGGAAAAAGTGATAAGTGGGTGCCGCAGGGTTCTGTCCTGGGCCTATTGTTGTTCAACATCTTTGTAAATGACTTGGATGAAGTAACTGAGGTGATGTTCATCCAATCTGCAGATGGCACCAAACTGGGAGGGGGAGCCATTGCCGCAGAAAACAGAATCAGGATTCGAAATAACAGTTCTATGATTCTATGACTTTAATGCAAGAAAGGAGATTCCGACTTAAAATCAGGAATAACTTTCTGACATTAAGAGCTGTCCGACTGTGGAATGCACTCCCTTGGGCGGTTGTGGACTCTCCTTCATTGAAAGGAAGGGATTTAAGCAGAGGTTGGGTGGTCATCTGTCAGGGATTCTTTGGCTGTGACTCCTGCATTCATAGAACAGTAGCGTTGGAAGGGGTCCCAAGGGTCATCTAGTCCAACCCCCTGCACTGCAGAAATCTTAGCTAAAGCATCCATGACAGATGGCCATCCAAGCTCTGCTTAAAAACCTCCAAGGAAGGGGAACCCACAACCGCCCAAGGGAGTCGATTCCACTGTCAAGCTCCTTTTACCCTCAGGAAGTTCTTCCCCATGTTTTGCCAGAATCTTCTTTTTTGTCATTTGAATGCATCACTTCAGACCCTACTCTCCAGATCAGCAGGTAACAAACTTGCTCGATCTGGGGCAGTCCTTTCGATATTAGAAGATGGCTGTCATATCACCTCTCAGCCTTCTCTTTCTCTGAATAAATTTAGCGACGCTTCACCAGCCGGACTCATCTCTGCCTCCTGCCTCCCTCCTCTCCTGCTTCAGTTTCCACCTCTGATTCTGGACTTCCCTTGGGGGTTCCCCTAGCAGGTTCCTCCCACCACTCTTCCGCATCCAGTCAGTCCATGAGAACTGCCTAGGTCTCCACCTCTCATGGCCTTTCCCCAAGCAATCGGAGACTGCACCTGCGCAAAACCAACCTCTGCTCTGCCCTTTTCATGCCTCTGCTGGTTCTGGGGGGAGCTGGTTGCAGCAGGATGGGGAGAGACCCGTGACTCTTTACCAGCTGGACTTCCACTCTGCCTCCTGGCCTCCCTCCTCTCCTGCTCTGATTCTGGACTTCTCTCTGCCGCAGACTCTCCCTGCTCACTAAGCCATGTTGCCTCCTCATCTCCCCCTGACCACTCATCATCGCCCCACTACCCCTCTCTGGTCTCTGAGCCTTCTTCCCTTGGGGGTTCCTTTACTTTATTCCTTTATTCGACCGATAGTCAGAAAAACATTTCTCAATAAAAACATCGAAAAGATACACAAGTAAAAAAACACGGGCAGCACTATTAACATTATACAGGTAAACCCACATCGAGGCATTCGATTTTACGCTTCCGACACTTAAGCGCCAGGAAGAGGAATTTAGCCACCGATAAGGCTATTTTCCCAGAGGGCTTGTTCAGCAGATATGCAACCTGCCTTTCTCTTGATCGAAAACTAAGATGGAATAAATAGGGGGCTATGAGATATTGCCTTAGCTCAGCGTAAAAGGGGCAACTCAGTAGGATATGTTCCATAGATTCTACCTGTCAGGGGTCTGCATCCCTCCTCCAGTCCAGCGTTAAGTAGTAATCGGGAGCAGCCCCCAATCTTGAAGACAGATTCATCCACTTCCCCTTCGGGCCAAAGCAGTGGAGAAGGGGGGGGCAGTGGAGAGGCTTGAGCTTAGCAGCCAAAGACCTCGTTACAAAAAGGGGGAACGGAAAAAGCGAAGGACAAAGTGTTTCCGCCTCCCCCGCTGGGCTTCCTGGCGGGAAAATAGAAGGAAAGCTCCACTTTCGGAATCTGATGATGATGATGGATGAGCCGGTTTTACGACCTGCTCCGCTTGTAAAGCAATTAGTCTAGATTAAAGCCTTAAAGAGCTACATGGCTTGGACTCTTATTTCGGGCGATCAATTAAGGAGGCAGCCCACCCCTCCTGACACTACCTCTCCTAGATCACAATGGCACGTTCTCTGACTATATGGAACTCCTCTGAATCTCCCTCTTAATACCCGCCGAGTCAAGAACAATTCAGCCTGGCCGCAGTGAGAAGTCTACGATATTCCAGATATTTGATATCCGCAAGATAGCGGGCTGGTACGGCCTGGTATACCTGCTCCCCCAGAAACACCCCAGGTTTCACGCGGGCTATGTCTTCTTGTCTGGCGATGTCCCCCTGTCTCTGAGCGATCACCACAGGCAGAGGGCCTTCTCGGTAGTGGCGCCCTCGCTGTGGAACGCCCTTCCAGCAGATGTCAAGGAAATAAGCAGCTATCCTATTTTTAAAAGACATCTGAAGGCAGCCCTGTTTAGGGAAGTTTTTAATATTTAATGCTGTATTGTTTTAACATTTGACTGGAAACCGCCCAGAGTGGCTGAGGAAACTCGGCCAGATGGGCGGGGTAAAAATAATAAATTATTATTATTATTATTATATTTGGCCTGACTATATGTCAGAGACTCTATATAAAGGGAGGACAGTCCGCACCTCTGCACTTCCTCTAACACCTCCCCTTCCCATGGTGATTTGAAATTATCCTTCAGTATCAGGGGAGCCAAACCCTGAAGCATAGTTTCCCCAGCTGCTTCCTCTGTGCCCAATCCGTTCGTGACAGTGGGCTTCCTTTTGGGTAAACTTCAATCCTAAAAAAAGCTCAACAACTTTGGTCGGCCCTCACGCATGAAATCTGGCCCTCTTTGAAAAAAGTGTGCCCCCCCCCCCCCGCTTTGGAGCATCCGACTGGCCCCTGTGAGGGCAGGATGCTGGACTAGATGGGCTCCACTTTGTCCTCATCCAGCTGCGGTAGGACTCCTCCTAGGCTCTTAACTCTCAAGTGGATTACCTGAGCACCGCAATGGCATCCTCGATGGTCCGTGCCTCTACGGCGCCTTCCTCCAGGACCCTGCGGTTGATGTTCTCTTCCAAGGGCATCTCAAGGTGACTCTTCAGCTTCTCTCCTGGCAGGGAAGGGGGCAAATGGAAGCACAGGTTAGCTGGAAGCCAACCTTTTTAAAAAATGTAGCAATACATTGCAGAGGACTGGGCTGGACCATCCTCAGGGCCCCTTCCAACTCCATGGTTCTAATGCCCTGCATTCTGTGAGTCACCCTCTGCTCTGGATGTGGCTGTGATCTAAACCACTGAGTCTCTTGGGCTAGCTCATCGGAAGGTCGGCAGTTCGAACCCTGCAACGGGGTGGGCTCCCATTGCTCTGTCTCAGCTCCTGCCAACCTAGCAGTTCTAAAACACACCAGCGCAAGTAGATAAATAGGTACCGCTGCAGCGGGAAGGGACAGCGTTTCCGTGCGCTCTGGCTTCCGTCACGGTGTCCCGTTGCACCAGAAACGGTTCAGTCCTGCAGACCACATGACCCAGAAAGCTGTCTGTGGCCAGCTCCCTCGGCCTGAAGCGAGATGAGCACCGCAACCCCATAGTTGCCTTTGACTGGACTTAACCGTCCAGGGGTCCTTTACCTTTTTTTTACCTGGACTCCCAGCAATCCGCTAGTCCAGGCATAGGCAAACTCCGGCCCTCCAGATGTTTGGGACTACAACTCCCATCATCCCTAGCTAACAGGACCACTGGTCGGGGATGGTGGGAGTTGTAGTCCCAGATATCTGGAGGGCCAGAGTTTGCCTATGGCTGCGCTAGCCCATCAGCTCCCGCTCACCGGGTTCCCCGTTCTCCTTCTGCTGCTCTTTCCGGAGCGCCTCGTCGATCTGCGAGCGGGTGACTTTGCCCGGGGGCAGCGGCTTGGGCACCTTCCCCTTCAGCTTGGCATCCTCTTCTTCCAATAGGCGCTGCAACTCCTTCTTGCGCTCCACCTGCTCCAGGCGCCGTTTCTCGCGCTCTTCCTAAAGCGACCAGAGGGCGAGAGAAAAAAAAGAGTCTAGTCCTCATGATTCTGAAGGATGGAGTTGAATAGGAGCACAGTGTTCTGCCTCATAAGGACCATAAACAACCAAAACCACCACACAATGGCTGAAACTATAATAAAAGATTTACTGGAATCCTCTTCTGAAAAACTAACAGTCTTTCAATGAAGCCACATGATTAACAAGCCATATATATGCGTGATATAACAGAATGTATATAATGTTCACGTGACTGAACCATTCAGCAACAGGTTGGGTATAGCCACAAAATCTTGGTGCCAACAAAACGTTCACAACTGGTTGATGGTGAGTAGATAGTAGAATTCTTCAACAGTTCAAAGCAAAAATCTCATGGATGTAATAGTAAAGGTAAAGGTAAAGGTAAAGGGACCCCTAACCATTAGGTCCAGTCGTGTCCGACTCTGGGGTTGCGCGCTCATCTCGCATTATTGGCTGAGGGAGTCGGCGTACAGCTTCCAGGTCATGTGGCCAGCATGACAAAGCCGCTTCTGGTGAACCAGAGCAGCGCATGGAAACGCCGTTTACCTTCCCGCCTGGAGCGGTGCCTATTTATCTACTTGCACTTTGATGTGCTTTCGAACTGCAGGAGCTGGGATAGAGCAACGGGATCTCACCCCCGTCGCAGGGATTCGAACCGCTGACCTTCTGATCAGCAAGCCCTAGGCTCTGTGGTTTAACCCACAGCGCCACCTGGGTCCCTGATGTAATAGTAGATGAAGCATATTTATATGAGTCTTGCAACATCACCATCCAGCCGAAATCAACACAAGTGGCACATGAGAAGGACGAAGAAGACCTGTCCTCCGGATTACTCACAGGTTTCGCTATATAGCTTTATCAGTTCAGGTTAAGCATTCTGATTAGCACAACATGCGAAATATTCCACAGGCACTACTATCTACACACCATCAACCAGTTGTGGACGTTTTGTTGGCACCAAGATTTTGTGGCTATACCCAACCTGTTGCTGAATGGTTCAGTCACGTGAACATTATATACATTCTGTTATATCACGCATATATGGCTTGTTAATCATATGGCTTCATTGAAAGACTGTTAGTTTTTCAGAAGAGGATTCCAGTAAATCTTTTATTATAGTTTCAGCCATTGTGTGGTGTTTTTGTTTTTTATGGTTCATATTATCACCACAGTGATACTTTATGCTGTTTGTGTCTGCCTCATAAGGAGTCAGACACTTGAGCTCAACACCCCCAACACTGGTTGGCAGCAATGGCTCTCCGGGGCTTCCGACTCAGGGGTCTCTCCCACCTCCAATCTGGTGATGCCTTTGGGGACTGAGCCTGGGAGAACCAGAATGCAAAGTCCAGTGTTAGAAACTCCGATATATCACTTAACCTTAAGCCTAGGTTACCGTCGTCGCCACAATGGAATGTCTAGGAGCCTTTTTTTTGGCAATGGATTTTATTTTATTATTATTCATTTCATTTCCATACTGCTTTCTATTTGAAAGAGGGGGAAAAAACCTCAAAGCAGGTTTTCAACACATTAAAACTTCCAATAAAACAATCCAGAATAAAACAAATACTTCCAGGAAAGTTACAGGTAGATAGCCGTGTTGGTCTGTCATAGTCAAAACAAAATAAAAAAAATTCCTTCCAGTAGCACCTTAGAGACCAACTAAGTTTGTTCTTGGTATGAGCTTTCGTGTGCATGCACACTTCTTCAGATACCAGTTGCATTTTGCGACTGGTGCGGATCCAGTTACAGCCACAGTATCTGAAGAAGTGTGCATGCACACGAAAGTTCATACCAAGAACAAACTTAGTTGGTCTCTAAGGTGCTACTGGAAGGATTTTTTTTATTTTCCAGGAAAGTATTTCAGATCCTTCAGCAGGTGACATTTTGCTTTCCCCATATTTATTTACCTACTTAATTTATAGAGGTGCCCCATAGCAGAAGAGCTCTAGGAAGGCAGGGTGGTATAGTGGTTGAGAGTGTCAGACGTGGACCTGGGAGACCAGGGTTCGAGTCCCCACTCAGTCATGAAGATCACCGTGTGACCTTGGAGTCAGTCGCAGACTCTTGGCCCACCACACAGGGTCGGTGTAGGGATTACCTTTGAAGGTGACCCGGAAACTGCAATTAATCCAGAATGCGGCAGCTAGACTGGTGACTGAGAGTGGCCGCCATGACCACATAACACCGGTCCTGAGATATCTGCATTGGCTCCCAGTACGTTTCCGAGCACAATTCAAAGTGTTGGTGCTGACCTTTAAAGCCCTAAACGGCCTCAGTCCAGTATACCTGAAGGAGCGTCTCCACCCCCACCGTTCAGCCCGGACACTGAGATCTAGCGCCGAGGGCCTTCTGGCGGTTCCCTCACTGCGAGAAGCAAAGCTACAGGGAACCAGGCAGAGGGCCTTCTCGGTAGTGGCGCCCACCCTGTGGAACACCCTCCCATCCCATGTCAAAGAGATAAATAACTACCTGACATTTAGAAAACACCTGAAGGCAGCCCTGTTTAGGGAAGTTTTTAATGTGTGATATTTCAATGTATTTTAGTGTTTGTTGGAAGCCGCCCAGAGTGGCTGGGGGGACCCGGCCAGATGGGCGGGGTACAAATAATAAATTATTATTATTATTATTATTATTATTATTATTATTATTAACGGAGGAATGAGGTGAACCATGTACTCTTTGGAGAAAAAGGTGGGAGATAAATGCTGACCTGCTTAAGAAAGCTGGAGGGGCCAGCCAGGTGGAGATGCCAGTCGCAAGCCTGGCACCCAGAGATCTCCACGTGGCTGTAACTGGACCCGCGCAATTTGCAAAACGTGTCTGGGGAATTTTGAGCACTACCACTGAGCTATGGCCCTTCCCCTGTGCATGGACTACAACTCCCATAACTCCCAGCCAGCCTGGCTGTATGATACCAGGGAGGATGGTATCTGTAGCTCAAAACATCTGAAGTTTGGGGAAAGTTGGCCTGCAATACAAGCCTTCCTAAATAATCAAAGACAGCAATCCATTCAACGATTGGATTGAAACGCAGCTAAGCCCAAGATCAACGGCGCAGAAAGCCCAACATGCCCATTAACACCTCCCAACTGGCCAAGGTGGTACAGAAAGCAATTTGCGCTTTGGATCTGGTCAATAGCAATCAGCAAATCCCAAAGCCCATGAGATGCATTAAGACCAGGAGTCAATAAGACCAGAGACTCTTTCGAAATGGAAAAGCTGTGTCTCAAAGCGCCTGTCCCCGTCCCCCCGTGCACATCGCCCAGATGAGCCATCAGATCATTTAACATTTGAAGATTCAGAGCAGATGAAAGAAAGGTCTTCCCCTCTGTGGCGGAGAGTTGAACTACGGAACTCCCCGCCACAGGAGGCAGTGATGGCCATGACTTTGAGAACTGCAGAAGCAGCTAGGAAGAGAGGAGTTCAGAGATATTAAAAAAAAAATAGTTGCATGTCTTTGTTTCTCATTATTATTATTATTATTATTATTATTATTATTATTATTATTATTAAAATACACCTGCATGTGTCAGGGAGATTCACAATATAAAATCACATACAAAATCATCGTGGGGACGCGGTGGCGCTGTGGTCTAAACCACAGAGCCTAGAGCTTGCCGATCAGAAGGTCGGCGGTTCGAATCCCCGCGACGGGGTGAGCTCCCGTTGCTCGGTCCCAGCTCCTGCCAACCTAGCAGTTCAAAAGCATGCCAAAAAGTGCAAGTAGATAAATAGGTACCACTCCGGCAGGAAGGTAAACAGTGTTTGCATGCACTGCTTTGGTTTTGGTGTTCCGTTGCGCCAGAAACAGCGTAGTCATGCTGGCCACATGACCCGAGAAACTGTCTGCGGACAAACGCCGGCTCCCTTGGCCTATAAAGTGAGATGAGCGCCGCAACCCCAGAGTAGTCTGCGACTGGACTTAACTGTTGGGGTCCTTTACCTTTACAAAATCATCTCTCTATTATAATACAAACAAACAAACCAACAACAGAGATAAAGACTCTAGTTAACCCCTTAGAAATGATACTAAAGTGACAGACTGGTGAGATATCTCACAAATTTTAAGCTTAATATGTGATGATTTTAAATTTAAATGTGATTTACCGGTAGTATATAGATGATATTTTCGATCTGAATTGTTTTATGCCTTTCTGGTCTATGACCGTAATAAAGACTTTCATTCATTCATTCAAACAAACATTTTGACCGCTTTACATGGTTTTGTATGCCTTGTGGTATTTGTAGTTTTGTATGTTTCTGTGGCATTTTATGCATCGTGATTCGCCATTATTTTTTATTGATTATAGTTTAGCAATTCTTTATTGTAACTGTTAGGTGCAAATTACTTAAGCATTAGATCTATGGTCTGCCTGAAACCCTGGAGAGCAGCGGCCAGTCAGTGTGGGCAATACTGGGCAAGACAGACCCCAATGGATCTGGCTCAAGGTGAGGCAGCTGCCCTTATAGGTTCGCATCCCATTAAAGATTTGGGAGTGTCTCAAAACGGCACTGTGCTCAAACTTAATGGCAGAGGAGAAATCGGCCGTTCTGGCCGAGGCTGAATCCTCACCAAAAAGAGGAAGGTGCTCTTGCAAGAGGATAGGAAGCAGAGAGAGAGAGAGAGAGATCACGGAATCGTAGAGCTGGAAGGGACCCCCAAAGCCATCTAGCCCAACCTCCTACCACACAGGAGATAGAAGTGTTGGGGGCAGGGAGGGAGGGAGGGAGAGGATGGAAACAGACAGACAACACTCTGCATCCCTGCAGCCAGCGGGTTCGCGTCACCATGGACGCATTATCAAATTAACCCAGGTGGTCTGATCCCAGGGGACAGGTCGATGTCACGGAGATGCAGGGCTGAAACCGGAACCTCGCCGAGACGGGAGCAACGCTGCCCTTGGTCTGGCGCAGTTTCAAGGCTCCTGAATTACGGAGAGGTGCCTTTAATTAAGCTCTCTGGTCTTCTCCCGGGACCTTCCGCATGCAGGCGTCCTTGCCGCCCCTTTCTCCCCTCGCCACCCCACAAAAGGGAAATGAGACACTACAGGATTCATCCAAAGAGACAGAAGAGAGGGACAAACCTGTTCTGTGATTTCAGAAGCTCCCAAGCCAGCTAAAGAGATCTATCCATTGCTGCCGCCTCCTGGGCAGAAGGGAGAAGTGCCCCTTCGCTGAACGGAGCGTGCACGGTGTTGTTTGCCTGCTTCAGAAGACTCCAGGGTCTACCCAAGTAACACAGACCACTGGGTCACCTGGCTCGGCTACTGGCTAGCACTGGTTGGCAGCAGCTGCTGGGGTGGGGGGGTCCTGACTCGGGAGGGGTGTGTGTCTTCCCCAGCCCTTCCAGGAGACGCCACTGCAGAATGAACCTGTGGGTTCCCGCAGGTTCTCTGCCTCTGAGCTCCATCCCATCCCCAAAAGATAAAACGAGACTCTATCTAGAATCATAGAGTTGGAAGAGACCACAAGCGCCATCCAGTCCAAGCAGGAAACACCATCCAAGCATTCCTGACAGGTGGCTGTCAAGCCTCTGCTTAAAGACCTCCAAAGAAGGAGACTCCACCACACTCCTTGGCAGCAAATCCCACTGTCAAACAGCTCTTACTGTCAGGAAGTTCTTCCTAATGTTTAGGTGGAATCTTCTTTCTTGTAGTTTGAATCCATTACTCCGTGTCCGCTTCTCTGGAGCAGCAGAAAACAACCTTTCTCCCTCCTCTATATGACATCCTTTTATATATTTGAACATGGTAATAATAATAATAATAATTATTATTATTATTATTATTATTTATTATTTATACCCCACCCATCTAGCTGGGTTTCCCCAGGCACTCTTGGTGCCTCCCAACAGATCACGATAAAATCACGAAAAAACATCAAAAACATCCCTATGCAGGGCTGCCTTCAGGTGACTTCTAAAAGTCAGATACAGTGGTACCTCTGGTTACGTACTTAATTCGTTCTGGAGGTCCGTTCTTAACCTGAAAACGTTCTTAACCTGAAGCACCACTTTAGCTAATGGGGCCTCCCGCTGCTGCCGCTGCCCAATTTCTGTTCTCATCCTGAAGCAAAGTTCTTAACCCGAGGTATTATTTCTGGGTTAGCAGAGTCTGTAACCTGAAGCGCCTGTAACCTGAAGCATATGTAACCCGAGGTACCACTGTAGTTGTTTATTTCCTTGACATCTGATGGGAGGGCGTTCCACAGGGTGGGCACCACCACCGAGAAGGCCCTCTGCCTGGTTCCCTGTAACCTCACTTATCGCAGGGAGGGAACCGCCAGAAGGCCCTCGGAGCTGGACCTCAGGCTGGACAATGGGGGTGGAGACGCTCCTTCAGGTATACAGGACCGAGGCCATTTAGGGCTTTAAAGGTCAGCACCAACACTTTGAATTGTGCTCGGAAACATACTGGGAGCCAATGTAGGTCTTTCAGGACCAGTGTTATGTGGTCTCGGCGGCCACTCCCAGTCACCAGTCTGGCTGCCGCATTCTGGATTAGTTGTAGTTTCCGGGTCACCTTCAAAGGTATAAATAAAGGGCCTGGATTAAATTGAGATCATAGCAAGTTGCCGGACACCAGTGCAAGCTATCCATGCATCGTTAAGGGGTGATATGATAGCCATGTTCAAATATATAAGAGGATGTCATATAGAGGAGGGAGAAAGGTTGTTTTCTGCTGCTCCAGAGAAGCGGACACGGAGCAATGGATTCAAACTACAAGAAAGAAGATTCCACCTAAACATTAGGAAGAATTTCTTGACAGTAAGAGCTGTTCGACAGTGGAATTTGCTGCCAAGGAGTGTGGTGGAGTCTCCTTCTTTGGAGGTCTTTAAGCAGAGGCTTGACAGCCACCTGTCAGGAATGCTTTGATGGTGTTTCCTGCTTGGCAGGGGGTTGGACTGGATGGCCCTTGGGGTCTCTTCCAACTCTATGATTCTATGATTCATCTAGGCCTGTACTGGTTACACTGGCAGGCAGCAGCTCTCCAGGGCTTTTTGCAGGGGCAACCCAGCAAGATGGGCAGGGTATAAGTATATTATTATTGGTAGTACCTGGGGATTGCAGTAGGGACCTTTCACACACCCAAAGGAGGCACTCTACCTGTGAGCTACTTCTGTTGTGCTCCTACCTGTGAGCTACAGGCCTTGGCTGGGGGGTTAAGGGAGGGATAGTACTTCCCCACCTACACTCAGCATTCACCTGCGGCTCCTGGAAGCTGTCAGAAGGCGACAGCGGCCACAATCCCAGAACGGCTTCGACTGGCCGGCTGAACCAGGTGAGAGGAGCCAATGGGCCTCAGACCCTCAGCAAGTTAGGGGCTTCCCCTGCATGCAAAGACAGGCTCCGGCGGATGGAATGGACGAGACCAAGAGTCGGGCCGATGGTCAAGAAGGCGGTTTTTGCTCGTGCTGCAGAGGGAAGTGAGGGGCCGGCGGGGCTTGTCTCCTATCTAGGAGAAGGAAAACAGGGATCCCAAATCTCTGCTGCCTTGCGGGATATATTTGGGAGAAGAAAAGGCTCAGGAACAGGGTGGATTTGATTTAAATCAAATTGATTTAAATCACGATTTAAATCACTAGTCAGTAAGGCTTGATTTAAATCACTAGTCAGTAAGACTTGATTTAAATATTTTTTTTTACAGAAAGACTCATTCTTGCTGGTATAATCTTAATATTTACAACCATATGAAGGTTTCATTTTTGGAATAATAAATTTTCAGAGTAGTTTTTACAGTTATATCAAAAATTACTGATTTGGTTATGCTACTAGAAATACATAGACAGATAATTATGAAATTATGGTGAGGTTTAATAAGTTAACTGTTTATATTTGGACAACTTTTCTGTTGTACTTTATTGGAAGGAGAATAATAATCATTTCCTTAATAACCATTTAAACAATTTATTTAACTAAAACAATAACATGATAGCATATGTATCCATGTTTGTTAACTGGTTAAAAAACAACAACCTTAGACTGAGTTTTAGCACACTTGATAAACTTAGAACAAATCCTTATTTCCTGATGAATAGCCTTTGGACTACAATGTAACTTAAATAGAAGACTATATTTAGAAAGATTTTTCCTCCAAAAGCATTTTATTTTAAAAATCCAATTTAAATCAAAAAAATCTGATTTAAATAAAAAAATCCGATTTAAATTTAAAAAATCCGAATTTTTTTTAAAAAATCATTGATTTTTATCCACCCTGCTCAGGAGTAAACCCAAGTAAATCCAGAGTAGAGACCCTAAGGCGGTAGGATGGCACCTTGCATGGCTCCTTCCGGCAACTCCTGCAGCCTAGCTGGTGCCAAACGCCTTGCTCTGTTTTCCTTTGGACCCTGTCAGCGAGGCCGAGAGGGGGGTCTCAATGTCTGGGCAGCCCAGGACACCCCCACCCCCACCGGCCCAGGCTTTGTCGCCCCAGGAAGGCCACTTCAGTGCTGCTGGCGCAGCAAAAACAACAGCACAGGCTTCAGTTCAAGTAAAGGGTGACACACCCCAGATCGGATCCTGCCCTTCCAGATTCCAGGGAGGTGATTAAGCCCTGAAATGCTCAGAAGAAGGAAGTCAGCCTGGTCAGGGTGTCACAAAACCACATTATTTGTCTCAGGTTGGGCAATTCAAAGAGTGTATGATCTGCTTAAGGGGACCCAGGTGGCGCTGTGGGTTAAACCACTGAGCCCAGGGCTTGCCGATCAGAAGGTCGGCGGTTCGAATCCCTGCCACGGGGTGAGCTCCTGTTGCTCGGTCCCAGCTCCTGCCAACCTAGCAGTTCGAAAGCACATCAAAGTGCAAGTAGATAAATAGGTACCGCTCCGGCAGGAAGGTAAACGGCGTTTCCGTGCGCTAGTCTGGTTCGCCAGAAGTGGCTTAGTCATGCTGGCCACATGACCCGGAAGCTGTACGCCGGCTCCCTCGGCCAGTAAAGCGAGATGAGCGCCGCAACCCCAGAGTCGGTCACGCCTGGACCGAATGGTCAGGGGTCCCTTTACTTTTTTATGATCTGCTTAAGAATGCCAGAAGATGCCCACCGACTCCAAGGTTGCCCAGTGAGCTTCATGACGGAGTGGGGATTGATCTCCCAGCACTCTCACCACCCCACTTCTGCTATGGGGGCAGCTTTAAAAATCTAGTTGGTAAATAAATAAGGGGAAGGCAAAATGCCACTTAAAGAAGGATCTAAAAGATTCTTGAAGCCTGAATTTGTTTTATTCTGGATTTGTTGTTTTTAATGCGTTGTCAACTGCTTTGAGGGCCCCCCATTTAAAACATAAAAGCAGTATAGAAATGAAATGAATAATAACCATAATCATTATAAAGTTCAATGTAAAAAAAGAAGAAGTTGGGTTTGTTGTGGGTTCCTGGGTTCGTTTTTATGACGTATTTTGTGTTTTCATTTTGCGGTTTCCTATTGTAGCCGCTCTGAGAACCGCGGGTATAGGGCGGCATACAAATTTAATAAAGAACAACAAAACAACAGCGAACATTTTCATTTCTATGCCGCTTTGTATTTTAAAGAAAAATAATAGCCCCGAAGCTGTTGACAGCACTTGAAAACATCAAATAAAACAATTTGGTACGGAACGAATTCAAGCTTCCGGACGAGAATATTTCAGAGCCTTCTCTCAGTGGTGTTTTGCTTTGCCCGTATTTATTTCCCGACTTAATTTATATAGCTAATTTAATAAATAAAATTACCGTATTTTCCGGCGTACAAGACGACTTTTGAACCCCGAAAAATCTGCTCCAAAATTGGGGGTTGTCTTGTACGCCGGATACTGCAGCGCGGCATGGGGACTTGCCGAGCAGCGCCGGAATCGCGTCTGTGGCTCCGCAGAACCGATTTCTGGCGCTGCGGACATTTTGGATATGGGCAGCGCGGCACCAGAAATCACTTCAGCGCATGCCCAAAATGTCCGCAGCGCCAGAAATCGCTTCTGCGGAGCCGCGGACATGCGCAGAAGCGATTTCTGGTGCCGCGCTGCCCATACCCAAAATGTCCGCAGCGCCAGAAATCGCGTCTGCGGAGCCGCAGACGCGATTCCGGCGCCGCTAGACATTTTGTGAGTTAAAATATAGAGTATATCCCAAACTCTATATTTTAACTCGAAAAACTGGGGGTCGTCTTATACCCCCAGTCACCTTGTACGCCGGAAAATACGGTAATAAACAAATTAAGAAGGCGCCTAGACATTCTGCTGTGGCGACCGCAACCTCGGTTTAAGGTGCCGTTTGGCGATTAGCATATATGTTTGAGTTTCTAAGGCAGCTCGCTCTGCTCCTCTTCCCTTGGCAGAACATTTTGGGAGGACCCTCGTCCCCCCCTCACCACTCACCTTCCTCTGCTCCTTCCTCATGACGTGTTTGTCCTCATCTTTCCAGAGGGCATCCTCCAACTCTTTCTGCTTCTTGGCATCAGCTGCTGCCTTGGCCTCCGCCCTCCTTGCCCGGGCGGCTGCCGACTTGGTGTTCTCCCCTTGGAACTTTTTGGGCATCCCTCAGGGTCCTCTGGCCTGGCCGGGGGGAAGAGAGGGGTTCGCAAACGTGATTTTGTTTTATTTGCAATTTTGCGCTCAAGAGCGACCTGCGCCGTAAAAGCAAAGCCACGGAGACGTTACAGGCAGACCAAAAGCAGCCGCACCCCCAGAACTAAAAGGCTCATAGCTCAGTCAGTAAAACTCTTGGGCAAGCGTAGAATTGTAGAGTTGGAAGCAGGGTGGATTTGATTTAAATCAAATTGATTTAAATCACGATTTAAATCACTAGTCAGTAAGGCTTGATTTAAATCACTAGTCAGTAAGACTTGAATTAAATATTTTTTTTTACAGAAAGACTCATTCTTGCTGGTATAATCTTAATATTTACAACCGTATGAAGGTTTCATTTTTGGAATAATAAATTTTCAGAGTAGTTTTTACAGTTATATCAAAAATTACTGATTTGGTTATACTACTAGAAATACATAGACAGACAATTATGAAATTATGGTGAGGTTTAATAAGTTAACTGTTTATATTTGGACAACTTTTCTGCTGTACTTTATTGGAAGGAGAAAAATAATCATTTCCTTAATAAACATTTAAACAATTTATTTAACTAAAACAATAACATGATAGCATATGTATCCATGTTTGTTAACTGATGTGGTTAAACATTTTTTTTAAAAAAAAACTTAGACTGAGTTTTAGCACACTTGATAAACTTAAAACAAATCCTTATTTCCTGATGAATAGCCTCTGGACTACAATGTAACTTAAATAGAAGACTATATTTAGAAAGATTTTTCCTCCAAAAGCATTTTATTTTAAAAATCCAATTTAAATTTTTTAAAAAATAATTTTTTAATCATTGATTTTTTATCCACCCTGGTTGGAAGGGACCCTGAGGGTCATCCAGTCCAACCCCCTGCAATGCAGGAACCTTTTTGCCCAACGTGGATCTCAAACCCACAACCCTGGATACCAGTTAAGCTATCCAGAGTTCTGGGTTTGAGCCCCACGTTGGGCAAAGGATTCCTGCATTGCAGGGGGTTAGTTTCTAACCCTACAATATGGATACAGGCTGCATACACACCCCATATTTGAGGCACTGGGTCCCACACTCCCCCCTCCCCCCCGAATCATTTGAAAATAGCTGAAGGTCTTTGGGAAATGGAACCACTTAATGGTTTCCGCTGCTTGTGGCAGCCATTGTAACCATCAAATCAGAGGGTTTGGGCCCCCCGAAGGTCATCCAGTCCAACCCCCTCTGAAATGCAGGAATCTCAGCTCATGCCTCCATGACAGGTGGGCCATCCAACCTCTGCTTAAAAACCTCCGAGGAAGGTGATGTGCTGTGCAGTTTTAAATTTCATTTTTACAGACACGCCACCGGTGACCTCCAGACCACAATTTTGGGACCTTTGGTTTAAAGTACAGGACTTCGCTCCAAGGATCCCGGGAACCGTAGTTTGCTGAGGGTGTTGTGGGTTGTAGCTCTGTGAGGGGGCAAAGTACAGTTCCCAGGATTATGGGGTGGGGGTGGTGGAATAATGTGCCTGAAATTATTATTATTATTATATATATACCACACTTCATCAAAAGATCTCAGGGCAGTTTACTATATAAAATGCAAGATAAAACACAAGTAAATAATTAACCCCAAACAATTTTATGGCTTGTCTGTATGCAGCTACAGTTTGTGTGTAATAATGCTAATAAATCTTGCAATACTGCTATATATGCAGTTCAGGGGTGTGCAAATTATTATCCCGGAGGACCTGCATGCAAACATGGTAAAGTAACTTATTTCCAAAGAATAGACAACGGAAAGTGACCACCAGGCTACTGAAAATAAAACTAAAAAAACTCTCTAAATCACAATTAGGGGAGTAAAAACAAAATTAAGGTGAGGTGGGTAGACTGCTAGAATTAAAGAAAAAAAATGAAGAAAATTTTCTTGGAGAACGGAAATAATTTGTGGATTATTTGAAATATATATATCATGGTCCTGTTAAAACATATGCAGGACTTGAAGCATAGCAACATATGAGAAATGGTAGTTTAATAAGTTCGAATTGATGTATATAATGGGTAAAATATAAGTAATGCAGCAGCTTTATACAGTAAGGAAAGAACAGAAAGATTGAGGTTGAATCCTGACAAGACAGAAGTACTGTTTTTGGGGGACAGGAGGCGGGCAGGTGTGGAGGATTCCCTGGTCCTGAATGGGGTAACTGTGCCCCTGAAGGACCAGGTGCGCAGCCTGGGAGTCATTTTGGACTCACAGCTGTCCATGGAGGTGCAGGTTAATTCTGTGTCCAGGGCAGCTGTCTACCAGCTCCATCTGGTACGCAGGGTGAGACCCTCCCTGCCCGCGGACTGTCTCGCCACAGTGGTGCATGCTCTAGTTATCTCTCGCTTGGACTACTGCAATGCGCTCTACATGGGGCTACCTTTGAAGGTGACCCGGAAACTGCAATTAATCCAGAATGCGGCAGCTAGACTGGTGACTGGGAGTGGCCGCCATGATCACATAACACCGGTCCTGAGAGATCTACATTGGCTCCGAGTACGTTTCCGAGCACAATTCAAAGTGTTGGTGCTGACCTTTAAAGCCCTAAATGGCTTCGGTCCAGTATACCTGAAGGAGCGTCTCCACCCCCACCGTTCAGCCCGGACACTGAGGTCCAGCGCCGAGGGCCTTCTGGCGGTTCCCTCATTGCGAGAAGTGAGGTTACAGGGAACCAGGCAGAGGGCCTTCTCAGTGGTGGCGCCCGCCCTGTGGAACGCCCTCCCAGCAGATGTCAAAGAAAAAAACAACTACCAGACTTTTAGAAGACATCTGAAGGCAGCCCTGTTTAGGGAGGCTTTTAATGTTTTATAGATTATTGTATTTTAATGTTCTGTTGAAAGCTGCCCAGAGTGGCTGGGGAAACCCAGTCAGATAGGCGGAGTATAAATAATAAATTATTATTATTATTATTATGACACCATGGAAAGGTGGCTGGGAAGTCAACGGAGATTTGTTCTGAGAGTTGCCTAAAAGAATTTGCAAATTTTGATAATTTACTAACAACAACAAAACAACAAAAATTTAAGAGATGTATGCAAACGTAAAACGAAGAATGCAAAAGCAAAACGCACAAGAGCACTTTGACAATTAATAACAATAATAATGTGATTTGAGGATACAGAAGAAGCAGCAGGCACGAAGTACAGTAAATAAAGGGCTTGATCTATTTATTTTTAAGGGCACGTTTTATTCAATGGAAGATTAATAATAAGAGCTAATAAAATTCATTGCAAGGCTCGAGCTATTTCTTTTCTTCTCTCTCCTCCTTCCCCTTCCCACCCCATGGCTTTTGGAGGTCCCCCCCTCCCCCATGAAGGCAGCCCCTTGCCCCATAAGAAGGGGCAGGGGGGGGTCTCGCAATCCACTGCCATCCTGCCCCACCCAACCCTTCCCTTACCTGCCGCCTCCACCTCCGGCCGTCGCAGCCTTTGTCCGTCACAACCCCGCCTCCCTTTTTGAAAGCCACCCCTCCATGGGGTGAGGAAAGGGGGGGGAATAGTCTCGCCGCCGCCTCTTTTGACGCCACGTTTGTTGAGGGCGGTTTCCATGTTTGTTGAGGGCAAAGCCAGCATTCCCCCCCCCATGCCCCAATTTTTTGTTCCTTTTCTTCGCTTCCTCACGGTAGACCGGAGAGCCAGAGATGTGTGGGGAAGGAAAAGGAAAAAAATGCGCCCCCCCCGATTTCCCCATTTCTTCAGCAGCATTTCGAATTAATGTTGCCCAATACAAAGATGGCGTCGGCCACGACACGGAAGTGCCGGGTTGTGGGAGCAAAAGGGAGCAGTATGCCCACTACTAAGATGGCCGCCGGCTCCTTACGAGAAAGCGTGACCTGCTCCGAGATGGCGCCTGCGCTCACACTCTATAGCCTTTTCTTATCTCTATGGGTGAATCCAAGATGGCCGTGGGACCTCGCCCGATGCAAACATGGCGGCAACCGCCTTCACGCTGCCCTTTGCCATGAAGGCCGAGCCGTCGCCTTGGAAACGGCTGTACCAGCTGTCTTAGGGCCTAATAAGCTTTGTGTAAGGGCAGCGACCGCCACAAAGATGGCGGATTCGGTTACAAAAACACATTTGTTTATTATTATTTTCAAAAGTCTCGTTTTGTTTGTTTTAATGGCAAACCCGAGACCACAGGGGGGGGAGGATAAAGGGCGAAAGCAAGGAAGGTTTGGGGGCTCAGTAATGGAAAGCAGCCCCCAACATTGGCAATACTAATAGACTGCAATCCTGCATGTTGCAGCTGGACCCAAATGGGTCTTCCTTCTGAGTAGACACGCACAGGGATTGCATTGCAAGGCTGCAACCTTCAATGCACTTTTGCTTGCTATCTTAGGACAGCTTATGACAGTGATGGCTAACCTTGACACCCCAGATGTTTTGGAACTACAACTCCCATCATCCCTAGCTAACAGGATCAGTAGTCAGGGATGATGGGAGTTGTAGTCCCAAAACATCTGGAGTGTCAAGGTTAGCCATCACTGGCTTATGAAGTTTAGCTAAATTGGTTCCCCATTTAAAAAAAAGTATTTTCCCCACCCAAGCATCTAAATTTATGAAGGGGTGGGAAAAGGTCAGAGAGACCAGTTTAATTTCAGGTGCTTTTTCCTCCATCACAACCCCACAAATTTCAGCACGTTTGCGAGAATAAGAAACGAGTTCAAATCTCAAATTGTCCTAATTTGCAAACCGAAACCACATACAAATCTCCATTTGCCACTCGCCTCGAACCTCAATTCCAAAACTACAGATCTTCAGGCCGCAATCCTTAATAAAATAATAATGATGATGGTGATGGTGATTGTTGTTATTTTATTTTATTTGTACCCCTCCCATCTGACTGGGTTGCCCCAGGTACCTACTTTGGGCGGCTTCCAACATATAAAAAAAATAATTAAAAAGCTTCCCTATACATATTTACTGAAACAGGCAGTTACCTGGGTTAATCGATCTTGCTCCATTACGGATCCACCAAATAAATAAGTGACGCGGTAGGTTTCTGCCTCCCACCAAATCCGCCTCCTTATTCTGGCTAATAATAACAGTTTTAATAATAATTTTATTATTTCTATGCCACTTGTCTGCCTGAGTTGCCGCAATGGGATGTCCAGTCTTGCTCATGTATTTGAATCGCTGACCAGTGTTGTAAGAATATCAAGGTCATATACAGTATTTATATAAATAATTCTTATTAATGTACCAAGCAAACAAGGCCAGACAGGCCTCACCATTCACTCCCAAAATGTTTCTCTGCAAGGAAGGAGGAGGTGATTGTCCTGGCATCCTGATACCTGAGTGCCAGGCAGGTAGCCATTCCAGAGATAACAAACCCAGATGAAAACAAAAGGGTGTGATTAACTTGGCTGGGAAACAGGGAAATGTAAATATCTCTTTTGTTTTACTTGATGGGTTTTTGGGTGGAGGGCAAGAGGAGGCATGGGGAGGGTCAAGGATGCTCAGATCACTGCTACCAGACCTCCCCTTTCATGATGTAGCTGTGATGTATCTGGGAGGTGGTCCTGGGCTACACCCCTTTTGGTGATGTATGTATGATGTATAGGGGGGTGGTCTTGAGCAGGAGGGGGGAATTTCAAAGTATATATATGAGCTTGCACACCATTGCTGGGGTTGCTCCTCCATTTTTGGGAGTGGGCCCTGTTGCAACAGATATAATAAAGATTTTGCTTCTCAATTTTTCTCTGGTTGGCCTCTGTAATTTACTCCTTCCGATGGAGAACCTCAAAAGGCTCTTGTGTACCCCATAAGGGAATAAGAGCAGATTTCTGTTTATTTCCCCAGTTAGCAGTTTCCCACAATTCCTTGCAACACTCCTGCCAGCAGCCATTTTCTGCCCTCCTGTCCCTGCCCAAGACATTTTGGCGCCTGAGGCACACCACAAAATATGTGCAGAAAGATCTACATCGGGAACAAGGCAGCAGGGGATAGAGATCTTCTGTTGCCCCTATGGATTCTGCCGCCCGAAGCAGTCGCCTTGCCTTGCCTCATGAGAGGGCCGGCACTGAGCCATGCAGTAGGAACAAAGCCTGCTGCAATGTTTCATCCTTCTTCCTGCCTGGCTATTCCTTTTCAAGAGAAGAATGAGCCCAAGTGCCTAGAGTGGTGTGCCTATAACACCGAGGTTGTGGGTTCGATCCCCATATGGGACAGCTGCATATTCCTGCATTGCAAGGGGTTGGGATGGATGACCTTTGAGGTCCCTTCCAATTCTACCATTCTAGGATTCTATTACTGCCCTCCTATTGATGCACAATGGTGGGCTGGGTCTAAAAATATTGGTTGTCAGGAGTCAGAAGGGGCCCACCCACAACAATGAGGCTATCATTTAATTTTTATAAGAAATAAATAGAATTTTTTTAAAAAAAAAAAAAAAACACATGTGGGAAAAAGGACAATTAAAATTTGTCCAAAATGAATGTATTTTTTTTTAAAAAAGTAATCATAATGTACATATATTGTAAATCTGACCCCCTTCTTTCTATGGGACCCTGTATATAAGTGACCTCCTTAGCTCTTTCTATCTATGGGAACAGCATGGGTGGCCGGGCCTGGTGAACTTTTAATTCCTTACCCCTACGGTTATGATTCGTGGGTTCCCACTTAATTTTATTTTGATTTTAAATGTGATTTGAATTGTATTTTAAACTAATCGTTTGATTTTGTGTTTTTAATGTATTATATATTTGGTGTTAGCCGCCCTGAGCCCGGTCTCGGCCAGGGAGGACGGGGTACAAATAAAATATTATTATTATTAATTATTATTATTATTATTATATTAAATACATATGGTTATAATTGATTTTTTAAAATTAATATTAAAAAATGGTGGATATTTTTAAATAGTTTGCTAGTAAATAAACATTTTACACATCAACAGGTAGCTCAAAACCATATTCCATGCATATTAAGAGCAATTGTTTGAATTCACTAGATGATTGGGCAAATAGATCATATTTTCTAATGCTTAAGGGGGCCGACTGGCCATTGGGCAAGCTGGCACCCTGCCCAGTCCGCCACTGGTGATGCAGCAATAAAACTGCTCACACGTTTGCAAAGCTAAGCAGGGTCTGGTGTGATTTCAAATTGGATGGGAGACCACATGCTGAGGTTCCTGCATTGCAGGGGGTTGGACTAGATGACGCTCAGGGTCCCTTCCATCTCTATGATTCTATGACTCTGCCCTGTTATAACCGAGTCCCCAACCCGCCTTATGAAACTATGCCTGGTCCTCAGGCACCACTCTGGGTAGACCGCCATTGACATGAGTCCAGCCTCACAAGCCCATACCAGAACCTGAACGAAATCTAAATCTCTGAGCTCAGCAGACAAACGGAGAGCATTGTAAACGTGTTACTCCTCCCGCTGAGATTCACTCAACGTTTAAAGGTAAAGGTAAAGGGACCCCTGACCATCAGGTCCAGTCGTGTCCGACTCTGGGGTTGCGTGCTCATCTCGCTCTATAGGCCGAGGGAGCCGGCATGTGGCCAGCATGACAAAGCTGCTTCTGGCGAACTAGAGCAGCACACGGAAACACCGTTTACCTTCCCGCCGGAGTGGTACCTATTTATCTACTTGCACTTTGACGTGCTTTCGAACTGCTAGGTGGGCAGGAGCAGGGACCGAGCAATGGGAGCTCACCCCGTCGCAGGGATTCGAACCGCCAACCATCTGATCAGCAAGCCCTAGACTCTGTGGTTTAACCCACAGTGCCACCTGGGTCCCTTTTACAGGGATATAATTACAGGGTTTAACCCACAGCGCCACCTGGGTCCTCAACGTTTACAGGAATATAATTATTTACTTCTCCAGCTTTGGAAGCCACAGAAATTACAGTAATATTTGCTCAATCCCTGGAGGTGTCTTTCAATTTGCCATGCTAAAAACAAATAAATGCATTGCAAGTTGTAACTCAGCTCAATTCCCTTGTTCTTATGCATCAGGGCAAAAGTCTCTTGACCCTTAAGATTGCACTATAGAGATGCTATGGCACTAGAGATTCCTACTCCTGTTTTTCTATTTTACCTTTCAATCCATAGCAAGTCGAAGTAATTTGTTTATTCTTTTGTGATGTGTTTGGACTCGGGGCTCAACTAATGGTTTTCTACTTGTGTTTTTGACTTCTTTTATATGTGTTGCACTTGAGAATAGTCAGGGTAAAGATAGATAGATAGATGTTTATTTACAGCCATAGGCCCATACAAATAAAACACATAAGTAACAATTTATGCCAGGTAGGTGCGTCAGCCGCTATAGCATATCACATACCACAATCATCCAAAATGATGTTAAAAGAATAAAACTAGGTGAGAATAAATGTGTATTTACAATAAAATGAAATAACATAATAAACCTTAACTAGTTTTGCAGTAATCCTTTACGACGCTTTTGGGAAAGAACAGCGACCAGGTACCTTGGTCAGGATAAATGTTTTATGAGGCAACCACACATCTATCTATCTATCTATCTATCTATCTATCTATCTATCTATCTATCTATCCTTGGGAGTAAGTCCCATTGAATTCAATAAGACAAAGAATTCAGTAAGCTTCCAGCTAAATACCAAATCTTCAGCAGCCACCATATTAAATCACATCAAATACAACGGCGTGTCAGGCATTGCATTTTGGGGGAATCTAAGATGGTGACTGCCTTGGCTCATAAATTTAAGCAACCACATTAACTACCAGGACAGGATAACATGCCTTCCAAGAATCCCTATTTTCCAGGGACAGTTCCAGATTTACAGAAGCCATCCTGGTTTCTGATTTCATCCCGGAATGTCCCGGTTTTCCTCTTTCCTCCCCTCCACATCTCAGAGAACATGGTGGAGAAATCTGACCTCCTACTCTTGTCCTTTGCGTTCTCTCTCTCTCTCTCTCTCTCTCTCTCCGTCCCTCCCTCCCTCTGTGTAGGTGCAAAAACGGAGTCCTGTTTAATCTGAAACTAAAATAGTGGCATAAAGACCAACACATTTGATCGGATATCCCATGGGATACAGGCTGAAAATTAAGCTCATAGGTTTTGTGGCTGTTGCTGCTACTTTAAATTTATTTTCAGGCTTAAGGCTTTATGCAAAATGGCTTGTAAAGACTTCTCTAAAGACCAGAAATCTTAAGATTTTGTTGTCAGGTGCTCCTTTGTGTTCAGATCAGGCCTCAGCACAATAATGTAGCACTTGGGAAGGAAGATGCAGCCCAGGAGCCCAGCACTGGAGGCCAACATGGAGAAGATCTGCACGGCCACCATGTACTTGCCCTTGGTGCTCAGGTAGGTGGGCACAAAAGACACCCAAACACTGCAGAAGACCAGCATGCTGAAGGTGATCAGCTTGGCTTCGTTGAAGGAGCCAGGCAGCTTCCTGGCTAGGAAAGCCACCGTGAAGCAGGTGGCAGCCAAGAAGCCCAGGTAGCCGAGGCCAACGTAAAACATGGCCACAGACCCTTGGTTGCATTGCAGGATGATCTCTTCCACCTGGGAGCGCATGTCAGGCTCTGGGAATGGGGGAGAAGAGCCCAGCCAGATGGTGCAGATGAGAACTTGCCCCCCAGAACAGGAGATGACAATGGAGTTGGCCAGACTCTTGCCCAGCCATCTCCTCACCCTGTTCCCGGGCTTTGTGGCCAGGAAGGCCAGCACCACCGTGATGGTCTTTGCCAAGACAGAAGAAACAGCAAGTGAGAAGATGATGCTGAAGGCCGTTTGTCGGAGAAGGCAGGTCTCTTTCCTTGGGCGCCCGATGAAGAGGAAGGAGGACAAAAAGGAAAGCAGGAGGGAGACGAGCAGGATGTAGGAGAAGTCCCGGCTGTTGGCTTTGACTATGGGAGTTTCCTTGTATTTAATGAAGATTCCCAACACGATGCCTGCTGTTACACACATCCCGAAATGCCTGCTCAGACAGCCCCCTGAGCTTAGACTACGAAGCCTCTGAGGGCATGCAGAGTGCAAATCCCTCCGGGGGGCCCTCTCTCTCCCAGGCCCACCTAGGGGTCCTGCCCCTGCCAGCCTCTCTGGCCCTTGGGGGTCTCTGGCCAGCTGGACTGGTGGCTGCTGTCCCTGGTGGAGGCAGAGGGTCATGTATTTGAGCCTTTCTATGCCCTCGGGGGGGAAGGGGCCACCTTCAAAAGGCCCTGCCACTCCCGCCAGCCTCCGCCGCCATGATCCACGTTGCAGTCTAGTTCCCAGCATGCACTGCCAGCTCTGTTGCGCCAACAGTCGGTTCCCAGCATGTGCTGCGCATGGGTTCCTGATTAATTTGAAATTTACTTGTTTTTCCAGTGTATAACCAAATAAATAAGTCTCAGTTCGGTTTCACTTATTAGCTTATTTGATAAATTAACCTCTGTTAGGTTTCATTTCATTTCCCTCACATCCTTCTTCCCAGCATGCTTTGCTGCCCCTTCTCACAAACAAGGATCATGTGTACTATAATTGAAATTTATCCGTTTTCCAATGTAGATCTAAATAAATTACTCCCAAGCTGTCTTTTGTTAGGTGTCACTTATTAGCTTTCTTGATAAATTATCCTTTATTAGGTGTCATTTCATTTCCCTCACTTCCTTCTTCCCAGCATGCTTTGCTACCCCATCTTCTTACAAGTATCCTGTTTCCTATAATTGAAATTTACTCATTTTCCAATGTATAACTGAATAAATAAATCCCAAGGTGTCTTTTCTTAGGTCTCACTTATTAGCTTTATTGACAAATCATCCTTTATTCGGTTTCCTTTCCCTCACTTCCTTCTTCCCAGCATGCTTTGCTGCCCCTTCTGTTTCCTAGCATTTTATTTTTCTCTAGATGTGTTTGGAGTCTTCCATTTAGACTTGACGAAGAGCGATGGAGAAAGAGAGAAGGCTTTTCCTCACAGCCTTTCCCTCGCCATTCCCAGGGTGCCCTGCGCAACCTTCCTCCTGGCATGCCACGTCACGTGGCACTCATAAACCCACAGAACCCCACTAATAAACCCACAAAACAAAGGTTGTGAATGCCACCAAATCAAGCCATGTTTCACCGGGACCTTATAACTTAGAGTGCGGAGGTCAAGCAAGCATATGATCCTCGGATGAAGATTTCTCCTTCTTTTTCTCTTGGGTGGTGTGTTAAGCGGTCACCCTAAGGGCAAACAGCTCCCCCCCCCCCTTAGAGAAAATGGACGGATCGGAACCTTTTCTGTGACATCGGCTCAGAATCCCAACCTCACTTTGCAGTTGAAGCCTGGGGTTGGCTTTGAGTGGACAGGCTTTCTTCCTGCATGGCTTTGAGTGGACAGGAAGAGCTGGACAGCGCCTTGGAGGGAGAAGGCGAAGGAAAGGAGGAGACCAAGACACCAACAATGGATCTCCTGAGCCCTGATTGGGTAGGTGGCAGCGGCCAAGGGGCGATTGGCAGAAGGGGAGGGGGCATATCAACCGCAGAATGGAAGGCAGCTGGAGGCCTTTTGAGGGCGACCTTCTCCCCCCCCCCCCCCGGGGTTATATTAATGGGTGTCTTGAGATTTGATGTTTGGTTGTGTTTTTTAATTGCTCATTTTTTGCATCTTTTCCTCGCAGGTTCCCAAACAAAGCAGGTCCAGCTCCCTCAGCTCATTATCCTCACTTGATTCGTTTGATTTATGGAGCGAGGTACGTAGGAGACAGAGCAGGAGGGAAGCCCTGCTAAAATGCACAAGGGCAACCCTGAGGCTGGGGAGGAAGAGGAGGAGGAGGAAGCCAGCTGGCCAGCCAAGCCTCCTGCAGGACTGGTCGTTAGCAAGGGGGCAGACAGGCAGGGGGCTGCTAAGGGCAGGCTGTGCTTGCTGCCCCACTTGTTCTGATGGACCAGCCCCTCATGGCGCCAGGGCATGTAGGGCTTCCCTGGCTAGCCTCTCAATGCTGGCAGGAGAGTCTGTCTCATTTGGGGCTTCTGTCTTTCTCCTCTCTCCCCACCACCTCTGGGGTCCTGTCTCTGCCAGCAGTCAGACTCCGAGGATGTGACTAGGAAGGAGGACAAACCAAAGGAAGAGCCGGGCAGTGCCTTGGAGGGAGAAGGCGAAGGAAAAGAGGAGACCAAGACACCAACAATGGATCTCCTGAGCCCTGATTGGGTAGGTGGCAGCGGCCAAGGGGCGATTGGCAGAAGGGGAGGGGGCATATCAACGCAGAATGGAAGGCAGCTGGAGGCCTTTGGAGGGCGACCTGCCCCCCCCCGGCGGGCTATATTAATGGGTGCCTTAAGTTTCAATGTTTTTTAATTACTCGTCTTTGGAATCTTTTCCTCGCAGGTGCCCAAACTCTCCCCCATGAGTTCCCTCTCCTCCCTGGCTTCAGTGGGGTCGCTGTCCTCCTTGGAATCCTTTTTTGACTCACTCAATGAGGTAAGTAGCAGACAGAGCTGCACAAGGGCAACCCTGAGGCTGGGGAGGAAGAGGAGGAGGAGGGAGCTGGCCGGCCAACCAGGCCACCTTCTGGACCTGTTGTGATCAAGGGGGCAGACAGGCAGGGGGCTGCTAAGGGCAGACTGTGCTTGCTGCCCCAATCGCCCTGATGGACCAGCCCCCCAATGGCGCCAGGGCTTCCCTGGCTAGCGACTCAATGCTGTCTTTCTGTCTTTCTCCTCTCTCCCCACCACCTCTGGGCTGGTTCCTCCATCGTGTCCGTCCCAACAGTCAGGGTCGGAGGGTACCAAGGAGGACGACGACCCAATAGAACAGCCAGGGAGCCCACCGGAGGAGGAAGGGAAAGGAGAGGAGACACCAACCCCAGAGTCCAGCAATTTGCTTGATTCTCAATGGGTAAGTGGCAGCAGCCTAAGGGCCAATTGGCAGAAGGGGAGGGGGATACAAAAATATACAATCCTTCCTGAAATAGTAAAATCTTCCCCAAACAGGGCTGCCTTCAGATGTCTTTTAAAAGTCAGGTGGTTGTTTATTTCTTTTACATCTGATGGGAGGGCGTTCCACAGGGCAGGTGCCACTACAGAGAAGGCCCCGGTTCCCTGTAACTTCGCTTATCGCAGTGGGGGAACCGCCAGAAGGTCCTCTGCGCTGGCCCTCAGTGTCTGGGCTAAATGATGGGGGTGGAGATGCTCCTTCAGGTATACAGGACCGAGGCCGTTTAGGGCTTTAAAGGCCAGCGCCAACACTTTGAATTGTGCTCGGAAACGTACTGGGAGCCAATGTCCATGGAATTCCCCCAGGACAAAGCGAGTGGGGGCCCCAGGCTGGAGGGGCAGGGACCCCACGGCAGCCCTCTGCTACCAGCGGACAACGTGAGCGGGGAGTGTCCCCAGGAGGGGAAGCATGGAGGGGACTCGGAGGAGCAGGCCACAGCCATGGGGCTGAAGTTGCAGCTGCAGGACCAGCACTCTCTGCCCCCCAGCCCAGAGGAGGAGGCGGGAGCCCTCAATGTGTGTTGGATGAGTGGCTTATCCGCTCCTTAAAAAATAACGATAGATATTTCTCCTGGGTGGCTTTTGGTTCACGATTTGTTTTGTAATTTATCTGTTTGCATGTGTTTGCAGGTGGAGGAACCTCCCCCAAGAAAATGCCCCCAGAAAACAAAACATCTAGGGGACGACCAACGGTCTCTGCCCCCCAGCCCAGGGGAAGAAGCGGGAGAGGGGAAGCAGGTAGGTTGTGGTGTGAGTGCGGATTCTGGGAGGTGCCTAGCAGGGCTCATAGCACAATGGTAGTGGCCTTGAAAGGCAGGAGAATGCTCTCCATAGTGTCTCACTAACATGAAAAGCTTGGAAAGTTCTGCTCTAGAACCAGGCCTTTGGCTCATTGAACAATGCATGGCCTTTAAAACATGCTTGTGGGTTGGGAGGTTGGCTTATGAGTTCGCTTTTGATTTTAATACATATGCTGTGTTTTTATTTTGTATTTTTATGCTGCAAGCCGCCTTGAGAGCTTCAGATGAAGGACGGCATACAGATTTAATTAATATGATTGATGAATGATCATGGCAGTTTCCCAGAAACTGCAGTTGAATTGTTTACTTTTCTCACAGGTCTGCAGGAAGACGAGGCCCCCAAAGACCCCCACTTGCCTCCCCCTCCGGTCCTGCTTCCTCTGGGTCCGGCAAGTCTTTAAAAGATCAGCACCGCCAGAAACACCAGCGCAACCCAGTGCCAGCAGCGGGTTGCTGACGGAGAGGAAGCCGTTCGGGTCGCGGATCAGGCGGTGGATCCGCCAGCACCGCGGCTGTGTCCACCCTGATCCACGGTGAGGAGGAGTTGGGACGCTAGCACTGATCCGCCCAGAGGGATTTTGTCACCACCCCCCCCCCCAGGGATGATTAATGATTGATTGATTAATGATCATGGCAGTTTCCCAGAATCTGGAGCTGAATTGTTTACTTTTCTCACAGGTCTGCGGGGAAAAGCGGCACCCCACTTGCCTCCCCCTCCGGTCCTTCTTTCCTGGGTGCAGAAGGGATTTAAAAAGCAGCAGCCGCCAGCAACACCAGGGCAGGCAGAGAGGAGGCCGCTCCGCACGCGGGGAATGTCAACGCCTGAGGAATGTCAACTATTCAACATGGAGACGGCAGTGACTACGCTCGAGACCATGTTCCAGAAGGCCGAATCCGACCTGAATTACATTCAGGCAATGTTGGAGTTTGAAATGGTGAAAGGGCATGCTGACGGACTGTCTAAAGAGGAGAATCCTCTGGTTGTCATACAGCAGCTGTCACTGGTGAAGTCTCGCTACAAAATGTTGTGTGAGCAGCTAGAAAGGATTTCTACCGAGCGGCGGGAGTCCATGCGGTCGATCCGTGCTACTCTGGCCAAAACAGTGAAACTGGTTCAGGAAATAAAGCACCTCACTGGAATGGAGATCTCACCTCTATCTGAAGAAGAAGAACTTGCAATGCAGCACTTAATGTACCAGACTCCTCAAGTAACAGATACCCCAGAAAAACAGAATTGTCCCAAACAGCATGAAACCCACTGATCCCAGACAAAAATACCAAATATAGCTTGTATGTGAGGGCACTCGTCAGAGTTGGAAGTTGAAAACGGAGGCTACACTTTAAATGTCTAGATTACTTGTGTTTTCTTTTTAATATCGGTACCCAACTTTCTTGTACATACTTCCTAAATTGTTGTCAGACATTTGGTGGTGGTGATGTTGTTGTTGGTGTTGTGATGGAGTTGATATTGTAATGTTCCAAAGGTGCTTTCAACCAGAGCTTGTAATCCTCTGTATGCTACTGGACTATAACTCCCATCATCCCTCACCATTGGCCATGCTGGCTGCTGGGAGTTGGAGTCCTACAACATCTGGCAGGCATCCTGTTGCTTAGTCTTGCTCTGGGTTAATTCAGTCTGCTGCTTACACTATACAATGAATGGAAGCTGTTTTTGATACATTGTACTGCCACCTTTCTCCTTAATGTGGATCTTCTGGCATATTCAAAGCCATACCTGTACCTTAGAAATAGTAGTCAAATTGATACATTGTGCTTAAAGTTTTGTTGGTTTTTTTTTTTATAAATACTTAGAAACAATAAAGATAAATGTATGGCAAAAAAAAAAAACCAATTCCAAACATTTGCTATAACAAAAAATTAAATTAACTCCATTGACGAATTCTTTGACAAAATATTTGTATACAATCTTGCAGTTAATATAACATAAATTAATTAATTAACCTGAAATAAAAATTGACTTCCACACTTCCTTCCTCTGCTTTGTAAAGACAGTTTAACTTAACGCGGTTTGCGCTCTTTATGTAATAAATCATACTTCGTAATTAATGTCCTTAACTTATTGCATTTTCCTGCTATTGTCTGCTTTGATCATTAGTCTGTAAATGTTTCCATTTCACTTGATTTACCAATAAAGAGGTACAAAACTTCACTTGTGATAATCTCCTTCATTCTGCTGATACCATTTTTCCCCATAATCTTTTCAATATAAATCATAAACTTTTTCCATTCTTTTTCGTATGCGTCATTTCCCTGCTGGCGGATTATAGATGTTATTCTAGCTATTTTTGTATATTCGACCATTTTCTGCTGCCATTCCTCGATTGTTGGAATTTGATCTTGCTTCCACACCTGGGCTATAAGTATTCTGGCACCTGTCACTGCATATAAAAACAATTTTTTGTCATTTTTCTTGATGTCATCCCCCACCATTCCTAACAGGAAGGCCCTCGACTTTTTCTTAAATGAATATCTAAATATCTTTTTCAGTTCGTTGTGTATGTTTTCCCCAAAATTTTTAATCTTTTCACAGTGCCACCAGGTGTGGATGAAATCTCCCTCTTTTAAGCCACATTTCCAGCACTTAGAGTTTCCAGTCTTATACATTTTAGACAGTTTAGTTGGGGTTAGATACCACCTAAATAACATCTTATATGCATTTTCTTTCAGCAGTGTTGACGCCGTAAATTTTAAACCCGAATTCCATAATTTATACCATTCGTCATAATCTATGTTATGGCCCAAATCAATTGCCCACTTTATCATCACGCTTTTGACCAGTTCGTCTTTGGTGTTCCATTCCAATAAATAGTCGTACATTTTTGACAAGTTTTTAACATTATTTGCTATCACCGTTTTCTCAAGTATTGTTTTTTCTTGTTCAAATCCATTGGCTCTTGTATCTTTCACATACATACTATACATTTGTTGATATTCCCACCACCCTTGTAATTTGTCTTTGAGCTCTTCGTACGTTTTCAATTTAAATATGTTATTTTGTTCCACCAGTATTTCTCTATAAGTAAGCCATTGTTGTTTTGTATTAACTCTTTTCACTGACAGAGCTTCTTGAGGTGATAACCCTGGGGTTTTCCTTTCAAAACAAACCTTATATTTAGACCAGACTTCATATAATGGTTTAATTATTGAATGATTCAAAAAGTCTCTATTGTTAGATATAGAAGGTTTTAAAAATCGATATGGATGGCATGCGGTACCTGTGGTATGACAAGGTACAGGTTTTCTTTCTTTTTCTTGATTTGTTATTGTTGGAAATGTTTTCATGCTGGAGAGGTCCGTGCATTTGGGTAGGATTTCTCAGCTAAGGCCAGTTCTTCAGCCAGGCTTGTTGGGCAGTTTATATTTTCAGAATTTTGTCAGAGCCCTGAGATATATTGCTGTGTAGGTTTGATGCCAGTGATTCTCCCATAAATCGCAGTGCTCCTGTTTATATCCACTCCAAAAGTTATTGTAGCTGGCCGTCTCCGTATCTCACAACTAATAAATTCCAAATTATGTGACAGTTCCATAGTTCTTTCAGAGTGGCTGCTTAGCCTCAACCTTTCCGGGGGGGGGGGGATTACCCAGTTGAACTGGTGTTACGGGTAGCTGAGGAGGGGTACCCCCCCTTCTTCCTGTCTTTCCCCTCCGCCTGCCGCAAGAGACAGCAGCAGCCAGTGCGGGACCCTCTTTCGCCCAGGTCTCATCCCTTTTCTCTAGTTTCCCCTTTACCCCACAGGTTGTAATACAAGCGCACACACAAGCCCTCATGAAACTCAGTTTCAAGTGGTTATTAATACTATTTGGATATATTGTATCAAGTTGAACTCTGAGCATGTGCAGAGCCTTTAAACCTTTGGAAATTCATTTAAAATCACAGCCTCCATGGATTTTCTCCCTGTTTGTGCCCTTCTACTCCTGCTGGCCTTGCCCCCCCCAGGTCACCCCTGGTCCTCCATAATCCCCTAAGCAGAACATCACATACGCACACCCAAGGTGCTCCAGGAAATGCCACACCTGGGCAATCCTCTCAAGCACCCATCATCAGGTTTCCAAGACGACAGACAGTCTCCTGGATGCTTCTCATTGTTCTTCCCCGGTTGCCACTCAAAATGTATATTTGTCATTTACCTGTTCCTGTAACCTTTCACCCATATGTTAAACCTTGTTTACCCATATGTTAATCATGTTGAACCCTCCTACTCTCCACCCCTTCTTGACGTTTTGCTTATGTATTAGTGATGTAGTTGTGATGTATGGTGAACTGTATTCTGGGTTGTAGCTGGAAGTTTTAAAAGTTTCTGTCGCCCTTTGTTCTGGGTCCAGTCTCGTGGCTGTAACCTGTTGCGCAATAAACTCCTTTGCCTTTGCTCCAACTTCTGGCTGTTCTCCTTTGATCTCCGCTGCGAACCACGGGCTTCTCTCGTAGGGCTGGGTGCTGAGCAACCTCTGACCCAGGAATTTCCTCTAACAGTTGGTGCCGAAAGCCGGGAACTGCGGTTCTCCCGTGTTGGCCGGGGACCCAAGAAGCCTTCAGCCGGCACCAGGACTCTTTCTCCTGGGAAGGCAGATCGGACCCCTGGCCATCCTCCGGGCGGTAATTGCAGGTCTCAGGGGGAGCCAACCAGGGAGCAAAGGCAAAGTCCAGCCGGCTTCGTCTTCAACGATCCAGGGGATCGCGGTAGAAGACGCGTGAGTATAAGGGGAAAATCCAGTGCACTGGTGATTGTGGGGTAGCGGGTGGTTAACCTGGCAACCGTTCTCTGCTCTTGCCTATCGTTTTCCTACTCTCTCTCTTGGTCTGTCCCGTAGACCACTGCTCAACTCGCAAGGGGAGTTCTGAGCCCTATCTCTTTCCTTAAAACTCCGATCAGCCGCCCTGGGAGCTGGTCTAACAAACGCAAGGGGTCGGAGCTCTTTTTCGTACGCCTGCTATGGTAGGCAGACTTTCTGCACTGTCTTGACCTCAGCCGCACTGGTCGAGTCACGTATACACGCTGGTCGTGCGTGAACTCGCTTCCAAACGCAAGGGAGGTTTTCCGGATCGAAGGCCTATCAAGGGTTCACCCGATCTGGCACCGCTGATAGCGGGCGTCCAGTAGGGCCCCTCTTCTTATAGCTACTGACGTTAGGTAGGAGGTTGCCAGGAGGGGAACTTGACTGGGGTGGGTAAAGGGAACGGATTAAGGAAAGGAAGAGAAAGGAAAGAGAGCTCTGGAAAAGGAAAGGGAGTCTGGGGAAGGACCAGACTGTAGAATAGGTGCCTTTGGTCAGCCGCCCTCCTAGCCGATCTAGGAAACGCAAGGGACAAGGGCTTTAGGTAGATAGGGAATCCTGCTCTTGATCAGCCGCCCCTCTGACCAGTGAACGCAAGGGACAAGGGTTTTAGATAGTTAATACAGCCCTTGATCAGCCGCCCCTCTGACCAGAGAACGCAAGGGACAAGAGCCTAGTTAGATAGGGACGTCGTATAGGTATTTTGATAAGGACCCCTCTTTTATTTTCCCTCCTGTGTGTACTGAAACCCCTTTCCCGTCCTCTCTCTTAAAACCCAGGTTCCTCTAACATCCAAGGAATGATGGGTGCCAAAGCTTCGAAGCTTGGTCGGGCTCCATCTGGGAAGAAGGCTTCACTGAAGCCTTCTCAAACCCAGCCGGACCCCGATCCCACCCTCGAATTTGTATTTGCACATTGGAAGAAAATTCCAGGACACTAGTCACTGTCCAGGCAGACACTGCAAGATCTCTGTAGGAATTCCTGGCCATCAGTTACTGCTAATGTAACATCTGAACTCCGCTGGCCACCGGATGGATCCTTAACGTGGATCACCAAAATTAATTGAGAAAGCACTTAATGGAAGGAAGACCCCGCCAATTAGAGATTTGGGACCTTCCTACTAACTTCAATTAATAAAAAAAAGAGGAAGTGAGCCAACTCCTTACAATAACCAACTAAAGGATGGAAAAATATGTTTACATGTGACGTGTTGTCTGTTATGTGTGTGTGAGTCTGTTCCTTGTGTCTGTCATTTGTTGTCCTTGTGTAACTTCAGTGAGCTTAAAAGAGGCCTGAGAGAAATCCAGTCTGAGAGCTTGGGTTAAATTAGCTAAAACACCCACAGACTGCCTTTCTTAAGTGTGCATAGTTTAAAGCTGCTAGCTTGCATCAATTTTTTAATTTAAATAAACCATGTTGGACCTGATCAATCTTAAACATGGCAAATGTAAGAATGAGGTGCACAAATGTTTTGTTATTTGAGAGAGGCTCCAAAAAAGAGTTTTCCTCCAAAGGGTAGAAAGAAAGAAAAAGAATTCCTGTGTTTACCTATGTTCTGAGAAGGGGATTACCCCAAGAAACGTTTCCCCCTGTGTGTGAGCCATGCTTTCAGTCTAACCAACTCAACATGGCAAATATTGAGGAATGTGTATAAAAGGAGTTGTAACTTTAAAAAGGTTTGCTTGAAACTTTGAAATTGTCTTACTTCATAAACTCAAAAAAGCTCTGAGGAGACTGAATCCAGTCTCCTGGAATTAATTTTCCTACTGCAAAGTTTTACGTTAAGCAAGATGTTTTAAGATAAAATGCAGTATCTGGCTTTACTTAAAGTAAAAGGTCTTTTGAGAAATCTTAAAATGCCCCTTCCCATCTTCTATGCTTAAACAGGACAATTTACTCCCAAATAAGCTTCCTTTCATGAGGCAACTGCAAAGGGGGGGGGGGGGCAGTGTTTCCTAGGAACTCCATTTGTTGTGAAAGGTACTCACCCTGTCTCACTTTCTGTGTGTATTTACTATTTTTACCCTCAAATTACTCCTTTCCTAGGCTTACCATGCAATTCCAGGAAAGTGCTCACTCTTTATCATGATTTTATAATTCTTCTCTAGAAACTTTACCCAACCTGGGTATCTTTGTGTGTGTGTTACAAGCACCCCTTAGGCTCTTTAGTTTAAGGAAGGAAATTCCACCTTGAGATCTGCAAAAAGGGTTCTGTATAAAGTTAGTACTTTTCTTTTGCTCTTAGTACACGCATGATAGTCTGTGTGCATAAGTATGTGTCTCTCTCTGGTAGTACAAGTCTTGTAAACCCTGTATTTCAGGGGTTGGACTAGGTGACCTCTGGATCCCTTCCAACTCCCAATTTATGGCTATGTGAGAGGAGAACTTTAATGAACAATAAAATATGAATTCTGACCTGCTAGCCATTTATTTGACTCTCTGGACCATTCTTACTCATAAATAAGAGGGTGGGGATTTCCACCAATGGCCAGAGAAAATAAAAGGAAAAGGAAAAAGATAGCCCACATTTTAATAGAAATCTGTACCCCAAATCCTGTAGATAAAGGATGGAAGGGTTGGGTTGCCTGGGGGAAAAAAAAATTCTATATATATAAAGTTTCAAGATTTTATAAGCCTACTTCATAAGCAATAAGAAACAGGAAATAATATGTATCAGAACTGTCTTAGGACACAAAACTAGGAAATTGGATTTAAACTGACCAAAAGCTACTTTTGATAAAAGCATAAATTGCTGGGTTTCTGTCTAACCCTGTTCTTTAAATTCTACTCCTCAAACTTCCCTTTTTCATTCAAATGGTAATTTAACCAACAGATGCAATTCTTTCAAATGGTACAATAGATTTCTGAGTCATGAACTCTGTACATGCACAGAGGCTATGTCAACTTTATAAAAAAAAAGAGAGAGAGAGAGAGAGGGAGGTTTTAACTAAGAGGTGATAAAGTCATGCTCTCAACTCGAAACTTAAATTCAACTTTATGTAAAACTTGGAACAATTGAGAAATTGTTGATGTTGCAAAGTTCCAAATTTACTCCTGACAGAGATCTCCACATGAAGCAATTTCCCCTTCAACAGGATATGCGGAGAAGGACTTTGCTGTTCTTTCAAACCTTTCATGCAAATTCTATCTCCGAAGGGGGGGAGGAGGAAGAGGAATGGGGGGTTGTTCCCTCCAGGTGACAGACTATGCAAAACCAAGATTCCATTGTTCTATCTCAGTGGGTACTCAAGATGTATTATCTCACATTTCCATTGCAAGATTTCCCCCCACAACTTTTAACAGGATACTTGAGAAGTCTCAAAACGACTTCCCTCTATGACTTTTATGTCTATTTTGTGTGTGACTTTTATGCTTCTCTGTTGGTTACAAATAATTTGCTTTGTTCGCTCTAATATTTCCTATTAACATTCTAGCTGATCTTGCCACATAAAGAAACATTTCCCCCTATTCTTTTATGTGAGATGTTTAAATTTTGTGTGTTTTAGTATTTATTTATTTTGGTTCCTCAGGCCATGTTTTATATTTTGAGTACATGTGCATCACATGAAAAATAAATAAATAAATGATAAAAACTTCCCTTTCAAACAGGATATGTGGACCTCTAAGAAGACTCTAACCCACATAAAGAAAATATTTAATAACTTGCCAATTGTGTCCAAATTAACAAAATCTTTGTCCCATCTTTCTTCCACAGCCAAAGTGAAGGAAAAATTAAACAGACTGAGCAGGAAATAACAGTAGTGATTAAATGTAAAGGATAATAATATTTAAATGAATAAAATGCTTAAATATGATTTTGTATTATTTACAGCTTCCCAAGAAGAAATTTCTAGAATATTCTCCCCTTTCTTGTCTATTTCTTATCCTCCTCCTTTTTTTTTTTTAAACTAATTATGTCTTCAGACCCCAAACCCCCCTGCAGGCCTATTTTCGCAGGAGACCAAATGATAAGACCGTCTCCTCACCAGCTAAACAAGCCTGCCAATGCATCAATGGCCACAACAATTTCCTCCCATAAAGGACTTGAGGAACTGAATAACTGAATTATGAAGGACATTTTATCTTCTTGACCACAACCTAAGAAGGAAAACACCAAAAAACCTATAACTTTTCAGCAAGGTTTGGAAGTGCTGCTATCTTCCTCCCAGTGATTCAAAGGCAGGCAAGAAATGCCCTTGTGCCCAAGGTTGGAAATTCATTTAAGAGTAGCAAGAATCACAGATCACAGGATTGCCTCAAGATATGCAATTGGTGTAGAGTTAATAATTTGTATGTTTTGTGTATTATGTGTTATTATGTATGAATGCTGAAACGTGTCTGATACTGTGATATTTCAAAAAAGGGGGGGCAATTTATGTGAGCAATGGTTTCTGTATAATATAGAGTGCCTAACTATGAACAACAGAAGGGTTTGGCCTACACCCCAAGTTTTCCCATGGAAGATTCTCATATACTACATGATTTCCTTGTCCCACCTGGCACTCTGTACCAACCTTCTCTATCCATTTTATTATATTTATTTTATTTTAGTTTTATTTTATTCGTGCTACTTTATTTCTTTGCAGTCACTTTCTTTCTGTTCCAGAAAATTATTTGAATCCCTTCTATGAGTTCTCTCTATCTCGTGCGGTTTCAATACTGTCCTTAAAGTAGCAATTGTTCTGCGTTATTTATTAATCTCAGTTTTCTTGTATATCTGTGAAATTAATCTAAACACACCCAAGTATTATTTTAGAACCATATTTTATCAGGTAGTTTGAAGCAACCCCACTCTCTTTTATCGTGTGAATGCCAAGTAGGAATGCTTCAGGTTTCTTTAGGAATGCATGTTAACATTTGTTTGTTTGTTTTTAGCTCCTCATAGATAATGCCCCAAGTTTTATTTATTTGGGGACACGTCCACCACACGTGGAATAAGGTTCTTCCCCCCCCCAGATAGCATGCAGTGAATTTTAAGGTTTTCCCCATAATTTCTCTCGCCCCCCCTTAATTTTTTCATCTCAATTGGACATATTTTAATTTTACCAAGAAGAAGCTTCAGGATCCATGAAAGCCCAGATAACAGGAAACCGTCTATGCTTTGATTTAGCAGGAGTGATCCCTCATAGAATTAAATCACCCAATTTGAACAGGTGCCCTTTCCTTTAAGGTTTTTTAACCATGGGCCTATATAAATTCTGATTGGACTCAGTTTGAATTTGGCAAGTGTATCCAAGGTGCCATTGGCTTTCGTCCCTTTAAACAGCGAAGAACACCGGCACACCCCTTTGGGAGCCCAGGACCAAAGCCGAAGAGTCCCCAAAGGTGGGCAGGTGGGGCATTTTCTCTCCAGAGAGTGTCACACCTAAGCACATGGGGTACTGCTTTGGGTCAAGCAAATGCAAGCCCATTCCAGGGATGCATGTTGGTGGGTGTTGTCTGTGGTATGCTGAAGGTCGAGAGACCCCAGAGGACTGCTAGCTAGGAACCTGGGAACACACGGAAAGGACAGAGACAAAACAAACACATTTTCAGTCACTTTCCTGCTGAATGTAAAGCATAGACCACTATTGAAAAATCTTTCTCCCAAAGTCTTAAACTGCCACTAGTAATTTAGTAATTCTATGTCCACCTATGTGACATGCAAGTCCCTTTCAGAAGTTTAGGGTGCGGAGAAAAGGATTTGTGGTTCTTCGAACCTGATACAAATCTTATCTCCGAGTGCGGGACTGTTACGGGTAGCTGAGGAGGGGTACCCCCCCCTTCTTCCTGTCTTTCCCCTCCGCCTGCCGCAAGAGACAGCAGCAGCCAGTGCGGGACCCTCTTTCGCCCAGGTCTCATCCCTTTTCTCTAGTTTCCCCTTTACCCCACAGGTTGTAATACAAGCGCACACACAAGCCCTCATGAAACTCAGTTTCAAGTGGTTATTAATACTATTTGGATATATTGTATCAAGTTGAACTCTGAGCATGTGCAGAGCCTTTAAACCTTTGGAAATTCATTTAAAATCACAGCCTCCATGGATTTTCTCCCTGTTTGTGCCCTTCTACTCCTGCTGGCCTTGCCCCCCCCAGGTCACCCCTGGTCCTCCATAATCCCCTAAGCAGAACATCACATACGCACACCCAAGGTGCTCCAGGAAATGCCACACCTGGGCAATCCTCTCAAGCACCCATCATCAGGTTTCCAAGACGACAGACAGTCTCCTGGATGCTTCTCATTGTTCTTCCCCGGTTGCCACTCAAAATGTATATTTGTCATTTACCTGTTCCTGTAACCTTTCACCCATATGTTAAACCTTGTTTACCCATATGTTAATCATGTTGAACCCTCCTACTCTCCACCCCTTCTTGACGTTTTGCTTATGTATTAGTGATGTAGTTGTGATGTATGGTGAACTGTATTCTGGGTTGTAGCTGGAAGTTTTAAAAGTTTCTGTCGCCCTTTGTTCTGGGTCCAGTCTCGTGGCTGTAACCTGTTGCGCAATAAACTCCTTTGCCTTTGCTCCAACTTCTGGCTGTTCTCCTTTGATCTCCGCTGCGAACCACGGGCTTCTCTCGTAGGGCTGGGTGCTGAGCAACCTCTGACCCAGGAATTTCCTCTAACACTGGAAAGACACATATTGCAAAATAAAAATATTAAGGGCTCCCCCCCCCCCCCATGGCTGAAGTTTCGCAGCTAGTTCTCAATCATAGCTGTCAACTTTCAGATTTGAAAATAAGGGATTTTTCCAAACTTTTGGATTTGAAAATAAGGGATGCCGCAAGGGCGGTGCAATGGCACCAAGTAGCCTCGCCACCCTGCGCTCCAGAGGCTGCGCTTGAACAGGTGAGCGAAAGAGCGAGTGCGTAGACGGCAGGCAGGCTGCCTGTCTGGTTGGGCGTGAGGGTCTGGCTGCACAAGGCATGCAAGCTCCACCCCCAGTCGGTCTCAGACTCCTTATTGGCAGCCGAGCAACGCAGCTGAGGAGCCTCCCTGGCCGGCAGGGAGGGAGAGGAGCTGCTTCCTTTGAAATCTGGGAAATTTAAGGGATATCGACAATCCGGGATAGCAGCGGGAAACGGCATTGGAATAATGGAGTTTCCCGCAAAAAAGGGAGGGTGGATAGCCATGCTCTCAATCTTCAAGATGGCGGATTCCTAATGCTGCTGCGTCATTCAAGGAGTATGTAGGGAAACCGTCCAAAGTCCAATTAATAAGGCAATCAACGGCTACAGATGCACTGACTCTGCCACAAAATCAACCTTATGGAGAACCATTTTTCTTTTTTTCAAGCAATCCGAACATCCAATGTGTTCATATATATTATTTTCACTCCCACACAGTTCAAAATGTTGTTGTTGATAGAAGGTGAAATAAAGTAGAACCTAGTTGCCAGGCAGATGCCGCTTTTGGAAGAAGAGCAGGCAATGGTGCAAAACTCCGTGCAAATATTTTTGTGGGTGGACTTTATTTCTGACCATTCACAATGTTCTGATTGGTACCTGATTGATTAAACTCGATCCTTAACGTCATCTGAATCTCTTGCTGTTGGTTTATATATATATATATGTATATAAATTCATAACATCATTCTAAAGTTAAAATAACAGTCCAGTACGGGGGGGGGGGGATGACAAAAAGAAAAGAAAAATGTACCAAGTCCAAGTCTAATTTAAAGGGTTCCTCATAAAATACATTCTCAAGAGACTAGAACACAATGAATTAGATGTTCCAACAGAATTCACCTGACACAAAGAGAATACAAAGCAAAGGTTGTGAATACTGTACCACCAAATGAAGCCACATTTCACTGGGACTTTCCATTCCTATTTGACATATCAACGTAATCTGAATCTCTTGTAATCATTTACAGGGATTCAGAGACTGGTTTGTAACCTTCAGCCAAGTATTCTGGTGTGTGTACTTTATTTTTTTACTGCTTTTGTTCCTGTCAGATTGTATTTCCCCCCCTATGAAATTCAAATTGGAATACAGTTATTGTGTTGGAAACAATGGTTAACTTAACAGGTAGAGTGATCTTGAGTTCAAAAACAGAGGCAGCTTTGATCTTAAGATTATTCCATTGGTTTTCCCCCCACTCGATCAGTCCTGGAGCAGACTAACTGAAATCAGTGGCCTTTAAGTCAAGTCATGTCCATTCATTTCAGTCAGTCTGGCTCTGAGTGGGTCTGAAGTTGAATGCAACACCCAAGAAACAAAACAATATTTCCCCTGGTTCCATTTCGGAATGCCGTGAGAGTGATCTACTTCTGTGTCAACAATCCCCCCCACACACAAAGAAAACCCCAAAACCTGCAGGATGATCATCCGGTCGCACTGTTCATAGAATCACAGTTGGAAGAGACCCCAAGGGCCATCCAGTCCAACCCCCTGCCAAGCAGGAAACACCATCAAAGCATTCCTGACAGGTGGCTGTCAAGCCTCTGCTTAAAGACCTCCAAAGAAGGAGACTCCACCACACTCCTTGGCAGCAAATTCCACTGTCGAACAGCTCTTACTGTCAGGAAGTTCTTCCTAATGTTCCTTCACCTGCTTGCAGATAAACCATCCACGCCAGGCATAGGCAAACTCCAGCCCTCCAGATGTTTGGGACTACAATTCCCATCATCCCTAGCTAACAGGACCAGTGGTCAGGGATGGTGGGAATTGTAGTCCCAAACATCTGGAGGGCCGGAGTTTCCCTACGCCTGATCCACACAACCGTGAGCTCCTTGCAGGAAAGTCGGTTATAAGTGCAATAATAAGTGAAATAAATCTACAAATGCAGCAATCTATAAATTAAATAAATCTATACATGCAATAATCAATCGATCCAATCTATACATGCAATAAAATAAAATAAATAAATAAAACGAATGCGAAAACAAACAAATAAATACTCGGCAGCACGTGCAAACGAACCCGGAAGTGGCTCAACTGCCAACTCCCATCTCCCCTGGCCATTGGCCCTGCCCGACGGGGCTGATGGGAGATGTAGTTTAGCCAACCCCTCTTAAGTCTACCGCCCGCATGCGCATGCGTGAGAAGGCGGGGCGAACTGATCCGCCCGGGTGACGTCACGCTCCGACGCGGTATTCCCCCCCCCCGGCGTGCTCCAATGCACGCGTAGAGGACACTCTCGGGAACGGCGCCGCTGGCATGGAGCGGGCTCTGCTCTTCTCGCTGCTCCTAACAGCCGCCACCGCTTTGCACGCAGGTGAGCACAACCCGCGCATACGCGCACGCGCACGGGGAGCCCCTTTCTGGCTCGGGCAGGAATGCCGGCGCACGTGGGGGGCTCAACTCAGGTCACGCCCACCTCCACCGCCGGCGCCGATTGGCCAGGCGCTCCTCGGCTCTAGGAGAGGCGGCGATTGGACGGTTGCTTCCACATGGAGGCCCGCCCCTCCCCCTGCGACCGCGCTCTGGCCTCGCGGCCCTTCTATTGGTTGCGCATAACGGCGGGGTAGTGGGTGGGGCCTTTTTCAGGTTGTCATGGAGACGGGGCCTTTACATTCAGGCTGAGGAGAGAAATAAACAATAATAAACAGTGTTTGTTATTCATACATAGGAATTGTAATTCTCGAATTATGTGTTTATACCACACCCTCCCTCTAAGGAGCCCAGGGCAACGTTTCCTTCTTCTGCCCCATTTTTGTTTCCCCCCCCTCACAACAACCCTGTGAGGTAGGCCACATAAAGCTAGTAAAGCCCAAAATAATAATAATAATAATAATAATAATAATAATAATTATTATTATTATTATTATTATTTGTACCCTGCCCATCTGGCTGGGTCCCCACAGTCAGAGGGCACCAGTCAGCTTCATGGATGAATGGAGAACAGAACTCCCACCTTAAGGGACCTATCCAACTTAAATTCTACCCAGAGGAGAACTTAATGGCCATACGTCAATATTTTCCATTAATTTCAGCGAGAGGAGGACTGAAGCTAGATGCATCCCTAAAGCATTAACCATTAAGCTATACAGGCAGTATATGAACACATCCACATCGTACATCTTATAGCACATGGCTCCCCCCCCAAAAAATAATAATTTTACCCTGGGAACTGTAGCTCACCTTTGGCGAAGTACTGGGAATTGTAGTACACCCATTTCGGAGGTACTATAGATCCTGGGATTCTTTGGGTTGAAGCTGCGTGCTTCAAATGCTGGTTGAGGAAACTTGCAGCCAGTCTTTTTAATTTAATGAATGCAGTTATCCCTCATGGGAGAGAATAAACGATTCTTTTTCCCGCCCTTAGGCACGACTGATTAGGCTTAGCAAGAGCGACTTGGCTCAGGGTCACTCAGCATGTTTCATGACAGAGTGTGGATTTGAACCCAGGTCTTACGTCTCCTTAGACTAGGTCCTATGTTAGAGTGGGTCCATTGTAACTGAAATTGTAATAATTGGAAGGGATCCTGAGGGACATATAGTCCAACCCCCTGCAATGCAGGAATCCATGTTAGTTATGTCTATCGGTGGGTCTACTCTGACTGGGAATTACTGGGTACAACCTGCCTGACAACACCCATCCCAACCCTCGGTGTATTCATACATACAGAAGGGTGGTTCACTGCTTGCTTTAGGTCTCCTGACCCTTCCCTGTTCATTGGCGTCATTTGCTAATATTCTTTTCCTGCCAAAAGAATTACTTGGCACTTAAACCACAATCTTGCTATTTCTTCATTCCTGTGATATTTCAGAGCTTATTTTTATTATTGCGCAGCTAAATCCCTCTATTCAAACCCAGTTCCAATAAAAATCCCACCTAGGGATACTGAATATATAACCTTTATTATGCTCAACCAAAAAACACTCCCGCTGCTCCTATTATGAACGATTGTGCACCCAAAGTCCTCTGTTAAAATCCTGTTCCAATAAGAAAATTCCAATAAGGGGCGTTGGAAAAAATAATCCTAATTGTACCCAGGTGGGGGGGGGGAACACCCCCACCCCACTGCGGTTGAAACTTTTGTCCAGTTCTAATAACATGTGATGTTTTTCTTTGCCCATAAAAATAAGCCGTGATCAGGATAGTGGCAACACGAGAACAGGGCCTTTTCAGTGGTGGCTCCCCATTTGCAGAACGCTCTTCCCAGGGAGACTCTCCATCATTACATAACTTTAGGCTTTTAGCCAAAATATTTCTTTTTTGCCAGGCCTTTGGCTCTTAATTATCTGTCGCCTCGATTGGGTGAAATATTCCCATTCTTTACCTTTTAGATTTTTCTTTGTGTGTGTGTGTTTTCCCCACTTTTATGCCAGCTTCAAGGTACGTTCTTTTATATGTCGTAAGTCGCTTTGAGTTACCTTGGTGTAAAAAAAAAAAGTGACCAGTAAATTTATTTATTCATTTCTATATATATATAAAAATGTTCCCATTGCGTGCGCGGCGGACACCACCGTGCTCCGTAACCGCTGGACCGAATCTCATCAAATTAGGACACAGCGTACCATGACCATCAAGGAAGGATCTGGCATAATAAAAATTCAAAAAAACCACACCTGACATACCTAAAATATAGAATAAACACTAAAAAAATTGGCGCACATACCATATGTCATCATCAGCTTCCAATAGAAAGGCTCATCGCAGGACAGCGTCATATCTCAATGGACTGTTCAGGCCAGGGCCGCAAGGATTTCTGGGAAATAGAGTTCAAAGAAGCGATGGCCTGCCTCTTTCCCTGATAGTCGACTCGGCTTTTAATAGGCTTTTAATAGCCGCAAGGCACGCTGGGAAATGGAGGCCGCCACCTCTCGCAGTTAACTAGGCCGGACCCGCAAGGTGTTGTAAGAATATCAAGGTCTTATCTATATATATAATAATTGTTCATAAATGTGCCAAGCAAAACAAGGCCACAGGCCTGTCTCCATTTTCACTCCCAAACTGACAAACTGTTTCTCTGCAAGGAAGGTGGAGGTGATTGTGTCAGTGGCTTCCTGATACCTGAGTGCCACACAAAAGGGTGTGATGAACTTGGCTGGGAAACAGGGAAATGTAAATATCTCTTTTATTAAAGGCACGCTGGGAAATGGAGGCTGCCGCCTCTAGCAGTTAACTAGGCCGGACCCGCAAGGCACGCTAGGAAATGGAGTCAAGGCGCCCTGTGGGAGAACTAAGCTCTTTCGCCCAGACCGCAAGGCATGCTGGGAAACGGTGGGCTTATTATCCCAACCAACTGCGCTCTCAAGGCACTCTGGGAAATGGAATCAAATCCTCTCTAGAGGGTTACTAGCACTTTTCCCCTTGAAAAGGCCACAGGCAAGGCATGCCGGGAAATGGCCACCGTGATCGTCCCTCAGTGATCTCCCGATGTGTGTTTTTTATCTGTGCGTTTCCATAGTGCTTTCCCCTCAGACGGCGTCAGAGGCCTCCTTCCTCGGCTTTTTCTGCCACAGGCCGCGAGAGGGCACCTGAGCGCGTGCAGAGGGCACACGACGCCGGCGGGGGTAGGTGGGGGTTTATTTTGGCTGCGGCTGCTACTGATGGCAATAAGCATAAAATCAGCCACAGCAAGGCGTGGCCGGGCCCGCTAGTAATTCATAAAAACTTGCACACCACTTGATAGTTTAAACAAAAGGATTGCAAAAAAGAAAAGATCGGGAAAGATTTACGATACATTAAAACAGGGGTGGCCAACTCCCAAGAGACTGCAATCTACTCCCAGATAAAAAAAACTAGCAGTGATCTACCCAATATTTTTTAGGGGGGCAAGCCAAAGTTGTTGACCAGCAAATTTTTCCGCCACTTTTGGGAGGGGGGGTGCCATTAATCGATAAACAAGAAGTAATCCCACCAGCGCTTAAAAACTGGCAGTGATCTACCCCATTTTGGGGGGGGAGGTTCAGGTTGTTGAGCTTTTTTTAGGGAGGAGGAAGACCTTTTTTATTTTCAAAATAATGGATCAATGCTGACCTTTAAAGCCCTAAATGGCTTCGGTTCAGTATAGGGGAAAGTGGGGCACGTTGAGCCATTTTTTACTTTAAGCTCTACACACCTCAAAATAATGCACATAACAGAAAACCTTTGCATTTAATATTTATTAGGTACTATTCCAAACAAAATCAAAGGGTTAATGTTTCACATTTGATGGAATAAAATGACAAAAAATCACATTTAAGTTTTTCAAAATAAAGGATCAATGTGGCCCAGTAGTGGGGCACGTTGATCCTTCATTTGGGGCACATTGAGCCATTCCAATTTAAGAGCAAAGAAGGCATTTTTACTACACAGTATAAACTTCCAAAAGAGTTTCAAAAATATCTCAAAGTTCTTAATAGTCAGCATCACTTCAACTTGTACTCATTAAGTAAACATGGAAATGTTACCATCTTAGAAGCACGAGCAGATTATTCCGAAGCAGAGTGGTTTAGGCAACAATTTTACAATATCCTCAAAAGGAATCATAGAATCATAGAGTTGGAAGAGACCACAAGGGCCATCCAGTCCAACCCCCTGCCAAGCAGGAAACACCATCAGAGCATTCCTGACAGGTGGCTGTCAAGCCTCTGCTTAAAGACCTCCAAAGAAGGAGACTCCACCACACTCCTTGGCAGCAAACTCCACTGTCGAACGGCTCTTACTGTCAGGAAGTTCTTCCTAATGTTTAGGTGGAATCTTCTTTCTTGTAGTTTGAATCCATTGCTCCGTGTCCGCTTCTCTGGAGCAGCAGAAAACAACCTTTCTCCCTCCTCTATATGACATCCTTTTATATATTTGAACATGGCTATCATATCACCCCTGAACCTTCTCTTCTCCAGGCTAAACATACCCAGCTCCCTAAGCCGTTCCTCATAAGGCATCGTTTCCAGGCCTTGGACCATTTTGGTTGCCCTCCTCTGGACACGTTCCAGCTTGTCAGTATCCTTCTTGAACTGTGGTGCCCAGAACTGGACACGGTATTCCAGGTGAGGTCTGACCAGAGCGGAATACAGTGGTACTATTCCTTCCCTTGATCTAGATGCTATACTCCTATTGATGCAGCCCAGAATTGCATTGGCTTTTTTAGCTGCTGCATCACACTGTTGACTCATGTCAAGTTTGTGGTCTACCAAGACTCCTAGATCCTTTTCACTTGTACTGCTCTCAAGCCAGGTGTCACCCATCCTGTATTTGTGCCTTTCATTTTTTTTGCCCAAGTGTAGTACTTTACATTTCTCCCTGTTAAAATTCATCTTGTTTGCTCTGGCTTCTGGTTCAAAGCTTCTGGCTCAGAAGAGGGAGTGAACTTGGGCTGGTCATTCACTTTGGACAGAACACGTTTTAGAAATTTTACAATGAAGTCCCCATATTCATCAGTTCCGGGAACTTCAGCAACATAATGGGAAATTGTGGTTTTTCCTAAAATCTTCACGATAACAAAGTTTCCCTCTTTCACATCAGTCTTGTTGAATTCTATATTTTCTTCTTCCTCTAGTTCATCTTTAGAAAAGGTGTCGGAATCAGTCGAGTCACTTTCAAGCAGCTGGTTCGCATTCAACTTTCCTTTCATAATTTTTGACACAGCCTTTCCTGCTTCAATGTCTCCATCACTTTCTGATGTCTCATCAAGCTGTGACTTCCTGTGAATTTGGGACTTCCTTTTTGGTTTAGAAACACTCCTTTTCTTCCTCAGCTTCTTCTTTTCTGCTTCAATAGCCAATTTTTCTGGCGTGTCTGTAAGAATACGGGAATGCAGCTTTTTTCTTCCTGTAGTTTTACGTGGAGGTGCTTTAGGGAATGGTGAAATATCTTGAGGAAGGAATTGAACAATCCTCGGTGATTGCCCACTGCAAGAAGCGACAGTTTTGTTTAGGTCGAATGCCTTTTCAATAATTGACTTCCCTTGTTGGAGAGGTGGTAGACTTTGGGGTAGGCTATACATAACAATTATTCCATTCAATTAAAAACAAGACAAAAGGTTACCCGAACCTTCGGACCTCTCTCCCTCCTTCCATGGGTTTTGTTCTTTTTATTTCTATATTTCATTCCTGCATCTTTCACTGTATTCTATCTAGCATATATCCACAATTTCCAAAGTTCACATTACTTTGCAAGTGTTGGTCATATTTCTGCTACTGTTTTCAACTGCTTACTGTGGTCTCCCAAATTATTCCAGTCTCTTGTAAAAATATGATCTTCCTGATTGCTTTGCCATTTCAGCCTACTCCATCCATTTGGTCTGCCCTTCTTCTCTGGTCGGTCCTTTGTCTTCTTTCCACCTCTGGGCTAGGAGCATCCATGCTGCTGTCGCTGCATACATAAACAGTCTCTTGTTATCTCTTGGTAGTTCAGCACTTGTCATTCCTAATAATAAAGCTTCTGGTTTTTTATCAAAAGTTATCTTAAACATTTTTCCCCATTTCATTATATATCATTCCCCAGAATTTTTTTACCACCCCACATGTCCACCACATGTGATAAAATGTACCTTCCCTCTTCTTACATTTCCAACACATGCTTGAACCTGTTCTGTACATTTTTGCTAGTTTACTGGGTGTCAGGTCCCGATGATACAACATTTTCATGTAATTTTCCTTCAACGTACAGCAAGCTGTAAATTTTATATTTTCCTTCCATAACTTTTCCCATTCTGAAAACGGTATATTATAACCAAAATCTCTTGCCCAGTTGTATCATTACAGATTTAACTTTTTCATATTTAGCATACCGTTCTAAAATCAATTTATACCTTTTAGATAGTAATTTCACATTATTTTCCAACAGATCTTTTTCGAATTTTGATATCTCTGTACTAAAGCCATATTTCTTATCAAGTTTGAAACATCATTTAATTGATAATACTGTAACCAATTCGCTGGTAAATCTCTGATATCTTCAAACTTTTTCAACTTTAACTGATCTTCTGCTTCTGTTAACAGCTCTTTACAGGTTGCCGCCTCTGTCTGCCACGTACTTCCTTGAGGTCTACGGAGTCCCAGAATGTGTCGCTCTCTTCGGCTTCATGGTCTAAGCTCAGGGAGCTGTCTGAGCCGATATCCATTTTGGGGAACTGCGGAGGAAGAGGGAGAAGCCCCGTCAGCAGCGCTGGGAAGAGGGGACAGACTTCCCAGAATCCTCTGCAACCTGGCCTGATGCTACAAGGATCTCTTTGGCCACTCGGGCTTCCCTGCCTGGGCTTCCCTCCCCCTCTGTCTGCTACATCCCTCAGGGACGTTTCCTCATCTTCAAAGTGCCTCTGCATGGACGCAGCTGTTCCCTGGTTCTTCATTTGGCTCGTCCTCCTTGGTAGCCTCATAGCCTGACTGTTGGCACGGACAGGATGGAGGAACCAGCCCAGAGGTGGGGGCATTGGTGGTGGGGAGAGGGGAGAAAGACAGAAGCCCAAAATGAGACAGGGAGGAACCCAGAAGCCAAACTCTCCTGCCCACTCTGAGTCACTAGCCAGGGAAGCCCTGGCACCATTGGGGGGCTGGTCCATCAGGACGAGTGGGGCAGCAAGCACAGCCTGTTCCCTAGCAGCCACCTGCCTGTCTGCCCTCTTGCTCATGACCATTCGGCCGGCCAGCTTCCTCCTCCTCCTCTTCCTCCCCAGCCTCAGGGTTGCCCTTGTGCAGCTCAGCAGGGCTTCCCTCCTGCTCTGTCTGCTACGTACCTCACTCCATAAATCGAATGAGTCCAGCGAGGACCAAGAATTGAGGGTGCTGAGGGAGCTGGATCTGCTGGGTTTGGGAACCTGCGAGGAAAAGATGCAAAAAATTAGCAATTAAAAAACACAACCAAACATCAAAACTCTAGGCACCCATTAATGTAACCCCGGGGGGGGGGGGGAGGTCGCCCTCACAGGGGGGAGGTGCCGCGACACACAGTTTGGAAAGCTCTGTTCTAGAGAAAGGACTTTGCTTGGCATCTGAAGATAAGTAATGAAGGCGTCAGATGAGCCGCCCTGGAGAGAGCTTTCTCCTGCCTTTCAAGGCCACTACCATTGTGCTATGAGCCCCACTAGGCACCTCCCAGAATCCGCACTCGCACCACACCCTACCTGCTTCCCTTCTCCTGCTTCTTCCCCTGGGCCGGGGGGGGGCAGAGACCGCTGGTCGTCCCCAAGATGTTTCTTTTTTTCTGTACATTTCCTTGGGGGAGGGATGTCCTGGGGTTCCTCCACCTGCAAACACATGCAAACAGATAACTTACAAAACAACCCCCCCTCCCCTTCTGCCAATCGGCGTTTGGGCCGCTGCCACCTACCCAATCAGGACTCAGTAGATCCATAGGTGGTCCTTGCGTCCCCTCCTGGCCTTCGCTTTCCTCCTGCGGGGGGCTGCCTGGCTCCTCCTTTGGCTCCTTTCCAGACACTTTCTTGAGGGGATCTTTGTCCCCAGAGCCTGACTGTTGGCACGGACAGAATGGAGGAACCAGCCCAGAGGTGGTGAGGAGAGAGGAGAAAGACAGAAGCCCAAAATGAGACAGGAACCAAGAAGCCAAACTCTCCTGCCAGCATTGAGTCGCTAGCCAGGGAAGTCCTAAAGGCATAAGCCCTGGCGCCATGGGGGGCTGGTCCATCAGGACAAGTGGGGCAGCAAGCACAGCCTGCCCTTAGCAGCCCCCGTCTGTCTGCCCCCTTGCTCACAATCGGTCGGCCAGCCAGCTTCCTCCTCCTCTTCCTCCCCAGCCTCAGGGTTGCCCTTGTGCAGCTCAGCAAGGCTTCCCTTGCTAGCCACTTTTTCAACGGATTTTTGATCCTCAGAGTCTGACTGCTGGCAAGAGACCGGACCCCAGAGGTGGTGGGGAGAGAGGAGAAAGACAGAAGCCCCAAATGAGACAGGAACCCAGGAGCCAAACTCTCCTGCCAGCATTGAATCGCTGGCCAGGGAAGCCCTACAGCCCTGGCGCCATGGGGGGCTGGTCCATCAGGACGAGTGGGGCAGCAAGCACAGCACCTTAACTCTCAAGGCACCCATAATTGAAACAACAGCATAGCTAGCCACTCAGGAGCCCAGTTCAACACGGGGGTCCTGCAGGTGGGGGGCGTTGCCTGGAGTCTCTCTGCCGCCTCCCCCTCAGCTGTAGGGCGGCTGAGGGAGAGGCAGTGGGCAGAAGCAAGCCCCACGCTGCCATCTTTTTGTTATTTTGCCACCCCCCTCAGTGATGACACCTGGGGCGGCCGCCCAACCCCTCCCTCCTTTCTCTGCAGCTGCAACAGAAGAAAAGGACTCAAAAGTCCCCCACCATTTTCCCTGACTCTATTGTTGTGATTCTGCCGCAGTTAAGCTACTCAAATCCAATGCTGGCGTTGGTCTCAACTGCAAAGTGAGGTTGGGATTCTGAGCCGATGTCACAGAAAAGGTTCCCATCAGTCCATTTTCTCTTGACTGTTGGCACGGACAGGATGGAGGAACCAGCCCAGATGTGGTGGGGAGTGAGGAGAAAGACAGAAGCCCAAAATGAGACAGGGAGGAACCAGAAGCCAAATTCTCCTGCCCGCATTGAGTCGCTAGCCAGGGAAGCCCTACAGCCCTGGCACCTTGGGGGGGCTGGTCCATCAGGACGAGTGGCAGGGGCGTACCCAGGATCAAAACTAGGAGGGGGCAGGCCCGGTGCTAGGGTTTTTTGCGCCCTAGGCGAGGGGGCGGGCCATGTGACGTCATTACGCATGACGTACGGTGCCCCACCCCCTGCGCGCCGGGCGGCGGTGGAGGGCGAGAAGTGTGAGGTGCTCGACTCGGTCTCCTGTGTTCAGAAGCCCTGAAAGCTTCCCCGGCAGAACCCTGTGGAAATTGAGGGGAGGGCCAGGCTCTGCCGAGGAGACCGATGACGGAACCGATGCCGCAGACTCGGACCCTTCCCAAACTGAAGGGTTTGGGGTCAGGAATACGCTGTCCCCCTCCCTCCAGAGACCTCTCCGAGCGCGCCCAATTCTGCCCAGGCGCTTCCCACCGCCACCCTCAGGAGCCCCCCTGCCTCGCCGGGAGTGAAAAGGCGCCTCAGAGACTACTAGGAGGGGGCGGGGAAATGTGAGGGGCGCGCGGACAGACTCCAAGCCAAACGCGGTGAAACGTGGCAAAAATAAAAAGCCCACCTAAGACAGAGTTTTGTTGTCCTTCAACAATACCACCACCACCACCCCGGCTCACTCTTTTCCCGCCCGGGCTGCTCCCAAACTCACTTGCAACTCCTGGAAGCCCGAAGTCTGCTGGCAGGCTGCAACGGAGTCACGCCGGGCTTCCCTTCCTGGGCTGGAAGGAGGCGGGAAAGCGGCGTCGCCCACTTCGCGCCGCCAAAGGCTTCTTCTTCTCCCTGGAGCCGCGGCGGCCTCCCTGCGTGGCGTCCCCTCTCCAAGGGAAGGGATTATATTAGGCAGCTAATATAATCGCGGGGGGCGAGGGGCAGGCTGGCCACCCGCCGCCGCGGTTTTCGCCCCAACCTGCTCGCTCCGCCGCTGGTGCGGGCGGGGGGCGGAGGGCAGGCTGGCCAGCGCCCCCTCCATTTTGGCGCCCTAGGCAGCTGCCTAGTTGGCCTAAATGGACGCTCCGGCCCTGGGGGGGGGGCAAGCCATGGTCGTTCAGGTTTGCTTTGAACGGACGCTGATCATTTTAGCAGCCCCCTGCCTGTCTGCCCCCTTGCTCACGACCAGTCCTGCAGGAGGCTTGGCTGGCCAGTTTCGTCCTGGCCTCTGCAGGCACCAGAGAAGCCTTCCCGCCAGCAGGGTCCTGGGTGCCGCTCGGTTGGAGGTGCCACCTCTGGTTGTTCTCCAGATCCTGGAGCTCCATCCTGCAGAAGAGGAAATGGCCCACTGGTTGGTTTGCTCCTTTGGAGCCCCTTTGGACATAAGGACACCAGAAGAATCCGGCTTGATACGGCCAACAGCCCGGAGTACTATCCTGCTCTCAGGACCGGTGCTAGCGATTTTGGCGCCCTAGGCGAGGGGCTGGGCCACGTGATGTCATTGCGCATGACGCACGTTGCGGAGCGGTGCCCCGCCCCCTGCCCGGCCGGGCACCCCTGCCGCCGCGGTTTTCGCCCCAAGTTCCTTGCTCCGCTGCTGGTTGGGGCGGCACCGGGCGGGGGCAGGGGGCAGGCTGGCCAGCGCCCCCTCCATTTTGGCGCCCTAGGCAACTGCCTAGTTCGCCTTAATGGACGTGCCGGCCCTGCCTGCTCTCAAAGGGGCCGACCTGATGCCAGAGCAGAGACCACAGAAGTCAGGTTGTCCCTGTCCAGAGAGGGGGGCAGCTGGGTCCCCAGCCAAAGCGGAGGGAAGGCCACGGAGGCCCCCCGAGCCTCAAGCGACTGCCCAGGATCCAGGAGGAACCCCAAGCTAGAGACCCCCTCCTTCAGAGGAAGGGTCAGCCGAAGAAGAGCAGGCCACCGGGGTCCCTTCTGGCCTTGGGATTGGCAAGATAGCGAAATCATTCAAGAATGAGGCACAGAGACCTTCTGTAATACTTCTTTATAGTGTTGCCAACTGATCAGGAAAGTGGCCGGGCCTGCTCCTGTCCCTCTAATAGCAGCCTGATCTGCAGATATCAGAAAGCAAAGCTTTTACTGGCTTCCCTCGCCCACCCATAATCCGAACCCCAACCCTGGCCAATGCAATAAAATTCATTGGATACCAGTCAAGGCTTGGCTACGGTCAGTTGCTGCTCTTTGGAACAGGGAGCAGAGCTTACACAATACAAAAATTAAACCAACAAACTATGGAAGAGAACTTAAATGAATTTCTCAGTTTATTAATATACAAAGCTTAGGAGAACGAAATGAGATGAAGTGCAGTGTGGTGTAGTGGTTAAGAGCGGTAGACTCGTAATCTGGTGAACTGGGTTCGCGTCTCCTCTCCACATGCAGCTGCTGGGTGACCTTGGACTAGTCACACTTCTTTGAAGTCTCTCAGCCCCACTCACCTCACAGTGTTTGTTATGGGGGAGGAAGGGAAAGGAGAATGTGAGCCGCTTTGAGACTCCTTCGGGGAGTGATAAAGCGGGATATCAAATCCAAACTCTTCTTCTTCTTCTTCTTCTTCCCTTATGAATGATACAGCATACATGTAGAAAATGGAGCAGATATCTGAATATCTAGAAATGACATAACTAGAAAGTATCGATGAATATTAGAATTGATATGGTTAATAGGTAGTCATGACAAAGCAAACAGACTCAAAAACCTAACTCCTATCTCCCTCCATCCTATCTTGTTGTGAGATAAATATAACTTCCCAAAACACAAAATTATTAAAAGAGAATAGTTTACAAACTAAGGGCAGCAGACCAGGATTCATCGTAATCCTTGGCAAAAAGGTAGCAAAACGTTTCCTCCCATCTTACTGTTCATGTGAACAGAACTACATAAATCCTGGGCTAAGAATGAACAAAATCTCTTTTAGAGGTGGAGAAGGAGCAACACGGATGAGTAGGTGTGTTTCCTTTATGCACTTCTGGACATCAGGAACATGAAATGTTTTAAGAATCAGGTGCCCCTTAATTCCTTGTTGTCAGGTGCTCCTTTGTGTTCAGATCAGGTCTCAGCACAATAATGTAGCACTTGGGAAGGAAGATGCAGCCCAGGAGCCCAGCACTGGAGGCCAACATGGAGAAGATCTGCACGGCCACCATGTACTTGCCCTTGGTGCTCAGGTAGGTGGGCACAAAAGACACCCAAACACTGCAGAAGACCAGCATGCTGAAGGTGATCAGCTTGGCTTCGTTGAAGGACCCAGGCAGCTTCCTGGCTAGGAAAGCCACCGTGAAGCAGGTGGCAGCCAAGAAGCCCAGGTAGCTGAGGGCAACGTAAAACATGGCCACAGACCCTTCGTTGCATTGCAGGATGATCTCTTCCACCTGGGAGCGCATGTCAGGCTCTGGGAATGGGGGAGAAGAGCCCAGCCAGATGGTGCAGATGAGAACTTGCCCCCCAGAACAGGAGATGACAATGGAGTTGGCCAGACTCTTGCCCAGCCATCTCCTCACCCTGTTCCCGGGCTTTGTGGCCAGGAAGGCCAGCACCACCGTGATGGTCTTTGCCAAGACAGAAGAAACAGCAACTGAGAAGATGATGCTGAAGGCCGTTTGTCGGAGAAGGCAGGTCTCTTTCCTTGGGCGCCCGATGAAGAGGAAGGAGGACAAAAAGGAAAGCAGGAGGGAGACGAGCAGGATGTAGGAGAGGTCCCGGTTGTTGGCTTTGACTATGGGAGTTTCCTTGTACTTAATAAAGATTCCCAACACAATGCCTGCTGTTACAGATAAGAAGAGGGCAACGGAAGCTAAAACCATTCCTAAATATTCTTCATAAACCAGGAAGATGATAATCTTAGGGACACATTGATCTCTGTTCTTGTTGGAATGGTGATCTTCTGGGCATTTGGTGCAATGTTCTGCATCTGGGGAAGAGAAAAATGGTTGCTGCAGGATACATCCCTAATGATCTGTGCTCTATTAACACTGTGATCTAGGATAAACTGAGAGGCAGTGACCACTTCTGTTAACTGCATTGTTTGGATCCTGCCTAATCCTGAAAAAATACCTCTTTGTCTGAACCTTTTAAATGCAAACAGTTTCCTGTTGCTTCCCTACAATGTTCATAGTAGTGTAATAATTTTCAATTGAAGTATTTATTTTTTATTGTGCTTTTGCTGTTAAAAATTAGCTACTTTTCATCGTCTAGCCATTATTTTCGATAAGTGTCAAAATTTTTTCCTTTTTGTGTGGTTTGGTATAAAAAAATCAAAAAGGAATGCTTTGTGGGCATTCCTCTCACAGCTGCCCACTTTGACCCCCAGAGATTTCTTCCTTATGGTCATTCTTTTCAACTCACTTCCTGGATTAAAGGTGATTAATACTAGGGAAGTCTAGGAAAGATCCACATTCCGCAATGTCTGCAGAATTCTCACAAAAAATGTGTGAGACTGAATTTCTGCCCTCTGTTTACTCTCTCCAGGAATTCCTTCCCCCTTGGAGTCCCTCATCCCTTTTACGGGATGGCATGCAATTTCGTTGCACTTGTATAGCGTTGTGCTTGTACTTGTGCAATGACAATAAATAAATTATCTATCTTATCTTATCTTATCTCACCTTCCTGAACGGAGAAGGTTCCTTCTGCACACTGATCACAAGCGTAGCAGCAAACAGGTTTTCCTTCTTGAACCACCTTGGCATATCCAGGTCGACATATTTCTGTACACCTGGAACGAGGTACGGCCTAAACAGAAAAGAACTGAGTACTGTAGTATTTGTGTGTATGTAATTCATTCAAAGAGCTTGGATATGACCCAACGCCATCTCTATAGCATGGTGGTGATCCCTGACAACCGGTCCTGCTAACTCAGCATGATGGGAGCTGTAGTCCAAAAACAGCTGGGGACCCAAGTTTGGGAAACCCTGACCTACCCAGATATTTGAAATTAAGGCCCCAAATGAATCATTCAGTAAATCATCACAGCTCTACATCACGTCATATAATAATAATAAAATAATAATAATAATAATAATAATAATAATTTGTACCCTGCCCTCCCCGGCCAAGCCGGGCTCAGGGCGGCTCACACCACCAAAATCACAATAAAACATGAAACACAGAAGAAAAAACAATTAATTAAAATACAAATTAAAAGATTTAAAAAGATTAAAAAAGCCGCCTTAATGCAACAGCCCATGAATTTATAACAATCTTATATTACAATGTTATATGATAACACAAGGGTCAGGCTGAATCGGACTCAAAGGCTAGGCGGAACAGCTCCGTCTTGCAGGCCCTGCGGAAAGCTGTCAGATCCCGCAGGGCCCTGGTCTCTTGAGACAGTGCTTTCCACCAAATTGGGGCCAAAACTGAAAAGGCCCTGGCCCTGGTTGAGGCCAGTCTAGCCACCTTATGGTTGGGACCTCCAACGTGTTATTATTTGTGGACCTTAAGGTCCTCCGCGGGGCATACCAGGAGAGGCGGTCCCGTAGGTACGAGGGTCCTAGGGCTTTAAAGGTCAAAACCAGCACCTTAAACCTGATCCTGTACTCCACCGGGAGCCAGTGCAGCTGGTAAAGTACTGGATGAATATGATCCCGCGGCAAAGACCCCGTAAGGAGCCTCGCCGCGGTATTCTGCACCTGTATATAGAGGCTGGGGGAGGGTCTGTCTGGCAGGGAATCCTGAGAGATCCCAGTTGCCAAGAACCTCAATAGCCTGCCATCTCCCCATTCCCTTAATGCGGCCAGTTCTCTTTAGCTGCAGAACATGAAGTTGTGGGTGGCAGGGGAAATCCTACTAACTGATATCTGGAATGCAGCCTTTGACCCCCTCAACAGGGTCCATTCAACCCCCCACTGATCATTGGAGTGACCAGAATATCTTGTGCTTTAAATTTAGTTCAGTACAACTGAGGTCTGAGCCACAGAACTCTGTTTCCTCTTCTCCATTTACCTGCTTCCCTTCTTTAAAAAAAACTTCAAAGCAAATGGCAATGGTTCTGAAATGTGATTTCCCCAAATTTCAGTATTCGAATAATCTCTCACACGGTTCATTCTCATGTTTGTGTGTGTCAGAGAGAGAGAGAGAGAGAGAGAATTTTCACCACATCAACCACAAATTAAGGCAAATTTAATACAAGTGAGCTTACTACACAAATTTAAAAAATATATATACAATAAATCAGTAGTTATCATTTGTAAAATAAATTACTTTTCATCTTTCTGCATGTATGAAAAGTCAAAATCCTCTATTTGAAGGCAGCCCTGTTTAGGGAAGTTTTTAATCTGTGATGTGTTAATGTATTTTAATGTTTGTTGGAAGCCGCCCAGAGTGGCTGGGGAGACCCAGCCAGATGGGCGGGGCACAAATAAAGTATTATTATTGTTATTATTATTATTATTTGAGCATCCCAAATTTCCCTCCTATCTCAGCTGCTGTAGAAAGAAGGAGTGGTGGTTGCAGCTGTTATGGGACAGTCAAGACATCATTGCTCAACCTGATATGGTCAATTTACAGAGGTTGTTCAAGGAAAAGCATAATCAGGATCTCCTAGCCTTCTCCCTCTGTGATTCCCCCTACCTGGTTGAATTTCTTGGGCCACTCAATGGCTTCTGGGTTAATGGTGAACTTTATCCCAGCAGACGCCTCTCTCTTTATATTCCCAATTTTCACAAGGACACGAGACTTATTGGGAGACACAGCCCAGTTCACAATATCGAAGTCCGCTGGCAGCTCCCAGTTCTCTTCCAAGCACAGCCTGCCCCTGGAAGTATTCAGACACCGGATTTCTCTTAAGAAATGGTGAAGCTGGAACAACAGGGGAAAGCACCAGCATTAAGAAACCTGGAAGCCAAGATGGATATCTCAGTCCTACTCACTTCAGTCTCACCGGAAAACACCGGAATTATTTTTATTAGGGACTAGTAAATTAAGCCCATTGAAAAACGGGCGCTAGAGGGGTGGCCCCCCCGGCGGCGGCGGCTGCTGCCCCCGAGATGCCACCTCAGGCACAGCCGCGGATCCCGCTCCTCCTCCCTGCTCCTCCATCTTGGGGGCCGCGGAAGTGAACCGAGCCGAGCAGGAAGGGAGGTTGGATCGTAGCGGCGGCGGCGCCCGGGCGGGGGAGCGTCGGCCTGCTTGGCCCGGGATCCACCCGGGCGCTCCTCCGCCATCCCTCCGGCCGGGCGAGATTCGGCTCCGGGGGGCTGGCGGCGGCCGGATCCGAGGTGCGGAGGCGGCCAGCGGCGGCAGGAGCGCCTGCGGCGCTTCCCCCGCGCTTTGGCTGGCGCTGCTGCGGGGAGGAGGAGGGCGATCGGCGGCGGCGGCCAGATCCGAGCTGCGGATGCGGCCGGCGGCGGCAGCGCGCTCAGCTCCATGCGAGGCAGCGGCAGTGAGGCAACTGACGACGTGCATGCGCCGCCGCCGCCTCTCGGACACGCCCCCCTCTCCAATCCCTGCTCCAATCCCAGCGTCCGTCTGGGACATGCGCAGTGGAAAATTTCCACTGACACACACCCGCGGACATGGGGACATTAGGGAATTATTATATAGGATGATAGAAAATGATATTCAGGCAAAAGACAGAAATATTGTAATGTATTCAACGACAGCAGCCAGGCTACTTATAGCAGCGAATTGGAAATCACAATATGTACCCAACAAAGAAGAGTGGCAAATAAAAATGCTTCACTATTTTAACTTGGCAACAAGACAAGGACAAATTAGGGGATTAAATCAAGAAAAGAGAATTAATGAATGGGAAACATTTAGGGAGTACCGTATTTTCCGGCATATAAGACGACTGGGCGTATAAGACGACCCCCAACTTTTCCAGTTAAAATATAGAGTTTGGGATATACTCGCCGTATAAGAAATACGACCCGGCGTATAAGACGACCCCCGACTTTTGAGAAGATTTTCCTGGGTTAAAAAGTAGTCTTATACGCAGGAAAATACTGTATATCAAACAACAAATAGGAAATGCCAACCTTCTAGCAGCAATGTAAAGGCTCAAGCAAAATAAAGCTAAGCAAAGAGAGAACTTAGTAAAGAGTAGGTATGCATAGATATAGAAAAGTAAGATATTGTAATTTAGACAAGGCTGTGAAGTAATGGGGTGGGGAAGGGAGGGAAGGGAGGGTAGGAAAAATGGAGAAGGGAAACTAATGTAATTTGTAAAATGTCTTTTTTTAATGTGTAAACATCTGTGTAAATGAGAAGTAACAGGGTGGGGAAGGGAGGGAATGGGAGGGAAGGGATGGTAGGAAGAACGGAGAAGGGAAATGTAATTTGTAAAATGCTTTTCTTTAATGTGTAATCATCTGTGTAAATTTGAAATAAACTTTAAAAAAAATTTTTAAAAAGAAAAGAGAAACCGGGAAGCCAAGATGGATATCTCAGTCCTACTCACTTCAGCCTCTTATGATTTGGGGCCTGCGTGTATCTCATGTAGACTGGAATTCCTATTTAGCCATTTTATTTCTTAATAGATTAAAGCATTTATATAGATTGCGTATAGAATAACAAGGAGCTTTACAGAGTAAGATTAATACAAAAGACAATTTAATACATTCTTAAAATTCACAAAAAACATAGATACTCAAAAAGACTGCAGTGGACTGCAAGATGATCAAATCTATCAACTCTTAAGGAAATCAGCCTTGAGTGCTCACTGGAAGGACAGATCCTGAAGCCGAGGCTCCAATACTTTGGCTACCTCATGAGAAGAGAAGACTCCCTGGAAAAGACCCTGATGTTGGGAAAGATGGAGGGCACAAGGAGAAGGGGACGACAGAGGATGAGATGGTTGGACAGCGTTCTCGAAGCTACTAACATGAGTCTGACCAAACTGCGGGAGGCAGTGGAAGACAGGAGGGCCTAGCGTGCTCTGGTCCAGGGGGTCACGAAGAGTCGGACACGACTAAACCACTAAACCACAACATACAAAAGACGAACAGGTGAAATCAGTAAAGATACACTGGGGGAGAGATTTGGCGTATAAAATGCAATTGACAGCATGGGAGAAGTTATGGAATTGGGATTTAAAATTCACAGCATGTCCAGAAGATTCTTTGGAATTTTGATTTTATGTTGTATGTTGGATATGTGATTGTAAAACTTTAATCTGGAAAACCAACGAAACAAACAAATACTGGTAAAAAAAGAGAGAGATCTGGAGGGTGGCAGCACAGCAATAGGACTTTTCTGTGGTGGCTCCTCGCTTGGGGGGATGCTATCCCCAGGGAGGTTTGCCTGGCAAATTTGTTACAAATCTTTAGGTGCCAGGCGAGATAGTTCATCTATAACCAGGCTTTGGTTGGATTAAACCATCTGTGGGCTTTTAAATGTGCTTGCATTTTCTTGTTTTGTTTCTTTCGTTAGCTTTTTCTGTTCTCATTTTGTATTTTTATTAAGGAACTAGTTGAAGTTAGCCCGTTGAATAACGGGCGCTAGAGGAGGACGCGGTCAAACCCCACCCCCACCCCACTTCCCACACCTCCACAAACAGTTCGCCTCCCTCCCTCCCTCTCCCTCCCCCTCCCCCCACACACATCCCCCCCACACCCATCTCCCCCACCTCCACACACAGTTCGCCTCCCCCTCCCTCCCCCTCCCCCCACACCCATCTCCCCCCCACCTCCCCACACAGCTCGCCTCTCTCTCTGTCCCTCTCTCACACACACACACACCACCTCCCCCCCACACCCACCTCCCCCCCACTTCCCACACCTCCACAAATAGCTCGCCGGCAGCCGGCCCATCCAGACGCGCGGGGAAGCCGCTCGGCGCTCCGGGGCCGCCCCTGCGCCATAATTTAGAGTGGGGGGGGCTTGGCCACCCCCATGACACGGGGATGCCGTGTTGTGGCTCAAGCAGACCCAGCCCCGCAGCGCTCAACCTCCTACCCCCCCTCCTGGGCGTTCAATCTCGCCGCTCTCAGCCTCACCTGCCTCAGCAGCAGCAGGAGGAGGAGGCCAGTCGCGCCCACGTGACCGCGCCGAGAACGGAGAGAGGGGCGGAGAAGGCAAGATGACTGCCGCCGCTACTCGCAGGGAGTGGTGAAGGAGGAGAAGCTCCAGACCCTCGCCGAGAGGGCGGGCGGATGAGGAGAAGCAAGGCGAAAACTCCGAGGCACCTCAGGAAATCCCCACCCCGTCGTAGCAGGAAGCCCGCGCCGGAGCCTCGCCTCGCTTCTCCTCAGCCGCCCGCCCTCTGGAGGCTGTGGGGAAGCCAGCTGACACTGGGACAGGCCGCGCCGCCGCCTCCGCCGCCGCTTCAGCAGTTGGTGCCGCCGCGGTCGCCGCCGAAGCGCCCCCTCCTCTCCGCGCGCCCGCCCCTGCCCCTCTGCGCTAGAGGGGGCCACTGGGGACGGGAAGGGGCTCCCCCCTCCTCTCCTTTCTCCCCGGGGGTGGCTGGAAGAGGGGGCAGGGCTCGGCACCCGGGGAGGCGGAGGGGGAAGCTCCGCCACCGCCGCCAAGGACCCCGGGGGGAGGGTGCCCCCGAGCATGGGCCGAGCGCCGCGCAGCGGGAGGAGGAGGAGGGGGCAGGGCTCGAGACACCGTGCTCCAAGCAACCGCCATCGCCCATTGGTCTCCACGCTCCAATCCGTGCGTCCCTGTGGTGCATGCGCAGTGGCAAAAAACCACTGACACACGGACACAAGGACGCACGTAGGGACACTTGGAGATTATTATATACTAGGATGGGACATACCGGTACCTATTTTCATCGCAGAAATGTTGGAGGGTATGCTATTATTACTAATACTAATAGTAACTATGATATTTTACAGTTCTATCCACCGTCAAGATCAGCATCTGTGTGGATTGCAGTTTGCAAAAAGGGGAAGGAAATACCTGCCACGGCTGTAGCATTGCATGTCCCCATTGGTCTCCTTCCTCCATCATCAGCCTCCTCTGGGATCTAGATGAAAGCGAAGCATCCAAGGCCTGAGCCACAGCTTGAACATTGATGTAAGTGCCATAGCTGTCTTGAGATAGGATTGTCTCAGAAACACTTGGGGACATCTCCAGTTTCTCCTCCTCTCTGCATCTTATCCGGCCTTTCACAGACAACTGATGCTTTGAATATGAACAGTGAAACACTTTATCCCAAAACCACCAAATAATATTGGACTGTGATTTATAGTTGTCACTTTTGCTGCTTCTTATTCCGCTCTGAATTGCAAAGGACAGAGAACCATGGAGGTGCTGGAAGAAATTTGGAGGGATGTAAAAGCTAAATCTGATTTCTTGTGAAGCTGTTGTGATCCAGACTTTTGCCCCTATTTCCTTCTCATAGCCATTGTGTATTGCCATGAGTGCTACGATACCCAGTGCACTGGTTATATAGGAAACAAATACTCCAACTTGTCTCCATAGGAAAAAAGGTTCCCCAGGCGTTATAAATTGATTAAAAGAACCTTCTGGTACTCTTTTTGATAAAGCAATGCAGATCCCTCTGCTGAGCATCAGAGGTTTCACAGCGCTCACAAATCTTTCTCCACTGTCATTGTCTGGAGCGAAGAGGCCAATCCACGTCCATCCAAAATGCAGGAGCAATTCAACAATCCCCTGGTACTGACTTTCCTCTTTGGGAGTCATCCGGTAGACAAAAGGGAACAGGGTTGTACCTTCGAGAACCTGGCCAGTGAAGCCATGACTGATCTAGCAAGGAAAACAAAAGATCAGCAATTTAATTTAATTTCAGCATAACAGATATTTAGTTGTCTGAAATGACTGATCTCTATCAAGATTTGTGCTGGCTGAGGCTGATGGACGTTTTAGTCGGTAACATCTGGAGGTGTCAAGTTGGTGAAGGCTCAGTTTTGAAACAGGGATGTTGGATCCATAGCTCAGGATTTTCCCATTTTTTTAAATATCTCTCCTTGACCCCTCAAAAAAGTGTGGGAATGTTTAGGGATGTGGGGGAGGATATATTGTTTAAGATATCCTACCCCAACTTGTCTTTACAAGTTGAACAATATCAGCAGAGCTAACATTCCCCTTTTAAACATACGCGCAGCAGATAGCTTCCACCGACTCGCTAGAGTCTCTAGAAATATTATTCTGGTGCTTTCCCCTTTTTAATCCCTCTTCAAATAAGACACTACATAGTCTTCAGTAAAGTATAAAACGTTTACTCATAAGAAATCATCTGTTCACACAAAGGATCCCAGAGGCAGACTTAAAAGTTACTAAACAGTAAACATCACAACACTATCCCCTTATGGGAGAAAAAGCCCTTTTTGCTTTTCTTAGCCTGAAGCGAAGAGTGCATCTTAGTTGTTGTTGCTAAGATGGCATGGTGTGAGAGAGAAGACATAAGAGGCAAAATGGAGGCCCGGCCTGTGGTTCTTCTTCACTAACCAGTTACATCTTAAGTTACATGCAGTCAGGAAGTTTTGTCTCAGTCCAGGAAGACAGGAAGTTCCAGCTGGAGGGCTGAGACAACCTTCATGTCTAGCAAATGTTGTGTTTGACTGCACCTGATTCTTACATCCCACAAAAAGAATATAGAATCTTATGCAGTTGAAATACTCTGTCCTTCCATGCTCTCGCACTACTTACCTGTGGGATTTTGTAGGTGCCTGACAAGGCTGAAATCACTCTTGAGATGACAGCATTGCCTCTTTCAAGAACAGCCAGCAGGTGATTCTGTTCTCCACAGTGATAATTGGGAATGTTGCTTCCACTGCCTGCAAGCAGCTCTAGCATGGCGTCCGAAGTCATCCTTGCATTTATATAGTTCTCATAGATGTTGTAGCCCAGGGTGATGTTGGGTAAGATCCTGAGATCCTGGTTTATCTCTTGGATGGTTAACAGGAAAGACAACATGTACCAGTAGTTCCTAGGTGGCTCTCTGCAACAAATGAATCCTTTTAAGAGTGAAATTGATATTCATATGATGGGAGGCAGTATATAATCCAAAAAGATTAGCATTTACTGATTAATCCTACTGCATTAATATCAAACCACTAGTTGAATTAAGCCCATTAATAATGGGCACTAGCGGCGGCGGCGGGGACCCGAGGCGCTTCCTTCTCCCCGCCTCAGGCGGCCAAGTCACCACCATGGCGGAGCCGCCTGTTGCCGCTGCCCCGCCGGCAGCCCCGGCGATGGCCGCCCTCCCCGCCGCCGCCACGGGCGGCTGAGGCGGGGAGAAAGAAGGGAGGGGGAGAAGCAGCAGCGCGCGGGGAGCGGCCGCCATTGCGGCTGAAGCAGAGAGGTTCGGAGTTGCGATTTCCACTGACACACGGACGGCGGACGCAGGGACACAGGGAGATTATTACAGAGGATTTACAGTCTAGTATGGAAGAAAAATTTGGAGATCTCTGCTCCATGACAGGAGCTTTGATGCAAACAGCACACAGAGCTGTGCAACAGTGGAACAGACTTCCTCCGAAGGTGACCATGGGTCATGGATGCTTCAGGTGAGATTCCTCCGGGTCCCTTCCATCTCTACAACTCAATGATTCTATTATACTGTTGTTCTATGAGTAACAAATGAATGCAGCCCTCAAAAATTGTGATATACTGGGAAGTTGCTGCAAAGGCTGCTTTTGCTGCAGTGGTCTTTGGCGTCGCTATGCTTTGGTGTTGCTATGATTTTGCCCCTGTTTTGGATCAGTGAGTCCACCAATGAGGATAGACCCTTGTCTGTATTATTTTCTATAATCCTGTAATTTGAAGCATTTCATTCCTGCTGTTCTCCCCTAAAAATCCACCCATTTTCAAGAGTTTCTTAAAACATTTAAATATATATATATTTAATGACAAAAAGGGAAAACTGCTGGGATTGAAGCTTTAATGTAGCTGAGACAGATTTCCCCATGATGGGCTGTAGGTCTCCCGTTGCATTGTGTAAAGAGAACTGTGATAAGCTTTTTCACAAATGATCCCAATAAACATAAAATAATCTTAGCATCTTGGAAATTGCTTCATTTTCATGCCATCCTCTGGGTTAGGAAGAGACTTCAAACACCTCAATACTTTGAAATGAGGCCAGTTGTGTGTGGTCAAAAAAAGAATAATTCCTTTTCACATTTTAGAGATCTGATTCCACTAACAAGGAAGTCTCCTGACTAGTATTATTTTATTTATCATTTCAGTTAAAGCATATCTTTCCTGTTCTTCAGCCTACAAACGTCACCCAGAGGATCTTAAAATTCCATTTGTAAAACTAGCATTCCTTAACGACAGTTTCTGAATTGTCCAAATGGAATAATATTGAATGAAACCTTTGAACCATGGAAATTGCCTGAGTTTCATGGCATCCTGGAGGTGGGGAAATCCAGTGCACCCTTTTGAACCCTGACCAATTCATTGGCTTTCTTGCATTCTTCTAGAAGCAACACAGAAGCAAAGGTACAGGATTGTTTTACTTAGGAAGACAGAGGAATAAGGAAATAGGAGAGGTTTGTGTGGAATCTTCTCCTGGACCCCCCAGCTCCCATCACCCCCAGCCAGCAAGACCAATGGTCAGGGCAGGGTAATCCTGCAACATGAGGACAGCCCTTGGCACCCCAGGACTGAGATTGGGGCTCTTTCCTATTACAACCACTACAAGGACTGGAGGACCGTGAAACCCATCTGCATATTATTTTACATACGCCTCATTCTTGATGAAGGGTGTCTGAGTAAAGCTGTATGGAGTTGTCTCAAAAAGGCGTTTTGGAGATATGATCCCACTGATGAGCAAGTGTCCAGGCTGGTAGTAATTGCGAGCATCCATTTCATCCCTGACCAGATTCAAGGGGCATTTCGCCCTGTGGGTCCCGCAGACTCCAAAGGGCATCATGAGCAGCAGAAGCAGCAACAGAAGGAGCAGGGATCTCATTCTGGCTCTGCCTCCTCCCTTAATCTTGCAAGTGGCTCCTCTGACCAGCCAAGGAGGCAAAGCAGAAGAACCCAAAGACTCTTGCAAGACCTGACTGCCTGGGCTTTCCCAATCTGGGTGGTTTTCAACTATACCTTCAGACCTAGGAAGCACAATGCAGGCACACCCCTCTTTCGCCAGCTCTGCATCTTGTCTGTCTCCAACACAGGAAACATTCTCCGCACCAACTTTTTCTTTCCAAGTCACAGCACAATTAATATTGCCATGCTGTTGTTGCTTTCCGAGGCTTGTGCTATCCCTAGAAATATCTCCTGAGCTTTTAGGAGATCACTATAATTTTGATTATTCTAAGTGGAATAATTTCCAGCACAATAACTTTCTGGAGTCTTGAATGGCTCAAGCGGCAGGTGCAGAGCTGGAGAAAAACATGTTGCATAAGCCAAGGGGTTTGTTTGGGAGTTGGAAGTTTGGCCTGAACTTTGCTCCCAAGGACCAAAGAAGAGCCCTGCAGCTGGATCCAACCATGGACTCTCTTACCTTGGAGGTTTTAAGCAGAGGTTGGAAGATCATTTGTTAGGGATGCTTTGGTTGAGATTCCTGCATTGCAGGGGGTTGGACTAAAGGACCTTTGGGGTCCCTTTCCATCTCTCCCATTCTATGATTCATTGGAGGTTTTTAAGCAGAGGTCAGACAGTCAGGGATGGACAACAGCCAGAGGAAGGAGTCCTAGTGTTGTATTCCAGGCATCCTAAGCCCTTTTAAAATGTGGGTTTTCTTTGGGAGGGCAGAGGCTGTTATTGGGTTGGTTTTTATTTTGATTATATATACTGTGGTTTTATATTTTGATTTTGTTCTGTGAACCCTTAGGCCTCCAGGCATACAGCGGTATATAGATTCAATAAAGAAATAAATAAAAAAATGAATAAATGGAGAATGCTGAGAAGTGCCATCCTCATTACTGTGAACGGGATAAATGCTGGTGGATCTTGTTTCCTGGAGGCTGCTAGAAACAGAGACTGGTGGAGCCTGCGATGGGGAGGGTATTCTCAAGCCCACTTGAAGGGAAGCAGCGACTTGGTGGCTTCGAAGCAACTTCAAGTGAATTCCCACCCCCTCTTTGAAAGGCTTCTCCAACAGAGGGAAGCTCTCTGGGGTTGGTTGAGGGGAGAAAGGTTGTCCTGAGCCTCAGACCCCCTCTTCCCCTTCGACATGTTCTACTGGGAAGATGAGCTTCTGTTGCACATGGAGCCAACTTGCTCCTCGTCTTTGAGCAGAAACTTCTCTACTCGTAAAGAAATTGTGTGCACAGAAGCCAGGCTAGCATTCTAGCAGCTTTATTATTTTTTAATCAATATTTATTTATTTATTTGATCTGTTTCATAAAATCCATGCACCACTTGATTAGGCAAATAACTCCCATCTCTAACGATGTAACTCCGTTTAAGTCTCCCATTAGTATTATCTTTTCGTCACTTATTCCAATAGTTTAGTCTCCAAATTTTGATAAAAATACAAATATCTTTATTACGGTCAAAGACCAGAGAACAGATAATGACAATCCATAACCAGATATAGTATTGGAGATTTCACCCATCCCCACCACCCCTCTGAGTAATACCCCTCTCCACCCTCTCACTATATATAAGGATCTGGTGACTTCTGTTTCAGTGTATCTGAAGAAGTGTGCATGCACACGAAAGCTCATACCAAGAACAAACTTAGTTGGTCTCTAAGGTGCTACTGGAAGGAATTTTTTTATTGGAGATTGAGTTATATTACAGAATTAGAACCCATCTCATAGAACTGATACTTACATTTAAAATTAAAATTTAAAATTTAAAATTTTTAAATTTTACATTAATAGATCTTTACCACCTATTAACATTCCTTCAGAGATTAAAGCTCAAATCTCAGTCTCAGTCATTATACGTCTTACTCTTGTCACAATAAAACGAAATTTGGTGACGATCCTAGTGGTCTCCATATCTTTATCCGCTAGGAGAAGTCTGATGTAGGCGTCCTAAGAGCGGCCTGGCAGTTTCCCCAACAGCGGTTCAATCAGTTCTTTCCTTGAGTCACAACAGTGGACAGTATAAGAGAATGTGCCCAGTGGATTTGATCTCATTACAACCACAGGGGCATAATCTTCTGCTTTTTGGTCGCTTGGCACATATATTCCAACTATGATTATCTTTTCTTTATGAGTTTTAGTCTGTATTGCCATTATTCTTCCCTCGTCATCTATAAATACCTGTTCTGACTTTAGTCTTGGATTTGCGTAAATAATTACACCTCTCTTTTTAACCACATCTGAGGAAATAAATTCATTTGTCAACTTCTTGATTTCAAACAAAAATCAAAAATTATATAATACTTTGTATCTTCCCATTATGCGTTCCCTCCCACTTATTTCTTCCTCTCCCCTTTTATTTTCTGCCTTTCTTTTCAAAGTCTTCCCTTAATACCTCCCCCCTCCTATCCTTCCTTTCTAGGCTTATCATCTTTCAGTGAGACAACAGTTCAACAATATAATACAGAATTATACATAAAAAGGAAATAGAACAATGCAGTACCATTAGCAAGATGTGGAGGGAGTAAACTCAGTTCCCGTCTTATTGTAATTTCTTTGTCCCCCAGATGGTCTCGCTGTCTCTTTTCTCCGTTCTTTCTTTAGCTGTCCCACTTCCTTCTTGCTAGCTTGCTTTCCTCCTCTCCTTCCTCCTCCTCCTCTGGGCGTGGGCAGCGTGATCTAGCTGTTTTCCTTCGCTCTATTGCCCCTTCTTTTCAAGCCACCTTCCAGGATCGTTCCCCGCTCAGTCCTGCCGCCTTGCAAACTCCTTCTCCTCCTCCACCACCGCAAACGCTGTCGTTCTCTCGCACTTCTCCTTCGCCGTCCACCCTTTGCCCGCTGTCTTCTCCATTCCGCTCCGCAATCTCAAAAGGTGTTGGGCTCTAGGACTGGGGCTGGCCGTGTGGGACGCCGGCGTAGGGCCACGTGGGTTTGGGTTTCCCCCTCCGTTTCTCGCCCCGCTTGCCTCCGCCTTCTGATCTTTCCTTTTCCCTGCTCTGTTTAAACGCTGCTCGCACCGATCTGCCCTGTTCTTCCAAAGGTGTCTCCCAAGCTCCAGTTTGGATCACAAGGATTAAGACCTGCACAACGACAATGAAAAGGGACTCAGGCGCCTCCAGGGGCTACTTCTCCTGCCACCACTAGCAGAGGAAGGTGGGTGCGGGGGGGGGGGTATCGCCCCGGGTGCCATCCCTGGGGGGGGGTGACAAAATCCCCCCGGGCGGATCGGTGCGAGCCTCCTAACTCCTCCTCACCTTAGATCAGGGTGGACACAGCTGCAGTGTTGACGGATCCACCGCCTGAGCCGCGTGCCGAGCAACCTCCTCTCTGCCTGCGCCCCACTGCTGGTGCTTGTACTGGGTTGCCCTGGTGTTGCTGGCAGTGGTGCTTTTTTGAAGACCTTCCGGACCCAGGAGAAGATTGACCGGAGGCGGAGGCAAGACCTTCAGGGGTCTCTTTTTCCCGCAGACCTGTGAGAAGAGTAAACAATTCACCTCCAGATTCTGGGAAACTGCCATGATCATTCATCAATCATATTAATTAAATCTGTATGCCGTCCTTCATCTGAAGCTCCCGGGGCGGCTTACAGCATAAAAATACAGAATAAAAACACAGCATATGTATTAAAAACAAAAGCGAACTCATAAGCCAACCTCCCAATCTACAAGCATGTTTAAAAGGCCATGCATTGTTCAATGAGCCAAAGGCCTGGTTCTAGAGCAGAACTTTACAAGCTTCTCATGTTGGTGACACACTTTGGAGACATGCCTCATTTTGCAACACAGTGAATTCAATTAAACTAACCCTTTTCCAGCCCTGGGAGGAGCACTAAGGTGCCGCGACACACAGTTTGGAAAGCTCTGTTCTAGAGAAACGTCTTTGCTTGGCATCTAAAGAGAAGTAATGAAGGCGCCAAATGAGCTTCCCTGGAGAGAGCATTCTCCTGCTATGAGCCCCGCTAGGCACCTCCCAGAATCCGCACTCACACCACACCCTACCTGCTTCCCCTCTCCAGCTGCCTCCTTGCTGTCACACACAACGATGTCTCCCACTTCCTCCTCTGGGCCGGGGGGGGGGGCAGAGAGCGCTGGTCGTCCCCTAAATGTTTCATTTTTTGTGTGCATTTCCTTATCTCAGGAGGGCTGTCATGGGGTTCCTCCACCTGCAAACACATGCAAACAGATAACTTACAAAACAAATACTGAACCAAAAGCCACCCAAGAGAAATATCTATTTTTATTTTTTAATGACTGGATAAACCACTCATTCTGCACACATTGAGGGCTCCCGCCTCCTCCTCTGGCCTGGGGGGCAGAGAGCGCTGGTCCTGCAGCTGCAACTTCAGTTCCACTGCTGTAGCCTGCTCCTCTTCCTCCTCCAAGTCCCCTCCATGCTTCCCCTCCTGGGGACACTCCCCGCTCACGTTGGTAGCGGAGGGATGCAGTGGGGTCCCTGCCCCTCCAGCCTGGGCCCCCACTCGCTTTGTTCTGGGGGAATTCCATGCACATTGGCTCCCAGTACGTTTCCGAGCACAATTCACAGTGTTGGTGCTGGCCTTTAAAGCCCTAAACGGCCTCGGTCCTGTATACCTGAAGGAGCACTTCCATCCCCATCGTTCAGCCCAGACACTGAGGTCCAGCTCCGAGGGCCTTCTGGCAGTTCCCCCACTGTGATAAGCGAAGTTACAGGGAACCAGGCAGAGGGCCTTCTCGGTAGTGGCACCCGCCCTGTGGAACGCCCTCCCATCAGATGTCAAAGAAATAAACAACTATCTGACTTTCAGAAGACATCTGAAGGCAGCCCTGTTTAGGGAAGCTTTTAATATTTCAGGAATGATTGTATCTTAATGTTTCATCTGACCTCGTTCACTCTTGGCTCCAGGTGTTCTTCTGTGTTGTCTCCAGGTTGGGGGCACAGCCCCTGCAGAGCATACCTGGCCGAATAATTGTGGGGCGGCCCTTGGCTGTTATTATCTTCCGGGATGATGCCAGGCTGCTCTTGTAGAGACCCCTCTTCCTGCAGCTGTGGGACAAAAACAAAACAAAAATTGCCATAATTGAAACAACAGAACAGCGTCACATTATATAACCTCTTCCCTCCTCATCCCTCTGCCTTTCTTGGGTGGATATGCCCCCCTCCCCTTCTGCCATTCGCCCCTTAGGCCGCTGCCACCTACCCATTGATAATCAGGCAAATCTGTGAACTGTGGGGTCTCCTTCTTGCCATCGCCCTCCGGGGGGGGGGGGCTGCCTGGCTCTTCCTTGGGCTCACCTTGGGCTGCAAGCTGCTCTGCCAACTACCCAATCAGGACTCAGCAAGTCGAGACATGGTATCGGTTTCTCCTCCTGGCCTTCCTCCTGGGCATCGCCTTCCTCCTCCGCGGGGCTGCCTGGCTCTTCCTTTGTCTCATCCTCCTTGCCAGCCACTTTGTCCTCAGAGCCTGACTGTTGGCACGGACAGGATGGAGGAAGCAGCCCAGAGTTGGTGGGGAGAGAGGAGAAAGACAGCAGCCCAAAATGAGACAGGCAGGAACCCAGAAGCCAAACTCCTGCCCCCATTGAGACGCTAGCCAGGGAAGCCCTACAGCCCTGGCGCCATGGGGGGCTGGTCCATCAGGACGAGTGGGGCAGCAAGCACAGCCTGCCCTTAGCAGCCCCCTGCCTGTCTGCCCTCCTCCTCCTCTTCCTCCCCAGCCTCAGGGTTCCCCTTGTACTGTTTAGCAGGGCTTTCCTCCTGCTCTGCGTGCTACGTACCTCACTGGCTAGATCAAAAGAGTCCAGCGAGGACAAAGAATTGAGGGTGCTGATGGAGTCTACTGAGCTAGATGGGGACATTTTCGGCACCTGCGAGGAAAAGATACAAAAGACGAGCAATTAAAAACACACAATCAAACATTAAAACTCAAGGCACCCATTAATATAGCCCGGGGGGGGGGGGCAAACCCACCAGCAAACCGAAATCCCAGAAAAGAGACTCGAGTGTGTTATGTGTAGGGGTGGGATGGGGTGTCCATTTAATATTAAACCAGCCTTTCTCACCAAAAGGCAATTCACTTATTCGCATAACCTTACATCACCTCGATCTTATTTAGCATCCATCGTTGGCAAAAATTGTAATTAAAAAAAAAAGTATAACCCATGGGGGGGGGGGGAGGTCGCCCTCAAAAGGCCTCCAGATGCCTTCCATTCTGCGGTTGATATGTCCCCCTTCCCCTTCTGCCAATCGTCATTTAGGCCTCTGCCACCTTCCCAATCAGGACTCAGTAGATCCATAGGTCTTTGGGCCCCCTCCTGGCCTTCGCTTTCCTCCTTCAGGGGGCTGCCTGGCTCCTCCATGATATCGTCCTCCTTGCTAGCCACTTTGTCATGGGATTCTTGACTCTCAGAGGCTGACTGCTGGCAGAGACTGGACCCCAGAGGTGGTGGGGAGAGAGGAGAAAGAGAGCAGCCCAAAATGAGACAGGAACCCAGAAGCCAAACTCTCCTGCCCACAATGAGTTGCTGGCCAGGGAAGCTCTACAGCAGTGTTCCCCAACATTGGGCCTCCAGCTGTTTTTGGACTACAACTCCCATCATCCCTCGCTAGCAAGACCAGTGGTCAAGGATGATGGGAATTGTAGTCCGAGAACAGCTGGAGGCCCAAGGTTGGGGAACACTGATCTACAGCCCTGGCGCCATGGGGGGCTGGTCCATCAGGACGAGTGGGGCAGCAGGCACAGCCTGCCCTTAGCAGCCCCCTGCCTGTCTGCCCACTTGCTCACAACCGGTCAGCCGGCCAGCTTCCTCCTCCTCCTCTTCCTCCCCAGTCTCAGGGTTGCCCTTGTGCAGCTCAGCAGGGCTTCCCTCCTGCTCTGTCTGCTACGTACCTCATTGATTGAGTCGAAGAAGGAGTCCAAGGAGGACAGGGAACCCACCGAAGTCAGGGAGGACATGGAGCTCAAGGGGGACATCTTTGGCAGCTGCGAGGAAAAGACGCAAAAGACGAGCAATTAAAAAGCACAACCATACATTAAAACTCAAGGCACCCATAGATGAGACAACAGACCCACATCATATTATATAACCTCTTCCCTCCTCATCCCTCTTTCCTTTTGTGTTGCATCTTTCACTTTGACCGGCTGAGGGCAGTTTCTTGCATTTTACTGAGCTGCAAGCTGCTCTGAGAGCCTTTTCAATGAAGAGGGGGGTAGAAGTGATAATCATGGTAGTATTAATTAATAGACTAATATAACCTGGGGGTGGCAGGTCGCCCTCAAAGGCCTCCAGCTGCCTTCCGTTCTGTGGTTGATACAGTACAATCGGCCCTTAGGCCACTGCCACCAAAAACTGTCCAGTGAGGACAGGGAGCTGAGGGTTATAAGGGAGTCTAGGGAACATATGGGGGAGATTAAAGCTAATAAGGGAAACTAACAAAAGACACCTTGGGGTTTATTTATTTAGTTATACATTGGAAAACAGGTAAATTTCAATCATAGGAAACAGGATCCTTGTTTGTGAGAAGAATGGGCTGCAAAGCATGCTGGGAAGGACGTGAGGGAAATGAAATCAAACTTAATACAGGATAATTTATGAATAAAGCTAATAAGTGAAACCTAACAAAAGACACCTTGGGGTTTATTTATTTAGTTATACATTGGAAAACAGGTAAATTTCAATAATAGGAACAGGATCCTTGTTTGTGAGATGATTGGGCTGCAAAGCATGCTGGGAAGAAGGGTGTGAGGTAAATGAAATCTAATAAAGGATAATTTATCAATAAAGCTAATAAGTGAAACCTAACAAAAGACACCTTGGGTTTTATTTATTTAGTTATACATTGGAAAACAGGTAAATTTCAATCATAGGAAACAGGATCCTTGTTTGTGAGAAGAATGGGCAGCAAAGCATGCTGGGAAGAAGGGTGTGAGGTAAATGAAATCTAATACAGGATAATTTATGAATAAAACTAATAAGTGAAACCTAACAAAAGACACCTTGGGGTTTATTTATTTAGTTATACATTGGAAAACAGGTAAATTTCAATAGGAACAGGATCCTTGTTTGTGAGATGATTGGGCTGCAAAGCATGATGGGAAGAAGGATGTGAGGGAAATCAAACTTAATGAAGGATAATTTATGAATAAAGCTAATAATTGAAACCTAACAAAAGACACCTTGGGGTTTGTTTATTTATTTAGTTATACATTGGAAAACAGGTAAATTTCATTTATAGGAAACAGGATCCTTGTTTGTGAGAAGAATGGGCTGCAAAGCATGCTGGGAAGAAGGATGTGAGGTAAATGAAACCTAATACAGGATAATTTATCAATAAAGCTAATAAGTGAAACCTAACTGTTATGTCGTGTAGCTGTATTCCGTGACTTACGTCGGTGAGGATCCATAACTGGAGGCGAGCATCAGGTACAACATCTCTTTATTTCGGAACCAGGGAGAGACAGCCATAGGAATGGGGGAAACCGGGGGTTTTATACCGTAATAACAGCAGGCTAGTAGGGAGAAGATACATTTTGGCGGGAACCAATGCCACGGATTCCCTCCTCCAGAAACCAATCCGGCAGAGGGTCCAAATCCTGCTCTCTGAACCATCAAATGATTGCCGTTCCCACTATAACTCTTACATTCAAATAAGGTCTGTAATACAACACAATACTCTATATTAAAACATCTTGACTGTGTTATTGCTTAATACACAACACTAAAAAAGACACCTTGGGGTTTATTTATTTAGTTATACATTGGAAAACAGGTAAATTTCAATTATAGGAAACAGGATCCTTGTTTGTGAGAAGAATGGGTTGCAAAGCATGCTGGGAAGAAGGATGTGAGGGAAATCAAACTTAATAAAGGATAATTTATCAATAAAGCTAATAATTGAAACCTAACAAAAGACACCTTGGGTTTTATTTATTTAGTTATACATTGGAAAACAGGTAAATTTCAATTATAGGAAACAGGATCCTTGTTTGTGAGAAGAATGGGCTGCAAAGCATGCTGGGAAGAAGGATGTGAGGTAAATGAAACCTAATACAGAATAATTTATCAATAAAGCTAATAATTGAAACCTAACAAAAGACACCTTGGTATGTATTTATTTAGTTATACATTGGAAAACAGGTAAATTTCAATTATAGGAAGCAGGATCCTTGTTTGTGCGAAGAATGGGCTGCAAAGCATGCTGGGAAGAAGGATGTGAGGGAAATGAAATCAAACTTAATACAGGATAAATTATCAATAAAGCTAATAAGTGAAACCGAACAAAAGACACCTTGAGATTTATTTATTTGCTTTTAAATGGTTCCCTCATTGCGAGAAGTGAGGTTACAGGGAATCAGGCAGAGGGCCTTCTCGGTGGTGGCGCCCGCCCTGTGGAACGCCCTCCCAGCAGATGTCAAGGAAATAAGCAGCTATCCTATTTTTAAAAGACATCTGAAGGCAGCCCTGTTTAGGGAAGTTTTTAATATTTAATGCTGTATTGTTTTAACATTTGACTGGAAGCCGCCCAGAGTGGCTGAGGAAACTCGGCCAGATGGGCGGGGTAAAAATAATAAATTATTATTATTATTATTATTATTATTATTATTATTATTATTTAACACTGGAAAACTGAGTAAATTTCAAATTAATCCGGAACACTTCCGCAACACCTTCAGATTTATTTATTTAGTTCTACATTGGAAAATGGGTAATTTTCAATTATAGGAAACAGGATACTTGTTTGTGAGAAGAATGGGCAGCAAAGCATGCTGGGAAGAAGGAACGGAGGAAGAGAGAGAAGCCCTGTCAGCAGTGCATGGAAGAGGGGAGAGAATGTGTGGCATTATTATTATTATTATTATTATTATTATTATTATCTGCCATGCAAGCAGGTCTCTGCCCCAAGGAAGCTACAGTCGGAGGCTGACAAGAGGGAAGGTCTGCAGATCCTGCACTGATTGCCTTCTCTCCTTCCCCAAGTTTGCCTGGTACTCTTTCAAAGCCACCCAGGCTGGGGGGTCACCACTCCTTCTCACAAGCCTCCCCACAGGGGAAAGTCGTCTCTTGCATCTGCAATAGGACCTTCCTCCAAGCTGGGCTCCCGATAGCTCATGGCAGTTCCCCTCAACTCGAACCCCTGTACAGTGGTACCTCGCCTAACGAAGATAATGCGTTCCGACGCGATAGTCGTTAGGCGAAAAAATGCGTTCGGCGAATCCCCATAGGAACACATTGGGGGAAAATTCGTTAGTCGAAGAAATCCTATTCAAAAATTCGTTAGTCGAAGAAATCCTATTCAAAGCGGCCGCGACGTCTTTTCTTAAGTCGAAGAAATTCGTTTCCGGCGGCCATTTTGTTTTGCCGGAAGTCATTCGTTAGACGATAAAGACGTTAGGCGAGTTATTTGTTAGGCGAGGTACCACTGTACATGCTCCCACCAGCCCCAGGCAGCATATAGTCCAGAACATTTAGAGGGCACCAGGTTGGGGAATCCTGGTTCTCACTGTTCTACCTCAGGCATGTCCAACAGGTAGATAGATCACTGTTAGATCACTGGCTCCCCCCAGAGAAGCTCAGGAACTTGGACTCCCCTAAAAAAGCTCTACTGTACATCTTTGCCCTGAACCCCCAAAAGGGGGTAGATCACTGCCAAATTTTAACTCTGTGAGTAGATCACAGTCTCTTGGAAGTTGGCCACCCCTGTTCTACCTGGCCTCCGCAGGTCATGTTGACGGCTTCACCAGCAGCGGAAAGACCTTTGATGTTCTTCTCCGGAGCTTCTTTAAGAAGAAAGCCATCCTGCAAGAGAGGAAATGGCCCGCTGGTTGGTTTGCTCATTTGCAGCCCCTTTGGGCATGAGGGCATCAAAAGAGCAGTTCGATAATCATCTGCCAGAATGAAAGTTAGCAACCAGAGGCAGCCAGTTTGAATGGTTTTACCTGATCTTCTTTCTAATCTTTCTAATCCTCAGCGGGGATAAGGAAATGAAAGCTCCCCTCACCAGTGTTGCTAGGGGACCCCAAGCCCTTGGAGACATGAGGTCACAGCATTATTGATGTCATCATCATGGGTGAAATGATGTCAGTGGCAAGGAGACTTCTTGCTCACCTGGCCTGGGACAATGGGCCAGGTGTGTGCAGGTGTGCCCCCCCCCCAGTCCAACTGCGGCCTCCACTGGGTCTTCCAGAAGCCGTGCGAGATTTTTCAGCCAAGCAGGTCAAGGCAATATTATTATTACATTTCTTAAAGTAAAGTAATTTTATTAAATTTCTATGACACCCTTCATCCGAGGATCATATGCTTGCTTGATCTCTGCACTCTAAGTTATAAGGTCCCGGTGAAACATGGCTTGATTTGGTGGCATTCACAACCTTTGTTTTGTGGGTTTATTAGTGGGGTTTTGTGGGTTTATGAGTGCCGCGTGGCACGCCAGGAGGAAGACACCTTGGGATTTATTTATTTAGTTATACATTGGAAAATGAGTAAATTTCAATGATAGGAAACAGGATACTTGTGAGAAGCCCTGTCAGCAATACTGGGGAGAGGGGAGAGACTTCCCAGAACCCTCTACAACCTGGCCTGACCCTGCAAGGCTCTCTTTTGTCTTCCCTGCCTGGGCTTCCCTCCTCCTCTGTCCACCATGTACCACCTTGAAGGAGTCCCAGAAAATGTCACTCTCTTCGGCTTCATGGGAGCTTAGGGAGAAGTCTGATCCAATTTTGGGGAACTGCGGAGATGGAGGGAGAAGCCCTGTCATCAGCAGTGTGAAGAGGGGAGAGAATGTGTGGCATCAGCCATGCAAGCAGGTCTCTGCCCCAAGGAAGCTACAGTCGGAGGCTGACAAGAGGAAAGGTGTCAGCGTGAGGAAGAGACAGGCGTGGATCAGAGAGGCAATTTGCGCAAAAGCCTTTCCAGAGTAGACCTATTGAAATGAATGAGCACAAATAACTGTGACCCATGACTCTGAATGGGTCTACGCTGAGTGGAACCTACTGGTTCTTCTTTACTTGGTAAAGAGCATCCTTACTAAAGCTGCGGTTGAACTCAGTGGGACTTACTTCTCAGTATACATATGAAGGACGCTGCTTTGAGGCCCCACTTTAGAGCCATAGAATTAAGGCACCGATCTTGCATATGCTTGGAAACACCCCCTTGGGCAGGGAAGGACTTCTCTTATCTAAAAAACCCCCCATGTATTGGATCTCACTGCATATCACGAGGCCTTGTGGATTTCAGTGCAATTTAAGCACGTGCAACTTTAATTTATATACTGCTTAACTGCAATAGTCTCAGAGCTGCTTCAGACGGTTGCACCCCATAATTAAGTTGCAGAAAGTTGAGCCCCAGGACATCCCGTTGCTCGGTCCCAGCTTCTGCCCACCTAGCAGTTCGAAAGCACGTCAAAGTGCAAGTAGATAAATAGGAACCGCTCTGGCGGGAAGGTAAACGGCGTTTCCATGCGCTGCTCTGGTTCGCCAGAAGCGGCTTTGTCATGCTGGCCACGTGATACGGAAGCTGTACGCCGGCTCCCTCGGCCACTAAAGCAAGATGAGCGCCGCAACCCCAGAGTCGGACACGACTGACCCTAATGGTCAGGGGTCCCTGTACCTTTTAACTGTTTATGAACACAGACCCAAGTCCCAGAAAGTGCCTGCAAAAACAAATAGCTTTTCCCTTGGAAATCCAAAACAAAAATGAGACACAATATTTTAAGAAAGGAAATGGATTCACTCCAGGCTCCCAGGCTCCACTGAGAGGCCCTATTTCATGGATGCTTTTGTTGAGATTCCTCCATTGCAGGGGGATTGGACTATTTGACCTTTCCAATTCTGTGATTCTGTGTAGTTCCCGCTTGAAGTCATGGGTTTGAGTCCTACACTCCAGAGCAGGAGAAAACAAGCATGCTGCCTCTTTCATGTGACAGCCCTTAAGATGTTGGAAGATTCCTCTTCTGTCTGCTCTCAGTCTCCTTTTTAAACACACCCAGCTCCCTTAACCATTCCTCATCAGGCTTGGTCTCCAGTCCCTTGATCATCTTGGTTGCCCTCCTCTGCACACCTTCCTGTTTGTCAACATCCTTCTTAAGTTGTGGTGCCCGGAATTGGACACAGTATTCCAGGTGTTGCGGGTGGCACTGTGGTCTAAAGCACTGAGCCTCTTGGGCTTGCCAATCAGAAGGTTGGCGGTTCGAATCCCCGCGACGGGGTGAGCTCCCGTTGCTCGGTCCCAGCTCCTGCCAATCTAGCAGTTCGAAAGCACGCCAAAAAGTGCAAGTAGATAAATAGGTGCTGCTGCAGCGGGAAGGAAAACGGTGTTTCCGTGCGCTGCTCTGGTTTCGCCAGAAGCGGTTTAGTCATTACCCGGAAAAACAGATTGTGAACAAATGCCGGCTCCCTCGGCCTGTAAAGCGAGATGAGCGCCGCAACCCCAGAGTCGTCCGCAACTGGACTTAACTGTCAGGGGTCCTTTACCTTTACCTTTAGATTTAATGAACACTCATATCAGAGTGCTCTGTAAATTGATAGCCATAGTCTTTTATATACCGGTACTAATCTTTTATGCTCTTCCACGTCCGTTTAATAGTATTTTACAAACTAGGGGCAGTAGACCAGGACTCAAAGTACGGTAGTCCTTGGCAAACAAAACCATCAGGACTACAGGTACGTGAAACCTGGGCTAAGAATGAACACAATCTCTTTCAGAGGTGGAGAAAGAGCAACATGGATGAGTAGGTGTGTTTCCTTCATGCACATATAATATAATACCGGGTGATTCCTAATGAAATATACAGTTTCCAGATCCTGTAAGACAGGCGCCGACACGGACCACAGCTGTGAACTGTGAGGTAGATGCACTCATAAAGTTTGTGTCCCGCGAATGAGGGAAGTGGTGTAGGTGATAGTGCGCGTGTCATGTGACTAGTCAGGGGAAATGGCTGCATCTACAGTGGAGAAGGCATTTTGTGTTCTTGAACTGAGCAAAACGGAGTTTGTTGTGCAACGGCATTTTCGATTGTGATGTGTTTCGTGTGACAAAGGGTGCGTACATAGAACATCTGTGACTGTTTCTAAAAAAACTTTAAACATTCCCTTCAGTTCTGTTACAGGTAACATAAGACATTACATTCTTCGTTTTTATAGTGTGTTGAAACTGTATACTTCATTATGAATCACCCTGTATTATAATGTAATGTAATGTAATCCTATATAATAAAGAGCAAGTGTCCCTGCTTTTCCGTGTGTCACGGAAGTGCGTTGTGCGCATGTCACACGGGGACGCAGGGATTGGACAGCTCTACTGTCCCCCCCCCAACAGGGACGCAGGCCGGAAGTCAGCGGCAGCGCACGCGCGGTGTCAGTTAGGGCAGCGCCGCCGCCTTGCACGGAGCCTCGCCAGCCAAAGCGCGGGGGAAGCGCCGCTTTGCGGCGCTCCCGCCGCCGCGCCTCGGATCCGGCCTCCGCCGCCGATCGCCCTCCTCCTCCCCACACCAGCGCCAGACAAAGCGCGGGGGAAGCCAACCAGCTCGCCCTGGCGCTGCTGCTCCTGCGGAGGGGCGGCGAGGTGGGCGCTGGCGGGCGCCGTGGAACGCGCTCCAAGCGGGGGGAGCAGGGCGCGCCGGGGCCCCGCGAGCCGCTCGGCCACTCGGCCGCCTCCTGCCTCCTCTTCCTCTAGAGCCCGTTAGTCAACGGGCTAACTTCAACTAGTCCTATATAATAAAGTTGCTGTGTCCCTGCGTCCAGTCCGTGTGTCACGGAATTGCGCTACTGCGCATGTCCATGTCCCACACGGACGCAGGGATTGGAGCGGGCGGAGAGGGGGGCGTGTCCGAGAGGCAGCGGCGGCGCACGCGCGTTGTCAGTTGCGCCAGCGCCGCTGCCTCGCACGGACGCAGAGCCCAATCCCCGCGTTGGACCGAAGGCTGCGCGGAGAGAGAGAGAGCGTCGGGCGAAAGAAGCGCTTGCTCGCCTTCCCAGCATCGCCTCGCCGTCCTCCGCGCTGGGCGACAGGGTTCTTCAGTGGCGCCTAAGGGACCCCTTTCAGCCGCCTCCTTCTTTCTCGCCCGCCTCCACTTCCTTCTCGCTAGCGAGGCTGCAAGGAGGTGCAGCAGCAGCAGCAGCCGGGCGGGCTGAGCGCCGGCAGCGCCGCCCCGTTTGCCTCCCATTCCCCCACCCCAGCAACTTCCACCCTCCTCCTTGCTGCTCCCGGCCCAGCCGGTGGCTGCTCTTCCCCTGCCCGAGGGAGAGGCAACTGCAACTGCAAGCAGCGGGGCTGGGAGAGGGGGCCCATGGCTTCTACCACCGGCCTGCTGAAGAGAGTAGCCAGGGAGGGTTGGGCAGTGCTGGTGGCTCGAACTGGCCTCCGGGGCATTCATCGTGTCAGGTACAGGGGGGCAAAAAGGAACAGATGCTCTGGGGTGAACGGGGCACCCAAATAAATTGGGGTGGTGGGCTGGAGGCCGGCGCGGAGTGGAGGTGGGGGAGCCGATAGCGTTTCACTTTCTTTTTAAGGGTCAAATAACTTCGGGTACTATATTTGGAGGTGTTGCGCTCTCCCTCCTCGGCGCTCCTCCCGCGTGGGGCTCTGCCTCCTCCTGCCTCCTCCTCCTCTAGCGCCCGTTATTTAACGGGCTAACTTCAACTAGTGTAATATAATGTTCAAGTGTCCCTGCGTCCACTGTGTGTCAGTGGAACTGCACGAGTGCGCATGTCCCACAGGGACGCACGGATTGGAGAGCTCTAATCCCCCCCCAACAGGGACGCAGGCATTGGAGCGGCCGGAGAGGGGGGCGTGTCCGGGAGGCAGCGGCGGCGCACGCATGTTGTCAGTTGCTACAGCGCCACCGCCTCGCACGGATGTCTCCCTCACCGCCCCGTCTCTCGAGCCTGTCAGCTGCAGTCAGCCACAAGCCTCTGCCGCCTCCTGCCGCCTCCTCCTCCTCCTCTAGCGCCCGTTAATGTAACGGGCTACCTTCAACTAGTGTAATATAATATAATGTACTTTTCTGTGTACAAGATGAGGAAAATGGGATCCCCCCCCATTTTCTTAATTTTGAGTCCCCCAAAATAAGGGGCGTCTTATACATGGGGGGGGGTGTTATACACGGAAAAATACGTTAATTTAATATAATATAGTATTCATTCCCCTTCCCCAAATTAATACTTCATTACTAATTAATATCAGTAATAATAATGAAATAAGTCAAGGTAGAGGCTACGGCAAGCTTTGCCTTGCCCCGCCCCACCTCTCCCCTCTTTCCATCGCCGCCTTTTGCGACCTATTGCCTTCCCCAGCTCCACTCTCCCCGCCTCCTTTCACAATGACTCACCTGGACTGGCGCAGACTGCATGACACTCCCTCAAGCGCCAGACTTCACCAAAGCCCTCTCTTCCTGCCTGCCTCGCCCGCCCCTAATCTGAACCCTAACCCTGGCCAACGCAATAAAATTCATTGGATACCAGTCAAGGCTTGACTAAGGTCAGTTGCTGCTCTTTGGAACAGGGAGCAGAGCTTACAAAATATAGAAATTAAACCAACAGACTATGGAATAATAAATGAATTTCTCAGTTTATTGATATACAGAGCTTAGGAGAACGAAATGATGTGAAGTGAGCTTATGAATGATAGAGCATGAATGCGGAAAATGGAGCATAGAAAATTGAATACATAGAACTGACATAACCAAAAAGTATTGTTGAATATTAGAATTGATATGGTTAATAAGTAGTCATGACAAAGCAAACAGACTCAAAAACTTAACTCCTCTCTCCCTCCAGCCTATCATGTTGTGAGATAAATATAACTTCCTAAAACATAATATTATTAAAAGATAATAGTTTACAAACTAAGGGCAATAGACCAGGACTCATCGTAGTCCTTGGCAAAGCAAGGTAGCAAAACATTTCCTCCCATCTTACTGTTCATGTCAATAGGACTACATAAATCCTGGGCTAAGAATGAACAAAATCTCTTTCAGAGGTGGAGAATAAGCAGCATGGATGAGTAGGTGTGTTTCCTTCATGCACTTCTGGACATTGGGAACATTGAATATTTTAGGAATCATATGTTCCCTTAATTCCTTGTTGTCAGGTGCTCCTTTGTGTTCAGATCAGGCCTCAGCACAATAATGTAGCACTTGGGAAGGAAGATACAGCCCAGGAGCCCAGCACTGGAGGCCAACATGGAGAAGATCTGCACGGCCACCATGTACTTGCCCTTGGTGCTCAGGTAGGTGGGCACAAAAGACACCCAAACACTGCAGAAGACCAGCATGCTGAAGGTGATCAGCTTGGCTTCGTTGAAGGAGCCAGGCAGCTTCCTGGCTAGGAAAGCCACCGTGAAGCAGGTGGCAGCCAAGAAGCCCAGGTAGCCGAGGGCAACGTAAAACATGGCCACAGACCCTTCGTTGCATTGCAGGATGATCTCTTCCACCTGGGAGCGCATGTCAGGCTCTGGGAATGGGGGAGAAGAGCCCAGCCAGATGGTGCAGATGAGAACTTGCCCCCCAGAACAGGAGATGACAATGGAGATGGCCAGACTCTTGCCCAGCCATCTCCTCACCCTGTTCCCGGGCTTTGTGGCCAGGAAGGCCAAAACCACCATGACGGTCTTTGCCAAGACAGAAGAAACAGCAAGTGAGAAGATGATGCTGAAGGCCGTTTGTCGGAGAAGGCAGGTCTCTTTCCTTGGGCGCCCGATGAAGAGGAAGGAGGACAAAAAGGAAAGCAGGAGGGAGACGAGCAGGATGTAGGAGAGGTCCCGGTTGTTGGCTTTGACTATGGGAGTTTCCTTGTATTTAATGAAGATTCCCAACACGATGCCTGCTGTTACAGATAAGAAGAGGGCAACGGAAGCTAAAGCGATTCCCAAATATTCTCCATAAGCCAGGAAGGTGGTAATCTTGGGGACACATTGATCTCTGTCCTTGTTTGAATGGTGATCTTCTGGGCATTTGGTGCAATGTTCTGCATCTGGGGAAGAGGAAAAGAGTAGCTTCAGGATCACTTACATCCCTAATGATCTGTGCTCTGTTACGTTTTGAAAAACTCTGTGGTGGACCACAGGAAATAGGAATGTTAAAATAAGTTTAGAGACGCATGAAAACCAGTTGAATGAATGAATTTATTCTCACGGTCACAGACCAGCTTATTAAATCCCAGTTTTCTATCCCAGAACAAGCCTGCCAACGAAATTGCGAATTCGGTGTTGGACTGTGGGAAGTAGTTCCCCTGCTCGGATACAATACTGAAGATCTAGAGCAGTGCCTGGGAAATGGCCAGTTGGACTCCCCCCCCCCCCCGGAAATTTAGCCCCTTCAAACTCATAAGACTTTTATATCCACTTCGAGTTTCAACCCCCATAGCTCTGTAAACCATTCTTAGTTTTAATAGCTGGTATATGACCGTAATAAAGCTTATTAAATCAATAATACAAAAATAATACATTGAAATTTACATAACAGCAGTAGTACGTAGACCGCAACGTTTAAAATTTCTGAATTAAAATTGTGGCACTAAAATATGGCCTAAAAATGGCCATTTGGGGCCTATTCATATCGGTAACACCGCTTGTTCTCTGAGCTTTATGGCTGCTGCGCAGTATTTGGCTACTTTCAGTGTAATCTCAGGGTCCGTGTCTTCTACAAGGCGTTTGAGACATAAGAATTCATTTGAGGGATTTTGTATAACCGGAGAGATGAAAACCCGACGTATGTCGTTGTAAAAACGACAACGTAGTAAAACGTGGGAGACAGATTCTACCTCCGGCAGGCCACAGGGGCAGACTCGTTCCGCATATGATTTTCCTGCAAATCTTCCCTGCAACAGGGCAGATGATAATACATTAAATCTAGCAAGAGTAAATGCCCGTCTATATTTGGATATTTGTAGTTTTGTCAGATACTTTGCTGGAGAGAATCCTCTCCCATTGTCCTTTATAGCTGGGTGCTTATTCATCTCACTCATGTGTTGTTGGAGATCCACATCCCAGACTCGTTGCCGAATGGTTGCTCTTGCTTTCTCATATCCTGCAGCTAGCAAGGCTTGAGGCGAAAATCCCAAGTCTCTTAGCTTTCCATACAGTGTGGCTTTCCATTTGGATTGGAAAGAGTCCAAAAGGGTCAGGGGTGCCAACCCAGCAGGAAAGAAGATAAGTTTCAGCCAGTAATGAATCTTCAGAATCCATATCCGGGCACTGACGGGAATTTGTCCAACCTCCAGGCGGACCGCTATGTTGGGCACACAAGAAGGGATCCCCAACAGACAGCGGTAGAACTTAGTTTGAACCGATTCCAGGGGATCATAATTTGAAAAGCTACAGACCTGTGAGCCAAACGTCAGTTGTGCTAATATTTTTGCAGCAAACACCTGAAAGGCTGCCGGAATATATTGGCCTCCTCTCCCATAGAAGAATCTTATGGTAGCTTTAGTAGTTCTTTGGACATTTGCAATGGTATTTTTGACCTGATAGCTCCATGACCCCCTTTCCTGGAAGGTTATACCCAGGTATTTAAAAATTGCTACTTGTTCAATAGGGTGGTTGGCCCCAAAAATCATCTGATCCATCTTTTGTAAAATTTATCCAAGGCTACGATATTGTTTTCCTACAGGAGACCTGGAGCACTAGCGAGATAGTTGCCAATGGCTTCTCCGCGTTTTCTCTATCAGGAACACCAAGCAGCAAATGTGGGAGAATTAAAGGTGGTCTTGGTATCCTAGTTTCAGCCAGGCTGAGGGTCACACTAACAAAGCTGGAGTCACTGAACCACCTGGCTCTGGCCTTGCTGGTGAGATGCAGATCCTCTAGTTTATTATTGATAAATGTATACCTTCCCCCTCAAAAAGGAAAACAGTTGATCACAAACACCTGGTCGTGCCTGGAACCATACATTGATAAACTGATGATCCAATTTCCTACGGCCTCAGTAATAGTGGCTGGTGATCTAAATGCCAGAATCGGCCACTCTGATGATGCCCTATATGCCTTCTTTCATGAATTGCCCCAGATGAAGCCCATTTCATTCCAACCAGGTACTCAAAAGACAAGGGCTGCAATTTTCCCGGGTTGTGCCTGTTGCATCTATTAAACAAGCTGGACTTGACCGTATTAAATGGTCGCTCTAAAGGGGAGAATGTGGGGGAATTTACGTTCATATGCAGCGCTGGAGCCTCCACCATCGATTACATCATGGTGTCATACAATCTAATGAATAGAGTCATTGAATGTAAGGTAGGGGAGCGTATGGACAGTGATCATTTACCGCTCAGCCTTCTCCTTGACGTGAGAGAGGCCCCACTCTGTTTTGATAAACTTGAATCTTCCAGGCCCACCGACGTGGAGCTGAGATTCTCCCGTATAAGATGGACAGCTGGTCGAGATAAGGAAGTTTCAGGGAGGTTATGCTCAGATATATTTCTTATTAAGAGAGACAGTCTTTTAAATTCCTCATGCCCCAGTATTAGAATAAACCTGTTCCAGGGCCTGATTCTGCTTCTACAACCCATCCTGACCCCCAAAAAAGAAAAGTGCCGGCCCTGGTATTCAAATAAATCTAAGACCTGGTTCGACCAGGAGTGCCTTGCTATGAAGCGCTCTCTGCTCGAGAAATATAGAAACTACAAACTGGACAATTTACCTTCTCTCCCTCCAGATTGGTTTGAAGCAAAAAAAAGCTATAAAGCTCTGATTAGAAAGAAGAAACTTCAGACCCAGAGGGAAGAGTGGAGATGCCTAATTGAGGCCTCTCGAAGGAGGGACTCAGCCACCTTCTGGAAAATAGCCGCAAAAGGATGGCAAGACTCCCCCCTTGAAGTGGAATATAACATCTCTGCTGTGGTATGGGAGATATATTTTCAATCTCTATGTCTATCCAATCAACAGCAACAGGTCTCGCCCGTATCAATGAGTGATGCTGGGGCGGAGTGGCCGCCGGTGTCTACGGAAGAGGTCCGCAGGCTCATTCAATCTCTTAAATCCGGCAAAGCTCCTGGAGTCGATAACATCTCTCCCGAGATACTCAAAGCCAATGTGGAGTGGTGGGCCCCAGTCCTTGCAGCCTTGTTTACTAGCATAGACAAATCGGCCATTATTCCAGAGGACTGGGGATTGGCTATTATTATTCCAATATATAAGAAAGGGAGTAGATCGGACTAGGGTCACCTATCCAGGGAAATTCAAATCCATCATGGCGTAAAACAAGGTTGTGTCCTTGCGCCTATTTTATTCAATTTTTATATCAACTCTTTAGTAGGAAAGATGGAAAGAGAAAATGCTCACCCCCCAAAGCTAGCTGATATACCTCTCCCAGCTCTTCTATATGCAGATGATGCAGTTTTAATCTCCTTTTCTGGGGTAGGCCTAAGAAAACTCTTTTGCTGCTTACTGTAGAGACGAAACCAGTTGGTCTCTTTAAAAAAAAAAGTTTAAACTTCTATCATCAGCATCAGCATCCTTTATTCGACCGTCAGTCAGAAAAAGATACATTTATCCATACAAAGTTAAAACATCTGAGAGGGTTTTTAAATCACAACCAACACTAAAATGGGCTAGACAGATAGCCCCAGGTCAATACAGTCAATTTTAGTCTTGCGACGCTTGAAAGCTAAACAAAGAAATTTGGCCACCAAGGAGGCTGTATTTCTAGTAGCATTATTCAGCAAGTATAAAACCTGGTTTTCTCTGGATAGGAAGCTAAATTGGACTAAAAGTGGAGCTATAAGATTTTGCCTAAGCTCTGTATAAGAAGGGCAAGTTAGGAGAATATGTTCAGTGGACTCGACCGCGCCCATGGCACAATGACAAGTTCTCTGGGCATATGGTACTCCCCTGTACCTTCCCCACAATACCGCAGAATCAAGGGCATTTAATCTAGCCGCTGTAAGAAGTCTACGGTATTCCACAAGGTGGAATTTTTGTAAAACTCTGTGGTGGACCTGAGGAAATAAGAATGTTAAAATAAGTATAGAGACGCATGAAAACCAGTTTGTTTCTTTTAAAAAAAAGTTTTCTATTATTCTATTCCTCCAAGGAGGCAGAGGTAGTGAAGAAGGTTTTTCTCATATTGATCACCAAAGCAACACTGTGATCTAGGATAAACTGAGAGGCAGTGACCACTCCACTTCTGTTAACTGCATGGTTTGGATCCTGCCTAATCCTGAAGAAACAACTTTTTGTCTGAACTTTTGAAATGCAAACAGTTTTCTGTTGCTTCCCTGCAATGTTATAAATTTGCTACTTTTCATCATCTGTCCATTATTTTTGATAAATGTCAACATTATTTCTTTTTTGGTGTGACTTGGTATAAAAAATCAAAAAGGAATGCTTTGTGGGCATTCCTCTCACAGCTGCCCACTTTGAACCCCAGAGATGTCTTCCTTATGGTCATTTCTTTCAACTCACTTCCTGGATGTAATAAATGTGATTAATCCTAAAGAAGCTGAGGAAGGAACCACATCCCACAATGTCTGCAGAATTCTCACAGAAAGTGTGTGAGACTGAATTTCTGCCCTGTGTTTACTCTCTCCAGGAATTCCTTCCCCCTTGGAGTCCCTCACCTTCCTGAACGGAGAATGTTCCTTCCACACACCGAGCACAAGCGTAGCAGCAAACGGGTTTTCCTTCTTGAACCACCTTGGCATATCCAGGTCGACATCTTTCTGTACACCTGGAACGAGGTACGGCCTAAACAGAAAGACAAGGATGTGCAACAAAGAGGAACAGTTATGAGTATTTCTGTGTATGTAATTCACTCATAGGGTGAATTCAAACGGATCTCTGGAATGCAGCCTTTGACCCCCATCAGGGTCCTTTCAACCCCCCACTGACCATTGGGGTGACCAGAATATCTTGTCCTTCATAATTCGTTCAGGACAACTGAGGTTTGAGCCACAGAACTCTGTTTCCTCTTCTCCATTTACCTGCTTCCCTGCTTAATAAATCTTCAAAGAAAATGGGAATGGAGTCTGAAATGTGATTTCCCCAAATTTCAGGATTCAGATAATCTCTCAACCACAAATTAAGAAAAATTATATACGAATTTTCCAAAAAGTGGTTTCCCTCCCTCTGTTCTAGAGGCATGCAAGGTTTCCTCTTGCTGCTGATGTATTTCCCTAGTTATTTCTAGTTCACATGCAATTCCTTAATGTTAACTTTATATTACACTTCTCAATTCCTGCAGGTACAATAGTTTAACATTTGCAACATCTACAAGTGAGCTTACTCTACAAATTAAAAAATCCACAATAAATCAATAATTATCATTTCTAAAATAAATTACTTTCCATCCTTCTGCATGTATGGAGCCCAATAATTCACTTTCACTAGGTGTTTTTCGTGTTCTTCATATCTACGTAGTTCATTCTGTTAAGGATTCTGTTGAGAATTCTTAAATTCTCAGTCTGGCACGGAAATAGATGGTGTCTTGTCTAAGTACCTCTGGTTTATATTCTTTCTTTGAGCATCCCAAATTCCCCTCCTATCTCGGCTGCTGTAGAAAGGAGGAGTGGTGGTTGCAGCTGTTATTGGATGGTCAAGACATCATTGGTCAACCTGAATGGTCATTTTGCAGCGTTGTTCAAGGGAAAGCATATTTGGGATCTCCTAGCCTTCTCCCTCTGTGATTCCCCCTACCTGGTTGAATTTCTTGGGCCACTCAATGGCTTCTGGGTTAATGGTGAACTTTATGCCAGCAGACGCCTCTCTCTTTATATTCCCAATTTTCACAAGGTCACGAGACTTATTGGGAGACATCACCCAGTTCACAATATCGAAGTCCACTGGTAGCTCCCAGTTCTCTTCCAAGCACAGCCTGCCCCTGGAAGTATTCAGACACCGGATTTCTCTTAAGAAAGGGTGAAGCTGGGATGACAGAGGAAAGCACCAACATTGAGAAACCGGGAAGCCAAGATGGATATCTCAGTCCTACTCTTATGATTTGGGGCCTGCGTGTATCTCATGTAGACTGGAATTCCTATTCAGCCATTTCTATTACCACAGACCTCCAAGTGTCCCAATTTTCCTGAGATGTCCCTGATTTAGAGACGGTTTTTCATTTGATCCCGGAATGTCCCACCTTTCCTTAGAATGTCCCTATTTTCATTGGAGAAATGGTGGATGTGGAGTTATCCAACCCACAAGCCGTCCAATCCTATATAGGGAATTTTTTTTAATGTTTATTTTTTAAATGTTTAATATTTCAGTATGAATTTATTTATGTTGGGAGCTGCCCAGAGTGCTGAGGCAACCCAAAAAGACGTGTGGGGTATAAACAGTGCTATATTTCTAGAAAAAAAGGTGCCGGAACTCGCCATGAACACCTCCCTCTTAGAAGGGCAATGGCACCCACCTGAGAGGTGCCAGAACTGAGTTCCAATGAGTTCCGCCTGAAAAAAGCCCTGGGTATCAACAGTAAAATTATCATTATGGAATGGGACATCCCTATTTACATCGGAGAAATGTTGGGGGGTATGCTATAATTACTAATACTAATAGTAACTACCGGTATGATATTTTACAGGTCTATCCGCAGTCAAGTTCAGCATCTGTGTGGATTGCAGTTTGCAAAAAAAGGGGAAGGAAATACCTGCCACGGCTGTAGCCTTGCGTGTCCCCATTGGTCTCCTTCCTCCACCATCAGCCTCCTCTGGGATCTAGATGAAAGCGAAGCATCCAAGGCCTGAGCCACAGCTTGAACATTAATGTAAGTGCCAAAGCTGTCTGCAGACAGGGCTCTCTCATACTCCTCTTGGGGCAACGTCTCCAGTTTCTCCACCTCTCTGCATCTTATCCGGCCTTTCACAGACAACAGATGCTTCGAATAGAAACACTGAAACGCTATATTGAAATAATCCGTAAGACTGGTCAGCAATTTATACTTGTCATCTTTGCTGCTCCTTATTCTGGTCTGAATTGCAAAGGACAGAGAACCATGGAGGGACTGGAATATATTTGGAGGGAGGTAAAGGCTAAATCTGATTTCTAGTGAATCTGTTGTGATCCAGACTTTCGCCCCTATTTCCTTCTCATAGCCATTGTGTATTATCATGAGTATTATGAGATCCAGTACATTGGTTATATAGGAAACAAATACTCCAACTTGTCTCCATAGGAAAAAAGGTTCCCCAGGCCTGATGAATTCATTTATATCATTTTCTGGCACTACTTTTGATAAAGCAATGCAGATCCCTCTGCTGAGCATCAGAGGTTTCACAGCGCTCACAAATCTTTCTCCACTGTCATTGTCTGGAGTGAGGAGGCCAATCCACGTCCATCCAAAATGTAGGAGCAATTCAACAATCCCCTGGTACTGACTTTCCTCTTTGGGAGTCATCCGGTAGACAAAAGGGAACAAGGTTTTACCTTCAAGAACCTGGGCAGTGAAGCCATAACTGATCTAGCAAGGAAAGCAAAAGATCAGCAATTTATTATATTTCAGCATAACAGATATTTAATTGTCTGAAATGACTGATCTCTATCGAGATTTGTGCTGGCTGAGGCTGATGGGTGTTTTAGTCTGAAACATCTGGAGGTGTCAAGTTAGTGAAGGCTCAGTTTTGAAACAGGGATGTTGGATCCATAGCTCAAGATTTCCCCCCTTGACCTATCCAAAGAAGAAAACAATCTTATGCAGTTGAAATACTCTGTCCTTCCATGCTCTCGCACTACTTACCTGTGGGATTTTGTAGATGCCTGACAAGACTGAAATCACTCTTGAGATGACAGTATTGCCTCTTTCAAGAACAGCCAGCAGGTGATTCTGTTCTCCACAGTGATAATTGGGAATGTTGCTTCCACTGCCTGCAAGCAGCTCTAGCATGGCATCCGAAGTCATCCTTGCATCAAAATAGTTCTCATAGATGCTGTAGCCCAGGATGATGTTGGGTAAGATCCTGAGATCCTGGTTGATCTCTTGGATGGTGAACAGGAAAGACAACATGTACCAGCTGATCCTAGGTAGCTCCCTGCAATAAAAAAAATCCTTTAAAAAGAGTGAAACTTATATTCATATGAATGGCAGCGGGGCATTATATGATCCACAAAGATTAGTATTGATTGATTGATTGATTGATTGGCATTAATATCAACTCTTTTCCTGTCTAGTATAGAATAAAAATTTGGAGATCTCTGCTCCATGACAGGAGCTTTGATACACACAGCACACAGAGGTGTTCAACAGTGGAACAGACTTCCTCCGAAGGTGACCATGTGTCATGGATGCTTCAGGTGAGACCAATGCTCAGGGCAGGGTAGTCCTGCAACATCAGCCAACCCTGATGCTCCCCAACCCTGAGATAGGGGCTATTTCCTTGATAAATAGGGACCATTACAATCTACTTTTTATTTTACATACAGCTTGTTCCTGGCGAAGGGTGCGTGAGAAAAGACGTTTGGAGTGTCCTCATAAAAAGGTTTTGGAGATATGATCCCACTGATGAGAAAGTGTCCAGGCCGGTAGTAATTGCGAGCATCCGTTTCATCCCTGACCAGATTCAAGGGACATTTCACCTTGTGGGTCCCACAGACTCCAAAGGGCATCATGAGCAGCAGAAGCAGCAACAACAGGAGGAGCAGGGATCTCATTCTGGCTCTGCCTCCTCCCCTGATCTTGGCAGGTCAGAGAAGCCACTCACAAGGAGGCAAAGTAGAAGAACTCAAAGACTCTTGCAAGACCTGACTGTCTGGGCTTTCCCAATCTGGGTGGTTTTCAACTATACCTTCAGAGCTAGGAAGCACAATGCAGGCACACCCCTCTTTCGCCAGCTCTGCATCTTGACTCAGTCGGTCTCCAACACAGGAAACATTCTCTGCACCAACTTTTTCTTTCCAAGTCACAGCACAATTAATATTGGCATGCTGTTGTTGCTTTCCGAGGCTTGTGCTATCCCTAGAAATATCTCCTGAGCTTTTAGGAGATCACTATAATTTTGATTATTCTAAGTGGAATAATTTCCAGCACAATAACTTTCTGGAGTCTTGAATGGCTCAAGCAGCAGGTGCAGAGCTGGAGGAAAACATGTTGCATAAGCCAAGGGGTTTGTTTGGGAGTTGGAAGTTTGGCCTGAACTTTGCTCCCAAGGACCAAAGAAGAGCCCTGCATCTGGATCCAACCATGGACTCTCCTTGCTTGGAGGTTTTAAGCAGAGGTTGGAAGGTCATTTGTTAGGGATGCTTTGGTTGAGATTCCTGCATTGCAGGGGGTTGGACTAGAGGACCTTTGGGGTCCCTTTCCATCTCTCCCATTCATTGGAGGTTTTAAAGCAGAGGTCAGACAGTCAGGGATGGACAACAGCCAGATGAAGGAGTGCCGGCGTTGTATCCCAGGCATCCTAAGCCCTTTTAAAATGTGGCTGTTTCTAGCGGGGGTGGGATGGAGCGTGTTACTGAGTTGTTTTTATTTTGAATATATATACTGTAGCTTTCTATTTTGATTTTGTTCTGTGAACCAGCGTAAGGCCTCCGGGCATAGGGTGGTATATAGTTTCAATAAACGAAGAAATAAAAATGAATAAATGGAGAATGCTGAGAAATACCGTCCTCATTACTGTGAAAGGGATACATGGTGGTGGATCTTGTTTCCTGGAGGCTGCTAGAGACAGAGACTGGTGGAACCTGCGATGGGGAGGGTTTTGTCAAGCCCACCCTCAGTCCAGTTTGGGTGGGTCTGGGCTGCTTGATTCCTGCCCAACCCTTCTGGTTCTCCCCCTGAAGGGAACCTTGGTGGCTTCGAAGCAACTTCAAGTGAATTCCCACCCCCTCTTTGAAAGGCTTCTCCAACAGAGGGAAGCTCTCTGGGGTTGGTTGAGGGGAGCAAGGTTGTCCTGAGCCTTAGACCCCCTCTTCCCCTTCGACATGTTCTAGGGAAGGTGAGCTTCTGTTGCACATGGAGCCAACTTGCTCGTCTTTGAGCAGAAACTTCTCTACTCATAAACAAATTGTCTGCACAGAAGCCAGGCTAGCATTCCAGCAGCTTTATTATTTTTTAATCAATATTTATTTATTTATTTATTTATTTATTTGATCTGTTTCATAAAATCCATGCACCACTTGATTAGGCAAATAACTCCCATCTCTAACGATGTAACTCCGTTTAAGTCTCCCATTAGTATTATCTTTTCGTCACTTATTCCAATAGTTTATTTTCCAAATTTTGATAAAAATACAAATATCTTTATTACGGTCAAAGACCAGAGAGCAGATAATGACAACCCATAACCAGATATAGTATTGGAGATTGAGTTATATTACAGAATTAGAACCCATCTCACAGAACTGATACTTACATTTAAAATTAAAATTTTTAAATTTTACATTAATAGATCTTTACAGCCTTTTAACATTCCTTCAGAGATTAAAGCTCAAATCTCAGTCTCAGTCATTATACGTCTTACTCTTGTCGCAATAAAACGAAATTTGGCGACGATCCTAGTGGTCTCCATATCTTTATCCGCTAGGAGGAGTCTGATGTAGGCTTCCTCAGAGCGGCCTGGCAGTTTCCCCAACAGCGGTTCAATCAGTTCTTTCCTTGAGTCACGATACAGTGGGCAGTATAAGAGAACGTGCCCAGTGGATTCGATCTCATTACAATCACAGGGGCATAATCTTCTGCTTTTTGGTCGCTTGGCACATATATTCCAACTACGATTATCTTTTCTTTATGAGTTTTAATCTGTATTGCCATTATTCTTCCCTCGTCATCTATAAATACCTGTTCTGGATTTAATCTTGGATTTGCGTAAATAATTACACCTCTCTTTTTAACCACATCTGAGGAAATAAATTCATTTGTCAACTTCTTGATTCCAAACAAAAATCAAAAATTATATAATACTTTGTATCTTCCCATTATGCGTTCCCTCCCACTTATTTCTTCCTCCCCCCCTTTTATTTTATGCCTTTCTTTTCAAAGTCTTCCCTTAATACCCCCCCCCCCCCATATCCTTCCTTTCTAGGCTTATCATCTTTCAGTGAGACAACAGTTCAACAATATAATACAGAATTATACATAAAAAGGAAATAGAACAATGCAGTACCATTAGCAAGATGTGGAGGGAGTAAACTCAGTTTCCGTCTTATTGTAATTTCTTTGTCCCCCAGATGGTCTCGCTGTCTCTTTTCTCCGTTCTTTCTTTAGCTGTCCCACTTCCTTCTTGCTAGCTTGCTTTCCTCCTCTCCTTCCTCCTCCTCCTCTGGGCGTGGGCAGCGTGATCTAGCTGTTTTCCTTCGCTCTATTGCCCCTTCTTTTCAAGCCACCTTCCAGGATCGTTCCCCGCTCAGTCCTGCCGCCTTGCAAACTCCTTCTCCTCCTCCACCACCGCAGACGCTGTCGTTCTCTCGCACTTCTCCTTCGCCGTCCACCCTTTGCCCGCTGGCTTCTCCATTCCACTCCGCAATCTCAAAAGGTGTCAGGCTCTAGGACTGGGGCTGGCCGTGTGGGGCACCGGCGTAGGGCCACGTGGGTTTGGGTTTCCCCCTCCGTTTCTCACCCCGCTTGCCTCCGCCTTCTGATCTTTCCTTCATCTCCTTTTCCCTGCTCTGTTTAAACGCTACGGCCCCGTTGGCTTCCCAGCTCTGTTCTTCCAAAGGTGTCTCCCAAGCTCCAGTTTGGACCACAAGGATTAAGACCCGCGCAACGACAATGAAAAGGGACTCAGGCGCCTCCAGGGGCTACTTCTCCTGCCACCACTAGCAGAGGAAGGTGGGTGCGGGGGGGTGTATCGCCCCGGGTGCCATCCCTAGGGGGGGTGACAAAATCCTCCCGGGCGGATCGGTACGAGCCTCCTAAATCCTCCTCACCTTAGTTCAGGGTGGACACAGCTGCGGTGTTGACGGATCCACCGCCTGAGCTGCGTGCCGAGCGATCTCCTCTCTGCCTGCGCCCCGCTGCTGGTGCTTGGACTGGGTTGCCCTTGTGTTGCTGGTGGTGCTTTTTTGAAGACCTTCCGGACCCAGGAGAAGATTGACCGGAGGCGGAGGCAAGACCTTCAGGGGTCTCTTTTTTCCGCAGACCTGTGAGAAGAGTAAACAATTCACCTCCAGATTCTGGGAAACTGCCATGATCATTAATCAATCAGTCAATTGATTGGTTAATTAAATCTGTATGCCGTCCTTCATCTGAAGCTCTGAGGGCGGCTTACAGCATAAAAATACAGAATACAAAGAAATCTGGCATTACCGCTTTTCCTAGCGGAGGAAGGTGGGGGGGGGGCATCGCCCCGGGTGCCATCCCTAGGGGGGGTGTGTGTGACAAAATCCCTCTGGGCGGATCAGTGCTAGCCTCCCAACTCCTCCTCACCTTGGATCAGGGTGGACACAGCCGCAGTGCTGGCGGATCCACCGCCTGATCCGCGCCCCGAACGGCTTCCTCTCCGTCAGCAACCCGCTGCTGGCACTGGGTTGCGCTGGTGTTTCTGGCGGTGCTGATCTTCTAAAGATCTTCCGGACCCAGGAGAAGCAGGACCGGAGGGGGAGGCAAGTGGGGGTCTTCGGGGGCCTCTTCTTCCTGCAGACCTGTGGGAAAAGTAAACAATTCACCTCCAGGTTCTGGGAAACTGCCCTGATCATTAATCAATCAATCAATTAAACCTGTATGCCATCCTTCATCTGAAGCTCTCAGGGTGGCTTACAGCATAAAAATACAGAATAAAAACACAGCATATGTATTAAAAACAAAAAACGAACTCATAAGCCAACCTCCCAATCCACAAGCATGTTAAAAAGGCCATGCATTGGTCAATGAGCCAAAGGCCTGGTTCTAGAGCAGAACTTTCCAAGCTTCTCATGTTGGTGACACACTTTGGAGACATGCCTCATTTTGCAACACAGTGAATTCAATTAAACTAACCCTTTTCCAGCCCTGGGAGGAGCACTAAGGTGCCGCGACACACAGTTTGGAAAGCTCTGTTCTAGAGAAAGGTCTTTGCTTGGCATCTAAAGAGAAGTAATGAAGCGCCAGATGAGCCTCCCTGGAGAGAGCATTCTCCTGCCTTTCAAGGCCACTACCATTGTGCTATGAGCCCCGCTAGGCACCTCCCAGAATCCGCATTCACACCACACCCTACCTGCTTCCCCTCTCCAGCTGCCTCCTTGCTGTCACACACAACAATGTCTCCCGCTTCCTCCTCTGGGCCGGGGGGCAGAGAGCGCTGGTCGTCCCCTAAATGTTTCATTTTTTGTGTGCATTTCCTTATCTCAGGAGGGCTGTCATGGGGTTCCTCCACCTGCAAACACATGCAAACAGATAACTTACAAAACAAATACTGAACCAAAAGCCACCCAAGAGAAATATCTATTCTTATTTTTTAAGGACCGAATAAACCACTCATTCAACACACATTGAGGGTTCCCGCTTCCTCCTCTGGACTGGGGGGCAGAGAGTGCTGGTCCTGCAGCTGCAACTTCAGCCCCATGGCTGTGGCCTGCTCCTCCGAGTCCCCTCCATGCTTCCCCTCCTGGGGACACTCCCCGCTCACGTTGGCCGCTGGTAGGGGAGGGCTGCCATGGGGTCCCTGCCCCTCCAGCCTGGGACCCCCACTCGCTTTGTCCTGGGGGAATTCCATGCACATTAGCTCCCAGTACGTTGTCTGAGCACAATTCACAGTGTTGGTGTTGGCCTTTAAAGCCCTAAACAACCTCGGCGCAGTATACCTGAAGGAGCGTCTCCACCCCCACCGTTCAGCCCGGACACTGAGATCCACCTCCGAGGGCCTTCTGGTGGTTCCCCCACTGCGAGAAGCGAAGTTACAGGGAACCAGGCAGAGGGCCTTCTCGGTAGTGGCGCCTGCCCTGTGGAACGCCCTCCCATCAGATGTCAAAGAAATAAACAACTATCTGACTTTTAGAAGACATCTGAAGGCAGCCCTGTTTAGGGAAGCTTTTAATATTTCATGAATGATTGTATCTTAATGTTTCGTCTGACCTCGTTCACTCTTGGCTCCAGGTGTTCTTCTGTGTTGTCTCCAGGTTGGGGGCACAGCCCCTGCAGAGCATCCCTGGCCGAATAATTGTGGGGCGGCCCTTGGCTGCTATTATCTTCCGGGATGATGCCAGGCTGCTCTTGTAGAGACCCCTCTTCCTGCAGCTGTGGGACAAAAACAAAACAAAAATAGCCATAACTGAAACAACAGAACAGCGTCACATTATATAACCTCTTCCCTCCTCATCCCTCTTCCTTTCTTCGATGGATATGCCCCCCTCCCCTTCTGCCATTCGCCCCTTAGGCCTCTGCCACCTACCCATTGAAAATCAAGGAAACCTGTGAACTGTGGTCTTGGGGTCTCCTTCTTGCCTTCGCCCTCCGGGGGTGGGTGGCGGGCTGCCTGGCTCTTCCTTGGGCTCACCCTCCTTGCCAGCCACTTCATCCTCAGAGCCTGACTGTTGGCACGGACAGGATGGAGGGACCAGCCCAGAGGTGGTGGGAGAAAGGAGAAAGAAAGCAGCCCAAAATGAGACAGGGAGGAACTCAGAAGCCAAACTCTCCTGCCCGCATTGAATCGCTAGCCAGGGAAGTCCTAAAGGCTAAAGCCCTGGTGCCATGGGGGGCTGGTCCATCAGGACGAGTGGGGCAGCAAGCACAGCCTGCCCTTAGCAGCCCCCTGCCTGTCTGCCCCTTTCCTCACATGGTCTGGCCAGATTCCTGCACCTCCTCCCCAGCTTCAGGGATGCCCTTGTGCAGCTCAGCAGGGCTTCCCTCCTGCTCTGTCTGCTACGTACCTCATTGATGGAATCAAAAAAGGAATCCAGGGAGGACAGCGAACCCACCAAAGTCAGGGAGGACATGGAGCTCAAGGGGGACATCTTTGGCAGCTGCGAGGAAAAGATGCAAAAGACGAGCAATTTAAAAACACAACCAAACATTAAAACTCAAGGCACCCCTAACTGAGACAACAGACCTGCATCACATTATATAACCTCTTCCCTCCTCATCCCTCTTTCCTTTTGTGTTGCATCTTTCACTTTGACCGGCTGAGGGCAGGGGAAGTGTCTTCCATTTTACTGAGCTGCAAGCTGCTCTGGGAGCCTTTTCACTGAAGAGGGGGTTAGAAGAGATTATCGTGGCAGTACTAATTAATGAATTAATATAAACCCGGGGGGGGGGGAGGTTGCCCTCAAAAGGCCTCCAGCTGCCTTTCATTCTGCGGTTGATATGCCCTCCTCCCCTTCTGCCAATTGTCGCTTAGGCCGCTGCCACCTACCCAATCAGGACTCAGCAAGTCGAGACGTGGTCTTGGGGTCTCCTCCTGGCCTTCCTCCTGGCCTTCGCCTTCCTCCTGCGGGGGGCTGCCTTGCCTGGTTCTTCCTTTGTCTCGTCCTCCTTGCCAGCCACTTCATCCTCAGAGCCTGACTGTTGGCACGGACAGGATGGAGGAACAAGCCCAGAGGTGGTGGGGAGAGAGGAGAAAGATAGAAGCTACGTACCTCACTCGATAAATGAAAAGAGTCCAGCGAGGACAAAGAATTGAGGGTGCTGATGGAGTCTACTGAGCTGGATGGGGAGATTTTCGGCACCTGCGAGGAAAAGATGCAGAAGATGAGCAATTAAAAACACACAATCAAACATTAAAACTCAAGGCACCCATTAATATAGCCTGGGGGGGGGGGCAAACCCACCAGCAAACCGAAATCCCAGAAAAGAGACTCGAGTGTGTTATGTGTAGGGGTGGGATGGGGTGTCCATTTAATATTAAACCAGCCTTTCTCACCAAAAGGCAATTCAATTATTCGCATAACCTTACATCACCTCGATCTTATTTAGCATCCATCGTTGGCAAAAATTGTAATTAAAAAAAAAGTATAACCCACGGGGAGGGGGGGAGGTCGCCCTCAAAAGGCCTCCAGATGCCTTCCATTCTGCGGTTGATATGTCCCCCTCCCCTTCTGCCAATCGTCATTTAGGCCTCTGCCACCTTCCCAATCAGGACTCAGTAGATCCATCGGTCTTTGGGCCCCCTCCTGGCCTTCGCTTTCCTCCTTCAGGGGGCTGCCTGGCTCCTCCATGATATCGTCCTCCTTGCTAGCCACTTTGTCATGGGATTCTTGACTCTCAGAGGCTGACTGCTGGCAGAGACTGGACCCCAGAGGTGGTGGGGAGAGAGGAGAGGAGAAAGAGAGCAGCCCAAAATGAGACAGGGACCCAGAAGCCAAACTCTCCTGCCCACAACGAGTCGCTGGCCAGGGAAGCCCTACAGCCCTGGCGCCATGGGGGGCTGGTCCATCAGGACAAGTGGGGCAGCAAGCACAGCCTGCCCTTAGCAGCCCCCTGCCTGTCTGCCCACTTGCTCACAACCGGCCGGCCGGCCGGCTTCCTCCTCCTCCTCTTCCTCCCCAGCCTCAGGGTTGCCCTTGTGCAGCTCAGCAGGGCTTCCCTCCTACTCTGTCTCCTACTTACCTCATTGATTGAATCAAAAAATGAATCCAAGGATGACAGGGAACCCACCAAACTGAGGGAGGACAGGAAGCTGAAGGGGGAGAGTTTCGGCACATGCGAAGAAAAGAGGCAAAAGACGAGCAATTTAAAAACACAACCATACATTAAAACTCAAGGCACCCCTAACTGAGACAACAGACCCACATCATATTATATAACCTCTTCCCTCCTCATCCCTCTTTCCTTTTGTGTTGCATCTTTCACTTTGACAGGCTGAGGGCAGTTTCTTGCGTTTTACTGAGCTGCAAGCTGCTCTGAGAGCCTTTTCACTGAAGAGGGGGGTAGAAGTGATTATCATGGTAGTATTAATTAATAGACTAATATAACCTGGGGGGGGGGGGCAGGTCGCCCTCCAGCTGCCTTCCGTTCTGTGGTTGATACAGTACAATCGGCCCTTAGGCCACTGCCACCAAAAACTGTCCAGTGAGGACAGGGAGCTGAGGGTTGTGAGGGAGTCTAGGGAACATATGGGGGAGATTAAAGCTAAGAAGTGAAACCTAACAAAAGACACCTTGGGGCTTGTTTATTTATTTAGTTATACATTGCAAAACAGGTAAATTTCAATCATAGGAAACAGGATCCTTGTTTGTGAGATGATTGGGCTGCAAAGCATGCTGGGAAGAAGGATGTGAGGTAAATGAAACCTAATAAAGGATAATTTATCAATAAAGCTAATAAGTGAAACCTAACTGTTATGTGGTGTAGCTGTATTCCGTGACTTCCATCGGTGAGGATCAATAACTGGAGGCGAGCATCAGGTACAACATCTCTTTATTTCGGAACCAGGGAGAGACAGCCATAGGAATGGGGAAAACCGGGGTTTTTATAATAACAGCAGGCTAGTAGGGAGAAGATACATTTTGGCGGGAACCAATGGCACGGATTCCCTCCCCCGGAAACCAATCCGGCAGAGGATCCAAATCCTGCTCTCTGAACCAGCAAATGATTGCCGTTCCCGCTATAACTCGTACATTCAAATTTGTTGTTGTTCAGTCGTTCAGTCGTGTCCGCCTCTTCGTGACCCCCTGGACCAGAGCATGCCAGGCACGCCTATCCTTCACTGCCTCCCGCAGTTTGGTCAGACTCATGTTAGTAGCTTCGAGAACACTGTCCAACCATCTCGTCCTCTGTCGTCCCCTTCTCCTTGTGCCCTCCATCTTTCCCAACATCAGGGTCTTTTCTAGGGAGTCTTCTCTTCTCATGAGGTGGCCAAAGTACTGGAGCCTCAACTTCAGGATCTGTCCTTCTAATGAGCATTCAAATAAGGTCTGTAATACAACACAATACTCTATATTAAAACATATTGACTGTGTTATTGCTTAATACACAACACTAACAAAAGACACCATGGGTTTTATTTATTTAGTTATACATTGGAAAACAGGTAAATTTCAATTATAGGAAACAAGATCCTTGTTTGTGAGAAGACTGGGCAGCAAAGCATGCTGGGAAGAAGGATGTGAGGGAAATGAAACCTAATACAGGATAATTTATCAATAAAGCTAATAAGTGAAACCTAACAAAAGACACCTTGGGGTTTATTTATTTAGTTATACATTGGAAAACAGGTAAATTTCAATTATAGGAAACAGGATCGTTGTTTGTGAGAAGAATGGGCTGCAAAGCATGCTGGGAAGAAGGATGTGAGGGAAATGAAACCTTATAAAGGATAATTTATCAATAAAGCTAATAAGTGAAACCTAACAAAAGACACCTTGGGGTTTATTTATTTAGTTATACATTGGAAAACAGGTAAATTTCAATTATAGGAAACAAGATCCTTGTTTGTGAGAAGAATGGGCTGCAAAGCATGCTGGGAAGAAGGATGTGAGGGAAATGAAACCTTATAAAGGATAATTTATCAATAAAGCTAATAAGTGAAACCTAACAAAAGACACCTTGGGGTTTATTTATTTAGTTATACATTGGAAAACAGGTAAATTTCAATTATAGGAAACAGGATCCTTGTTTGTGAGAAGAATGGGCTGCAAAGCATGCTGGGAAGAAGGATGTGAGGGAAATGAAACCTTATAAAGGATAATTTATCAATAAAGCTAATAAGTGAAACCTAACAAAAGACACCTTGGGGTTTGTTTATTTATTTAGTTATACATTGGAAAACAGGTAAATTTCAATTATAGGAAACAGGATCCTTGTTTGTGAGAAGAATGGGCAGCAAAGCATGCTGGGAAGAAGGATGTGAGGGAAATCAAACTTAATAAAGGATAATTTATCAATAAACTAATAAGTGAAACCTAAAAAAGGACACCTTGGGGTGTATTTATTTAGTTATACATTGGAAAACAGGTAAATTTCAATTATAGGTATTGTAGCATGGGGCTAATGAATTCAACAAGTGATTTCAGCTCTCTGACATAGTCAGGCAGGAGACAGCGTCTTCATATAACAACTTCTTTATTCAGGCAAACAAGACAAGACTGAGGGAACTGAGGGTAGGAGGTTACATTTATAGGGGAGAGAGAGACTGGCAAGAAAAGATACATTTTGGAGGGAACCATCTCCAGCAATCACACAGCAGCTTTTTGGTGGGAACCAATAAAGCTGAGGATCCAAATGCAGCAGCTTGAATGAACCAATAGTAGCTGTTCCTTCTGGAACAGGAATGCAGCTACTTTACAGACAATAGTCATACAGATATGATAACCTTTGAATCAATACACAACAGGCATTAGTTCGCCTGTCTTCCCAGGTGATGTGTAGAATTTTTCGGAGACACCGTTGATGGAATCTTTCGAGGAGTTGATGGCGTTTATAAGAAACTAGTGAATTGAAGCCCGTTGAGATAACGGGCGCTAGCCCGGCAGCACGCGCGCGCGCCTTGCGGGGTGGGGGGCACAGCCGCGGCTGCGTTCCTGCCGCCGCGGAGGGAGGAGGCTGAGCGCGGGGAAACCGGGGAGCCCCCCAACCCCGGACGCCCCCTCAGAGGCCGGCACCGCTGCGCGCGCGCAGCTCCCTCCCCCGCCGTGGCCTCTCCCTCGGTGGCCGAGCGCAGCCTGCAGTAGGCGCGGCTCCCGTAGGGCCGAGCAAGCGCTGGCCCGCAGCGGCCGCCATAGGCAGCGGGAGCGGCGCGGCGGCGGGAGTCTCCATAGGCGGGCGGCGGCGGCGGCAGCCCCGGCAATGGCGGCGGCGCAGTTTTAGCCCGGCCGGAAGTGTCTCTGCGTTGTCCCGCCCCCCATTCTCCGCCCCCTCCAATCCCTGCGTCCCGTCTGTGCCTCACTTCCGTGACACACAGAAAATTGCAGGTGGACGCAGGGACACTTGACGATTATAATATAGGATGCGCTAAGAGGAAGGCACGCTTGGCAAACCCTCTCCAATGAGCCAGTGCGGTGTAGTGGTTAAGAGCAGTAGACTCGTATTCTGTGTGAACCGGGTTCACTTCCCCGCTCCTCCACATGCAGCTGCTGGGTGACCTTGGGCTAGTCCCACTTCTCTGAAGTCTCTCAGGCCCACTCACCTCACAGAGTGTTTGTTGTGGGGGGGGAGGAAGGGAAAGGAGAATGTGAGCCGCTTTGAGACTCCTTCGGGGAGTGATAAAGCGGGATATCAAATGCAAACTCTTCTTCTTCTCCTCCTCCATGATCAACTCCTGCCCAGAAACCCATGTCCCCACTGTGGAAGGATGTGTGGATCCAACCTCTGCTTACAAACCTCCAAGGAAGGAGAGTCCGCCACCTCCCGAGGGAGACCGTTCCACTGTCAAACGGCTCTTACTGTCAGGAAGTTCTTCCTGATGTTGAGTCGGAATCTCCTTTCTTGAAGCAATGAGTTCGAGTCCTACCCTCCAGAGCAGGACAAAACCAACTTGTTCCCTCTTCCGTGTGACAGCCCTTGAGATGTTTGAAGATGGCTCTCCTATCTCCTCTCAGTCTCCTCTTCTCCAGGCTGAACATACCCAGCTCCTTCGACCGTTCCTCATCAGGCTTGGTTTCCAGACCCTTGATCATCTCGGTCGCCCTCCTCTGCACACCTTCCAGCTTGTCAACATTCTTCTTAAATTGCGGTGCCCAGAATTGGACACAGCATTCCAGGTGTGGTCTGAACAATGGAGAACAGAGTGGTACTATGACTTCCCTTGGTCTGGACCATGGGAAGGCAAACTAAGGCCCGGGGACCGGATCTGGCCCAATCGCCTTCTAAATCCGGCCCGCGGACGGTCCGGGAATCAGAGTGTTTTTACATGAGTAGAATGTGTCCTTTTATTTAAAATGCATCTCTGGGTTATTTGTGGGGCCTGCCTGGTGTTTTTACATGAGCAGGACCGGTGCTAGGGATTTTGGCGCCCTAGGCGAGGGGGCGGGCCACGTTACGTCATTGCGCATGACGTACCGTGCCCTGCCCCCTGCCCGGCCGGGCGCCTCGCGTCGCCGTGGTTTTCGCCGCTGGTTGGGGCAGCACCGGGAGGCGGCGGGGGGCGAGGGGCATGCTGGCTAGCGCCCCCCCTCCATTTTGGCACCCTCGCTGCCGCGGTTTTCGCCCTAAGCTGCTTGCTCCGCCGCTGGTTGGGGCGGCATCGGGCGGGTGGCGGCATGGGGGGGGCAGGCTGCCCAGCGCCCCCCTCCATTTTGGCGCCCTAGGCAACTGCCTAGTCCGCCTTAATGGATGCGCCGGCCCTATACATGAGTAGAATGTGTGCTTTTATTTGAAATGCATCCCTGGGTTATTTGTGGGGCACAGCAATTCGTTCATTCCCCCTCTCCCCAATATAGTCCGGCCCCACACCAGGTATGAGGGACAGTGGACCGTCCCCCTGCTGAAAAAAATTGCTGACCCCTGTATAAGACCTTAAAATTCCTATAACAGTTACCAACAGAGGCGTGACAGAAAGCACTTTCGTCCAAGAAACCGACGCCAACCCGTTCCTCTCCCACCACCTGCCCACATTTGTGAGTCAAACCCTCCGCAGCTGCCCTCTCTTTTCTGGCCAGTGTTGGGAGATAAGTGCTCTGCTTTGCTGGAGTGGAATCTGGATGGAACAAGCATGTGACCTGGCTGCCTCTCCGCCGTCACCCGCCTACTCCAGCTACCAGGCCTATCGCTTCATCACTTTGTAAATGTCAGCAACTCGCTCACGTGTGCTTTCGTTATTTCTCTCTCGGTGTGTGTGTGGGGGGGTTAACTTTCCAAAATAGGCCTTGCTGCTCTGAAAGCAGAGATAGATGTGCGGAAGCCCAGCCTGTGCCGGAATGTGGCAAAGAAATTCCGGCTGCTGTCCAGCCGCATCGCAGGTCAAGGTTCGGATCTGAGCTTTTTTTTGCTTTTCGGTAGCTCCCGGATGACCCAGGTGGAATTTTCAAAACCACGTTTTGAAAAATACATCGAATTTTGCATAGCTCACTGCCGCCATCTAGTGTCACATTTGTATATTGCACATCACATTTAAAACATTTTACTTGCAGCTGTATAGCTGAGTTCCCATTTACTGAGCAAGCATCTCCTCCTGTTTCATACCATCCAATGTTTCTCCAATGAAAATAGGGACGTCCTATTAATATTAATATATTAATAAATTAACATATCAATATATCAGTAAATTACTATATCAATATATTAATAAAATAATATAGGAATATATCAATATATCAATATCAATGTAATATTATATTAATGAAGAAGAAAAAGAAGAAGAGTTTGGATTTGATATCCCACTTTATCACTACCCGAAGGAGTCTCAAAGCGGCTACCATTCTCCTTTCCCTTCCTCCCCCACAACAAACACTCTGTGGGGCGAGTGGGGCTGAGAGACTTCAGAGAAGTGGGACTAGCCCAAGGTCACCCAGCAGCTGCATGTGGAGGAGCGGGGAAGCGAACCCGGTTCACCAGATTACGAGTCCCCCGCTCTTAACCAGTACACCACACTGGCTCTCAATATTGCTATATTGATATTAATATTATACACCACCCATCTGACTGGGTTGCCCCAGCCACTCTGGGCAACTTCCAGCATGGATAAAAACATGCTGTTCTTTAGTCGTTTAGTCGTGTCCGACTCTTCGTGACCCCATGGACCAGAGCACACCAGGCACTCCTGTCTTCCACTGCCTATCTATCTATCTATCTATCTATCATCTATCTATCATCTATCTGCCTGTTGTTGTTGTTTAGTCATTTAGTCGTGTCCGACTCTTCGTGACCCCATGGACCAGAGCACACCAGGCACTCCTGTCTTCCACTGCTATATGGTAATCGATGGACCTAATAGGTATCTCGAGCCATTTGCTCATAACAAACAGGAGCCTACACAACACAAAACACTCTCGCTTTATGTAGGCTTTATTTTGTTTTTTATCTTATATTTTGGAAATGTACATCCAGGGGAGACATCCAACTTTTGGAGCAATGTTTTATCCACCCTGCTCTGTGAGGTCACCCTGTTAGCAGCGATTGAGCTTCCCATTCCTGGTTCCTAGGAAATTGGGGAACGTGAGCTGCAGGTTCGCCTCCCTGTTCTAAAAAGCAGGTGTCTTCCCCCCCCCATAGGATCCTGGGAATTGTAGTTTGTTAGGGGTTCTGGGATCTGTAGGTCTGTGAGACCCTGTGGCCTGACCCATGGTGGCCTCATCCCAGCACACTTTGACCCCCCCCCCGTTTTATTTTTCTTAATTCAGCTGCCTGACAACCCAGCAGCCTGGCCCTTGTTTGCTGATGTCACAAAGTGCTGATTTTTAGGCAAGCCCTTATAATTGCCCTGCATGGGGGATGCCTGTCAGATGAGAGAGAGCGAGAGAGAGCGAGAGAGCGAGAGAGAGCAAGAGAGCAAGAGAGAGCGAGAGAGAGAGAGGGAGAGCAAGAGAGAGAGAGAGAGCAAGAGAGAGAGCGAGAGACAGCGATAGAGCGAGAGAGAGAGAGAGAGAGAGACAGCGATAGAGCGAGAGAAAGAGAGAAAGAGAGAGAGAGAGAGAGAGAGAGAGAGAGCAAGAGAGCGAGAGCGAGCGAGAGAGAACGAGAGAGCGAGAGAGCAAGAGAGAGAGAGAGAGAGCAAGAGAGAGAGAGAGAGAGAGAACAAGAGAGCGAGAGAGAGCAAGAGAGAGCAAGAGAGCAAGAGAGCGAGAGAGAGCAAGAGAGCAAGAGAGAGCGAGAGAGAGAGAGGGAGAGCAAGAGAGAGAGAGAGAGCAAGAGAGAGAGAGACAGCGATAGAGCGAGAGAGAGAGAGCGAGAGAGAGCGATGAGAGCGAAAGAGAGCAAGAGAGCAAGAGAGCGAGAGAGAGCGAGAGAGAGCGAGAGAGAGCAAGAGAGAGAGAGCAAGAGAGCAAGAGAGCGAGAGAGATCGAGAGAGAGCAAGAGAGAGCGAGAGAGAGCAAGAGAGAGCGAGAGAGAGCAAGAGAGCGAGAGAGAGCGAGAGAGAGCGAGAGGGAGCAAGAGAGAGCGAGAGAGAGCAAGAGAGCAAGAGAGAGAGAGAGAGAGAGAGAGCAAGAGAGCAAGAGAGAGAGCGAGAGAGCGAGAGAGAGCGAGTGAGAGCGAGAGAGAGCAAGAGAGCAAGAGAGAGAGAGAGAGAGAGAGAGCAAGAGAGCGAGAGAGAGCAAGAGAGAGCAAGAGAGAGCGAGAGAGAGCGAGAGAGACCAAGAGAGCGAGAGAGCGAGAGAGAGCGAGAGAACGAGAGAGAGAGCAAGAGAGAGCGAGAGAGCAAGAAAGAGAGCGAGAGAGCAAGAAAGAGAGCGAGAGAGAACGAGAGAGCAAGAGAGCGAGAGAGAGCAAGAGAGCAAGAGAGAGAGAGAGAGAGAGAGAGCGAGAGAGAGCAAGAGAGAGCAAGAGAGCAAGAGAGCAAGAGCGAGAGAGCAAGAAAGAGAGCGAGAGAGCGAGAGAGAGCAAGAGAGCAACAGAGCAAGAGAGCGAGAGAGAGCGAGAGAGAGCAAGAGAGCGAGAGAGAGCAAGAGAGAGAGAGAGAGAGAGAGAGAGAGAGAGAGAGCGATAGAGAGCGATAGAGCGAGAGAGCGAGTGAGAGCGAAAGAGAGAGAGAGAAAGAAAGAGAGAGAAAATGAATGCTGCAGGTAGGAGGCAGCATTAATTAATAATAATAATTATTATTATTACCGGTATTATTATTATTATTATTATTATTATTATTATTATTATCATCCTGATGCCTGAGTGTCAGACAATGGGCCATTTCCCTCACAAAGTACCCACCACCTAAAATGGATTTGGCCCCAGGGGCATAGGAAGTGGGGGGTGAAGGGAGCGGGCCGCCCCAGGTTCCATCATGGAGGGGGTGACAAATTATCAAGGAACAATTACTGCCCTACTAGGGTGGCTCATAAAAAACTTTTTTTAAAAAATGCCTGCTCCAAAGGTCTTATCTTACTACACTAGGGATTATATAGCTATATATGAAATTTCATGCATATCAGTTAATATCTTGACCCTCCTCCACGAAAATAGCTGTTTACTTGGCCGTTTTCCTATGTGGTGGTGGCTGAAATTTCAATTCAGTGGAGCACTTACTGCTCCTAACCCTGTGGAAAGCCATCTAATTAGACTTTAATTTGATTTTGACACTTTTTTAGGGGGTAATTTAATTATTGTTTGATTTTATACCCATGTTATGTATCTGATGTTAGCCGCCCTGAGCCCGACTTCAGCCGGGGAGGGCGGGATATAAATAAAAGTTTATTGTTACTTATTATTATTCCTTTGTAAGAAAATAGGAAAGAACGTAAAACCATTTTTGCAGGCCAAAAAAGAAAATAAACATAAAAATCAATGTGTGTGGGGGGGGGGGGTGACAATACATTTTCCGCACCGGGTACCACCTGACCTTCCTACGCCTCTGTTTGGCCCCTGCCCGGCCAGGGCAGGAAACCACAAACACTTTGGGTTTTCTGAAATGTGTGTCTGGGAGGGGTCCAAGGAGGGGTGGCACAGGTGTCTGAATTCGCAGGTTACCCCCCCGACCCCTCCCAATTTGTGATGTAGTCCTGATGTATCTGTGATGTAGGTATGATGTATCTGGGGTGGGGGTCTTGGGTTACACCCCTTCTGTGATGTTTGGATGATGTTTCTGGGGGTGGGCCTGGACTCCAGGAGGGATTTTTGAAATGTCTTTATAAGGATAGTCAGCCCTTCGTTCCGGGTCCTTCCCTGCTCTCCTGTGGGGGGGGGGGGCAAACACCCTGTTGCAACAGCGAGAATAAAGACTTTGCTTCTCAATCTTCTCTGGTTGGCCTCTGTTATATTCTCCTACCCAGGGGCGTAGCAAGGGGGGATGGGGGGGCGGGCCGCCCCGGGTGCCACCCTGGGGAGGGTGACAAATTGGGTGCTTAAAAAAATATATATTTTTAAAAAATTTCTTAAGGCTATTTTCGGCAATGCCGGGGTGGAGCCGCAGGGGCGGCCAGCGAGGAGCGGTGTCACCTCCCCCCCCCCACTGGCTGCCCCTGCGGCTTCACCCCGGCAACGCTGAAAATAGCCCCCCCTTCCAGCGGCTTTTCCCGCCGCTGGCTGGCTTGCGGAGCCGGGGCAGGGAGAGGGGCGGGGCGGGCCAGCGTGGAGGGGTGAACGGGCGCTAGATTATATGTGATGGGTGAGGCAGGCACTCTGCACACAGCCAGAGGCGAAAAGCGGAAACGGTGGCCGAGGCAGCCCTTCATCCAGGGGCGTAGCAACGGGGGGGCGGGGGGCGGGCCGCCTGGGTTCCACCCCAGAGGGGGGTGACACTTTTAAAAAAAATTTTTTTTTTGAAAAAAAAAGTTTTTTAATTGTTTTTAAAAATTGTAACTTCATTGAAAAAAGAGACAATAGACACACACACAACCCCCACACCTCACAAAGTGGCACCATCAGAGGGGACGACGACACTTTTTAATTTTTAATTTTTATAATTTTTAATTGTTTTTAATTATTTTTTTATTTTAACTTTATTGAGAAAAAGAGAAATAATACACACACACACACACAAACAACCCACCTCACCTCACAAAGTGGCACCATCAAATAGGGGTGACACTTTTTAATTTTTTTTAATTTTTTAAATTATTTTTTATTTTAACTTTATTGGAAAAAAGAGATCACACACACACACACACACACACACACACACACAAAACCCCCACACCTCACAAAGTGGCACCATCAGAGGGGGGTGACACTTTTAAATTTTTTTAAAAATTTTTTGAAATTAAAGTGATTGGGGGGGGTGACAAAAAAAATTCCGCCCCGGGTACCACCTGGGCTTGCTACGCCTCTGCGCTTCATCCTCACCGCGGCCGTAGCCTTGCGTGTGCTTGGCGAAACTCCTGACGACGGCCTCGACGGCCTCCCTCAGCACGGCGGGCGGACCCGTCGCCGCGGCTCCCGGGGGGCTGGATCCGGCTGTCACGGCCGGAAAGAGCGACAGCGCGAGTGGCGGCGGCGGCAGCGGCGGCGGGGGAGCCGAGGCGGCCGCCAGGGACACTCCCGCCGTCACGCCAGGCCGCAGGGAGCGTAGCGTGCCTCCAACGCCCGGCTGCAGCCGCTGCACGCGCAGCGACTCCATCATCATGGCGAGGGCGGCGGCGGCGGCCTGTCGAGGGACTGTGGGGCGAAAGAAACGCTCGGCCCCCATCCCCTCATGCCAAAGTGTCCGTCACCTTCCCCGGCAGAGGAGGAGGAGGCAGGAGGAGGCAGAACAGAGGCCGCTGGGGGGTGGAGAGGGGCTCCCTCCCCCTTCTTCCTTTCCCCCGGGGGCGGCTGTAGCGGCGGCGGCAGCGGCTTATTTTCCCCCGGGGGCGGCTGTAGCGGCGGCGGTAGCGGTGGCGAGGATGGGGCGGCCCTCTGCGTCCGTGCGATGCGGCGGCGCTGGCGCAACTGGCAACGCGCGTGCGCCGCCGCTGCCTCGCGGACACGCCCCCCTCTCCGCCCGCTCCAATCCCTGCGTCCGTGTGGGACACGGACATGCGCAGTAGCGCACTTCCGTGACACACGGAAAGTTGGACACAGGGACACAGCCACTTTATTATATAGGACTAGTGAATTGAAGCCCGTTGAGATAACGGACGCTAGCCCGGCAGCACACGCGCGCGCCTTGCGGGGCGGGGGGCACAGTCGCGGCTCCTCACTCCCCCCCCGCTCGGACCGCCGCGGAGGGAGGAGGCTGAGCGCGGGGAAACCGGGGAGCCTCTCAACCCCGGACGCCCCCTCGGAGGCCGGCACCGTCGCGCGCGCCCAGCTCCCTCACCGGCTCCGGGCGCTCAGGAGAAGAGCCGGGCAGGAGGGAGGGCGGGCGGGGGCGTTCCTCCTCCTCCTCCTCCACCCCTTTGCGGAGAGGCCTCAGGCCGGGCGAAGGAGGAGGAGGCCTGAAGGGGAAAGGCGGCGACGGAGCGCCTCAGCCCTGGGGGAGCCCTTTCACCTCCGCGCTCGGCTTCTGGTGGGCGGCAGCAGGAGGCTCTGCCGCGTCAAAGTCTTGGAGAGCTGCGCTCCAACAACGGAAGGGCGGCAGGAGGGGGGTGGGGGAAGCGGCGCTCTGCGCCGCTGCCCCCGCTCTTTGCTTTGTCCGCTGCAGATGTGCGGCAGTGCGGCAAGCAAAGAGGAAGCCGGAGACAGCGGCGGAGGCAGCGGAAAGGTCCGCTGAAGATGGCTGACAGCAGGAGGCTGCACTTTGCGCCGCTGCCCCCGCTCCTATTGGTCTGCGTCCTCCAATCCTTGTGTCACTGGAACGCACGCGCACTTGCGAATTCCTGTGACACACGGGAAGTAGTACGTACGGACACAGGCTCTTTATTATATAGGATGATAGCCGCCCTGAGCCCGACTTCAGCCGGGGAGGGCGGGATATAAATAAAACTTCATTATTACTTATTATTATTCCTTTGTAAGAAAATAGGAAATAACGTAAAGCCATTTTTGCAGGCCAAAAATAAAATAAAAATAAAAATCAATGTGTGTGGGGGGGGGGGCAGGTGACAAAACATTTTCCGCACCGGGTACCACCTGACCTTCCTACGCCTCTGTTTGGCCCCTGCCCGGCCCGGCCAGGGCAGGAAACCACAAACACTTTGGGTTTTCTGAAATGTGTGTCTGGGAGGGGTTCAAGGAGGGATGGCACAGGTGTCAGAATTCGCAGGTTACCCCCCTGACCCCTCCCAATTTGTGATGTAGTCCTGATGTATCTGTGATGTAGGTATGATGTATCTGGGGTGGTGGTCTTGGGTTACACCCCTTCTGTGATGTTTGGATGATGTTTCTGGGGGTGGGCCTGGACTCCAGGAGGGATTTTTGAAATTTCTTTATATGTCAGCCCTTCGTTCCAGGTCCTTCCCTGCTCTCCTGGGGGGGGGGCAAACACCCTGTTGCAACAGCGAGAATAAAGACTTTGCTTCTCAATCTTCTCTGGTTGGCCTCTGTTATATTCTCCTACCCAGGGGCATAGCAAGGGGGCAGGGGGGGCGGGCCGCCCCGGGTGCCACCCTGGGGAGGGTGACAAATTGGGTGCTTTAAAAAATTTTTTTAGTTATTTTTATATATATATATATTTTTAAAAAATTTAAGGCTATTTTCGGCAATGCCGGGGTGGAGCCGCAGGGGCGGCCAGCGAGGAGCGGTGTCACCCCCCCCCCGCTGGCCGCCCCTGCGGCTTCACCCCGGCAACGCTGAAAATACCCCCCCCTTCCAGCGGCTTTTCCCGCCGCTGGCTGGCTTGCGGAGCCGGGGCATGGAGAGGGGCGGGGCGGGCCAGCGTGGAGGGGTGACACCCCTCCTCGCTGGCCCGCCCCTCTCCCTGCCCCGACTTGCGCTCCGCCAAAGGGGTGCAGGCAGCGAAGAGGCGGTGGCGGAGGGGTGTCACCCCATCGCTACTCACCTTGGCTCTCCCCTCGCCCCTGCAGGCGGCGGGAGAGGCGAGCAGCGATGGGGTGACACGCACATTTCTCCCCGCTGCAGGGGCGAGGGGAGAGCCGAGGCGAGCAGCGATGGGGTGACACCCCTCCGCCGCCGCCTCCTCGCTCCCCGCCCCGGCAGCGGGGAGAAATGAGCTTTAAAAAAGAGCAAAGCCAGGGCAAGTTTGCCTTGCCTTTGCTCTTTTTAAAAGGGCTTTTCTGCCTGCTGCCGGGGCGGGGAGCGAGGAGGCGGCGGCGGAGGGGTGTCACCCCATCGCTGCTCGCCTCGGCTCTCCCCTCGCCTCTGTAGGCGGCTCCGCCCGGCGCCCGGCGGGGAAGCGCTTTTATAAAGAGCACGCTCCCCCCCGCTGCAGGGGCGGAGCCGCAGTAACGTTGAGTCGTGACGTCACGACGCAACGTCGCGACGCCCCGCCCCCAGGGGGATGCCTCCTCTGCTGGCCGCCCCGGGTAGCGAGGAGGCTTCCTACGCCCCTGCTCCTACCGATGGAGAACCAACAAAGGGCTCTTGTATACCCCATAAGGGAATAAGGGCAGATTTTTGTTTATTGCTGCAGAAGAAGAGAAAAGAAGGCCTCAAGGTTTTAGAAGATGTTTGGGAATGGACTGCAGAGAAAAAGGGGGTGGGCTGAAAAAAAAAAGGTTTAATTTAATAGGATTTTTGTCTTTCTGATTTATTGAACCAAAAGGAATGGATATGGTTACCGGCTTAAAGAATTACCATATTTTTCGCTCCATAACGCACACCGGACCATAACGCGCACCCAGTTTTTTGGGGGGGAAAGGGGGAAAGCCCCCCTTTTTGAGGATCAGTTCAAAGTTGTGCATCTTCTTTTGGAAGAAGAAAAGCCCCATTTGCAAAAGGATCAGCTCAAAGTTGTGCTGCTGCTTTTGCAAAGGAGAAAAGACCCATTTGCAAAAGGAGCAGCTCAAAGTTGTGCTGCTGCTTTTGCAAAGAAAAGCCCCATTTGCAAAAGGATCAGCTCAAAGCCCTTTCTACAGTTTCCAAACAGATAATCTAATCAGCCAGTCACATGTGGCTGGGGAAACCAACAGCCTCCTCTGCAGGAAGGGAGCCAGCGACCTTATCTCTCCCCCCGATCTCTTGCTGATCAGCTGTAAAGCGGCAGCCTTTCAACACCCCCTTCTCTCTTTGTAAAAGAAAAAGCTCGATCTTCTTTTGGTCCTTGGACAATTCAGCTCCAGGGACCATGCATTCGCTCCATAATGCGCACAGACTTTTTTAGAAGGAAAAAAGTGCGCGTTATGGAGCAAAAAATACAGTATATGTTTTATGTAGGAGTATGAAGGGGATAATAAGCTAAACATCCCGAGACGAGAGGGAGAAAGGGGTTTAAGAAATTTATATTAAAGTTGGAAATTAGGTTAAAATAAGGGAAGAGGATAGGAGCGTAGGGGGGGGAACAGAAGTAGTAAATAATAATAATAATAATAATTTTTATTTATACCCCGCCCTCCCCAGTCAAGACCGGGCTCAGGGCGGCTAACAACAATAAAAATCACAATAAAATACAAAAAGCAATTAGTTAAAATAAGTTAAAACCAGTTTAAAATGCTGATTTGTTTGGCGCCCATTACTAAACCAAGGGGGGGGGGGAACCATCGAGCTTAAGAGTCCGACCCAAAGGCTAGGCGGAACAACTCTGTCTTGCAGGCCCTGCGGAAAGATGTCAAATCCCGCAGGGCCCTGGTCTCTTGTGACAGAGCGTTCCACCAGGTTGGGGCCAGAACTGAAAAATAATAGATGCCGAGGGTAGAAAAAGATCTGTTTTAAGCAAATGGATTTGGGAAATACTAGGATTGGTGTTTTTTTTAATTTATATGTATGTAACTGTTAGAAAAGAATGACAATGAATCCAATAGAGGGGGGTTTGAGGAAGTCAATCGAAAGATGAAACAGAGGAAGGTATGATTGCCTGGCACACAGCAATGATGTTAAAAATATATGTAAGGTTAAATGCAGCGGCGTAGCAAGGGGAGCAGGGGGGGCGGTCCGCCCCGGGTGCCACTTGGGGAGGGGGTGACAGTTGGGCTGGCCCCGCCCTGCGCAGGGCCCGCCCGCCCGCGCCGCTGCTGCTCCCGCAGCACCCTTGCAAGCCGCCGCGCCAAAAGCAGCAGCGGCGGGGCACCCCCCCAGCCGCCGCACACGATCGGCGGCTTGGGGGGGGTGCCACCGCCGCTGCTTTTGGTGCGGCGCCTCACAAGGGCGCCGTAGAAGCAGCGGTGCCGGTTTGGATGGAGTGCGCACGCGCGACTTCGCGCGTGCGCACTCCATCCAACCCGGAACTGCTGCTTCTGCGCCCAAAGCAGCAGCAGGGCACCCCTCCTCCAGCCGCCGATCCCGTGCGGTGGCTGGGGGGGTGCCGCCGCCGCTGCTGCACCTGCGGCGCCCTTGGGAAGCGCCGTGCCAAAAGCGGCGGCGGGGCACCCCCTCCCAGCCGCCGCACGGGAACGCGCTGGGGGGGGCGCCGCTGCTTTTGGCGCGGCGCTTCCCAAGGGCGCCGCAGAAAGCGCTTTTTATAAAGGAAAAGCTTCGCTTTCCTTTTTTAAAAGCGCTTTTCTCCCCGCTGCAGGGCGGCGAGCGAGGAGGAGGCAGAGCGGAGGGGGGTCACCCACTGCCCGCCCCTTGCCTTGCCTCTGCGGTTCGCCCGGCAGCGGGGGGGGGGGGAGAGCGCTTTTAAAAAGCTTTTTTTAAAAAGGGCTTTAAAAGCGCTTTAAAAAAAAAGGGCATCCCCCCACGGGGGGCGGAGCTGCAGTGACGGTGCATTGTGATGTCACGATGCCTCGCCCCCAGGGGTGCCTCCAGTCGCACCGCCCCGGGTAGCGAGGAGGCTTCCTCCGCCCCTGGTTCAATGTACTATGATTTGCCATCCCTGTGAGAGAGGGGTATGATTGTTACTTCTCCTGGTGAGAGGGGCGAAGCATGAAAGTTTAACTGATATGTTATACGCTTTAAAAATTGTAAAAACCAATAATTTTTTTGTAAAAAAAAAAAGTTTTTTGTTTATTACAGATAATAATAATAATAATAATAATAATAATAATAATAATAATAAATAATTTATTATTTGTACCCCGCCCATCTGGCCGGATCCCCCCAGCCACTCTGGGCGGCCTCCAACAGATATTAAAATACATTAAACTGTCACAGGTTTAAAACTTCCCTAAATATTACAGATGTGACACAGGGAGGGAACGGAGAAAGGATGGGGTCTCTTGAGTCTCTGGAGTTTAGACTTTGGGATTCCTGGAGATTCTCACCTGTAACCCCTTCCTCTGTTTTTGTTTTCCTTTCCGTCTCCTAGAACGTCAGAGGCTCCTTCGCCGAGAAGAATTGCAAGCGCTGAAAATTGTGGTAGGTTAATTCCATGGGGAATCCATTCCCCACATGTGCAGGGAGGTCGTGGGTCTGACCTGAGTGGTTGGGGGGCTGCAGGCCCGTCTCGCCCCAGCCCCTCGCCCCCCCTCCTTCCAAGCCAGGGGTCAGGCCGGGCAGGAGCAGTGACCATTGGCAGCCAGTGGTGACGTGGGCATGGGCAGCCTGGCAGGGGTGCTTGTTCTGCCCCCCTCCTTCCCTGGGTCAGCTGGCCAGGCACCCTCGCCAGCGCTCAGGCTGCCCCTACAGAGGTTTGGGGGCTTCTCCCCCCGGGGGCCCTATGTCTCCACCGCAGGAGAGCCCTGCCTCCACTGGCTTCCTGCCCATGGGCTGATGCTTGTCTGCTCCATGCCATGCAGGAGAAGGAGGGATGTGGCTGGGGGGAGGCAACAGAGGGAGGAAGATGGGAAGGAAATAATGGAGGATGGGAGTACAATGTCCTTCTTCCTTCGTAGGGCCGTGGCTTGGGTAAGGCCAAACCAGAATCACCCCAGAAGCAGCCCAGCGGTGCAGTCAGCAAGCGGAGGTAAGCTGTGAGCTTCCATGCCAGGGGAAGTGTTTCCCGGGGATCTTGCTAGCTGGAGGAGGGAGGCCTTATTTAGAGATTCCTATGGGGGAGGGTTTCTCTGTGGTCCACTCCCAAGGCAGGACTGTAGCTAGGGAGTGGTGAGGTGGGCCCTCGCCAGGGGCGCAGGCGAGGGGTGGGGAGCAAATTCGGCTCCTCCAACCAATCAGACTAACTGGGTCTGTTTCTTCCTTAGGCGAGAGGCCGGCCAGAATGAAGGGGGAAAGGCTCCCACTTCAAGTAAGTGGAAATACCAATTGAGTGTCGTATATTTTAGGAATGCTTCCTTCCCATGTCCCCCCTCCCTCATGCGCCAGACTGGCGCTAGCATGGCTGGGAGCCAGGCGCTTGCTGATTCCTCCATTTTTCTTTGCAGAGAGGGAGCCTTTCCCCAACATATACTTCATTCTGGCGGAATCCCTGGAGCGACGTGGCAACCATCAGGTACTGGGACAGTAGGAAATAACTTCTTATGGGGGTCATAGGAACACTCTCCCCACCTGTGGCTTCCCCCATGCAATTGCCACACCCTCTTTGAAAGCCACTTCATCCAAGATGCTCTTGTGGGGCATCTGATTCCCCTGGGCTTCCGAAATGGGGCAGTAGTTTTGGGTCCGCCCCAGCCCCTTCTCATAAAATGTCCTGCTTCCTCCACAGGGCCACGCCTCCAGGGATGAGGCTCCATGTCCGGCGCCCGGGAAGAAAGAGAAACCAACCCGGCGGTTCCCAGCCCCTGACCTCCACCTCCGTGCGGGCATGGCTCCTTCCCGGCCCGACTTGGCGCAGAAGCAGCAGCCAAGGTTTCCTCCTTTAAGATCGAAAGTTGTTCCGGAGACCTTGGCTGCTGCTTCTGCGCCAAGCCGGCCGGGACACTACGAAGCTGCCCGTGCGGAGGTGGACCGAGATCTGTGGAATCTCATCAAAACAGGTAGGAGGAAATGCCCCCTTCCCAGGTCCCGCACCCTCCTGGCCCAGACTGGGTCTAGCCTGGTTGGGAGCCAGGCGCCTGCTGATGTCTCTGTTTGTTTTGCAGCTAGGGAAAGGTCGAGGCTGGGAGCCGCCGCATCCCGGGGGGGAATGGAGCCCAGAAGAGGGCCTCTCGCCTCAAAGGTAACGGGACAGGGGGAAGGAGGGGGGCCTTAGGAAACCCACAAGGAGGCCTTGCAGGATGAGGCCAAGGGCCCGTCTGGTCCAGCCGCCTCTTCTCCCAGAGCCCAAGAGCCCTTTGCCCACCTGGGACTTCCTGCAACGGCCTGTGACAAAGATTCCTTCTTTCTTGCAGGAACATCTCACTGTTCCTGCACCGCTGTGGCTGCTAAGACCCCCCACCCAAATGTGACAGGTAAGAGGAAGGGGGAAATTGCATGGTCCGTCCCGCTAGGACTCCAGATTACTTCCAGGAATTCGGGATTGCTGAGGGTTGGATTCCCTCCCTGCAAATTGGCTGGGAGCGCGCCGGGTTTCCTGCCCCGGCAGCCCCAAATTCCCGGTGGAACCGGAGGCACCTTTGTGGTCGCCAAAATTGTTGTAGGAATTTAGGGGACGTTTCCAGCTAAACGGGTCCGATTCCGGGTGGAATCCCCAAACCCCAGCAGGACGTTGTTTGAAACCCCTGCTGCCGAAAAAACAGAGAACGGACCAGCGTTCTAGTGAGAAGCAAAGCGGCTGCTAAGCCTAACCAGTTTATTTATGCATATAACTGTTAGCAACAGGGTTCCTCTCACGCCGCAGACACAGGTGCGGTGAGAGCGATTTACAGCGGTTGAATAGGTACCAGGAAGGGAGGAGATCCTTTGGGCGGGTCGTGTATGGGTGGTAGAAGTTCTCCAGGTGGCTGTTGTTTATGTTAATGTCTTTTCCCTTTATTTGCAGGTTCCCTGGAGGCATATGGGGGTCACCTGTCAGACTCCGTGGGGACCTCTCCCCAGCTGACCGCTCACAGAGACACTCCGAAACATCAAGTGTTAAAGGCTTTTAACTTGAGTGATCGTTTTGGGCCATTCCATTGTCACGGGTGGGACACTTGGGCCATGTTTTTTGGTATTCACACATGTGTAACAATGTAAATATACATAAAAATTAACAACCAAAATGTAAACTATGTTCTTAATAAAATACTGAACATTTTACTAATTTTTATTATTTTTATGGATATTTTTGACAATTTTATTAAATGTTAAAGTATTGTCACGAGTGGGACAAAAAAAGGACACGGAGCTTGAAATAAGTTTGATTTATGGAAAAACTCTGTGAGTTGGGAGGGGAATCAATGATAAACTCAGCATATCTGTTTAAATCAATGTTTATTGGTTACAACTAGGCAACCAGAAATTAAGTTTAAGAAATTTAACGATACAAAATTAAGGAAAAAATGCTGTCACGGGTGAGACAATAATCAGAAAACCTTTAACTTGAACACTTCTGTGAAGGCTACGTGGGTGGACTTTTGGAAAAGAAGGTCCATAAACTAAACTTCTTTTGTCTTTAGCTTTAAAAAAAATGGTTAGACTGCACATTTGGAATCTGTTTAGGTAATGAAACTATAAGTAAAAGAAGTATATTTTCAAAATAACAGGTTCATTTTCATGGAATGGCCCTTTTACAACGCGGAGCGCATCATAAAAAAGTCTCGCTGATCACTTTCAGTTTCCCCGAAAGGCCCCTGCCTTTTCTCCTGCCCGGAAATGCATCTAGGCAGACGGAAACACCTTGTTTCCCCAGCTACGGAGGGATGGCTCTGCCTGGCTGTCTGAAGCCTATTCCCCACCTCTCCTTCGCTGCTGGGGCCGGAAGGGGAACTGGATGAATCCGTTGTTAAAATGGGAGGGGGCTCTCGATAGCTGCTTAACGCAGGACTGGAGCAGCGCTGCAGCCCCCTGACATCACCCGATGGGATTTCCGAGGTGCAAGGGCGTGTGATTCTCCCCTTGACTAGATTTGCTTAATAAAGCTTTATTTTTGGATCGGGGTGTCTGTGTGTGCTTATGTAAAACCTGTGTTGCAGATGAGAAGAAGAAGATGTCTTTATTCGGCTATGAGCCCAGAACAGAAAAAATAAAACACATTCAGATTACAAAAGCAAACACATTATGGACACCGACACAGCAATTAAAAGACTAATACACCCATTCTCCTCAATTTTACGGACAAAAATGATGAAGATAATATTACAAGGCCGTTTAAGTTAAAATTATTGAATAATATAATATCAATATTCTTGAAGTGTTCCATGGCTTCTTTTATATGAGATAACTGAAATCAAAAATCTAGCAACCTGTAATGTTCTTTGGGGGATCGTATCTTGCAACAAGCAAGCCAATTGTGTTTCAGAAGGATTTTCAGCAATTTCCAATATAACTGGGTTCAAAATCCTGGTCCGGGGTAAAATGTATAATGGGCATTTAAATAATATGATGGAGCGACTCTATTGATTTGTTGTCGCACGTACATAAAACTGAAATTTTGCCATTTGAAAACCTATGGCTCAGTACATTTGATGGAAAAGCGTTAAATCTAGTTGCAGATGACAATTGGTAACACTTAACTTGAGTTTTCCCAGTAGTAATGTACGGAAGTGAGAGCTGGACCATAAAGAAGGTTGATCGCCGAAGAATTGATGCTTTTGAATTATGGTGCTGGAGGAGACTCTTGAGAGTCCCATGGACTGCAAGAAGATCAAACCTATCCATTCTTAAAGAAATCAGCCCTGAGTGCTCATTAGAAGGACAGATCCTGAAGTTGAGGCTCCAGTACTTTGGCCACCTCATGAGAAGAGAAGACTCCCTAGAAAAGACCCTGATGTTGGGAAAGATTGAGGGCACAAGGAGAAGGGGACGACAGAGGATGAGATGGTTGGACAGTGTTCTCGAAGCTACTAACATGAGTTTGGCCAAACTGCGAGAGGCAGTGAAGGATAGGCGTGCCTGGCGTGCTCTGGTCCATGGGGTCACGAAGAGTCGGACACGACTGAACGACTGAACAACAACAACAACTTGAGATACAAAAAGTTACAAAGGCGAGGCATACATCCCAAGGTTACAGTGTACAAAAGATACATACAGTTCACATGACAAGTGGATAATAAAGGAGTATTTGAGATCCAGGATTTTATTTGTTTTCCATTTATTTCTGGGTGGGGATAAGCATAGATCTTCGCTTGACCGCTGTTCCCTGAGAGACGTTATCAGTTGTTACCAGAGATTACAATGGTCACATTATGATTTTATATAGCTTAAAGAAAGCGCCTCTGCAGAAGAGGTTCACATTTTTACCTGGGAAAGGTGTGGTACTTGTGCAATGTAAGTACATATGATCACTCACATATGGGCATGGAACGTTGTGTCCAAATTTGAACGGAATCAATCAAGGAGTTACAGAGAAAGGCAATTGTTAACAAACATCCAACTTGAACAATTTTATGTATATAGATGTTTACACTGCAATGTAAAGGACCCATGACCATTAGGTCCAGTCGTGACTGACTCTGGGGTTGCGGCGCTCATCTCGCATTATTTGCCGAGGGAGCCGGCGTACAGCTTCCAGGTCATGTGGCCAGCATGACAAAGCCACTTCTGGCGAACCAGAGCAGCGCACGGAAACGCCGTTTACCTTCCCGCCGGAGCGGTACCTATTTATCTACTTGCACTTTGACGTGCTTTCAAACAGCTAGGTGGGCAGGAGCAGGGACCAAGGAACGGGAGCTCACCCCATCGCAGGGATTCGAACCGCCAACCTTCTGATAGGCAAGCCCTAGGCTCTGTGCTTTAACCCACAGCGCCACCCGCGTCCCACTGCAATGTAGTCGAAGCAAAATTCCAAGTATGTTGGAAAATGTGCTTGGCCAATAAAATTATTCCTATTCCTATTCCTTCCTATTCCTACACCACACTGGAGCATAGCTGTCAACCCTCCCTTTTTTTGCGGGAAACTCCCTTATTCCAATGCCGTTTCCCGCTGCTATCCCGGATTGTTGCTATCCCTTAAATTCCCCGGATTCCAAAGGAAGCAGCTCCTCTCCCTCCCTGCTGGCCAGGGAGGTTCCTCAGCTGCGTTGCTCGGCTGCCAATAAGGAGTCTGAGACCGACTGGGGGCGGAGCTTGCATGCCTTGTGCAGCCAGACCCTCACGCCCAACCAGACAGACAGCCTGCCTGCCGTCTACGCGCTCGCTCTTTCGCTCACCCGTTCGCGCGCAGCCTCTGGAGCGCAGGGTGGCAAGGCTACTTGGTGCCATTGCACCGCCCTCGCGGCATCCCTTATTTTCAAATCCGAAAGTTTGGAAAAATCCCTGATTTTCAAATCCGAAAGTTGACAGCTATGCACTGGTCAGGAAGGAAAGGGGCACAGCTGGCTGGCGGGGACCCGCAGCAGCGTCACTTCACAATCCCAACGTTTTCCCTGCAGACGCTGCCTGGCTTTTCTCAATCCAACCTTCCTCATTCTTTCCCTTTGATACTCCCAATCTCCGGGACAGGGAATAGTCAGAAATGGCTGCCCTGACATCAACACCCTGAATTATTACATTGGCACCTTTTGAAATACGGAGTTTGAATTGCGATGGTTATTGCCTTATTACCGGGCCGCAACGGAACAGATTTGCTCATCCGTACCGTTGACTCACACACTTATGATGTCATTCTTCTCTCTTTCTCTCCCTCCCCCGGACAACAAGATGGCAGCCAGAGCAGATCTAAAAATAGACAGATCTAATTTTAATGAAGGGTGTTACGAATGTCCTTTGTAGTGAGTGACAGGCCGACGACACCACACACATCTACCAAGTTGTGCTGGTCCCGTGGGTTAGCCGAAAGGCGAGGTCCAAGTCCGGTCCGTGGTCAGAGGTGCAACATAGAGGCAGTCCGTAGTAACTGAAGCTGGGTGCAGGGCAGGGAGTCAGGCAAAGTCGGGAACAGGTAGGCAAGCAGGGAACCAGGGCGGGTCAGGAGCTCAGGCAGGAAAGCAAGACAGGTTTCAAGCAGGAACTGCTATCCAACAATGTTGCTCCTGCAACTTGGGGCTGGGGCTGGCCGGCTCTTATCTGCCCGAGGCATAGGGCGGCCCTGATCCTCTGGGGACTCGCCTCTCCTGGCTTGGAGGCGAGCACTCCTCCTGCGGGAACTCAGTTCCCTTCGCCTCTCTGCCCTGAGCCTCTGCAGCTCAGGAGAGGCTGGTGGGCTACCGGACCCAGAGGCAGCCTCAGCTTCCCCTGACAGGGCTGGGAGTGGAGCACCTGCAGGCAATGGGTCCTCCATCCCATCAGGAGCCAGAGCAGACTCAGCAGATGCCTGCACCTGAGGATCCAGCACAGGTGAGGACCCTTCAGACTCAAGCCCCAGCCCCGGCTCTGCTGGTTCTGGAGGCGGGGGATCCTGTGCAGGCTGGGATTCCTCAGGTTCAGCATCTGAGTCTGAATCCCAGGCCATCACACAAGTGTTTGGGGGCAGAGTTGTTCCTTAAACATTAAAAAGAATCATACAATCTTATAGAATCATAGAATCATAGAGTTGGAAGAGACCCCAAGGGCCATCCAGTCCAACCCCCTGCCAAGCAGGAAACACCATCAAAGCATTCCTGACAGGTGGCTGTCAAGCCTCTGCTTAAAGACCTCCAAAGAAGGAGACTCCACCACACTCCTTGGCAGCAAATTCCACTGTCAAACAGCTCTTACTGTCAGGTAGTTCTTCCTAATGTTTAGGTGGAATCTTCTTTCTTGTAGTTTGAATCCATTGCTCCGTGTCCACTTCTCTGGAGCAGCAGAAAACAACCTTTCTCCCTCCTCTAGATGACATCCTTTTATATATTTGAACATGGTAGAACCTGAAAGGCCCTCGATCAACATCCCTGGTGGTGGGTTACGACTTCTTAAGACATGTTACTCAATTCTTATGGTAATTTTAAGGTCTCAAATATAGCACCCCGTCGCGGGGATTCGAAACACCGACCTTCTGATCGGCAAGCCCGAGGCTCCGTGGTTTAACCCACATACAGCTCGATTCTGGCCCTTGCTGTTGACACGCCTGTAAATGGGAAACTTGGCCTCAGTGTGGTATTTTCCATACCCTACACGATTCTCTCTCTCCTGCCTACATCTGGGCGGCATCCTCCAGGGGGCAGAAAAACGTGATGTTTGGGCATCTCCTTCTTGGCCCATGCCGAAGTCTCGAAGATGCTGGCAGAGAGATGCCCCCCAATGGGCAGGGCGGGGGCGCATGTTCCACTCGAGCCTGTCACTTGCCTTTGCGAAAATCCGCCCTGACAACTTGTGGGGAGCAGGGATATGTCTACATGGTGCTCAACACCTCTAAACATTGCCCAGATTGGGAAAGCCACTGCAGCTTTCGTCTTGCATGAGTCTTTCCATTATTCTGCTTGACCGGCTCAGGGCACCAGAGGAGCCACAGGGGAGGAGAAGGAGGAGCCAGAATGAAACCTTTGCTGCTTCTCTGGCTATTTTGGCTGCTAAAGATGCTCCACGGACCCTGTGGAAAGGCAAAATGCCCCTTGAATCTGGTCAGGGATGAAACGGATGCTGGCAGTTACTACCGGCCTGGAGATCTTCTCATTAGGGGGATCGTATCTCCAAAACATCTGCACAAACAAGTTCTATATGTCTTTACACAGACACCCTTCCCCAAGACTGAGGTGTAAATAATCATCCACACATACCCTCCAACATTTCCCCGATGAAAACAAGGACGTCCTATTCCATAATAATAACTTTATTATTTATACCTCACCCATCTGACTGGGTTGCCCCAGCCACTCTGGGTTGCCTCCAACATAGATAAAAACAGAATAAAGCATTAAACATTAAGAAAACTTCCCTATACAGGGCTGCCTTCAAGCATCTCGGGGGTCAGATAACAGCATACCCTCCAACATTTATCTGATGCAAAGAGGGAAATCATGAGCACGGCCTCACAATATTGTTATGAAGATGGAAAGACAAAGGGAGAAGCATAGTCATCAGTTGAAGCTCAATGGAGTTAAGTTGGTACGTTGATGAAAGAAATAAACGATAAAAAGTAAAGAGGTGTCTCAGCAGCAATTATACAGGGTAGAGCCCCTCAGCTACGCCCTAAATCACAAGGTTGCTCTGGTGGACAAAAGTGAGAGAAAACTTGCACACCACATAAACATCTTAAAACGTAATGAAGAAACTATGTTTGCCCCTCTTTCCCTCTTGCACTTTATCATCCCATGATCTCCCCCACATCAGCTTAGATTTTCAGAATGTAGTTGTACACAGCTGGTTCTGGATGTAAGGGATGCTGAAGAAACTCATCTGCAGATGCAGAACATTGAACCCAGTGCCCAGAAGATCAGCATCCAAACAAGGACGGAGATCAATGTGTCCCCAAGATAGCCACCTTCCTATGAAGAATATCTTGAAGCTGTTGTAGCTTCCATTGCCCTCTTCTTATCTTTGACAGCAGGCATCGTGTTGGGAATCTTCATTAAATACAAGGAATCTCCCATAGTGAAAGCCAACAACAGGGACCTCTCCTACATCCTCCATGGATAGAAATGCTTTATGAGCCACTGATAAAGCATTTACGGTATATTAATTAGCCAAGACTGCATCCTACTTAAACTTTCACCACTCCATACAAGTGGAAAGCTGACTAAACTCTCAGTCTTATAGCAATTCAACCTGTAGCATTCCAAGGAAAGGTGCTATATAAATTTAATAAATAAAGATCCCGAGAAAACTGCCTTGTTTGCTTGTTTGTTGAATCTATATACAGTACCGCCCTATACCCAGAGGTCTCAGAACAAAATTAATATATAAAACCAGAAGATATATAATCAAAATAAAAGCAACAGCCCAATAACACCTCCCTAAAAAAGAACCACGTTTTAAAAGGGCAAAGGATGTCAATCAAACCAACCAAAAAGGAACATTTTTGTCTGACGTCCAGAGGTGTATAATGAAGGCACTAGGTGAAGTTCCCTGGGGAGAGCATTCCACAGATGGGGAGCCACTGCAGAGAAGGCCCCATTCTCGTGTTGCCACCCTCCAGACCTCTCAGGGAGGAGGCACATGAAGGAGGGCCTCCGAAGATGATCTCAGGGTCTGGGTAGGATCAGATGGAAAGAGGTGGTCCTTGAGGTTATGTGGTCCTTAAGCCATTTAAGGCTTTATAGGTCAGAACCAGCACTTTGAATTGGGCCCAGAACTGAATTCGTAGCCAGTGCAGTCGGACCAGGATCGGTGTATTCTGCACTAGTTGAAGTTTCCGAACTGTCTTCAGAGGCAGCCCTCCGCATAGCAGTAATCTAACCTTGAGGTTACCAGAGCGTAGACAACAGTAGCTAGCCTATCCCTGTCCATATAGGGGCATAACTAGGACAGCAGCCGAAGCTGAAGGAAGGCACTCTGGGCCACTGAGGCCACCTGAGCCTCAAGTGACAGCAAAGAGTCCAGGGGTACCCTCAAGCTATGAGCCTGCTCCTTCAGGGAAAGTGTAACCCCATCAAAAGCAGGCCACCTCACACCCATCTGGTCTAGGGAACCACCCACTAACAGAGCCTCAGTCTAATCTGGATTGACCTTCAGTTTGTTGCCTCTCACCCAGTCCATTGCCGAGGCAAGACACTAGTCCAGCACTTCCACTGCCTCACCTGCAGATGTAAAGGAGAAATAGAGCTGGGTGTCATCAAACAGAATGCTGACAATGTACTCCAAACCTCCTGGTTTTCCTTATCTGCCTTATCTTCACGTCATGTGCTTTGGGGTTATCTGCCTAATCAAGTGGTGCGTGGATTTTATTAAACAGATTAAATAAATACATATTAATAAATAATTTGGTAAATAATAATAAAGCTGCTAGAATGCTAGCCTGGCTTCTGTGCACACAATTTGTTTATGAGTAGAGAAGTTTCTGCTCAAAGACGTGGAGCAAGATGGCTCCATGTGCAACAGAAGCTCACCTTCCCAGTAGAACATGTCGAAGGGCAAGAGGGGGGGTCTAAGGCTCAGGACAAGCTTGCTCCCCTCAACCAGCCCCAGAGAGCTTCCCTCTGTTGGAGAAGCCTTTCAAAGAGGGGGTGGGAATTCACTTGAAGTTGCTTCGAAGCCACCAAGGTTCCCTTCAGGGGGAGAACCAGAAGGGTTGGGCAGGAATCAAGCAGCTCAGACCCACCCAAACTGGATTGAGTGTGGGCTTGAGAATACCCTCCCCATCGCAGGTTCCACCAGTCTCTGTCTCTAGCAGCCTCCAGGAAACAAGATCCACCACCATGTATCCCTTTCACAGTAATGAGGATGGTATTTCTCAGCATTCTCCATTTATTCATTTTTATTTCTTCGTTTATTGAAACTATATACCACCCTATGCCCGGAGGCCTTACGCTGGTTCACAGAACAAAATCAAAATAGAAAGCTACAGTATATATATTCAAAATAAAAACAACTCAGTAACACGCTCCATCCCACCCCCGCTAGAAACAGCCACATTTTAAAAGGGCTTAGGATGCCTGGGATACAACGCCGGCACTCCTTCATCTGGCTGTTGTCCATCCCTGACTGTCTGACCTCTGCTTAAAAACCTCCAATGAATCATAGAATGGGAGAGATGGAAAGGAACCCCAAGGGTCCTCTAGTCCAACCCCCTGCAATGCAGGAATCTCAACTAAAGCATCCCTAACAGATGGCCATCCAACCTCTGCTTAAAACCTCCAAGGAAGGAGGGTCCAGGGTCAGATCCAGATGCAGGGCTCTTCTTTGGTCCTTGGGAGCAAAGTTCAGGCCAAACTCCTGCCTCCAAAAAACACCCCTTGACTTCTGTCCAACATGTTTTTCTCCAGCACTGCACCTGCCGCATGAGCCATTCAAGACTCCAGAAAGTTATTGTACTGGAAATTATTCCACTTAGAATAATCAAAATTATAGTGATCTCATCTTGTAAAAGCTCAGGAGATGTTTCTGGAGATTGCATGAGCCTCGGAGAGCAACAACGGCATGACAACATTAATTGTGCTGTGACTTGGAAAGAAAAAGTTGGTGCGGAGAATATTTCCTGTGTTGGAGACAGACAAGATGCAGAGCTGGCGAAAGAGGGGTGTGCCTGCATTGTGCTTCCTAGCTCTGAAGGTATAGTTGAAAACCACCCAGATTGGGAAAGCCCAGGCAGTCAGGTCTTGCAAGAGTCTTTGGGTTCTTCTGCTTTGCCTCCTTGGCAGGTCAAAGAAGCCACTCGCAAGATTAGGGGAGGAGGCAGAGCCAGAATGAGATCCCTGCTCCTTCTGTTGTTGCTGCTTCTGCTGCTGCTGATGCCCTTTGGAGTCTGTGGCGAAATGCCCCTTGAATCTGGTCAGGGATGAAATGGATGCTCGCAATTACTACCGGCCTGGACACTTCCTCATCAGTGGGATCATATCTCCAAAACCTTTTTATGAGGACACTCCAAACGTCTTTTCTCACGCACCCATCGCCAGGAACAAGGTGTATGTAAAATAAAAAGTAGATTGCTTTCATGGCCCTCCAGTCCTTGTAATGGTTCCTATTTATCAAGGAAATAGCCCCTATCTCGGGGTTGGGGAGCCAAGGGCTGATGTTGCAGGACTACCCTGCCCTGACCATTGGTCTTATTGGCTGGGCTGATGGGTGCTGGGGGGTCCAGTAAAAGATTCCACACAAACCTCTCCTGTTTCCATGTTCTCTGGGTCTTCCTTAGTTAAACACTCTCCTACCTATGCTTCTGTGTTGCTTTTAGAGGATGCAAGCAGGCCAATGAATCTGGTCAGGGTTCAAGAGGATGCACTCAATTTCCCCACTTGCAGGATGGTATGAAACTTAGGCAATTTCCAAAGCTCAAAGGTTTCATTCAATATTATTCCATTTGGACAATTCAGAAACTGTTGTTAAGGAATGCTACAGTTTTACAAATTTTAAGATCCTCTGGGTGGCATTTAGTGGCTGAAGAGAAGGAAAGATGTGCTTTAACGGAAATCATAAATAAAATAATATTGATTCAGGATACTTCCTTGTTCATGGAGTTTCTAAAATGTGAAAAGGAATTACTGGTATTCCTTTTTTCACCCACCCACCACTGACCAAAAGTAGTGAGATGTTTGATATTTCTTCACTTGGAATCTGTAGGTACCTGTTTCCTATCCCAGATGGTGGCATGAAACTCAAGCAATTTCCAAGCTGCTAAGATTATTTTATGTCTATTCTATTTGGATCATTTATGAACAACCTTAGCACAGTTCTCTTTACACAATACCACAGGACACCTACAGCCCACCATGGGGAAATCTGTCTCAGCTACATTAAAGGTTTTCTCCTCCAATCCCAGCACTTTCCCCTTTCTGTCACTCTTTTAAAAAAAATTAGAAGCGTTTTAAGAAACTCTTGAAAATGGGTGGGTTTTTACAGTTGAAGAGCAAAAATGATATGCTTCAAATAAAATGATTATATGAATAATGCAGACCAGGGTGTGTCCTCACTGATCGAAAACATGGGCAAAATCATAGATTTTACCACACACTCAAACCTGCAAGCCGCCAGACCTCAATTGTAACTAAAAGGGGACTGAGGTATTTGGAGCTTCTCCTCCTTCAATAAAATGGTCTCTTATGTACCTATAGTCTAGCCCCTTGGAAGACACCAAAGACCACTGCAGCAAAAGCAGCCTTTGCAGCAACTTCCCAGTATATCACCATTTTTGAGGGCTGCCTTCATTTCTTATTCATAGAACACAGTATAATAGAATCATCGAGTTGTAGAAATGAAAGGGACCCGGAGGAATCTCACCTGAAGCATCCATGACACATACATACATACATACATACATACATACATACATACATACATACAAACTAATCTTTGTGGATCATATAATGCCCCCCACATTCATATAAATATAAGTTTCATTCTTTTTAAAGGATTCATTTTTTGCAGGGGGCTACCTAGGTTCTACTGGTACATGTTGTCTTTCCTGTTCACCATCCAAGAGATAAACCAGGATCTCAGGATCTTACCCAACATCACCCTGGGCTACAATATCTATGAGAACTGTTTTGATGCAAGGATGACTTCGGACGCCATGCTAGAACTGCTTGCAGGCAGTGGAAGCAATATTCCCAATTATCACTGTGGAGAACAGAATCACCTGCTGGCTGTTCTTGAAAGAGGCAATGCTGTCATCTCAAAAGTGATTTCAGCCTTGTCAGGCACCTACAAAATCCCACAGGTAAGTAGTGCGAGAGCATGGAAGGACAGAGTATTTCAACTGCATAAGATTCTATTTTCTCTTTGGAGGGGTCAAGGAGGGATATTTTAAAAAATGGGAAAATCCTGAGCTATGGATCCAACATCCCTGTTTCAAAACTGAGCCTTCACCAACTTGACACCTCCAGATGTTTCAAACTAAAACTCCCATCAGCCTCAGCCAGCACAAATCTCGATAGATATCAGACATTTCTGAGTATTAAATATCTGTCATGCTGAAAGTAAAATAAATTGCTGATCTTGCTTTCCTTGCTAGATCAGTTATGGCTTCACTGTACAGGTTCTCGAAGGTAAAACCCTGTTCCCTTTTGTCTACCGGATGACTCCCAAAGAGGAAAGTCAGTACCAGGTGATTGTTGAATTGCTGCTGCATTTTGGATAGACGTGGATTGGCCTCCTCACTCCAGACAATGACAGTGGAGAAAGATTTGTGAGCGCTGTGAAACCTCTGATGCTCAGCAGAGGGATCTGCATTGCTTTATCAAAAATAGTGCCAGAAAATGATTTGGATGGATTTATCAGGCCTGGGGAACCTTTTTTCCTATGGAGACAAGTTGGGGTATTTGTTTCCTATATAACCAATGCAATGGGGATCATGATACTCATGGCAATACACTGTGTATATGAGAAGGAAATAGGGGCGAAAGTCTGGATCACAACAGATTCACTAGAAATCAGATTTGGCTTTTATATCCCTGCAAAGTTCTTCCATCACCTCCATGGTTCTCTATCCTTTGCACTTCAGACCAGAATAAGGAGCAGCAAAGATGACAACTATAAATTGCAGACCAGTCTTAAGGATTATTTGGACATAGCGTTTCAGTGTTCGTATTCAAAGCATCTGTTGTCCGTGAAAGGCCGGATAAGATGCAGAGAGGAGGAGAAACTGGAGTCGGTGCCCCAAAAGGACCGTGAGGGAGCCTTGTCTCAAGACAGCTTTGGCACTTACATCAATGTTCAAGCTGTGGCTCAGGCCTTGGATGCTTCACTTTCATCTAGATCCCAGAGGAAGCTGATGGTGGAGGAAGGAGACCAATGGGGACACGCAAGGCTACAGCCGTGGCAGGTATTTCCTTCCCCTTTTTTTGCAAACTGCAGTCCACACAGATGCTGATCTTGACTGTAAAATATCATAGTTACTATTAGTATTAGTAATAGTAGCATACTGCCCCAACATTTCTCCGATGTAAATAGGGATATCCCATTCCATAATGATAATTTTACTGTTGATACCCAGGGCTTTTTTTCAGGGGGAACTCATTGGAACTCAGTTCTGGCACCTCTCAGGTGGGTACCATTGCCATTCTGAGAGGGAGGTTTTCATGGTGAGTTCTGGCACCTTTTTTTCTAGAAATATAGCACTGTTTATACCCCACACATCTTCTTGGATTGCCTCAGCACTCTGGACAGCTCCTAACATAAAGAAATTCATACTAAAATACTAGCGGACCCGGCCACACGTTGCTGTGGCTCATTTTATGTTTATTACCATTAGTAGCAGCCGCAGCCAAAATAAACCCCCACCTACCCCCGCTGGCGTCGTGTGCACTCTGCACATGCTCAGGTGCCCTCTCACGGCCTGTGGCAGAAAAAGCCAAAGAAGGAGGCCTCTGACGCCGTCTGAGGGAAAAGCACTATGGAAATGCACAGATAAAAAACACACATCGGGAGATCACTGAGGGACGATCACGGTGGCCTTTCCCGGCGTGCCTTGCCTGTGGCCTTTTCAAGGGGGAAAGTGCTAGTAACCCTCTACAGAGAGGATTTTATTCCATTTACCAGAGTGCCTTGAGTGCGCAGTTGGTTGGGATAATAAGCCCACCGTTTCACAGCATGCCTTGTGGTTTGGGCGAAAGAGCTTAGTTCTCCCACAGGGCGCCTTGACTCCATTTCCCAGCGTGCCTTGCGGGTCCGGCCTAGTTAACTGCAAGAGGCGAGGGCCTCCATTTCCCAGCGTGCCTTTGATAAAAGAGATATTTACATTTCCCTGTTTCCCAGCCAAGTTAATCATACCCTTTTGTCTGGCACTCAGGTATCAGAATCACTGAGACAATCACCCCCTCCTTCCTTGCAGAGAAACAGTTTGTCAGTTTGGGAGTGAAAATGGAGACAGGCTTGCGGCCTGTCTTCAGACATGTGGCCTTGTTTTGCTTGGCACACTTATGAACAATTATTATATATATATAGATAAGACCTTGATATTCTTACAACACCTTGCGGGTCCGGCCTAGTTAACTGCGAGAGGCGGCGGCCTCCATTTCCCAGCGTGCCTTGCGGCTATTAAAAGCCTATTAAAAGCCGAGTCGACTATCAGGGAAAGAGGCAGGCCATCGCTTCTTTGAACTCTATTTCCCAGACATCCTTGTGGCCCTGGCCTGAAGAGTCCATTGAGATATGACGCTGCCCTGCGATGAGCCTTTCTATTGGAAGCTGATGATGACATATAATATGTGCGCCAATTTTTTTTAGCGTTTATTCTTTATTTTAGGTATGTTAGGTGTTTTTTTTTTGAATTTTTATTATGCCAGATCCTTCCTTGATGGTCATGGTACGCTGTGTCCTTAATTTGATGAGATTTGGTCCAGCGGTTACAGAGCACGGTGGTGTCCGCCGCACACGCAATGGGAACATTTTAATATATATAGATTAAACATATTAAGAATTCCCGTTATAGGATTGGACACCTTGTGGGTTGGATAACTCCACATCCACCAACATTTCTCCAATGAAAATAGGGACCTTCTAAGGAAAAGTGGGACATTCCGGGATCAAATGAAAAACCGTCTCTAATTCAGGGACACCCCTGGAAAATTGGGACACTTGCAGGGTCTGTAGTAATAGAAATGGCTGAATAGGAATTCCAGACTACAGTACATGAGATACACACAGGCCCCAAATTATAAGAGTTCGAAGTGAGTAGGACTGACATATCCATCTTGGCTTAATGGTTTCTCAGTGCTGGTGCTTTCCCCTGTTGTTCCAGCTTCACCCTTTCTTAAGAGAAATCCGGTGTCTGAATACTTCCAGGGGCAGACTGTGCTTGGATGAGAACTGGGAGCTGCCAGTGGACTTCGATATTGTGAACTGGGCGGTGTCTCCCAATGAGTCTTGTGCCCTTGTGAAAATTGGGAATGTAAAGAGAGAGGCGTCTGCTGGGATAAAGTTCACCATTAACCCAGAAGCCATTGAGTGGCCCAAGAAATTCAACCAGGTAGGGGGAATCACAGAAGAGGGAGGCTAAGAGAACCTGAATATGCTTTTCCTTAAACAACCACTGAAAAATGACCATATCAGGTTGACCGATGGTGTCTTGACCGTCCAATAACAGCTACAACCACCACTCCTTCTTTCTACAGCAGCTGAGATAGGAGGGGAATTTGGGATTCTCAAAGACAGGATGGAAACCAGAGGTCCTCAGAGAAGACACCATCTATTTCTGAGCCAGACTGAGAATTTAAGAATTCGGGACAGAATCTTTAACAGAATGAACTACGTAGATGTAAAGAAAAGGGAAAACACCTAGTAAAAGTGAATATTGGGCTTCATACATGCTGAAGGATGGAAAATAATTTATTTTAGAAATGATAATTACTGATTTATTGTGGATTTTTTAATTTGTAGAGTAAGCTCACTTCTAGATGTTGCAAATGTTAAACTATTGTACCTGCAGGAATTGAGAAGTGGACAGCTGTTGGTGAAGGATGATAATTTTTTAAAAAACAAACTCTATTGTAATATAAGGTTAACTAGTATATTAAGCCCGTAAAATTACGGGCGCTAGAAAATATGTGCTGCCTGTCCGTGCTGTTGCTCAGTGACCGCAGGAGCAGCAGCGCCGGGCGGGATGCATCCCGCTCGGCGCTGCAGCTCCCGGCGTGGGAGAGCCGGCTCCTGGAGCTGCCTGTCCCTGCTGCTAAAGCAGCAGGGACGGGCAGCCTAAGGAGCCGACGCTCCCTCGGCCGGTCGCTCAGTGACCGCAGGAGCAGCAGCGCCGGGCGGGATGCATCCCGCTCGGCGCTGCAGCTCCCGGCGTGGGAGAGCCGGCTCCTGGAGCTGCCTGTCCCTGCTGCTAAAGCAGCAGGGACGGGCAGCCTAAGGAGCCGACGCTCCCTCGGCCGGTCGCTCAGTGACCGCGGGAGCAGCAGCGCCGGGCGGGATGCATCCCGCTCGGCGCTGCAGCTCCCGGCGAGGGAGTGCCGGCTCCTGGAGCTGCATGTCCCTGCTGCTAAAAAGCAGCAGGGACGGGCAGCCTAAGGAGCCGACGCTCCCTCGGCCGGCATCGCCGTTTCTGCTGCTGCTGCTGCCGCCGCCGAGCTCCAACAGCCAGAGCAGAGCGGGCCCATGCGCCTCTCTCAGTGGGGACGGCGGGACGCTTCCCCCATGGCTCTCTCTTTCTCCTCTCCCGCCCGGCCGCCGGAAGTCTCTGTGAGCAGCGGGAGGAGCAGCAGCAAGCAAGCAGCGTAACCACGCCCCCCCTCTCCGCCTGCTCCAATCCCTGCTTCCGCGTGTGTCATGCGCAGTACCTAACTTCCGTGACACACAGAAAATTGCAGGTGGACGCAGGGACACTTGAAGATTATAATATAGGATGTTAAGGAATTGCATGTGAACTAGAAATAACTAGGAAATACACCAGCAACAAGAGGAAACCTTGCATGCCTCAAGAACAGAGTGAGGGAAACAAATATTTGGAAAATTCATATTAAATTTGTCTTAATTTGTGGTTGAGAGGTTATCCGAATCCTGAAATTTGGGGAAATCACATTTTAGACTCCATTCCCATTTTCTTTGAAGATTTATTAAGCAGGGAAGCAGGGAAATGGAGAAGAGGAAGCAGAGTTCTGTGGCTCAAACCTCAGTTGTCCTGAACGAATTATGAAGAACAAGATATTCTGGTCACCCCAATGGTCAGTGGGGGGTTGAAAGGACCCTGATCAGGGGGTCAAAGGCTGCATTCCAGAGATCCGTTTGAATTCACCCTATGAGTGAATCACATACACAGAAATACTCCTAATGTTCCTCTTTGTTGCACCTCCTTGTCTTTCTGTTTAGGCCATACCTCGTTCCAGGTGTACAGAAAGATGTCGACCTGGATATGCCAAGGTGGTTCAAGAAGGAAAACCTGTTTGCTGCTACGCTTGTGCTCGGTGTGCGGAAGGAACCTTCTCCGTTCAGGAAGGTGAGGTAGTCCAAGGGGGAAGGAATTCCTGGAGAGAGTAAATACAGGGCAGAAATTCAGTCTCACACACTTTCTGTGAGAATTCTGCAGACATTGTGGGATGTGGTTCCTTCCTCAGCTTCTTTAGGATTAATCACCTTTATTACATCCAGGAAGTGAGTTGAAAGAAATGACCATAAGGAAGAAATCTCTGGGGTTCAAAGTGGGCAGCTGTGAGAGGAACGCCCACAAAGCATTCCTTTTTGATTTTTTATACCAAGTCACACCAAAAAGGAAATAATGTTGACATTTATCAGAAACTAGTGGACGTTCAGCCCGTTAAATTAACGGGCGCTAGGACATATGTGGCGTGCGGCGGAGGAGGGGGAATGGGCTCAAATCCCACGTACTGGGGAGGGGGGGGTCCGGTTTCCCTCCATAAGCAAACTCCGTGTGGAAACGGCCATGGCAGCCCCCGCCTCCCTTTGCCCTTTTGGCTCCCAGCCCCTTCACGAACCACACCGAGTTCCTGTACAGGGACATGGCGAGGACGGGACGGGGGCTGCTTTGAGCCCCTGAGGGAGGGAGGCCGCCTAGGGCGGGCGTGTGAGAGGAATCCTTGTGCAACTCCCATCACTCACACACACAAAATGGCCGCCAGCAACTTTCTTTGAGTGCGGGGTGAGGCAGCCCCTCCCCTCCCGCACTTCCGATTGGCGGCCTCCGACCGTCTCATCTGCATAGAGTCTCTGCGTCGTCCAATCCCTGCGTCCGTGTGGGGCATGCCCAGTTGCGATTTCCACTGACACTCGGAAAGTACGGACGGACACAGGCTCTTTATTATATAGGACTAGTCAATTAAGCCTGTTAAGCAAAACAGGCGCTAGAAAGCTCTCTCAGGAGCCGCAGCGGCAAGGCAGCAGGAGCCGGCGGCGCCCCCACCCACCCAACTCCCAACCCACCCCTTGCACCCCTAGACCTGCACCCCCAAGCCACCCACCCCTTGCACTCCTAGACCACCCACAGCGCCATTTTTCTCCCCCCCTCCTCCCCTCCCTTGGACAGAGCGAGAGAGGGAAGCCAGAGGAGGAGGAGGCGGAGCACGGGTCTCTGGCGGGGGGGGCGGCCTCTCTCCTCCTTCTCCCTTTCCACACACACACACACAAACACACACGGGTCTCTGGGCGGGGGGGGGGGAAGCGGCCTCTCTCCTCCTTCTCCCTTTACACACACACACACACACACACACACACACACACACACACACACACACACACAAACGGCTCTCTGGCCCCGGGGGGAGGCGGGCTCTCTCCTCCTTCTCCCTTTCCACTTCCACACACACACACACACACACACACACACACACCCCGGGACGCCGTGTGAAGGGCAGCGGCGGCGACGATGGCAACGGCGAGGCGCGTCTTCCACCTCCAGCCATGCGGTGAGCGCCTGCTTTTGCCGGGGCGGGTGGAGGCGGAGGCGGAGGCAGGAAGGAGCTCGGGCAGGCGCAGCAGCCGGCGAAGGTGCCCCTCGCCCGGCGGGGTCACGGGCCAGCTGTTGCAGCGCTCTCGGCCGGCTCTCCACGTTTTCTCCTCCGCCCCTGCGCGCTGTTTCCTGCGAGGCGAAGAGCCGCCTCTGAGGGTGGGAAAGATGCGGGGCGACGGAGCGGCGGCCCTCCTGCTTACACAACGCGGGCCGCCTTCCGCGGGGAGAGCGGGGGGGGTCGCAGCGTGTGGGGGGGTCGCCAGGGGGCGGGGCCTGCGGCAACACCATCGCGCCTGCCTGCCTGCCTGAGGCGAGGGAGCCTGCAACCCCGGAGAAGACTCGCTGCAAGGGAGGTGCGCGAGGAGCCGCTACCGGAGGCTGCAAAGTGGCCTGTCGACGGCGGGGGAGCGGCGGCCTGCTTGGGCCGGGATCCACCCCGGCCGCTCCTCCGCCATCAGTCCGGCCGGGCGAGAGAGATTCGGCTCCGGGGGGCTGGCGGCGCTTGCTCGCCTGGCGGGCCAAGGAGGCGCATCGCTTACCCTTGCTCGGCTCGCCCCCGGGCTGCCTCCCGCCGGCCTTGGCGCCCGCCTGATCCTGAGCCCGGGCTGCCTTCTATCGCCGCTCCGTTCGGGCGGACAGAGGGCTGCGGGCAGCGGCGCTACGCGCCACCGCCGCCACAGCGGTTTGCCCCGCTTTGCTTCCCCGACGATGTTAATCTGGCAAAACGGTCGCTCGCCGAATGTCCGTTACAGACAACGTGCGTAAACTTCAGCAGCTCAAACAGGAGGGGGGCAAGTGCCTATTGGTCCGTACTAACCAATCCGTGTGTCACAGGAACGCACGCGCACTGCCGAATTCCTGTGACACACGGAAAGTTGTACGTACAGACACAGCAAGATTATTATATAGGATAATGGACAGATGATGAAAAGTAGCAAATTTATAACATTGCAGGGAAGCAACAGAAAAGTGTTTGCATTTAAAAGGTTCAGACAAAGAGGTGTTTCTTCAGGATTAGGCAGGATCCAAACCATGCAGTTAACAGAAGTGGAGTGGCCACTGCCTCTCAGTTTATCCTAGATCACAGTGTTGCTTTGGTGATCAATATGAGAAAAACCTTCTTCACTACCTCTACCTCCTTGGAGGAATGGAATAATAGAAGTGTAAACTTTTTTTAGAAAGAAATTGGTTTTTTGCCTCTCTATACCGCTTTTAACATTTTTTATTTCCTGAGCTCCACCACAGAGTTTTTCAAAACGTAACAGAGCACAGATCATTAGGGATGTAAGTGATCCTGAAGCCACTCTTTTCCTCTTCCCCAGATGCAGAACATTGCACCAAATGCCCAGAAGATCAACATTCAAACAAGGACAGAGATCAATGTGTCCCCAAGATTACCACCTTCCTGGCTTATGAAGAATATTTGGGAATTGTTTTAGCTTCTGTTGTCCTATTCTTGTCCTTAACAGCAGGCATCGTGTTGGGAATCTTTATTAAATACAAGGAAACTCCCATAGTCAAAGCCAACAACTGGGACCTCTCCTACATCCTGCTCGTCTCCCTCCTGCTTTCCTTTTTGTCCTCCTTCCTCTTCATCGGGCGCCCAAGGAAAGAGACCTGCCTTCTCCGACAAACGGCCTTCAGCATCATCTTCTCACTTGCTGTTTCTTCTGTCTTGGCAAAGACCATCACGGTGGTGCTGGCCTTCCTGGCCACAAAGCCCGGGAACAGGGTGAGGAGATGGTTGGGCAAGAGTCTGGCCAACTCCATTGTCATCTCCTGTTCTGGGGGGCAAGTTCTCATCTGCACCATCTGGCTGGGCTCTTCTCCCCCATTCCCAGAGCCTGACATGCGCTCCCAGGTGGAAGAGATCATCCTGCAATGCAACGAAGGGTCTGTGGCCATGTTTTACATTGCCCTCGGCTACCTGGGCTTCTTGGCTGCCACCTGCTTCACGGTGGCTTTCCTAGCCAGGAAGCTGCCTGGCTCCTTCAACAAAGCCAAGCTGATCACCTTCAGCATGCTGGTCTTCTGCAGTGTTTGGGTGTCTTTTGTGCCCACCTACCTGAGCACCAAGGGCAAGTACATGGTGGCCGTGCAGATCTTCTCCATGTTGGCCTCCAGTGCTGGGCTCCTAGGCTGCATCTTCCTTCCCAAGTGCTACATTATTGTGCTGAGGCCTGATCTGAACAAAAAGGAGCACCTGACAACAAGGAATTAAGGGGACATAGGATTCTTAAAATATTCAATGTTCCCAATGTCCAGAAGTGCGTGAAGGAAAACACACCTACTCATCCATGTTGCTCCTTCTCCACCTCTAAAAGAGATTGTGTTTATTCTTAGCCCAGGTTTTATGTAGTCCTGTTCACATGAACAGTAAGATGGGAGGAAATGTTTTGCTGCCTTGCTTTGCCAAGGACTACGATGAGTCCTTTTCTACTGGCCTTAGTTTGCAAACCACGATCTTTTAATAATTTTCTGTTTTAGGAAGTTATATTTATCTCAAAACAAGATAGTCTGGAGGGAGATAGGAGTTAGGTTTTTGAGTTTGATTGCTTTGTCATGACTACCTATTAACCATCTCAATTCTAATATTCATTGACACTTTCTAGTTATGTCATTTCTTTATATTCAGTTTTCTGTTCTCCATTTCATACATTATGCTGTATCATTCATAAGCACACTCCCTATCACTTCATTCTCCTAAGCTTCGAAAATCAATAAACTGAGAAATTCATTTAAGACATTTTCCGTAGTCTGTTTGTTTAATTTCTTTATTGTGTAAGCTCTTCTCTCTGTTCCAAAGAGCAGCAACTGACCTTGGCCAAGCCTTGACTGGAGACCAATGGATTTTATTCCACTGGCCTGGATCTGACACGCTGTGCCCTGATGTTGAGTGGATCACCAGATTAAGAGTGAGCAAGCAGCAGGTTCAGCATTGGAGGGAAGCAATGAGACGATGCCAAATAGTTGTATTCAATGCTGAAGCATCTTTTCCTCCGCCAGGTAGGAAGAGGGAGAGGCCTCCTCCTCCAACTCAGGTTCCTACCATTCAGGCCCCCATTTATAGAGCAAAACCAAGATCAGATGGGCAAGTGAAAATAATTGACAGAACAGCCACTGATAAAGCCTTTAGATTCATTAGCTAAGATTGAATCCAACTTAATCTTTCATCACTGCAAACGAGTAGAAAGCTTACTAAACACTTATTCTTATAGCAATTCAACCTGTAGCAATCCAATGAAGGGTGCTATATAAATTTAATAATTAAAGGTCCCGAGAAAGCTGACTGGGTTATTTATAGATGCAACCACAGCAGCTAGAACTTTATATGCACAAAAGAGGAAAAAGGGAGGATTCCCCACCTGGGCAAAATGCTGGGTTGTTTAAGGAAGAATGGAGACCATGGATATATTATCTGTCAAACTATCATCCATACATGAAGTCAAAGGCAGGATTTGAAATATAAGCAGCAGATTACCGAAATACGACATTGGGGCTTTGATAGTTAAAATCATATGTTTTTTACAACATCTGATGGAAAGAAGTATAAAAACAAACATCGAGAAGGGAGGGTGGGGAGTCAAGAAGAAATTGCGTGTGTGTTTTTGTCTGGTTTTTAAAAAAAAACTATACGAAGACAAGTGATTGGAATATCTGTGGAAACTTAATAATGTAATAATGTAATAAAGAATGTAATAAATAAATAAAATAATGTAATAAAGAAAGCATCCACCCAGATTCTTAGGAAGTTGGGGTAATTTGAATCTGTTTTATTATTTTAACTTTTGGAATGTTCTAAAGTAAGTCTGTAAACTTTGTTATGATCGCCCTGCCTTATATTTACGTAAAACACTCCAGGGGTGAGTGGCCAAAATAGTGCATGGATTTTACGAAAGATTAAACAAGTAAGTAAGTAAGTAAGTAAGTAAGTAAGTAAGTAAGTATATATTAATAAATAAATTGGCAAATAATAATAAAGCTGCTAGAATGCTAGCCTGGCTTCTGCACAAACAATTTCTTTACGAGTAGAGAAGTTTCTGCTCAAAGACGAGGAGCAAGTTGGCTCCATGTGCAACAGAAGCTCACCTTCCCTAGAACATGTCGAAGGGCAAGAGGGGGGGTCTAAGGCTCAGGACAAGCTTTCTCCCCTCAACCAACCCCAGAGAGCTTCCCTCTGTTGGAGAAGCCTTTCAAAGAGGGGGTGGGAATTCACTTGAAGTTGCTTCGAAGCCACCAAGGTTCCCTTCAGGGGGAGAACCAGAAGGGTTGGGCAGGAATCAAGCAGCCCAGACCCACCCAAACTGGACTGACGGTGGGCTTGAGAAAACCCTCCCCATCACAGGCTCCACCAGTCTCTGTCTCTAGGAGCCTCCAGGAAACAAGATCCCACCCCCATGTATCCCATTTACAGTAATGAGGACAGTATTTCTCAGCATTCTTCATTTATTCATTTAATCTATTTATTGAATTTATATACCGCCTTATGCCTAGTGGCCTCAGGGTGGTTCATAGAACAAAATCAAAGTATAAAGCCACAATATATATAATCAAAATTCAAACAACAACCCAATACCCCCCCCAAAGAACCACATATTAAAAGGGCACAGGGTGCTTTGGATACAACGCTGGGACTCCTTCATCTGTTTGTTGCACAATCATCATCACTCAATGGGTCAGTTGAGCCCACTGGAGGTTTAGCCCGCCTCCAACAGGAAATACGCCATTTGTTGCCCCTCCTCTTGTGGGCTTGCCGCCAAGCCTGAACTCTGGCCAATCCCCAAGAGCGAGGAGATTCTGGAACAGGCTGTCCAGCTTGCATCTCCGCCCCTGAAAGCATGTCTGAAACTCCCAGCTCCTCAGCCTGCCTTATGTTGCCCTGAGAGTTTACGATTCTCATTCCAGGGCAGGAGGGGCTCTCTTCGCTCTCTGATCCCTCGCTTTCACTCTGGGAAGGAATGTCCCTCACAGAATCATGGAATGGAAGAGTTGGAAGAGACCCCAAGCGTTCTCTAGTCCAATCCTCTGCAATGCAGGAATCTCAGCTAAAGCATCCTTAACAAATGACCATCCAACCTCTGCTTAAAAACCTCCAGGGAAGGAGAGTCCATGGTCGGATCCAGCTGCAGGGCTCTTCTTTGGTCCTTGTGAGGAAAGTTCAGGCCAAACTTCTAACTCCCAAACACACCCCTTGACTTATGCAACATGTTTTTCTCCAGCTCTGCACCTGCTGCTTCAGCCATTCAAGACTCCAGAAAGTTATAGTGATGAAACTTATTCCACTTAGAATAATCAAAATTATAGTGATCTCATCTTCTAAAAGCTCAGGAGATATTTCTGGAGATTGCATGAGCCTCGGAGAGCAACAACGGCATGACAACATTAATTGCGCTGCGTCTGGGAAAGAAAAAGTTGGTGCGGAGAATATTTCCTGTGTTGGAGACTGACTTAAGTCAACATGCAGAGCTGGCGAAAGAGGGGTGTGCCTGCATTGTGCTTCCTAGCTCTGAAGGTATAGTTGAAAACCACCCAGATTGGGAAAACCCAGGCAGTTTGGTCTTGCAAGAGTCTTTGGGTTCTTCCTCTTTGCCTCCTTGGCAGGTAAGAGGAGCCACTCGCAATATCAGGGGAGGAGGCAGAGCCAGAATGAGATCCCTGCTCCGTTTGCTGCTGCTTCAGCTGCTCATGATGCCCTTTGGAGTCTGCGGGACCCACAAGGCGAAATGCCCCTTGAATCTGGTCAGGGATGAAACGGATGCTCGCAATTATTACCGGCCTGGACACTTGCTCATCAGTGGGATCATATCTCCAAAAAGCATTTATAAAGAGACTCGATATGTCTTTTCTCAGACACCCTTCGCCAGGACTCAAGTGTATGTAATCATAAGCTGATGGTTTCATGGTCCTCCAGTCCTTGTAATGGTTCCTATTTATCAAGGAAATAGCCCCTATCTCAGGGCTGGGGAGCCAAGGGCTGATGTTGCAGGATTACCCTGCCCTGATCATTGGTCTTGCTGGTTGGGGGTGATGGGAGCTGGGGGGGTCCAGGAAAAGATTCCACACAAACCTCTCCTGTTTCCTTGTTCCCTCTGTCTTCCTTAGTAAAAGACTCTCCTACCTTTGTTTCTGTGTTGCTTATAGAAGAATGCAAGAATACCAGTGAATCTGGTCAGGGTTCAAAAGGATGCACTGGATTTCCCCACCTGCAGGATGCCATGAAACTCACCCAATTTCCATGGTTCAAAGGTTTTATTCAATATTATTCCATTTGGATAATTCAGAAACTGTTGTTAAGGAATGTTACAGTTTTACAAATGGAATTTTGAGATCCTTTGGGTGACATTTGGTGGCTGAAGGGCAGGAAAGATGTGCATTAATTTAAATGATAAATAAAATAATACGAGTCAGGTGACTTCCTTGTTCGTGGAGTCAGATCTCTAAAAGGTGAAAAGGAATTATTCATTGTTCATGGAGTCAAATCTCTAAGGTGAAAAGGAATTATTCCTTTTTTTTCCACACACACAACTGGCCTCATTTCTAAGTATTGAGGTGTTTGATATTTCTTCACTTGGAATCCGTAGGTACCTGTCTCCTATCCCAGATGGTGGCATGAAACTCAAGCAATTTCCAAGCTGCTAAGATTATTTTATGTTTATTCTATTTGGATCATTTGTGAACAACACCCTTAGCACAGTTCTCTTTACACAGTACCACAGGACACCTACAGCCCACCTTGGGGAAATCTGTCTCAGCTACATTAAAGGTTTCCTCCTCCAATCCCAGCACTTTCCCCTTTCTGTCACTCTTTTTAAAAAAATTAGAAGCGTTTTAAGAAACTCTTGAAAATGGGTGGATTTTTATGGTTGAAGAGCAAGAATGATATGCTTCAAAATAGATGATTATATGGGATAATACAGACCAGGGTGTGTCCTCATTGGTGGACTCACTGATCCAAAACATGGGGAAAATCATAGATTTTACCACACACTCAAACCTGCAAGCCGCCAGACCTCAATTGTAACTAAAAGGGGACTGAGGTATTTGGAGCTTCTCCTCCTTCAATAAAATGGTCTCTTATTTACCTATAGTCTAGCCCCTTGGAAGACGCCAAAGACCACTGCAGCAAAAGCAGCCTTTGCAGCAACTTCCCAGTATATCACCATTTTTGAGGGCTGCCTTCATTTCTTAATCGTAGAACACAGTATAATAGAATCATCGAGTTGCAGAGATGGAAGGGACCCAGAGGAATCTCACCTGAAGCATCCATGGCACATGGTCACCTTCGGAGGAAGTCTGTTCCACGGTTGAACAGCTCTGTGTGCATCAAAGCTGCTATAATGGGGGAGATATTTCCAAGTTTATATTCTATGCTAGACAGGAAAAGGTTTGCTATTAATGCAAAAGGATAAATAAATACTAATCTTTGTGGGCCACATCATGTTTCCCCCTCCCCATTCATGTGAATATTACCTTCACTCTTTTAAAAGGATTCATTAATTGCAGGGAGGCAACTAGGCTCGACTGGTACATGTGGTCTTTCCTGTTCACTATCCAAGAGATCAACCAGGATCTCAGGATCTTACCCAACATCAGCCTGGGCTACAATATCTATGAGAACTCTTTTGATGCAAGGATGACTTCGGACGCCATGCTAGAGCTGCTTGCAGGCAGTGGAAGCAACATTCCCAATTATCACTGTGGAGAACAGAATCACCTGCTGGCTGTTCTTGAAAAAGGCAATACTGTCATCTCAAGAGTGATTTCAGCCTGGTCAGGCATCTACAAAATCCCACAGGTAAGTAGTGCGAGAGCATGGAAGGACAGAGTATTTCAACTGCATAAGATTCTATATTCTCTTTAGAGGGGTCAAGGAGAGATATTTTAAAAATGGGAAAAGCCTGAGCTATGGATCCAACATCCTTTTTCCAAAATTGAGCCTTCACCAACTTGACACCTCCAGATGTTACCGACTAAAACGTCCATCAGCCTCAGCCAGCACAAATCTCAATAGAGATCAGACATTTCAGAGTAATAAATATATGTTATTCTGAAAGTAAAATAAATTGCTGATCTTTCACTTTCCTTCCTAGGTCAGTTATGGCTTCACTGTCCAGGTTCTCGAAGGTACAACCCTGTTCCCTTTTGTCTACCGGATGACTCCCAAAGAGGAAAGTCAGTACCAGGGGATTGTTGAATTGCTCCTGCATTTTGGATGGACGTGGATTGGCCTCTTCGCTCCAGACAATGACAGTGGAGAAAGATTTGTGAGCGCTGTGAAACCTCTCATGCTCAGCAGAGGGATCTGCATTGCTTTATCAAAAATAGTGCCAGAAAATGATTTACATCAAATTATCAGGCCTGGGGAACCTTTTTTCCTGTGGAGACAAGTTGGAGTATTTGTTTCCTATATAACCAATACACTGGGGATGGTGATGCTCATGGCAATACAGCATGTATATGAGAAGGAAATGGGGGCAAAAGTCTGGATCGCAACAGCTTCGCAAGAAATCAGAATTAGCTTTTCTTTCTCTCCGTATATATTCCAGTACCTCCATGGTTCTCTGTCCTTTGCATTTCAGACCAGAATAAGGAGCAGCAGAGATGACAACTATAAATTGCAGATCAATCTTAGGGATTATTTGGATACAGTGTTTCAGTGTTTCTATTCGAAGCATCTGTTGTCCGTGAGAGGCCGGATAAGATGCAGAGAGGAGGAGAAACTGGAGACGTTGCTCCAAGAGGAGCGTGAGCAAGTCCTGTCTCTAGACAGCCATAGCACTTACATCAATGTTCAAGCTGTGGCTCAGGCCTTGGATGCTTCGCTTTCATCTAGATCCCAGAGGAGGCTGATGGTGGAGGAAGGAGACCAATGGGGACACGCAAGGCTACAGCCATGGCAGGTATTTCCTTCCCCTTTTTGCAAACTGCAATCCACACAGATGCTGAACTTGACTGTGGATAGACCTGTAAAATATCATACCGGTAGTTACTATTAGTATTAGTAATAGTAGCATACCGCCCCAACATTTCTCCGATGTAAATAGGGATGTCCCATTCCATAATGATAATTTTACTGTTGATACCCAAGGCTTTTTCAGGCGGAACTCATTGGAACTCAGTTCTGGCACCTCTCAGGTGGGTGCCATTACCCTTCTAAGAGGGAGGTGTTCATGGCGAGTTCTGGCACATTCTTTTCTAGTAAAATAGCACTATTTATACCCCCCACATCTTCTTGGGTTGCCTCAGCACTCTGGGCAGCTCCCAACATATATACCGGTATAAAACATACTAAAATATTAAACATTTTAAAAAATTCCCTATATAGGATTGGATGCCTTGTGGGTTGGATAACTCCACATCCACCAACATTTCTCCAATGAAAATAGGGACCTTCTAAGGAAAAGTGGGACATTCCAGGATCAAATGAAAAACCGTCTCTAATTCAGGGACATCCCTGGAAAATTGGGACACTTGCAGCGTCTGTAGTAATAGAAATGGCTGAATAGGAATTCCAGACTACATGAGATGCACACAGGCCCCAAATCATAAGAGGCTGAAGTGAGTAGGAGTGAGATATCCATCTTGGCTTCCCGGTTTCTCAATGCTGGTGCTTTCCCCTGTCATTCCAGCTTCACCGTTTCTTAAAAGATATCCGGTGTCTGAATACTTCCATGGGCAGGCTGTGCTTGGATGAGAACTGGGAGCTACCAGCAGACTTCGATATTGTGAACTGGGTGATGTTTCCCAATGAGTCTCGTGACCTTGTGAAAATTGGGAATATAAGGAGGAAGGTGTCTGCTGGGATAAAGTTCACCATTAACCCAGAAGCCATTGAGTGGCCCAAGAAATTCAACCAGGTAGGGGGAATCACAGAGGAGGGAGGCTAAGAGATCCTCATTATCCTTTTCCTTAAACAACCACTGAAAAATGACCATATCAGGTTGACCGATGGTGTCTTGACCGTCCAATAACAGCTGCAACCACCACTCCTTCTTTGTACAACAGCTGAGATAGGAGGGGAATTTGGGATGCTCAAAGAAAAGATAGAAACCAGAGGTCCTCAGAGAAGACACCATCTATTTCCGAGCCAGAATGACAGAATGAACTACGTAGATATGAAGAAAAGGGAAAACACCTAGTAAAAGTGAATTATTGGGCTCCATACATGCAGAAGGATGGAAAGTAATTTATTTTAGAAATGATAATTACTGATTTATTGTGGATTATTTAATTTGTGGAGCAAGCTCACTTGTAGATGTTGCAAATGTTGAACTATTGTACCTGTAGGAATTGAGAAGTGGACAGCTGATTGTTAAGGATGATAATTTTTTAAAAAAACAAACTCTATTGGACTGGATGGCCCTTGTGGTCTCTTCCAACTCTATGATTCTATGTAATATAAGGTTAATGTTAAGGAATGGCATGTGAACTAGAAATAACTAGGGAAATACACCAGCAACAAGAGGAAACCTTGCATGCCTCAAGAATAGAGGGAGGGAAACCACTTTTTGGAAAATTCATATTAAATTTTTCTTAATTTGTGGTTGAGAGATTATCTGAATCCTGAAATTTGGGGAAATCACATTTCAGACTCCATTCCCATTTTCTTTGAAGATTTATTAAGCAGGGAAGCAGGTAAATGGAGAAGAGGAAGCAGAGTTCTGTGGCTCAAACCTCAGTTTTCCTGAACGAATTATGAAGAACAAGATATTCTGGTCACCCCAATGGTCAGTGGAGGGTTGAAAGGACCCTGATGGGGGTCAAAGGCTGCATTCCAGAGATCCGTTTGAATTCACTCTATGAGTGAATTAAATACACAAAAATACTCCTAACTGGTCCTCTTTGTTGCACCTTCTTGTCTTTTTGTTTAGGCCATACCTCGTTCCAGGTGTACAGAAATATGTCGACCTGGATATGCCAAGGTGGTTCAAGAAGGAAAACCCGTTTGCTGCTACGCTTGTGATCAGTGTGCAGAAGGAACCTTCTCCGTTCAGGAAGGTGAGGGACTCCAAGGGGGAAGGAATTCCTGGAGAGAGTAAATACAGGGCAGAAATTCAGTCTCACACACTTTCTGTGAGAATTCTGCAGACATTGTGGGATGTGGTTCCTTCCTCAACCTCTTTAAGATTAATCACATTTATTACATCCAGGAAGTGAGTTGAAAGAAATGACCATAAGGAAGACATCTCTGGGGTTCCAAGTGGGCAGCTGTGAGAGGAATGCCCACAAAGCATTCCTTTTTGATTTTTTATACCAAGTCACACCAGAAAGGAAATAATGTTGACATTTATCAAAAATAATGGACAGATGATGAAAATTAGCAAATATTAAACATTGCAAGGAAGCAACAGAAAACTGCATTTCAAAGGTTCAGACAAAAAGGTGTTTCTTCAGGATAAGGCAGGATCCAAACCATGCAGTTAACAGAAGTGGAGTGGTCACTGCCTCTCAGTTTATCCTAGATCTTTTTTTCTTTTTTTTTAAATAATTTTTATTAGGAATTTTTATAACAAACAATAAAAAATTAAAACAAACACAAATCAACCCCTCAAAACATCTTCCCCCCACCCACCCCTACATAGAAAGAAAAAACAATTAAAATATTACTTCCTAATTATCATATTCTCTAACATTGTCTAGTGGACTTCTCCATCTTCTCTCCCTTAACGTTACATTGTAAAATCATTTTAGCAATTTCTATTCATTTTCAAATCTATTTCTTATTTCTTAAACACACTATATTATTTCTCCTAGTTATCAATCTATTTTCATAAACATATTTCGTAATCTTCCCTTATTCTCTTACTCTTATCATTATCTTCTATCATCACATTTTATCCTAGATCACAGTGTTGCTTTGGTGATCAAAATGAGAAAAACCTTCTTCACTACCTCTGCCTCCTTGGAGGAATGGAATAATAGAACAGTAAACTTATTTTTAGAACCCAACTGGTTTCCATGCGTCTCTATACTTATTTTAACATTCCTATTTCCTGTGGTCCACCACAGAGTTTTTCAAAATGTAACAGAGCACAGATCATTAGGGATGTAAGTGATCCTGAAACCACTCTTTTCCTCTTCCCCAGATGCAGAACATTGCACCAAATGCCCAGAAGATCAGTATCCAAACAAGGACAGAGATCAATGTGTCCCCAAGATTATCATCTTCCTGGTGTATGGAGAATATTTGGGAATCGCTTTAGCTTCCGTTGCCCTCTTCTTATCTGTAACAGCAGGCATCGTGTTGGGAATCTTCATTAAATACAAGGAAACTCCCATAGTCAAAGCCAACAAGCGGGACCTCTCCTACATCCTGCTCGTCTCCCTCCTGCTTTCCTTTTTGACCTCCTTCCTCTTCATCGGGCGCCCAAGGAAAGAGACCTGCCTTCTCCGACAAACGGCCTTCAGCATCATCTTCTCACTTGCTGTTTCTTCTGTCTTGGCAAAGACCATCACGGTGGTGCTGGCCTTCCTGGCCACAAAGCCCGGGAACAGGGTGAGGAGATGGCTGGGCAAGAGTCTGGCCAACTCCATTGTCATCTCCTGTTCTGGGGGGCAAGTTCTCATCTGCACCATCTGGCTGGGCTCTTCTCCCCCATTCCCAGAGCCTGACATGCGCTCCCAGGTGGAAGAGATCATCCTGCAATGCAACGAAGGGTCTGTGGCCATGTTTTACGTTGGCCTCGGCTACCTGGGCTTCTTGGCTGCCACCTGCTTCACGGTGGCTTTCCTAGCCAGGAAGCTGCCTGGGTCCTTCAACGAAGCCAAGCTGATCACCTTCAGCATGCTGGTCTTCTGCAGTGTTTGGGTGTCTTTTGTGCCCACCTACCTGAGCACCAAGGGCAAGTACATGGTGGCTGTGCAGATCTTCTCCATGTTGGCCTCCAGTGCTGGGCTCCTGGGCTGCATCTTCCTTCCCAAGTGCTACATTATTGTGCTGAGACCTGATCTGAACACAAAGGAGCACCTGACAACAAGGAATTAAGGGGCACCTGATTCTTAAAACATTTCATGTTCCTGATGTCCAGAAGTGCATAAAGGAAACACACCTACTCATCCGTGTTGCTCCTTCTCCACCTCTAAAAGAGATTTTGTTCATTCTTAGCCCAAGATTTATGTAGTTCTGTTCACAGTCATGAAATTTTTTATTGACAAATACTGGGGAGTTCCTGTTCACATGAACAGTAAGATGGGAGGAAACGTTTTGCTACCTTTTTGCCAAGGATTACGATGAATCCTGGTCTGCTGCCCTTAGTTTGTAAACTATTCTCTTTTAATAATTTTGTGTTTTGGGAAGTTATATTTATCTCACAACAAGATAGGATGGAGGGAGATAGGAGTTAGGTTTTTGAGTCTGTTTGCTTTGTCATGACTACCTATTAACCATATCAATTCTAATATTCATCGATACTTTCTAGTTATGTCATTTCTAGATATTCAGATATCTGCTCCATTTTCTACATGTATGCTGTATCATTCATAAGGGAAGAAGAAGAAGAAGAAGAAGAAGAGTTTGGATTTGATATCCCGCTTTATCACTCCCCGAAGGAGTCTCAAAGCGGCTCACATTCTCCTTTCCCTTCCTCCCCCATAACAAACACTGTGAGGTGAGTGGGGCTGAGAGACTTCAAAGAAGTGTGACTAGTCCAAGGTCACCCAGCAGCTGCATGTGGAGAGGAGACGCGAACCCAGTTCACCAGATTACGAGTCTACCGCTCTTAACCACTACACCACACTGCACTTCATCTCATTTCGTTCTCCTAAGCTTTGTATATTAATAAACTGAGAAATTCATTTAAGTTCTCTTCCATAGTTTGTTGGTTTAATTTTTGTATTGTGTAAGCTCTGCTCCCTGTTCCAAAGAGCAGCAACTGACCGTAGCCAAGCCTTGACTGGTATCCAATGAATTTTATTGCATTGGCCAGGGTTGGGGTTCGGATTATGGGTGGGCGAGGGAAGCCAGTAAAAGCTTTGCTTTCTGATATCTGCAGATCAGGCTGCTATTAGAGGGACAGGAGCAGGCCCGGCCACTTTCCTGATCAGTTGGCAACACTATAAAGAAGTATTACAGAAGGTCTCTGTGCCTCATTCTTGAATGATTTCGCTATCTTGCCAATCCCAAGGCCAGAAGGGACCCCGGTGGCCTGCTCTTCCTCGGCTGACCCTTCCTCTGAAGGAGGGGGTCTCTAGCTTGGGGTTCCTCCTGGATCCTGGGCAGTCGCTTGAGGCTCGGGGGGCCTCCGTGGCCTTCCCTCCGCTTTGGCTGGGGACCCAGCTGCCCCCCTCTCTGGACAGGGACAACCTGACTTCTGTGGTCTCTGCTCTGGCATCAGGTCGGCCCCTTTGAGAGCAGGCAGGGCCGGCACGTCCATTAAGGCGAACTAGGCAGTTGCCTAGGGCGCCAAAATGGAGGGGGCGCTGGCCAGCCTGCCCCCTGCCCCCGCCCGGTGCCGCCCCAACCAGCAGCGGAGCAAGGAACTTGGGGCGAAAACCGCGGCGGCAGGGGCGCCCGGCCGGGCAGGGGGCGGGGCACCGCTCCGCAACGTGCGTCATGCGCAATGACATCACGTGGCCCAGCCCCTCGCCTAGGGCGCCAAAATCGCTAGCACCGGTCCTGAGAGCAGGATAGTACTCCGGGCTGTTGGCCGTATCAAGCCGGATTCTTCTGGTGTCCTTATGTCCAAAGGGGCTCCAAAGGAGCAAACCAACCAGTGGGCCATTTCCTCTTCTGCAGGATGGAGCTCCAGGATCTGGAGAACAACCAGAGGTGGCACCTCCAACCGAGCGGCACCCAGGACCCTGCTGGCGGGAAGGCTTCTCTGGTGCCTGCAGAGGCCAGGACGAAACTGGCCAGCCAAGCCTCCTGCAGGACTGGTCGTGAGCAAGGGGGCAGACAGGCAGGGGGCTGCTAAAATGATCAGCGTCCGTTCAAAGCAAACCTGAACGACCATGGCTTGCCCCCCCCCAGGGCCGGAGCGTCCATTTAGGCCAACTAGGCAGCTGCCTAGGGCGCCAAAATGGAGGGGGCGCTGGCCAGCCTGCCCTCCGCCCCCCGCCCGCACCAGCGGCGGAGCGAGCAGGTTGGGGCGAAAACCGCGGCGGCGGGTGGCCAGCCTGCCCCTCGCCCCCCGCGATTATATTAGCTGCCTAATATAATCCCTTCCCTTGGAGAGGGGACGCCACGCAGGGAGGCCGCCGCGGCTCCAGGGAGAAGAAGAAGCCTTTGGCGGCGCGAAGTGGGCGACGCCGCTTTCCCGCCTCCTTCCAGCCCAGGAAGGGAAGCCCGGCGTGACTCCGTTGCAGCCTGCCAGCAGACTTCGGGCTTCCAGGAGTTGCAAGTGAGTTTGGGAGCAGCCCGGGCGGGAAAAGAGTGAGCCGGGGTGGTGGTGGTGGTATTGTTGAAGGACAACAAAACTCTGTCTTAGGTGGGCTTTTTATTTTTGCCACGTTTCACCGCGTTTGGCTTGGAGTCTGTCCGCGCGCCCCTCACATTTCCCCGCCCCCTCCTAGTAGTCTCTGAGGCGCCTTTTCACTCCCGGCGAGGCAGGGGGGCTCCTGAGGGTGGCGGTGGGAAGCGCCTGGGCAGAATTGGGCGCGCTCGGAGAGGTCTCTGGAGGGAGGGGGACAGCGTATTCCTGACCCCAAACCCTTCAGTTTGGGAAGGGTCCGAGTCTGCGGCATCGGTTCCGTCATCGGTCTCCTCGGCAGAGCCTGGCCCTCCCCTCAATTTCCACAGGGTTCTGCCGGGGAAGCTTTCAGGGCTTCTGAACACAGGAGACCGAGTCGAGCACCTCACACTTCTCGCCCTCCACCGCCGCCCGGCGCGCAGGGGGTGGGGCACCGTACGTCATGCGTAATGACGTCACATGGCCCGCCCCCTCGCCTAGGGCGCAAAAAACCCTAGCACCGGGCCTGCCCCCTCCTAGTTTTGATCCTGGGTACGCCCCTGCCACTCGTCCTGATGGACCAGCCCCCCCAAGGTGCCAGGGCTGTAGGGCTTCCCTGGCTAGCGACTCAATGCGGGCAGGAGAATTTGGCTTCTGGTTCCTCCCTGTCTCATTTTGGGCTTCTGTCTTTCTCCTCACTCCCCACCACATCTGGGCTGGTTCCTCCATCCTGTCCGTGCCAACAGTCAAGAGAAAATGGACTGATGGGAACCTTTTCTGTGACATCGGCTCAGAATCCCAACCTCACTTTGCAGTTGAGACCAACGCCAGCATTGGATTTGAGTAGCTTAACTGCGGCAGAATCACAACAATAGAGTCAGGGAAAATGGTGGGGGACTTTTGAGTCCTTTTCTTCTGTTGCAGCTGCAGAGAAAGGAGGGAGGGGTTGGGCGGCCGCCCCAGGTGTCATCACTGAGGGGGGTGGCAAAATAACAAAAAGATGGCAGCGTGGGGCTTGCTTCTGCCCACTGCCTCTCCCTCAGCCGCCCTACAGCTGAGGGGGAGGCGGCAGAGAGGCTCCAGGCAGCGCCCCCCACCCGCAGGACCCCCATGTTGAACTGGGCACCTGAGTGGCTAGCTATGCTGTTGTTTCAATTATGGATGCCTTGAGAGTTAAGGTGCTGTGCTTGCTGCCCCACTTGTCCTGATGGACCAGCCCCCCATGGCGCCAGGGCTTATGTCTTTAGGACTTCCCTGGCTAGCGACTCAATGCTGGCAGGAGAGTTTGGCTTCTTGGTTCCTGTCTCATTTTGGGCTTCTGTCTTTCTCCTCTCTCCCCACCACCTCTGGGCTGGTTCCTCCATTCTGTCCGTGCCAACAGTCAGGCTCTGGGGACAAAGATCCCCTCAAGAAAGTGTCTGGAAAGGAGCCAAAGGAGGAGCCAGGCAGCCCCCCGCAGGAGGAAAGCGAAGGCCAGGAGGGGACGCAAGGACCACCTATGGATCTACTGAGTCCTGATTGGGTAGGTGGCAGCGGCCCAAACGCCGATTGGCAGAAGGGGAGGGGGGTTTGTTTTGTAAGTTATCTGTTTGCATGTGTTTGCAGGTGGAGGAACCCCAGGACATCCCTCCCCCAAGGAAATGTACAGAAAAAAAGAAACATCTTGGGGACGACCAGCGGTCTCTGCCCCCCCGGCCCAGGGGAAGAAGCAGGAGAAGGGAAGCAGGTAGGGTGTGGTGCGAGTGCGGATTCTGGGAGGTGCCTAGTGGGGCTCATAGCACAATGGTAGTGGCCTTGAAAGGCAGGAGAAAGCTCTCTCCAGGGCGGCTCATCTGACGCCTTCATTACTTATCTTCAGATGCCAAGCAAAGTCCTTTCTCTAGAACAGAGCTTTCCAAACTGTGTGTCGCGGCACCTCCCCCCTGTGAGGGCGACCTCCCCCCCCCCCGGGGTTACATTAATGGGTGCCTAGAGTTTTGATGTTTGGTTGTGTTTTTTAATTGCTAATTTTTTGCATCTTTTCCTCGCAGGTTCCCAAACCCAGCAGATCCAGCTCCCTCAGCACCCTCAATTCTTGGTCCTCGCTGGACTCATTCGATTTATGGAGTGAGGTACGTAGCAGACAGAGCAGGAGGGAAGCCCTGCTGAGCTGCACAAGGGCAACCCTGAGGCTGGGGAGGAAGAGGAGGAGGAGGAAGCTGGCCGGCCGAACGGTCATGAGCAAGAGGGCAGACAGGCAGGTGGCTGCTAGGGAACAGGCTGTGCTTGCTGCCCCACTCGTCCTGATGGACCAGCCCCCCAATGGTGCCAGGGCTTCCCTGGCTAGTGACTCAGAGTGGGCAGGAGAGTTTGGCTTCTGGGTTCCTCCCTGTCTCATTTTGGGCTTCTGTCTTTCTCCCCTCTCCCCACCACCAATGCCCCCACCTCTGGGCTGGTTCCTCCATCCTGTCCGTGCCAACAGTCAGGCTATGAGGCTACCAAGGAGGACGAGCCAAATGAAGAACCAGGGAACAGCTGCGTCCATGCAGAGGCACTTTGAAGATGAGGAAACGTCCCTGAGGGATGTAGCAGACAGAGGGGGAGGGAAGCCCAGGCAGGGAAGCCCGAGTGGCCAAAGAGATCCTTGTAGCATCAGGCCAGGTTGCAGAGGATTCTGGGAAGTCTGTCCCCTCTTCCCAGCGCTGCTGACGGGGCTTCTCCCTCTTCCTCCGCAGTTCCCCAAAATGGATATCGGCTCAGACAGCTCCCTGAGCTTAGACCATGAAGCCGAAGAGAGCGACACATTCTGGGACTCCGTAGACCTCAAGGAAGTACGTGGCAGACAGAGGCGGCAACCTGTAAAGAGCTGTTAACAGAAGCAGAAGATCAGTTAAAGTTGAAAAAGTTTGAAGATATCAGAGATTTACCAGCGAATTGGTTACAGTATTATCAATTAAATGATGTTTCAAACTTGATAAGAAATATGGCTTTAGTACAGAGATATCAAAATTCGAAAAAGATCTGTTGGAAAATAATGTGAAATTACTATCTAAAAGGTATAAATTGATTTTAGAACGGTATGCTAAATATGAAAAAGTTAAATCTGTAATGATACAACTGGGCAAGAGATTTTGGTTATAATATACCGTTTTCAGAATGGGAAAAGTTATGGAAGGAAAATATAAAATTTACAGCTTGCTGTACGTTGAAGGAAAATTACATGAAAATGTTGTATCATCGGGACCTGACACCCAGTAAACTAGCAAAAATGTACAGAACAGGTTCAAGCATGTGTTGGAAATGTAAGAAGAGGGAAGGTACATTTTATCACATGTGGTGGACATGTGGGGTGGTAAAAAAATTCTGGGGAATGATATATAATGAAATGGGGAAAAATGTTTAAGATAACTTTTGATAAAAAACCAGAAGCTTTATTATTAGGAATGACAAGTGCTGAACTACCAAGAGATAACAAGAGACTGTTTATGTATGCAGCGACAGCAGCATGGATGCTCCTAGCCCAGAGGTGGAAAGAAGACAAAGGACCGACCAGAGAAGAAGGGCAGACCAAATGGATGGAGTAGGCTGAAATGGCAAAGCAATCAGGAAGATCATATTTTTACAAGAGACTGGAATAATTTGGGAGACCACAGTAAGCAGTTGAAAACAGTAGCAGAAATATGACCAACACTTGCAAAGTAATGTGAACTTTGGAAATTGTGGATATATGCTAGATAGAATACAGTGAAAGATGCAGGAATGAAATATAGAAATAAAAAGAACAAAACCCATGGAAGGAGGGAGGGAGGTCCGAAGGTTCGGGTAACCTTTTGTCTTGTTTTTAATTGAATGGAATAATTGTTATGTATAGCCTACCCCAAAGTCTACCACCTCTCCAACAAGGGAAGTCAATTATTGAAAAGGCATTCGACCTAAACAAAACTGTCGCTTCTTGCAGTGGGCAATCACCGAGGATTGTTCAATTCCTTCCTCAAGATATTTCACCATTCCCTAAAGCACCTCCACGTAAAACTACAGGAAGAAAAAAGCTGCATTCCCGTATTCTTACAGACACGCCAGAAAAATTGGCTATTGAAGCAGAAAAGAAGAAGCTGAGGAAGAAAAGGAGTGTTTCTAAACCAAAAAGGAAGTCCCAAATTCACAGGAAGTCACAGCTTGATGAGACATCAGAAAGTGATGGAGACATTGAAGCAGGAAAGGCTGTGTCAAAAATTATGAAAGGAAAGTTGAATGCGAACCAGCTGCTTGAAAGTGACTCGACTGATTCCGACACCTTTTCTAAAGATGAACTAGAGGAAGAAGAAAATATAGAATTCAACAAGACTGATGTGAAAGAGGGAAACTTTGTTATCGTGAAGATTTTAGGAAAAACCACAATTTCCCATTATGTTGCTGAAGTTCCCGGAACTGATGAATATGGGGACTTCATTGTAAAATTTCTAAAACGTGTTCTGTCCAAAGTGAATGACCAGCCCAAGTTCACTCCCTCTTCTGAGCCAGAAGCTTTGAACCAGAAGCCAGAGCAAACAAGATGAATTTTAACAGGGAGAAATGTAAAGTACTACACTTGGGCAAAAAAAATGAAAGGCACAAATACAGGATGGGTGACACCTGGCTTGAGAGCAGTACATGTGAAAAGGATCTAGGAGTCTTGGTAGACCACAAACTTGACATGAGTCAACAGTGTGATGCAGCAGCTAAAAAAGCCAATGCAATTCTGGGCTGCATCCATAGGAGTATAGCATCTAGATCAAGGGAAGTAATAGTACCACTGTATTCCGCTCTGGTCAGACCTCACCTGGAATACCGTGTCCAGTTCTGGGCACCACAGTTCAAGAAGGATACTGACAAGCTGGAACGTGTCCAGAGGAGGGCAACCAAAATGGTCCAAGGCCTGGAAACGATGCCTTATGAGGAACGGCTTAGGGAGCTGGGTATGTTTAGCCTGGAGAAGAGAAGGTTCAGGGGTGATATGATAGCCATGTTCAAATATATAAAAGGATGTCATATAGAGGAGGGAGAAAGGTTGTTTTCTGCTGCTCCAGAGAAGCGGACACGGAGCAATGGATTCAAACTACAAGAAAGAAGATTCCACCTAAACATTAGGAAGAACTTCCTGACAGTAAGAGCCGTTCGACAGTGGAATTTGCTGCCAAGGAGTGTGGTGGAGTCTCCTTCTTTGGAGGTCTTTAAGCAGAGGCTTGACAGCCACCTGTCAGGAATGCTCTGATGGTGTTTCCTGCTTGGCAGGGGGTTGGACTGGATGGCCCTTGGGGTCTCTTCCAACTCTAGGATTCTATGATTCCTTTTGAGGATATTGTAAAATTGTTGCCTAAACCACTCTGCTTCGGAATAATCTGCTCGTGCTTCTAAGATGGTAACATTTCCATGTTTACTTAATGAGTACAAGTTGAAGTGATGCTGACTATTAAGAACTTTGAGATATTTTTGAAACTCTTTTGGAAGTTTATACTGTGTAGTAAAAATGCCTTCTTTGCTCTTAAATTGGAATGGCTCAATGTGCCCCAAATGAAGGATCAACGTGCCCCACTACTGGGCCACATTGATCCTTTATTTTGAAAAACTTAAATGTGATTTTTTGTCATTTTATTCCATCAAATGTGAAACATTAACCCTTTGATTTTGTTTGGAATAGTACCTAATAAATATTAAATGCAAAGGTTTTCTGTTATGTGCATTATTTTGAGGTGTGTAGAGCTTAAAGTAAAAAATGGCTCAACGTGCCCCACTTTCCCCTATACTGAACCGAAGCCATTTAGGGCTTTAAAGGTCAGCATTGATCCATTATTTTGAAAATAAAAAAGGTCTTCCTCCTCCCTAAAAAAAGCTCAACAACCTGAACCTCCCCCCCCAAAATGGGGTAGATCACTGCCAGTTTTTAAGCGCTGGTGGGATTACTTCTTGTTTATCGATTAATGGCACCCCCCCTCCCAAAAGTGGCGGAAAAATTTGCTGGTCAACAACTTTGGCTTGCCCCCCTAAAAAATATTGGGTAGATCACTGCTAGTTCTTTTTATCCGGGAGTAGCTTGCAGTCTCTTGGGAGTTGGCCACCCCTGTTTTAATGTATCGTAAATCTTTCCCGATCTTTTCTTTTTTGCAATCCTTTTGTTTAAACTATCAAGTGGTGTGCAAGTTTTTATGAATTACTAGTGGGCCCGGCCACGCCTTGCTGTGGCTGATTTTATGCTTATTGCCATCAGTAGCAGCCGCAGCCAAAATAAACCCCCACCTACCCCCGCCGGCGTTGTGTGCCCTCTGCACGCGCTCAGGTGCCCTCTCGCGGCCTGTGGCAGAAAAAGCCGAGGAAGGAGGCCTCTGACGCCGTCTGAGGGGAAAGCACTATGGAAACGCACAGATAAAAAACACACATCGGGAGATCACTGAGGGACGATCACGGTGGCCATTTCCCGGCATGCCTTGCCTGTGGCCTTTTCAAGGGGAAAAGTGCTAGTAACCCTCTAGAGAGGATTTGATTCCATTTCCCAGAGTGCCTTGAGAGCGCAGTTGGTTGGGATAATAAGCCCACCGTTTCCCAGCATGCCTTGTGGTTTGGGCGAAAGAGCTTAGTTCTCCCACAGGGCGCCTTGACTCCATTTCCTAGCGTGCCTTGCGGGTCCGGCCTAGTTAACTGCTAGAGGCGGCAGCCTCCATTTCCCAGCGTGCCTTTAATAAAAGAGATATTTACATTTCCCTGTTTCCCAGCCAAGTTCATCACACCCTTTTGTGTGGCACTCAGGTATCAGGAAGCCACTGACACAATCACCTCCACCTTCCTTGCAGAGAAACAGTTTGTCAGTTTGGGAGTGAAAATGGAGACAGGCCTGTGGCCTTGTTTTGCTTGGCACATTTATGAACAATTATTATATATATAGATAAGACCTTGATATTCTTACAACACCTTGCGGGTCCGGCCTAGTTAACTGCGAGAGGTGGCGGCCTCCATTTCCCAGCGTGCCTTGCGGCTATTAAAAGCCTATTAAAAGCCGAGTCGACTATCAGGGAAAGAGGCAGGCCATCGCTTCTTTGAACTCTATTTCCCAGAAATCCTTGCGGCCCTGGCCTGAACAGTCCATTGAGATATGACGCTGTCCTGCGATGAGCCTTTCTATTGGAAGCTGATGATGACATATGGTATGTGCGCCAATTTTTTTAGTGTTTATTCTATATTTTAGGTATGTCAGGTGTGGTTTTTTTGAATTTTTATTATGCCAGATCCTTCCTTGATGGTCATGGTACGCTGTGTCCTAATTTGATGAGATTCGGTCCAGCGGTTACGGAGCACGGTGGTGTCCGCCGCGCACGCAATGGGAACATTTTTATATATATATAGAAATGAATAAATAAATTTACTGGTCACTTTTTTTTTTTACACCAAGGTAACTCAAAGCGACTTACGACATATAAAAGAACGTACCTTGAAGCTGGCATAAAAGTGGGGAAAACACACACACACAAAGAAAAATCTAAAAGGTAAAGAATGGGAATATTTCACCCAATCGAGGCGACAGATAATTAAGAGCCAAAGGCCTGGCAAAAAAGAAATATTTTGGCTAAAAGCCTAAAGTTATGTAATGATGGAGAGTCTCCCTGGGAAGAGCGTTCTGCAAATGGGGAGCCACCACTGAAAAGGCCCTGTTCTCGTGTTGCCACTATCCTGATCACGGCTTATTTTTATGGGCAAAGAAAAACATCACATGTTATTAGAACTGGACAAAAGTTTCAACCGCAGTGGGGTGGGGGTGTTCCCCCCCCCACCTGGGTACAATTAGGATTATTTTTTCCAACGCCCCTTATTGGAATTTTCTTATTGGAACAGGATTTTAACAGAGGACTTTGGGTGCACAATCGTTCATAATAGGAGCAGCGGGAGTGTTTTTTGGTTGAGCATAATAAAGGTTATATATTCAGTATCCCTAGGTGGGATTTTTATTGGAACTGGGTTTGAATAGAGGGATTTAGCTGCGCAATAATAAAAATAAGCTCTGAAATATCACAGGAATGAAGAAATAGCAAGATTGTGGTTTAAGTGCCAAGTAATTCTTTTGGCAGGAAAAGAATATTAGCAAATGACGCCAATGAACAGGGAAGGGTCAGGAGACCTAAAGCAAGCAGTGAACCACCCTTCTGTATGTATGAATACACCGAGGGTTGGGATGGGTGTTGTCAGGCAGGTTGTACCCAGTAATTCCCAGTCAGAGTAGACCCACCGATAGACATAACTAACATGGATTCCTGCATTGCAGGGGGTTGGACTATATGTCCCTCAGGGTCCCTTCCAATTATTACAATTTCAGTTACAATGGACCCACTCTAACATAGGACCTAGTCTAAGGAGACGTAAGACCTGGGTTCAAATCCACACTCTGTCATGAAACATGCTGAGTGACCCTGAGCCAAGTCGCTCTTGCTAAGCCTAATCAGTCGTGCCTAAGGGCGGGAAAAAGAATCGTTTATTCTCTCCCATGAGGGATAACTGCATTCATTAAATTAAAAAGACTGGCTGCAAGTTTCCTCAACCAGCATTTGAAGCACGCAGCTTCAACCCAAAGAATCCCAGGATCTATAGTACCTCCGAAATGGGTGTACTACAATTCCCAGTACTTCGCCAAAGGTGAGCTACAGTTCCCAGGGTAAAATTATTATTTTTGGGGGGGGGGAGCCATGTGCTATAAGATGTACGATGTGGATGTGTTCATATACTGCCTGTATAGCTTAATGGTTAATGCTTTAGGGATGCATCTAGCTTCAGTCCTCCTCTCGCTGAAATTAATGGAAAATATTGACGTATGGCCATTAAGTTCTCCTCTGGGTAGAATTTAAGTTGGATAGGTCCCTTAAGGTGGGAGTTCTGTTCTCCATTCATCCATGAAGCTGACTGGTGCCCTCTGACTGTGGGGACCCAGCCAGATGGGCAGGGTACAAATAATAATAATAATAATAATTATTATTATTATTATTATTATTATTATTATTATTATTATTTTGGGCTTTACTAGCTTTATGTGGCCTACCTCACAGGGTTGTTGTGAGGGGGGGAAACAAAAATGGGGCAGAAGAAGGAAACGTTGCCCTGGGCTCCTTAGAGGGAGGGTGTGGTATAAACACATAATTCGAGAATTACAATTCCTATGTATGAATAACAAACACTGTTTATTATTGTTTATTTCTCTCCTCAGCCTGAATGTAAAGGCCCCGTCTCCATGACAACCTGAAAAAGGCCCCACCCACTACCCCGCCGTTATGCGCAACCAATAGAAGGGCCGCGAGGCCAGAGCGCGGTCGCAGGGGGAGGGGCGGGCCTCCATGTGGAAGCAACCGTCCAATCGCCGCCTCTCCTAGAGCCGAGGAGCGCCTGGCCAATCGGCGCCGGCGGTGGAGGTGGGCGTGACCTGAGTTGAGCCCCCCACGTGCGCCGGCATTCCTGCCCGAGCCAGAAAGGGGCTCCCCGTGCGCGTGCGCGTATGCGCGGGTTGTGCTCACCTGCGTGCAAAGCGGTGGCGGCTGTTAGGAGCAGCGAGAAGAGCAGAGCCCGCTCCATGCCAGCGGCGCCGTTCCCGAGAGTGTCCTCTACGCGTGCATTGGAGCACGCCGGGGGGGGGAATACCGCGTCGGAGCGTGACGTCACCCGGGCGGATCAGTTCGCCCCGCCTTCTCACGCATGCGCATGCGGGCGGTAGACTTAAGAGGGGTTGGCTAAACTACATCTCCCATCAGCCCCGTCGGGCAGGGCCAATGGCCAGGGGAGATGGGAGTTGGCAGTTGAGCCACTTCCGGGTTCGTTTGCACGTGCTGCCGAGTATTTATTTGTTTGTTTTCGCATTCGTTTTATTTATTTATTTTATTTTATTGCATGTATAGATTGGATCGATTGATTATTGCATGTATAGATTTATTTAATTTATAGATTGCTGCATTTGTAGATTTATTTCACTTATTATTGCACTTATAACCGACTTTCCTGCAAGGAGCTCACGGTTGTGTGGATCAGGCGTAGGGAAACTCCGGCCCTCCAGATGTTTGGGACTACAATTCCCACCATCCCTGACCACTGGTCCTGTTAGCTAGGGATGATGGGAATTGTAGTCCCCAACATCTGGAGGGCCGGAGTTTTGCCTATGCCTGGCGTGGATGGTTTATCTGCAAGCAGGTGAAGGAACATTAGGAAGAACTTCCTGACAGTAAGAGCTGTTCGACAGTGGAATTTGCTGCCAAGGAGGGTGGTGGAGTCTCCTTCTTTGGAGGTCTTTAAGCAGAGGCTTGACAGCCACCTGTCAGGAATGCTTTGATGGTGTTTCCTGCTTGGCAGGGGGTTGGACTGGATGGCCCTTGGGGTCTCTTCCAACTGTGATTCTATGAACAGTGCGACCGGATGATCATCCTGCAGGTTTTGGGGTTTTCTTTGTGTGTGGGGGGGATTGTTGACACAGAAGTAGATCACTCTCACGGCATTCCGAAATGGAACCAGGGGAAATATTGTTTTGTTTCTTGGGTGTTGCATTCAACTTCAGACCCACTCAGAGCCAGACTGACTGAAATGAATGGACATGACTTGACTTAAAGGCCACTGATTTCAGTTAGTCTGCTCCAGGACTGATCGAGTGGGGGGAAAACCAATGGAATAATCTTAAGATCAAAGCTGCCTCTGTTTTTGAACTCAAGATCACTCTACCTGTTAAGTTAACCATTGTTTCCAACACAATAACTGTATTCCAATTTGAATTTCATAGCTGGGAAAATACAATCTGACAGGAGCAAAAGCAGTAAAAAAATAAAGTACACACCCCAGAATACTTGGCTGAAGGTTACAAACCAGTCTCTGAATCCCTGTAAATGATTACAAGAGATTCAGATTACGTTGATATGTCAAATAGGAATGGAAAGTCCCATGAAATGTGGCTTCATTTGGTGGTTCAGTATTCACAACCTTGGCTTTGTATTCTCTTTGTGTCAGGTCAATTCTGTTGGAACATCTAATTCATTGTGTAATAGTCTATTGAGAATGTATTTTACGAGGAACCCTTTAAATTAGACTTGGACTTAGACTTGGTACATTTGTCTTTTCTTTTTGTCATTTCCCCCCCTACTGGACTGTTATTTTAACTTTACAATGATGTTATGAATTTATATACATATATATAAACCAACAGCAAGAGATTCAGATGACGTTAAGGATCGAGTTTAATCAATCAGCTACCAATCAGAACATTGTGAATGGTCAGAAATAAAGTCCACCCACAAAAATATTTCCACGGAGTTTTGCACCATTGCCTGCTCTCCTTCCAAAAGCGGCATCTGCCTGGCAGCTAGGTTCTACTATTATTTCCCCTTCTATCAACAACAACATTTTGAACTGTGTGGGAGTGAAAATAATATATATGAACACATTGGATGTTCGGATTGCTTGAAAAAAAGAAAAATGGTTCTCCATAAGGTTGATTTTGTGGCAGAGTCAGTGCATCTGTAGCCGTTGATTGCCTTATTAATTGGACTTTGGACGGTTTCCCTACATACTCCTTGAATGACGCAGCAGCATTAGGAATCCGCCATCTTGAAGATTGAGAGCATGGCTATCCACCCTCCCTTTTTTTGCGGGAAACTCCATTATTCCAATGCCGTTTCCCGCTGCTATCCCGGATTGTCGATATCCCTTAAATTTCCCAGATTTCAAAGGAAGCAGCTCCTCTCCCTCCCTGCCGGCCAGGGAGGCTCCTCAGCTGCGTTGCTCGGCTGCCAATCAGGAGTCTGAGGCCGACTGGGGGCGGAGCTTGCATGCCTTGTGCAGCCAGACCCTCACGCCCAACCAGACAGGCAGCCTGCCTGCCGTCTACGCACTCGCTCTTTCGCTCACCCATTCGTGCGCAGCCTCTGGAGTGCAGGGTGGCGAGGCTACTTGGTGCCATTGCACCGCCCTTGCGGCATCCCTTATTTTCAAATCCAAAAGTTTGGAAAAATCCCTTATTTTCAAATCTGAAAGTTGACAGCTATGATTGAGAACTAGCTGCGAAACTTCAGCCATGGGGGGGGGGGGAGCCCTTAATATTTTTATTTTGCAATATGTGTCTTTCCAGTTCAACTGGGTAATCCCCCCCCCCCCCGGAAAGGTTGAGGCTAAGCAGCCACTCTGAAAGAACTATGGAACTGTCACATAATTTGGAATTTATTAGTTGTGAGATACGGAGACGGCCAGCTACAATAACTTTTGGAGTGGATATAAACAGGAGCACTGCGATTTATGGGAGAATCACTGGCATCAAACCTACACAGCAATATATCTCAGGGCTCTGACAAAATTCTGAAAATATAAACTACCCAACAAGCCTGGCTGAAGAACTGGGCTTAGCTGAGAAATCCTACCCAAATGCACGGACCTCTCCAGCATGAAAACATTTCCAACAATAACAAATCAAGAAAAAGAAAGAAAACCTGTACCTTGTCATACCACAGGTACCGCATGCCATCCATATCGATTTTTAAAACCTTCTATATCTAACAATAGAGACTTTTTGAATCATTCAATAATTAAACCATTATATGAAGTCTGGTCTAAATATAAGGTTTGTTTTGAAAGGAAAACCCCAGGGTTATCACCTCAAGAAGCTCTGTCAGTGAAAAGAGTTAATACAAAACAACAATGGCTTACTTATAGAGAAATACTGGTGGAACAAAATAACATATTTAAATTGAAAACGTACGAAGAGCTCAAAGACAAATTACAAGGGTGGTGGGAATATCAACAAATGTATAGTATGTATGTGAAAAATACAAGAGCCAATGGATTTGAACAAGAAAAAACAATACTTGAGAAAACGGTGATAGCAAATAATGTTAAAAACTTGTCAAAAATGTACGACTATTTATTGGAATGGAACACCAAAGACGAACTGGTCAAAAGCGTGATGATAAAGTGGGCAATTGATTTGGGCCATAACATAGATTATGACGAATGGTATAAATTATGGAATTCGGGTTTAAAATTTACGGCGTCAACACTGCTGAAAGAAAATGCATATAAGATGTTATTTAGGTGGTATCTAACCCCAACTAAACTGTCTAAAATGTATAAGACTGGAAACTCTAAGTGCTGGAAATGTGGCTTAAAAGAGGGAGATTTCATCCACACCTGGTGGCACTGTGAAAAGATTAAAAATTTTGGGGAAAACATACACAACGAACTGAAAAAGATATTTAGATACTCATTTAAGAAAAAGTCGAGGGCCTTCCTGTTAGGAATGGTGGGGGATGACATCAAGAAAAATGACAAAAAATTGTTTTTATATGCAGTGACAGGTGCCAGAATACTTATAGCCCAGGTGTGGAAGCAAGATCAAATTCCAACAATCAAGGAATGGCAGCAGAAAATGGTCGAATATACAAAAATAGCTAGAATAACATCTATAATCCGCCAGCAGGGAAATGACGCATACGAAAAAGAATGGAAAAAGTTTATGATTTATATTGAAAAGATTATGGGGAAAAATGGTATCAGCAGAATGAAGGAGATTATCACAAGTGAAGTTTTGTACCTCTTTATTGGTAAATCAAGTGAAATGGAAACATTTACAGACTAATGATCAAAGCAGACAATAGCAGGAAAATGCAATAAGTTAAGGAAATTAATTACGAAGTATGATTTATTACATAAAGAGCGCAAACCGCGTTAAGTTAAACTGTCTTTACAAAGCAGAGGAAGGAAGTGTGGAAGTCAATTTTTATTTCAGGTTAATTAATTAATTTATGTTATATTAACTGCAAGATTGTATACAAATATTTTGTCAAAGAATTCGTCAATGGAGTTAATTTAATTTTTTGTTATAGCAAATGTTTGGAATTGGTTTTATTTTTTGCCATACATTTATCTTTATTGTTTCTAAGTATTTATAAAAAAAAAAACCAACAAAACTTTAAGCACAATGTATCAATTTGACTACTATTTCTAAGGTACAGGTATGGCTTTGAATATGCCAGAAGATCCACATTAAGGAGAAAGGTGGCAGTACAATGTATCAAAAACAGCTTCCATTCATTGTATAGTGTAAGCAGCAGACTGAATTAACCCAGAGCAAGACTAAGCAACAGGATGCCTGCCAGATGTTGTAGGACTCCAACTCCCAGCAGCCAGCATGGCCAATGGTGAGGGATGATGGGAGTTATAGTCCAGTAGCATACAGAGGATTACAAGCTCTGGTTGAAAGCACCTTTGGAACATTACAATATCAACTCCATCACAACACCAACAACAACATCACCACCACCAAATGTCTGACAACAATTTAGGAAGTACGGTATGTACAAGAAAGTTGGGTACCGATATTACAAAGAAAACACAAGTAATCTAGACATTTAAAGTGTAGCCTCCGTTTTCAACTTCCAACTCTGACGAGTGCCCTCACATACAAGCTATATTTGGTATTTTTGTCTGGGATCAGTGGGTTTCATGCTGTTTGGGACAATTCTGTTTTTCTGGGGTATCTGTTACTTGAGGAGTCTGGTACATTAAGTGCTGCATTGCAAGTTCTTCTTCTTCAGATAGAGGTGAGATCTCCATTCCAGTGAGGTGCTTTATTTCCTGAACCAGTTTCACTGTTTTGGCCAGAGTAGCACGGATCGACCGCATGGACTCCCGCCGCTCGGTAGAAATCCTTTCTAGCTGCTCACACAACATTTTGTAGCGAGACTTCACCAGTGACAACTGCTGTATGACAACCAGAGGATTCTCCTCTTTAGACAGTCCGTCAGCATGCCCTTTCACCATTTCAAACTCCAACATTGCCTGAATGTAATTCAGGTCGGATTCGGCCTTCTGGAACATGGTCTCGAGCGTAGTAACTGCCGTCTCCATGTTGAATAGTTGACATTCCTCAGGCGTTGACATTCCCCGCGTGCGGAGCGGCCTCCTCTCTGCCTGCCCTGGTGTTGCTGGCGGCTGCTGCTTTTTAAATCACTTCTGCACCCAGGAAAGAAGGACCGGAGGGGGAGGCAAGTGGGGGTCTTCAGGTGCCTCTTTCCCCCGCAGACCTGTGAGAAAAGTAAACAATTCAGCTCCAGATTCTGGGAAACTGCCATGATCATTAATCAATCAATCATTAATCATCCCTGGGGGGGGGGGGTGACAAAATCCCTCTGGGCGTATCAGTGCTAGCCTCCCAACTCCTCCTCACCGTGGATCAGGGTGGACACAGCCGCGGTGCTGGCGGATCCACCGCCTGATCCGCGACCCGAACGGCTTCCTCTCCGTCAGCAACCCGCTGCTGGCACTGGGTTGCGCTGGTGTTTCTGGCGGTGCTGATCTTTTAAAGACTTGCCGGACCCAGAGGAAGCAGGACCGGAGGGGGAGGCAAGTGGGGGTCTTTGGGGGCCTCGTCTTCCTGCAGACCTGTGAGAAAAGTAAACAATTCAACTCCAGATTCTGGGAAACTGCCATGATCATTCATCAATCATATTAATTAAATCTGTATGCCGTCCTTCATCTGAAGCTCTCAGGGCGGCTTGCAGCATAAAAATACAAAATAAAAACACAGCATATGTATTAAAATCAAAAGCGAACTCATAAGCCAACCTCCCAACCCACAAGCATGTTTTAAAGGCCATGCATTGTTCAATGAGCCAAAGGCCTGGTTCTAGAGCAGAACTTTCCAAGCTTTTCATGTTAGTGAGACACTATGGAGAGCATTCTCCTGCCTTTCAAGGCCACTACCATTGTGCTATGAGCCCCGCTAGGCACCTCCCAGAACCCGCACTCGCACCACACCCTACCTGCTTCCCCTCTCCCGCTTCTTCCCCTGGGCCGGGGGGCAGAGACCATTGGTCGTCCCCTAGATGTTTTGTTTTCTGGGGGCATTTTCTTGGGGGAGGTTCCTCCACCTGCAAACACATGCAAACAGATAAATTACAAAACAAATCGTGAACCAAAAGCCACCCAGGAGAAATATCTATCGTTATTTTTTAAGGAGCGGATAAGCCACTCATCCAACACACATTGAGGGCTCCCGCCTCCTCCTCTGGGCTGGGGGGCAGAGAGTGCTGGTCCTGCAGCTGCAACTTCAGCCCCATGGCTGTGGCCTGCTCCTCCGAGTCCCCTCCATGCTTCCCCTCCTGGGGACACTCCCCGCTCACGTTGGCCGCTGGTAGCGGAGGGCTGCCGTGGGGTCCCTGCCCCTCCAGCCTGGGGCCCCCACTCGCTTTGTCCTGGGGGAATTCCATGGACATTGGCTCCCAGTACGTTTCCGAGCACAATTCAAAGTGTTGGCGCTGGCCTTTAAAGCCCTAAACGGCCTCGGTCCTGTATACCTGAAGGAGCATCTCCACCCCCATCATTTAGCCCAGACACTGAGGGCCAGCGCAGAGGGCCTTCTGGCGGTTCCCCCACTGCGATAAGCGAAGTTACAGGGAACCGGGGCCTTTTCTGTAGTGGCACCTGCCCTGTGGAACGCCCTCCCATCAGATGTAAAAGAAATAAACAACCACCTGACTTTAAAAAGACATCTGAAGGCAGCCCTGTTTGGGGAAGATTTTACTATTTCAGGAAGGATTGTATATTTTTGTATCCCCCTCCCCTTCTGCCAATTGGCCCTTAGGCTGCTGCCACTTACCCATTGAGAATCAAGCAAATTGCTGGACTCTGGGGTTGGTGTCTCCTCTCCTTTCCCTTCCTCCTCCGGTGGGCTCCCTGGCTGTTCTATTGGGTCGTCCTCCTTGGTACCCTCCGACCCTGACTGTTGGGACGGACACGATGGAGGAACCAGCCCAGAGGTGGTGGGGAGAGAGGAGAAAGACAGAAAGACAGCATTGAGTCGCTAGCCAGGGAAGCCCTGGCGCCATTGGGGGGCTGGTCCATCAGGGCGATTGGGGCAGCAAGCACAGCCTGGCCTTAGCAGCCCCCTGCCTGTCTGCCCCCTTGATCACAACAGGTCCAGAAGGTGGCCTGGTTGGCCGGCCAGCTCCCTCCTCCTCCTCTTCCTCCCCAGCCTCAGGGTTGCCCTTGTGCAGCTCTGTCTGCTACTTACCTCATTGAGTGAGTCAAAAAAGGATTCCAAGGAGGACAGCGACCCCACTGAAGCCAGGGAGGAGAGGGAACTCATGGGGGAGAGTTTGGGCACCTGCGAGGAAAAGATTCCAAAGACGAGTAATTAAAAAACATTGAAACTTAAGGCACCCATTAATATAGCCCGCCGGGGGGGGGCAGGTCGCCCTCCAAAGGCCTCCAGCTGCCTTCCATTCTGCGTTGATATGCCCCCTCCCCTTCTGCCAATCGCCCCTTGGCCGCTGCCACCTACCCAATCAGGGCTTAGGAGATCCATTGTTGGTGTCTTGGTCTCCTCTTTTCCTTCGCCTTCTCCCTCCAAGGCACTGCCCGGCTCTTCCTTTGGTTTGTCCTCCTTCCTAGTCACATCCTCGGAGTCTGACTGCTGGCAGAGACAGGACCCCAGAGGTGGTGGGGAGAGAGGAGAAAGACAGAAGCCCCAAATGAGACAGACTCTCCTGCCAGCATTGAGAGGCTAGCCAGGGAAGCCCTACATGCCCTGGCACCATGAGGGGCTGGTCCATCAGGACAAGTGGGGCAGCAAGCACAGCCTGCCCTTAGCAGCCCCCTGCCTGTCTGCCCCCTTGCTAACGACCAGTCCTGCAGGAGGCTTGGCTGGCCAGCTGGCTTCCTCCTCCTCCTCTTCCTCCCCAGCCTCAGGGTTGCCCTTGTGCATTTTAGCAGGGCTTCCCTCCTGCTCTGTCTCCTACGTACCTCGCTCCATAAATCAAACGAATCAAGTGAGGATAATGAGCTGAGGGTGCTGAGGGAGCTGGACCTGCTTTGTTTGGGAACCTGCGAGGAAAAGATGCAAAAAAGGAGCAATTAAAAAACACAACCAAACATCAAAACTCAAGACACCCATTAATATAACCCCGGGGGGGGGGAGAAGGTCGCCCTCAAAAGGCCTCCAGCTGCCTTCCATTCTGCGGTTGATATGCCCCCTCCCCTTCTGCCAATCGCCCCTTGGCCGCTGCCACCTACCCAATCAGGGCTCAGGAGATCCATTGTTGGTGTCTTGGTCTCCTCCTTTCCTTCGCCTTCTCCCTCCAAGGCGCTGTCCAGCTCTTCCTGTCCACTCAAAGCCATGCAGGAAGAAAGCCTGTCCACTCAAAGCCAACCCCAGGCTTCAACTGCAAAGTGAGGTTGGGATTCTGAGCCGATGTCACAGAAAAGGTTCCGATCCGTCCATTTTCTCTAAGGGGGGGGGGAGCTGTTTGCCCTTAGGGTGACCGCTTAACACACCACCCAAGAGAAAAAGAAGGAGAAATCTTCATCCGAGGATCATATGCTTGCTTGACCTCCGCACTCTAAGTTATAAGGTCCCAGTGAAACATGGCTTGATTCGGTGGCATTCACAACCTTTGTTTTGTGGGTTTATTAGTGGGGTTCTGTGGGTTTATGAGTGCCACGTGACGTGGCATGCCAGGAGGAAGGTTGCGCAGGGCACCCTGGGAATGGCGAGGGAAAGGCTGTGAGGAAAAGCCTTCTCTCTTTCTCCATCGCTCTTCGTCAAGTCTAAATGGAAGACTCCAAACACATCTAGAGAAAAATAAAATGATAGGAAACAGAAGGGGCAGCAAAGCATGCTGGGAAGAAGGAAGTGAGGGAAAGGAAACCGAATAAAGGATGATTTGTCAATAAAGCTAATAAGTGAGACCTTACAAAAGACACCTTGGGATTTATTTATTTAGTTATACATTGGAAAATGAGTAAATTTCAATTATAGGAAACAGGATACTTGTAAGAAGATGGGGTAGCAAAGCATGCTGGGAAGAAGGAAGTGAGGGAAATGAAACCTAATAAAGGATAATTTATCAAGAAAGCTAATAAGTGACACCTAACAAAAGACAGCTTGGGAGTAATTTATTTAGATCTACATTGGAAAACGGATAAATTTCAATTATAGTACACATGATCCTTGTTTGTGAGAAGGGGCAGCAAAGCATGCTGGGAAGAAGGATGTGAGGGAAATGAAATGAAACCTAACAGAGGTTAATTTATCAAATAAGCTAATAAGTGAAACCGAACTGAGACTTATTTATTTGGTTATACACTGGAAAAACAAGTAAATTTCAAATTAATCAGGAACCCATGCGCAGCACATGCTGGGAACCGACTGTTGGCGCAACAGAGCTGGCAGTGCATGCTGGGAACTAGACTGCAACGTGGATCGTGACGGCGGAGGCTGGCGGGAGTGGCAGGGCCTTTTGAAGGTGGCCCCTTCCCCTCCGAGGGCATAGAAAGGCTCAAATACATGACCCTCTGCCTCCACCAGGGACAGCAGCCACCAGTCCAGCTGGCCAGAGACCCCCAAGGGCCAGAGAGGCTGGCAGGGGCAGGACCCCTAGGTGGGCCCGGGAGAGAGAGGGCCCCCCGGAGGGATTTGCACTCTGCATGCCCTCAGAGGCTTCGTAGTCTAAGCTCAGGGGGCTGTCTGAGCAGGCATTTCGGGATGTGTGTAACAGCAGGCATAGTGTTGGGAATCTTCATTAAATACAAGGAAACTCCCATAGTCAAAGCCAACAAGCGGGACCTCTCCTACATCCTGCTCGTCTCCCTCCTGCTTTCCTTTTTGTCCTCCTTCCTCTTCATCGGGCGCCCAAGGAAAGAGACCTGCCTTCTCCGACAAACGGCCTTCAGCATCATCTTCTCACTTGCTGTTTCTTCTGTCTTGGCAAAGACCATCACGGTGGTGCTGGCCTTCCTGGCCACAAAGCCCGGGAACAGGGTGAGGAGATGGCTGGGCAAGAGTCTGGCCAACTCCATTGTCATCTCCTGTTCTGGGGGGCAAGTTCTCATCTGCACCATCTGGCTGGGCTCTTCTCCCCCATTCCCAGAGCCTGACATGCGCTCCCAGGTGGAAGAGATCATCCTGCAATGCAACGAAGGGTCTGTGGCCATGTTTTACGTTGGCCTCGGCTACCTGGGCTTCTTGGCTGCCACCTGCTTCACGGTGGCTTTCCTAGCCAGGAAGCTGCCTGGCTCCTTCAACGAAGCCAAGCTGATCACCTTCAGCATGCTGGTCTTCTGCAGTGTTTGGGTGTCTTTTGTGCCCACCTACCTGAGCACCAAGGGCAAGTACATGGTGGCTGTGCAGATCTTCTCCATGTTGGCCTCCAGTGCTGGGCTCCTGGGCTGCATCTTCCTTCCCAAGTGCTACATTATTGTGCTGAGACCTGATCTGAACACAAAGGAGCACCTGACAACAAGGAATTAAGGGGGCACTTGATTCTCAAAATATTCCATGTTCCTGATGTCCAGAAGTGCTTAAAACAAACACACCTACTCATCCATGTTGCTCCTTCTCCACCTCTAAAAGAGATTTTGTTCATTCTTAGCCCAGGATTTATGTAGTCCTGTTCACATGAACAGTAAGATGGGAGGAAATGTTTTGCTACCTTTTTTTGCCAAGTACTATGATGAGTCCTGGTCTGCTGCCAGAGGCGTAGCAAGCCCAGGTGGTACCCGGGGCGGAATTTTTTTTGTCACCCCCCACCACTTTAATTTTAAAGCTTGTGTGTGTGTGTCTATTATCTCTTTTTTTAAATGAAGTTAAAATTAAAAATAAATAAATAAAATTTTTTTTTAAAAAAAAAAATTTTAAGTGTCACTCCCCTCTGGGGTGGAACCCGGGGCGGCCCGCCCCCGCCCCCCTTGCTACGCCGCTGTCTGCTGCCCTTAGTTTGTAAACTATTCTCTTTTAATAATTTTGTGTTTTGGGAAGTTATATTTATCTCACAACAAAATAGGATGGAGGGAGATAGGAGTTAGGTTTTTGAGTCTGTTTGCTTTGTCATGACTACCTATTAACCATATCAATTCTAATATTCATCGATACTTTCTAGTTATGACATTTCTATATATTCAGATATCTGCTCCATTTTCTACATGTATGCTGTATCATTCATAAGTGAAGAAGAAGAAGAGTTTGGATTTGATATCCCGCTTTATCACTCCCCGAAGGAGTCTCAAAGCGGCTAACATTCTCCTTTCCCTTCCTCCCCCATAACAAACACTCTGTGAGGTGAGTGGGGCTGAGAGACTTCAAAGAAGTGTGACTAGTCCAAGGTCACCCAGCAGCTGCATGTGGAGGAGAGGAGTCGCGAACCCAGTTCACCAGATTACGAGTCTACCGCTCTTAACCACCACACCACACTGCACTTCATCTCATTTCGTTCTCCTAAGCTTTGTATATTAATAAACTGAGAAATTCATTTAAGTTCTCTTCCATCGTTTGTTGGTTTAATTTTTGTATTGTGTAAGCTCTGCTCCCTGTTCCAAAGAGCAGCAACTGACCTTAGCCAAGCCTTGACTGGTATCCAATGAATTTTATTGCATTGGCCAGGGTTGGGGTTCGGATTAGGGGTGGGCGAGGGAAGCCAGTAAAAGCTTTGCTTTCTGATATCTGCAGATCAGGCTGCTATTAGAGGGACAGGAGCAGGCCCGGCCACTTTCCTGATCAGTTGGCAACACTATAAAGAAGTATTACAGAAGGTCTCTGTGCCTCATTCTTGAATGATTTCGCTATCTTGCCAATCCCAAGGCCAGAAGGGACCCCAGTGGCCTGCTCTTCCTCAGCTGACCCTTCCTCTGAAGGAGTGGGTCTCTAGCTTGGGGGTGCTCCTGGCTCCTGGGCAGTGGCTTGAGGCTCGGGGGGCCTCCGTGGCCTTCCCTCCGCTTCGGCTGGGGACCCAGTTGCCCCCCTCTCTGGACAGGGACAACCTGACTTCTGTGGTCTCTGCTCTAGCATCAGGTCAGCCCCTTTGAGAGCAGGCAGGGCCGGCGCGTCCATTAAGGCGAACTAGGCAGTTGCCTAGGGCGCCAAAATGGAGGGGGCGCTGGCCAGCCTGCCCCCTGCCCCTCCCGGTGCCGCCCCAACCAGCGGCGGAGCAAGCAGCTTGGGGCGAAAACCGCGGCGGCGGGGGCGCCAAAATGGAGGGGCGCTGGCCAGCCTGCCCCTCGCCCCCTGCCACCGCCTGGTGCCGCCCCAACCAGCGGCGGAGCAAGGAACTTGGGGCGAAAACCGCGGCGGCGGGGGTGCCAAAATGGAGGGGCGCTGGCCAGCCTGCCCCTCGCCCCCTGCCACCGCCCGGTGCCGCCCCAACCAGCAGCAGAGCAAGGAACCTGGGGTGAAAACCGCGGCGGCGGGGGGCACCCGGCCGGGCAGGGGGCGGGGCACCGCTCCGCAACGTGCGTCATGCGCAATGACATCATGTGGCCCAGCCCCTCGCCTAGGGCGCCAAAATCGCTAGCACCGGTCCTGAGAGCAGGATAGTACTCCGGGCTGTTGGCCGTATCAAGCCGGATTCTTCTGATGTCCTTATGTCCAAAGGGGCTCCAAAGGAGCAAACCAACCAGTGGGCCATTTCCTCTTGTGCAGGATGAAGCTCCAGGATCTGGAGAACAACCAGGGGTGGCGCCTCCAACCAAGTGGTGCCCAGGACCCTGCTGGCTGGAGAGCCTCCCAGCTGTTGCCACTGCTGGGGAAGGCTTCTCTGGTGCCTGCAGAGGCCAGGAGGAAACAGCAGTGGCAGGTCTCCGTGGGGATGCTGAGATGGAGGACTCTGGGAGAGAGGGAGGTCCTGGACTCCATCCTCAAGGTTCTCCTTCCACCTCCCCAGGTGGGTGTGATGTTATGCAGTGAGAACCAGGATTCCCCAACGTAGTGCCCTCTAAATGTTCTGCGCTGTATGGTGGTCTCTGAGATCCCCTTCACTCTAGCAACTCAGACTTCAGGAAAAGGAACTCACCCTGAGGTCTGGAGAATTGTAGGTTGTCGTTGGTGAGGATCATGTTTTACATTTAAATTTGAAATCGGTACCAGTTGTAGAGCTCAGTCCTATCCATATTTACCCAAGGCCAGAACTGACCCAGGTTGCCTGCACTTAATTGGGTTACACTATCCTCTGGATAAGGCTGAGCTCTTTCAAGGTAAATTTTAATGTAAAGCATGATCATCACCCATGACAAAATTCAGTTCTCCAGACCTCATGGTGAGTTCCTTTTGCTGAGTTGTTCTTCTGATGTCCTTATGTCCAAAGGGGCTCCAAATGAGCCAACCAACCATCCTCTCTTGCAGGATGGCTTCCTTAATATAGAAGCTCCAGAGAAGAACATCAAAGGTAAAAGCTGTCACCATCACCTGCGGAGGCCAGGTAGAACACTCAGTGAGAACCAGGATTCCCCAACCTGGTACCCTCTAAATGTTCTGGACTATATGCTGGCTGGGGCTGGTGGGAGCATGTAGAGGGGTTCGAGTTGAGGGGAACTGCCATGAGCTATCGGGAGCCCAGCTTGGAGGAAGGTCCTATTGCAGACGCAAGAGATGTGGGGAGGCTTGTGAGAAGGAGTGGTGACCGCCAGCCTGGGTGGCTTTAAAAGAGTACCAGGCAAACTTGGGGAAGGAGAGAAGGGAACCAGTGCAGGATCTGCAGACCTTCCCTCGTCAGCCTCCGACTGTAGCTTCCTTGCGGCAGAGAACTGCCTGCATGGCAGATGCCACACATTCTCTCCCCTCTTCCATGCACTGCTGACAGGGCTTCTCTCTCTTCCTCCGTTTCTTCTTCCCAGCATGCTTTGCTGCCCATTCTTCTCACAAACAAGTATCCTGTGTCCTATAATTGAAAGTCACCCATTTTCCAATGTATAACTAATGATTTCAGCAAGTGATTTCAGCTTTCTGACATAGCAGGCAGGAGACAGCTTCTTCATGTAACAACTCTTTATTCAAGCAAACAAGACTGGGGGAACTGAGGGTAGGGAAGCTACATTTATAGGGACAGAGGACTGGCTAGGAAAAGATACATGTTGGAGGGAACAATCTCAAGCAATCACACAGCTGCTTTTTGGTGGGAACCAATAAGACAGAGGATCCAAATGCAGCAACTTGAATGCACCAATAGTAACTGTTCCTTCTGGGACAGGAAGGCAGTTACTTTACCCTAATGTGATTACAGACAATAGTAATACAGATATGATAACACTCTGAATCAATACACAACACCTTTTGTTAGGTTTCGTTTAATAGCTTTATTGATAAATTATCCTTTATTAGGTTACATTTCATTTCCCTCACATCCTTTTTCCCAGCATGCTTTGCTGCCCCTTCTTCTCACAAACAAGTATCCTTTTTCCTATCGTTTTATTTTTCTCTAGACCTATTTGGATTCTTTCATTTAAACTTGAGGGAGAAAGAGAGAAGGCTTTAGTTTGGCTTCTGGGTTCCTCCCTCGTCTTTTGCACCTTTTTCTCGCAGTTGCCGAAAATATGCAGATCGAGCTCCCTGTCCTCCCTCAATTCTTGTTCCTCGCTGGACTCCTTTGATTCATGGAGTGAGGTACGTAGCAGACAGAGCAGGAGGGAAGCCCTGCTGAGCTGCACAAGGGCAACCCTGAGGCTGGGGAGGAAGAGGAGGAGGAGGAAGACAGCTGGCCAGCCAAGCCTCCTTCAAGACTGGTCATTAGCAAGGGGGCAGACAGGCAGGGGGCTGCTAAGGGCAGGCTGTGCTTGCTGCCCCACTCGTCCTGATGGACCAGCCCCCCATGGCACTGGGGCTTTAGCCTTTAGGACTTCCCTGGCTAGCGATTCAATGCTGGCAGGAGTTTGGCTTCTGGGTTCCTCCCTGTCTCATTTTGGGCTTCTGTCTTTCTCCTCTCTCTCCACACCACTGCCACCACATCTGGGCTGGTTCCTCCATCCTGTCTGTGCCAACAGTCAAGAGAAAATGGACTGATGGGAACCTTTTCTGTGACATCGGCTCAGAATCCCAACCTCACTTTGCAGTTGAGACCAAGGCCAGCATTGGATTTGGGTTGCTCAACTGTGGCAGAATCACAACAATAGAGTCAGGGAAAATGGTGAGGGACTTTTGAGTCCTTTTCTTCTGTTGCAGCTGCAGAGAAAGGAGGGAGGGGTTGGGCGGCCGCCCCAGGTGTCATCACTGAGGGGGGTGGCAAAATAACAAAAAGATGGCAGCGTGAGGCTTGCTTCTGCCCACTGCCTCTCCCTCAGCCGCCCTACAGCTGAGGGGGAGGCGGCAGAGAGGCTCCAGGCAGCGCCCCCCACCCGCAGGACCCCCATGTTGAACTGGGCACCTGAGTGGCTAGCTATGCTGTTGTTTCAATTATGGATGCCTTGAGAGTTAAGGTGCTGTGCTTGCTGCCCCACTTGTCCTGATGGACCAGCCCCCCATGGCGCCAGGGCTTATGCCTTTAGGACTTCCCTGGCTAGCGACTCAATGCTGGCAGGAGAGTTTGGCTTCTTGGTTCCTGTCTCATTTTGGGCTTCTGTCTTTCTCCTCTCTCCTCACCACCTCTGGGCTGGTTCCTCCATTCTGTCCGTGCCCACAGTCAGGCTCTGAGGACAAAGATCCCCTCAAGAAAGTAGCTGGAAAGGAGCCAAAGGAGGAGCCAGGCAGCCCCCCACAGGAGGAAAGCGAAGGCCAGGAGGGGACGCAAGGACCACCTATGGATCTACTGAGTCCTGATTGGGTAGGTGGCAGCGGCCCAAACGCCGATTGGCAGAAGGGGAGGGGGGTTTGTTTTGTAAGTTATCTGTTTGCATGTGTTTGCAGGTGGAGGAACCCCAGGACATCCCTCCCCCAAGGAAATGTACAGAAAAAAAGAAACATCTTGGGGACGACCAGCGGTCTCTGCCCCCCGGCCCAGGGGAAGAAGCGGGAGAGGGGAAGCAGGTAGGGTGTGGTGCGAGTGCGGATTCTGGGAGGTGCCTAGCGGGGCTCATAGCACAATGGTAGTGGCCTTGAAAGGCAGGAGAATGCTCTCTCCAGGGCGGCTCATCTGACGCCTTCATTACTTATCTTCAAATGCCAAGCAAAGGCCTTTCTCTAGAACAGAGCTTTCCAAACTGTGTGTCGCGGCACCTTAGCTAGAAAAGGATTAGTTTAATTGAATCCCTGTGTTGCAAAATGAGGCATGTCTCCATAGTGTGTCCCCAACATGAAAACTTGGAAAGTTCTGCTCTGGACGAAGATCCCCTCAAGACAGTGGCTGGAAAGGAGCCAAAGGAGGAGCGAGACCGCCCCCCGCAGGAGGATGGCAAAGGTCAGGAGGAGACCCCAAAACCACCTATGGATCTCCTGAGTCCTGATTGGGTAGGGGGCAGCGGCCTAAGCGATGATTGGCAGAAGGGGAGGGGGCATATCAACCGCAGAATGGAAGGCAGCTGGAGGCCTTTTGAGGGCGACCTCCCCCCCCCCCCGGGTTACATTAATGGGTGCCTTGAGTTTTAATGTTTGATTGTGTTTTTTTAATTGCTCGTCTTTTGCATCTTTTCCTCGCAGGTGCCGAAAATATGCAGATCGAGCTCCCTGTCCTCCCTCAATTCTTGGTCCTTGCTGGACTCGTTTGATTTATCGAGTGAGGTACGTAGCAGACAGAGCAGGAGGGAAGCCCTGCTGAGCTGCACAAGGGCAACCCTGAGGCTGGGGAGGAAGAGGAGGAGGAGGAAGCTGGCCATCCAGCCAAGCCTCCTGCAGGACTGGTCGTGAGCAAGGGGGCAGACAGGCAGGGGGCTGCTAAGGCCAGGCTGTGCTTGCTGCCCCACTCGTTCTGATGGACCAGCCCCCCAATGGCGCCAGGGCTTCCCTGGCTAGTGACTCAGTGTGGGCAGGAGAGTTTGCCTTCTGGGTTCCTCCCTGTCTCATTTTGGGCTTCTGTCTTTCTCCCCTCTCCCCACCACCAATGCCCCCACCTCTGGGCTGGTTCCTCCATCCTGTCCGTGCCAACAGTCAGCCTCTGAGGATGAAATCCCCTGTGACAAAGTGACAGAGGACGAGGGAAGCCAGGCAGGGAAGCCCGAGTGGCCAGAGATCCTTGTAGCGTCAGGCCAGGTTGCAGAGGATTCTGGGAAGTCTGTCCCCTCTTCCCAGCGCTGCTGACAGGGCTTCTCCCTCTTCCTCCGCAGTTCCCCGAAATGGATATCGGCTCAGACAGCTCCCTGAGCTTAGACCATGAAGCCGAAGAGAGCGACACATTCTGGGACTCCGTAGACCTCAAGGAGGTACGTGGCAGACAGAGGCGGCAACCTGTAAAGAGCTGTTAACAGAAGCAGAAGATCAGTTAAAGTTGAAAAAGTTTGAAGATATCAGAGATTTACCAGCGAATTGGTTACAGTATTATCAATTAAATGATGTTTCAAACTTGATAAGAAATATGGCTTTAGTACAGAGATATCAAAATTCGAAAAAGATCTGTTGGAAAATAATGTGAAATTACTATCTGAAATGTATATATAGATTTTCGAATGGTATACTAAAGATGAAGAAGTTAAATCTGTAATGATACACTGAGCAAGAGGTTGTAATATACAGTTTTCACAATGGGAAACATTATGGAAGGAAAATTTTAAATTTACAGCTTGCTGTACGTTGAAGGAAAATTACATGAAAATGATGTATCATTGGGACCTGACTTTGAGATATTTTTGAAACTCTTTTGGAAGTTTATACTGTGTAGTAAAAGTGCCTTCTTTGCTCTTAAATTGGAATGGCTCAATGTGCCCCAAATGAAGGATCAATGTGCCCCACTACTGGGGCACATTGATCCATTATTTTGAAAAACCTAAATGTGATTTTTTGTCATTTTATTCCATCAAATGTGAAACATTAACCCTTTGATTTTGTTTGGAATAGTACCTAATAAATATTAAATGCAAAAGTTTTCTGTTATGTGCATTATTTTGAGGTGTGTCGATCTTAAAGTAAAAAATGGCTCAACGTGCCCCACTTTCCCCTATACTGGACCGAAGCCATTTAGGGTCAAGCACCAACCATTTAGAAGCCATTTAGGTCAGCACCAACACTTTGAATTGTGCTCGGAAACGTACTGGGAGACAGCTGTCAGTCCAGAATGACTCCCAGGTTGCGCACCTGGTCCTTCAGGGGCACAGTTACCCCATTCAGGACCAGGGAGTCCTCCACACCTGCCCGCCCCCTCTCCCCCAAAAACAGTACTTCTGTCTTGTCAGGATTCAACCTCAATCTGTTAGCCGCCATCCATCCTCCAACCGCCTCCAGGCACTCACACAGGACCTTCACCGCCTTCACTGGTTCTGATTTGAAAGAGAGGTAGAGCTGGGTATCATCCGCATACTGATGAACACCCAGCCCAAACCCCCTGATGATCTCTCCCAGCGGCTGCATATAGAATGTTAAAAAGCATGAGGGAGAGGACCCTAAAGCAGAGTGGCTGTCTGAGTGGCTGGCGGCGTTACCGAAACCGCTGGGAAGTCCAGAAGGCAGCCTCGTTCATCCCTCTCATCCGGACAATCAGAATGGCCGTCATACACAAACGCCAGGGGGAAGCAGTCTGCCCCCGGTTCGCATCGAAACTAGTCCTTTGGGCAGGCTGGCGAAGTCGTGTCTACCTGATGCCCGCAGGCGTCTAAGGACTCGTCGGAATTCTCTGGGCAATCACCGTGGCCGTCACAGATCCTCTCCAAGGGCAGGCAAGGGCCGCCGCACCGGCTCCCACGGGGTCCGCATGAGACGTTGCCGGCTCGACAGCCTCTCTCGTCGCTGCCGTCGCCGCAGTCCCGCTTCTCGGCGCACCGCTGGCACAGCGGAACCTGCCCGCCGTCCTCGCACCGGAAACTCCCGAGGGTGCAAAGGGAACGTTCTGAATTGTGAAGGGAGAGACACACAAACAAACACACAAGAGAGTCGTGTGGACGGCCAAGATAATCGGAGCAACTCCAGCAGCTCAGCTATGAAAGAGGCAGGATTTACAAACGCTCAAAAGCCTGTATTTTTCTCAGCGCCTGCTAAGAACGTTCTTGTTTAGTTCAGCCACTCAGAAAAGCTGGTGCTCATTTCAATCTGCTTTAGCATTTTAAACTTCTTATGTTTTAATGCAGGCACATCCAACAGGTAGATCGTGATCTACCGGTAGATCACTGGACATCTCCGGTAGATCACTGGTAGATCACTTGACAACTTTGACTCCCCTAAAAAAACAAGCTTAGCGACTTTGACCCCTGGAGCCCTAAAAAAAGGGCCTTCTTCCTCCCTAAAAAAAAGCTCAACAGCCTGAACCTCCCCCCCCAAAATGGGGTAGATCACTGCCAGTTTTTAAGCGCTGGCGGGATTACTTCTTGTTTATCGATTAATGGCACACCCCCTCCCAAAAGTGGCGGAAATATTTGCTGGTCAACAACTTTGGCTTGCCCCCCTAAAATGAATTGGGTAGATCTTTTTTTTTTTTACACCAAGGTAACTCGAAGCGACTTACGACATATAAATGAACGTACCTTGAAGCTGGCATAAAAGTGGGGAAAACACACACACACAAAGAAAAATCTAAAAAGTAAAGAATGGGAATATTTCACCCAATCGAGGCGACAGATAATTAAGAGCCAAAGGCCTGGCAAAAGAGAAATATTTTGGCTAAAAGCCTAAAGTTATGTTTGGCACCAGGAGAGCCTCCCTGGGGAGAGCGTTCCGCAAATGGGGAGCCACCACTGCAAAGGCCCTGTTCTCGTGTTGCCACTATCTGGACCTCCTAATCACGGCTTATTTTTATGGGCAAAGAAAAGCATCACATGTTATAAGAACTGAACAAAAGTTTCAACCGCAGTGGGGTGGGGTTGTTTCCCCCCCCCCGGGTACAATTAGGATTATTTTTTCCAAGGCCCCTTGTTGGAATTTTCTTATTGGAACAGGATTTTAACAGAGGACTTTGGCTGCACAATCGTTCATAATAGGAGCAGCGGGGGTGTTTTTCGGTTGAGCATAATAAAGGTTATATATTCAGTATCCCTAGGTGGGATTTTTATTGGAACTGGGTTTGAATAGAGGGATTTAGCTGCGCAATAATAAAAATAAGCTCTGAAATATCACAGGAATGAAGAAAGAGCAAGATTGTGGTTTAAGTGCCAAGTAATTTTTTGGGCAGGAAAAGAATATCAGTAAATGACGCCAATGAACAGGGAAGGGTCAGGAGACCTAAAGCAAGCAGTGAACCACCCTTATGTATGTATGAATACACCAAGGGTTGGGATGGTGTTGTCAGGCGGGTTGTACCCAGTAATTCCCAGTCAGAGTAGACCCACTGATAGACATAACTAACATGGATTCCTGCATTGCAGGGGGTTGGACTAGATGCCCCTCGGGGTCCCTTCCAATTCTTACAATTTCAGTTACAGTGGACCCGCTCTTAGCAGGTGTAACAGAGGACCTAGTCTAAGGAGACGTAAGACCTGGGTTCAAATCCACACTCGGTCATGAAACTTGCTGAGTGACCTTGAGCCAAGTCGCTCTTGCTAAGCCTAATCAGTCGTGCCAAAGAGTGGGGAGAAGAATCGTTTCTTCGGCCTTGACCTCTCCCCTGAGGGATAATTGCATTCATTAAATTAAAAAGACTGGCTGTAAGTTTCCTCAACCAGTATTTGAAGCACGCAGCTTCAACCCAAAGAATATCAGGATCTGTAGGACCTCGAAACGGGTGTACTACAATTCCCAGTACTTCGCCAAAGGTGAACTACAGTTCCCAGGGTAAAAAAAAATTGGGGGGGGGAGCCATGTGCTATAAGATGTACGATGTGGATGTGTTCATATACTGCCTGTATAGCTTAATGGTTAATGCTTTAGGGATGCATCTAGCTTCAGTCCTACTCTCGCTGAAATTAATGGAAAATATTGACGTGTGGCCATTAAGTTCTCCCCAACGTTCAGCCCGGACACTGAGATCTAGCGCCGAGGGCCTTCTGGCGGTTCCCTTACTGCGAGAAGCAAAGCTACAGGGAACCAGACAGAGGGCCTTCTCGGTAGTGGCACCCGCCCTGTGGAACGCCCTCCCACCAGAGGTCAAAGAGATAAATAACTACCTGACATTTAGAAAACACCTGAAGGCAGCCCTGTTTAGGGAAGTTTTTAATGTGTGATATTTTAATGTATTTTAGTGTTTGTTGGAAGCCGCCCAGAGTGGCTGGGGGAACCCGGCCAGATGGGCGGGGTACAAATAATAAATTATTATTATTATTATTATTATTATTATTATTATTATTATTATTATATTATAGGCCCCTTAAGGTGGAAGTTCTGTTCTCCATTCATCCATGAAGCTGCCTGGTGCCCTCTGACTGGGGGGACACAGCCAGATGGGCAGGGTACAAATATTATTATTATTATTATTATTATTATTATTATTATTATTATTTTGGGCTTTACTAGCTTTATGTGGCCTACCTCACAGGGTTGTTGTGAGGGGGGGGGAAACAAAAATGGGGCAGAAGCAGGAAACGTTGCCCTGGGCTCCTTGGAGGGAGGGTGGGGTATAAACACATAACACAATTCTAGAATTATAATTACTAAACAGTCTTTGTTATTCATACATTTCTCTCCTCAGCCTGAATGTAAAGGCCCCGTCTCCATGACAACCCGAAAGAGGCCCCACCCACTACCCCTCCGTTACGCGCAACCAATAGAAGGGCCGCGAGGCCAGAGCGCGGTCGCAGGGGGAGGGGCAGGCCCCCATGTGGAAGCAACCGTCCAATCGCCGCCTCTCCTAGAGCCGAGGAGCGCCTGGCCAATCGGCGCCGGCGGTGGAGGTGGGCGTGACCTGAGTTGAGCCCCCCACGTGCGCCGGCATTCCTGCCCGAGCCAGAAAGGGGCTCCCCGCGCGCGTGCGCGTATGCGCGGGTTGTGCTCACCTGCGTGCAAAGCGGTGGCGGTTGTTAGGAGCAGCGAGAAGAGCAGAGCCCGCTCCATGCCAGCGGCGCCGTCCCCGAGAGTGTCCTCTGCGAGTGCATTGGAGCCCGCCGGGGAAAAAAAAAATACCGCGTCGGAGCGTGACGTCATCCGGTCGATCTGCTCGCCCCGCCTTCTCACGCATGCGCATGCGGGCGGTAGACTAAGAGGGGGTGGCTAAACTACATTTCCCATCAGCCCCGTCGGGCAGGGCCAATGGCCAGGGGAGATGGGAGTTGGCAGTTGAGCCACTTCCGGGTTCGTTTGCACGTGCTGCCGAGTATTTATTTGTTTGTTTTCGCATTCGTTTTATTTATTTATTTTATTTTATTGCATGTATAGATTGGATCGATTGATTATTGCATGTATAGATTTATTTAATTTATAGATTGCTGCATTTGTAGATTTATTTCACTTATTATTGCACTTATAACCGACTTTTCCTGCAAAGAGCTCACGGTTGTGTGGATCAGGCGTAGGGAAACTCCGGTCCTCCAGATGTTTGGGACCACAATTCCCACCATCCCTGACCACTGGTCCTATTAGCTAGGGATGATGGGAATTGTAGTCCCCAACATCTGGAGGGCCGGAGTTTTGCCTATGCCTGGTGTGTATGGTTTATCTGCAAGCAGGTGAAGGAACATTAGGAAGAACTTCCTGACAGTAAGAGCTGTTCGACAGTGGAATTTGCTGCCAAGGAGGGTGGTGGAGTCTCCTTCTTTGGAGCTCTTTAAGCAGAGGCTTGACAGCCACCTGTCAGGAATGCTTTGATGGTGTTTCCTGCTTGGCAGGGGGTTGGGCTGGATGGCCCTTGGGGTCTCTTCCAACTCTAGGATTCTATGAACAGTGCAACTGGATGATCGTCCTGCAGGTTTTGGGGTTTCCTTTGCGTGTGGGGGGAGTGTTGACACAGAAGTAGATCACGGCATTCCGAAATGGAACCAGGGGAAATATTGTTTTGTTTCTTGGGTGTTGCATTCAACTTCAGACCCACTCAGAGCCAGACTGACTGAAATGAATGGACATGACTTGACTTAAATGCCACTGTATTTCAGTTAGTCTGCTCCGGGACTGATCGATTGGGGGGGGGGGGGGGAACCAATGGAATAATCTTAAGATCAAAGCCGCCTCTGTTCTTGTACTCAAGATCACTCTACCTGTTAAGTTAACCATTGTTTCCAACACAATAACTGTATTCCAATTTGAATTTCATAGCTGGGAAAATACAATCTGACAGGAGCAAAAGCAGTAAAAAAATAAAGTACACACCCCAGAATACTTGGCTGAAGGTTACAAACCAGTCTCTGAATCCCTGTAAATGATTACAAGAGATTCAGATTACGTTGATATGTCAAATAGGAATGGAAAGTCCCATGAAATGTGGCTTCATTTGGTGGTTCAGTATTCACAACCTTGGCTTTGTATTCTCTTTGTGTCAGGTCAATTCTGTTGGAACATCTAATTCATTGTGTAATAGTCTATTGAGAATGTATTTTACGAGGAACCCTTTAAATTAGACTTGGACTTAGACTTGGTACATTTGTCTTTTCTTTTTGTCATCCCCCCCCACTGGACTGTTATTTTAACTTTACAATGATGTTATGAATTTATATACATATATATAAACCAATAGCAAGAGATTCAGATGACGTTAAGGATCGAGTTTAATCAATCAGCTACCAATCAGAACATTGTGAATGGTCAGAAATAAAGTCCATCCACAAAAATATTTCAACGGAGTTTTGCACCATTGCCTGCTCTCCTTCCAAAAGCGGCATCTGCCTGGCAACTAGGTTCTACTATTATTTCCCCTTCTATCAACAACAACATTTTGAACTGTGTGGGAGTGAAAATAATAAATATGAAGACGTTGGATGTTCGGATTGCTTGAAAAAAAGAAAAATGGTTCTCCATAAGGTTGATTTTGTGGCAGAGTCAGTGCATCTGTAGCCGTTGATTGCCTTATTAATTGGACTTTGGACGGTTTCCCTACATACTCCTTGAATGACGCAGCAGCATTAGGAATCCGCCATCTTGAAGATTGAGAGCATGGCTGTCCACCCTCCCTTTTTTTGCGGGAAACTCCATTATTCCAAAGCCGTTTCCCGCTGCTATCCCGGATTGTCGATATCCCTTAAATTTCCCAGATTTCAAAGGAAGCCGTTCCTCTCCCTCCCTGCCGGCCAGGGAGGCTCCTCAGCTGTGTTGCTCGGCTGCCAATAAGGAGTCTGAGACCGACTGGGGGCGGAGCTTGCATGCCTTGTGCAGCCAGACCCTCACGCCCAACCAGACAGGCAGCCTGCCTGCCGTCTACACGCTCGCTCTTTCGCTCACCCGTTCGCGTGCAGCCTCTGGAGCGCAGGGTGGCGAGGCTACTTGGTGCCATTGCACCGCCCTCGCATGGGCATCCCTTATTTTCAAATCCGAAAGTTTGGAAAAATCCCTTATTTTCAAATCTGAAAGTTGACAGCTATGATTGAGAGCTAGCTGCGAAACTTCAGCCATGGAGGGGGGGGGGGAGCCCTTAATATTTTTATTTTACAATATGTGTCTTTCCAGTTCGACTGGGTAATCCCCCCCTGGAAAGGTTGAGCCTAAGATGGGCGGGGTACAAATAATTTATTATTATTATTATTATTATTATTATTATTATAAGCAGCCGCTCTGAAAGAACTATGGAACTGTCGCTCAATTTGGAATTTATTAGTTGTGAGAGACGGCGATGGCCAGCTACAATAACTTTTGGAGTGGATATAAACAGGAGCACTGCGATTTATGGGAGAATCACTGACATCAAACCCACACAGCAATATATCTTTGGTTTTATCTCGCTTGTCTGAAAAACTCAGAGGCTTTGAAGAAAGAAGGGGGAAATATCAGAAGGAATTGGGACGTCACCGGAGATTCTGGAATGCAAGTGAACTCGGTTGATCAGGGCTCTTTACATTTGAAGCATGGGAAGCTGCAAAAATTTATTATTTAAAATTTGGCAGAATATTGGGATTATTTGATATTTTTATGCATAATTTGGAATCCTATATAATAAAGAGCCTATGTCCCTGCTTTTCCGTGTGTCACGGAAGTGCGTTCTGCGCATGTCACACGGGGACGCAGGGATTGGAGGGGGCGGAGAGGGGGGCGGGACGACGCAGAGACACTTCCGGCCGGGCAAAACTGCGCCGCCGCCATTGCTGCCGCCCCGCCAACCCCGCTCCGCCCGCTACTGGCGAGCTTCTCCCTTCCGCCTTCCGCCCCCTTCCCCTCCAGGGTGGAGCAGCTCCTCCTGCTGCTCCGCCGAGGCGGCGTCGAGCTGGGCACGTCGGCGGAGGCAGCGCCGGCGGCGGAGGAGCCGGCCGGGCCAGCGCCGCCCCGTTTTTAACGGAGGCTCCTGCCGCCGCCTGAAGGAGGCCCCCCCGTCCGGCACGCGCCCTTCCCTGCGCGCTGCCCAGCCGGCGGGGGTCCGAGGCGAGGCGGCCTCCGCTGACGGGCCAGCCGGTCGCCCCCGCCGAAGCCTCCCGGTCCCCCGAGCTAGCGCCCGTTTTCTTCAACGGGCTTAATATACTAGTATTTAATATGATTGGATTGGATTGTTAATGTGGAAAATTTAATAAAAATGATTTCGGAACAACAACAATCTTTATTACGGTCCAGAGACCCCACAATTCAACTCATCTTAAAGGGCTCTGACAAGATTCTGAAAATATAAACTACCCAACAAGCCTGGCTCAAGAACTGGCCTTAGCTGAGAAATCCTACCCAAATGCATGGACCTCTCCAGCATGAAAACATTTCTAACGATAACAAATCAAGAAAAAGAAAGAAAACCTGTACCTTGTCATACCACAGGTACCGCATGCCATCCATATCGATTTTTAAAACCTTCTATATCTAACAATAGAGACTTTTTGAATCATTCAATAATTAAACCATTATATGAAGTCTGGTCTAAATATAAGGTTTGTTTTGAAAGGAAAACCCCAGGGTTATCACCTCAAGAAGCTCTGTCAGTGAAAAGAGTTAATACAAAACAACAATGGCTTACTTATAGAGAAATACTGGTGGAACAAAATAACATATTTAAATTGAAAACGTCAAAGACAAATTACAAGGGTGGTGGGAATATCAACAAATGTATAATATGTATGTGAAAGATACAAGAGCCAATGGATTTGAACAAGAAAAAACAATACTTGAAAAAACGGTGATAGCAAATAATGTTAAAAACTTGTCAAAAATGTACGACTATTTATTGGAATGGAACACCAAAGACGAACTGGTCAAAAGCGGGATGATAAAGTGGGCGATTGATTTGGGCCATAACATAGATTATGACGAATGGTATAAATTATGGAATTCGGGTTTAAACCTACACAACGAACTGAAAAAGATATTTAGATATTCATTTAAGAAAAAGTCGAGGGCCTTCCTGTTAGGAATGGTGGGGGATGACATCAAGAAAAATGACAAAAAATTGTTTTTATATGCAGTGACAGGTGCCAGAATACTTATAGCCCAGGTATGGAAGCAAGATCAAATTCCAACAATCGAGGAATGGCAGCAGAAAATGGTCGAATATACAAAAATAGCTAGAATAACATCTATAATCCGCCAGCAGGGAAATGAAGCATACGAAAAAGAATGGAAAAAGTTTATGATTTATATTGAAAAGATTATGGGGAAAAATGGTATAAGCAGAATGAAGGAGATTATCACAACTGAAGTTTTGTACCTCTTTATTGGTAAATCAAGTGAAATGGAAACATTTACAGACTAATGATCAAAGCAGACAATAGCAGGAAAATGCAATAAGTTAAGGACATTAATTACGAAGTATGATTTATTACATAAAGAGCGCAAACCGCGTTAAGTTAAACTGTCTTTCCAAAGCAGAGGAAGGAAGTGTGGAAGTCAATTTTTATTTCAGGTTAATTAATTAATTTATGTTATATTAACTGCAAGATTGTATACAAATATTTTGTCAAAGAATTCGTCAATGGAGTTAATTTAATTTTTTGTTATAGCAAATGTTTGGAATTGGTTTTTTTTTTTTTTTGCCATACATTTATCTTTATTGTTTCTAAGTATTTATAAAAACCCCCAATAAATCTTTAAGCACAATGTATCAATTTGGCTACTATTTCAAAGGTACAGCTATGGCTTTGAATATGCCAGAAGATCCACATTAAGGAGAAAGGTGGCAGTACAATATATAAAAAACAGCTTCCATTCATTGTATAGTGTAAGCAGCAGACTGAATTAACCCAGAGCAAGACTAAGCAACAGGATGCCTGCCAGATGTTGTAGGACTCCAACTCCCAGCAGCCAGCATGGCCAATGGTGAGGGATGATTGGAGTTATAGTCCAGTAGCATACAGAGGATTACAAGCTCTGGTTGAAAGCACCTTTGGAACATTACAATATCAACTCCATCACAACACCAACAACATCACCACCACAAAATGTCTGACAACAATTTAGGAAGTACGGTATGTACAAGAAAGTTGGGTACCGATATTACAAAGAAAACACAAGTAATCTAGACATTTAAAGTGTAGCCTCAGTTTTCAACTTCCAACTGTGACGAGTGCCCTCACATACAAGCTATATTTGGTATTTTTGTCTGGGATCAGTGGGTTTCATGCTCTTTGGGACAATTCTGTTTTTCTGGGGTATCTGTTACTTGAGGAGTCTGGTACATTAAGTGCTGCATTGCAAGTTCTTCTTCTTCAGATAGAAGTGAGATCTCCATTCCAGTGAGGTGCTTTATTTCCTGAACCAGTTTCACTGTTTTGGCCAGAGTAGCACGGATCGACCGCATGGACTCCCGCCGCTCGGTAGAAATCCTTTCTAGCTGCTCACACAACATTTTGTAGCGAGACTTCACCAGTGACAGCTGCTGTATGACAACCAGAGGATTCTCCTCTTTAGACAGTCCGTCAGCATGCCCTTTCACCATTTCAAACTCCAACATTGCCTGAATGTAATTCAGGTCGGATTCGGCCTTCTGGAACATGGTCTCGAGCGTAGTCACTGCCGTCTCCATGTTGAATAGTTGACATTCCTCAGGCGTTGACATTCCCCGCGTGCGGAGCGGCCTCCTCTCTGCCTGCCCTGGTGTTGCTGGCGGCGGCTGCTTTTTAAATCCCTTCTGCACCCAGGAAAGAAGGACCGGAGGGGGAGGCAAGTGGGGTGCCTCTTTCCCTCGCAGACCTGTGAGAAAAGTAAACAAATCCACCTTTAGATTCTGGGAAACTGCCATGATCATTAATCAATCAATCATTAATCATCCCTGGGGGGGGGGTGACAAAATCCCTCTGGGCGGATCAGTGCTAGCCTCCCAACTCCTCCTCACCGTGGATCAGGGTGGACACAGCCGCGGTGCTGGCGGATCCACCGCCTGATCCGCGACCCGAACGGCTTCCTCTCCGTCAGCAACCCGCTGCTGGCACTGGGTTGCGCTGGTGTTGCTGGCGGTTGTGATCTTTTAAAGACTTGCCGGACCCAGAGGAAGCAGGACCGGAGGGGGAGGCAAGTGGGGGTCTTTGGGGGCCTCGTCTTCCTGCAGACCTGTGAGAAAAGTAAACAATTCAACTCCAGATTCTGGGAAACTGCCATGATCATTCATCAATCATATTAATTAAATCTGTATGCCGTCCTTCATCTGAAGCTCTCAGGGTGGCTTACAGCATAAAAATACAAAATAAAAGCACAGCATATGTATTAAAATCAAAAGCGAACTCATAAGCCAACCTCCCAACCCACAAGCATGTTTAAAAGGCCATGCATTGTTCAATGAGCCAAAGGCCTGGTTCTAGAGCAGAACTTTCCAAGCTTTTCATGTTAGTGAGACACTATGGAGAGCATTCTCCTGCCTTTCAAGGCCACTACCATTGTGCTATGAGCCCCGCTAGGCACCTCCCAGAACCCGCACTCGCACCACACCCTACCTGCTTCCCCTCTCCCGCTTCTTCCCCTGGGCTGGGGGGCAGAGACCGTTGGTCGTCCCCTAGATGTTTTGTTTTCTGGGGGCATTTCCTTGGGGGAGTGATGTCCTGGGGTTCCTCCACCTGCAAACACATGCAAACAGATAAATTACAAAACAAATCCTGAACCAAAAGCCACCCAGGAGAAATATCTATCGTTATTTTTTAAGGAGCGGATAAGCCACTCATCCAACACACATTGAGGGCTCCCGCCTCCTCCTCTGGGCTGGGGGGCAGAGAGTGCTGGTCCTGCAGCTGCAACTTCAGCCCCATGGCTGTGGCCTGCTCCTCCGAGTCCCCTCCATGCTTCCCCTCCTGGGGACACTCCCCGCTCACGTTGGCCGCTGGTAGCGGAGGGCTGCCGTGGGGTCCCTGCCCCTCCAGCCTGGGGCCCCCACTCGCTTTGTCCTGGGGGAATTCCATGGACATTGGCTCCCAGTACGTTTCCGAGCACAATTCAAAGTGTTGGCGCTGGCCTTTAAAGCCCTAAACGGCCTCGGTCCAGTATACCTGAAGGAGCATCTCCACCCCCATCATTTAGCCCAGACACTGAGGGCCAGCGCAGAGGGCCTTCTGGCGGTTCCCCCACTGCGATAAGCGAAGTTACAGGGAACCGGGGCCTTCTCTGTAGTGGCACCTGCCCTGTGGAACGCCCTCCCATCAGATGTAAAAGAAATAAACAACCACCTGACTTTTAAAAGACATCTGAAGGCAGCCCTGTTTGGGGAAGATTTTACTATTTCAGGAATGATTGTATATTTTTGTATCCCCCTCCCCTTCTGCCAATTGGCCCTTAGTCCGCTGCCACTTACCCATTGAGAATCAAGCAAATTGCTGGACTCTGGGGTTGGTGTCTCCTCTCCTTTCCCTTCCGCCTCCGGTGGGCTCCCTGGCTGTTCTATTGGGTCGTCCTCCTTGGTACCCTCCGACCCTGACTGTTGGGATGGACACGATGGAGGAACCAGCCCAGAGGTGGTGGGGAGAGAGGAGAAAGACAGAAAGACAGCATTGAGTCGCTAGCCAGGGAAGCCCTGGCGCCATTGGGGGGCTGGTCCATCAGGACGATTGGGGCAGCAAGCACAGCCTGCCCTTAGCAGCCCCCTGCCTGTCTGCCCCCTTGATCACAACAGGTCCAGAAGGTGGCCTGGTTGGCCGGCCAGCTCCCTCCTCCTCCTCTTCCTCCCCAGCCTCAGGGTTGCCCTTGTGCAGCTCTGTCTGCTACGTACCTCATTGAGTGAGTCGAAAAAGGATTCCAAGGAGGACAGGGAACCCACCGAAGCCAGGGAGGAGAGGGAACTCATGGGGGAGAGTTTTGGCACCTGCGAGGAAAAGATTCCAAAGACGAGTAATTAAAAAACATTGAAACTTAAGGCACCCATTAATATAGCCTGCCGGGGGGGGGGGCAGGTCGCCCTCCAAAGGCCTCCAGCTGCCTTCCATTCTGCGTTGATATGCCCCCTCCCCTTCTGCCAATCGCCCCTTGGCCGCTGCCACCTACCCAATCAGGGCTCAGGAGATCCATTGTTGGTGTCTTGGTCTCCTCTTTTCCTTCGCCTTCTCCCTCCAAGGCACTGCCCGGCTCTTCCTTTGGTTTGTCCTCCTTCCTAGTCACATCCTCGGAGTCTGACTGCTGGCAGAGACAGGACCCCAGAGGTGGTGGGGAGAGAGGAGAAAGACAGAAGCCCCAAATGAGACAGACTCTCCTGCCAGCATTGAGAGGCTAGCCAGGGAAGCCCTACATGCGCTGGCGCCATGAGGGGCTGGTCCATCAGGACAAGTGGGGCAGCAAGCACAGCCTGCCCTTAGCAGCCCCCTGCCTGTCTGCCCCCTTGCTAACGACCAGTAATGCAGGAGGCTTGGCTGGCCAGCTGGCTTCCTCCTCCTCCTCCTCTTCCTCCCCAGCCTCAGGGTTGCCCTTGTGCAGCTCAGCAGGGCTTCCCTCCTGCTCTGTCTGCTACGTACCTCGCTCCATAAGTCGAATGACTCCATCGAGGACCAAGAGAGGAGGGAGCTGAGGGAGCTGGATCTTCTGGGTTTGGGAACCTGCGAGGAAAAGATGCAAAAAATGAGCAATTAAAAAACACAACCAAACATCAAAACTCAAGACACCCATTAATATAACCCCGGGGGGGGGGGAGAAGGTCGCCCTCAAAAGGCCTCCAGCTGCCTTCCATTCTGCGGTTGATATGCCCCCTCCCCTTCTGCCAATCGCCCCTTGGCCGCTGCCACCTACCCAATCCGGGCTCAGGAGATCCATTGGTGTCTTGGTCTCCTCCTTTCCTTCGCCTTCTCCCTCCAAGGCGCTGTCCAGCTCTTCCTGTCCACTCAAAGCCATGCAGGAAGAAAGCCTGTCCACTCAAAGCCAACCCCAGGCTTCAACTGCAAAGTGAGGTTGGGATTCTGAGCCGATGTCACAGAAAAGGTTCCGATCCGTCCATTTTCTCTAAGGGGGGGGAGCTGTTTGCCCTTAGGGTGACCGCTTAACACACCACCCAAGAGAAAAAGAAGGAGAAATCTTCATCCGAGGATCATATGCTTGCTTGACCTCCGCACTCTAAGTTATAAGGTCCCAGTGAAACATGGCTTGATTTGGTGGCATTCACAACCTTTGTTTTGTGGGTTTATTAGTGGGGTTCTGTGGGTTTATGAGTGCCACGTGACGTGGCATGCCAGGAGGAAGGTTGCGCAGGGCACCCTGGGAATGGCGAGGGAAAGGCTGTGAGGAAAAGCCTTCTCTCTTTCTCCATCGCTCTTCGTCAAGTCTAAATGGAAGACTCCAAACACATCTAGAGAAAAATAAAATGCTAGGAAACAGAAGGGGCAGCAAAGCATGCTGGGAAGAAGGAAGTGAGGGAAAGGAAACCGAATAAAGGATGATTTGTCAATAAAGCTAATAAGTGAGACCTAACAAAAGACACCTTGGGATTTATTTATTTAGTTATACATTGGAAAATGAGTAAATTTCAATTATAGGAAACAGGATACTTGTAAGAAGATGGGGTAGCAAAGCATGCTGGGAAGAAGGAAGTGAGGGAAATGAAATGACACCTAATAAAGGATAATTTATCAAGAAAGCTAATGAGTGACACCTAACAAAAGACAGCTTGGGAGTAATTTATTTAGATCTACATTGGAAAACGGATAAATTTCAATTATAAGTAGGACACATGATCCTTGTTTGTGAGAAGGGGCAGCAAAGCATGCTGGGAAGAAGGATGTGAGGGAAATGAAATGAAACCTAACAGAGGTTAATTTATCAAATAAGCTAATAAGTGAAACCGAACTGAGACTTATTTATTTGGTTATACACTGGAAAAACAAGTACATTTCAAATTAATCAGGAACCCATGCGCAGCACATGCTGGGAACCGACTGCTGGCGCAACAGAGCTGGCAGTGCATGTTGGGAACTAGACTGCAACCGCCCGCCCCCTCCTCCAGAAACGTGGATCGTGACGGCGGAGGCTGGCGGGAGTGGCAGGGCCTTTTGAAGGTGGCCCCTTCCCCTCCGAGGGCACAGAAAGGCTCAAATGACCCTCCGCCTCCACCAGGGACAGCAGCCACCTGCAGCCCATCCAGCTGGCCAGAGACCCCCAAGGGAAAGAGAGGCTGGCAGGGGCAGGACCCCTAGGTGGGCCTGGGAGAGAGAAGGCCCCCCCGGAGGGATTTGCACTCTGCATGCCCTCAGAGGCTTCGTAGTCTAAGCTCAGGGGGCTGTCTGAGCAGGCATTTCGGGATGTGTGTAACAGCAGGCATAGTGTTGGGAATCTTCATTAAATACAAGGAAACTCCCATAGTCAAAGCCAACAACCGGGACCTCTCCTACATCCTGCTCGTCTCCCTCCTGCTTTCCTTTTTGTCCTCCTTCCTCTTCATCGGGCGCCCAAGGAAAGAGACCTGCCTTCTCCGACAAACGGCCTTCAGCATCATCTTCTCACTTGCTGTTTCTTCTGTCTTGGCAAAGACCATCACGGTGGTGCTGGCCTTCCTGAACACAAAGCCCGGGAACAGGGTGAGGAGATGGCTGGGCAAGAGTCTGGCCAACTCCATTGTCATCTCCTGTTCTGGGGGGCAAGTTCTCATCTGCACCATCTGGCTGGGCTCTTCTCCCCCATTCCCAGAGCCCGACATGCGCTCCCAGGTGGAAGAGATCATCCTGCAATGCAACCAAGGGTCTGTGGCCATGTTTTACGTTGGCCTCGGCTACCTGGGCTTCTTGGCTGCCACCTGCTTCACGGTGGCTTTCCTAGCCAGGAAGCTGCCTGACTCCTTCAACGAAGCCAAGCTGATCACCTTCAGCATGCTGGTCTTCTGCAGTGTTTGGGTGTCTTTTGTGCCCACCTACCTGAGCACCAAGGGCAAGTACATGGTGGCTGTGCAGATCTTCTCCATATTGGCCTCCAGTGCTGGGCTCCTGGGCTGCATCTTCCTTCCCAAGTGCTACATTATTGTGCTGAGACCTGATCTGAACACAAAGGAGCACCTGACAACAAGGAATTAAGGGGCAGCTGATTCTTAAAACATTTCATGTTCCTGATGTCCAGAAGTGCATAAAGGAAACACACCTACTCATCCGTGTTGCTCCTTCTCCACCTCTAAAAGAGATTTTGTTCATTCTTAGCCCAGGATTTATGTAGTTCTGTTCACAGTCATGAAATTTTTTATTGACAAATACTGGGGAGTTCCTGTTCACATGAACAGTAAGATGGGAGGAAATGTTTTGCTACCTTTTTTTGCCAAGGACTACGATGAGTCCTGGTCTGCTGCCCTTAGTTTGTAAACTATTCTCTTTTAATAATTTTGTGTTTTGGGAAGTTATATTTATCTCACAACAAGATAGGATGGAGGGAGATAGGAGTTAGGTTTTTGAGTCTGTTTGCTTTGTCATGACTACCTATTAACCATATCAATTCTAATATTCATCGATACTTTCTAGTTATGTCATTTCTGGATATTCAGATATCTGTGCTCCATTTTCTACATGTATGCTGTACCATTCATAAGTGAAGAAGAAGAAGAGTTTGGATTTGATATCCCACTTTATCACTACCCGAAGGAGTCTCCAAGCGGCTAACATTCTCCTTTCCCTTCCTCCCCCATAACAAACACTCTGTGAGGTGAGTGGGGCTGAGAGACTTCAAAGAAGTGTGACTAGTCCAAGGTCACCCAGCAGCTGCATGTGGAGGAGAGGAGACGCGAACCCAGTTCACCAGATTACGAGTCTACCGCTCTTAACCCCTACACCACACTGCACTTCATCTCATTTCGTTCTCCTAAGCTTTGTATATTAATAAACTGAGAAATTCATTTAAGTTCTCTTCCATAGTTTGTTGGTTTAATTTTTGTATTGTGTAAGCTCTGCTCCCTGTTCCAAAGAGCAGCAACTGACCTTAGCCAAGCCATGACTGGTATCCAATGAATTTTATTGCATTGGCCAGGGTTGGGGTTCGGATTAGGGGTGGGCGAGGGAAGCCAGGAAAAGCTTTGCTTTCTGATATCTGCAGATCAGGCTGCTATTAGAGGGACAGGAGCAGGCCCGGCCACTTTCCTGATCAGTTGGCCACACTATAAAGAAGTATTACAGAAGGTCTCTGTGCCTCATTCTTGAATGATTTCGCTATCTTGCCAATCCCAAGGCCAGAAGGGACCCCGGTGGCCTGCTCTTCCTCGGCTGACCCTTCCTCTGAAGGAGTGGGTCTCTAGCTTGGGGGTCCTCCTGGATCCTGGGCAGTGGCTTGAGGCTCGGGGGGCCTCCGTGGCCTTCCTTCCGCTTCGGCTGGGGACCCAGCTGCCCCCCTCTCTGGACAGGGACAACCTGACTTCTGTGGTCTCTGCTCTGGTAGCCTCAAGGTCCGCATCCTGCAATGCGTTGTATGGAGGGCTGCCTCTGAAGACGGTTCGGACACTTCAGCTAGTGCAGAAGTTGGCAGCCAGGTTGCTCACCGGGCAAGACGGGCTGAGCATCTGGCACTGATCCTGGCCTGACTGCACCAGCTGGGCCCAGTTCAAAGTGCTGGTTTTAATTGAGAAAGCCTTCAACGGCTCGGGAGCACAGGGCTTGGATCCTGCTTGCAGGTTTGCCACAGGCATCAGGTCGGCCCCTTTGAGAGCAGGCAGGGCCGGCGCGTCCATTAAGGCGAACTAGGCAGTTGCCTAGGGCGCCAAAATGGAGGGGGCTCTGGCAAGCCTGCCCCCTGCCCGGTGCTGCCCCAACCAGCAGCGGAGCAAGGAACTTGGGGCGAAAACCACGGCGGCAGGGGCGCCCGGCCGGGCAGGGGGCGGGGCACCGCTCTGTAACGTGCGTCATGCGCAATGACGTCACGTGGCCCGCCCCCTCGCCTAGGGCGCCAAAATCGCTAGCACCGGTCCTGAGAGCAGGATAGTACTCCGGGCTGTTGGCCGTATCAAGCCGGATTCTTCTGATGTCCTTATGTCCAAAGGGGCTCCAAAGGAGCAAACCAACCAGTGGGCCATTTCCTCTTGTGCAGGATGGAGCTCCAGGATCTGGAGAACAACCAGGGGTGGCGCCCAGGACCCTGCTGGCTGGAGAGCCTCCCAGCTGTTGCCACTGCTGGGGAAGGCTTCTCTGGTGCCTGCAGAGGCCAGGAGGAAACAGCAGTGGCAGGTCTCCGTGGGGATGCTGAGACGGAGGACTCTGGGAGAGAGGGAGGTCCTGGACTCCATCCTCAAGGATCTCCTTCCACCTCCCCAGGTGGGTGTGATGTTATGCAGTGAGAACCAGGATTCCCCAACCTAGGGCCCTCTAAATGTTCTGCGCTGTATGGTGGTCTCTGAGATCCCCTTCACTCTAGCAACTCAGACTTCAGGAAAAGGAACTCACCCTGAGGTCTGGAGAATTGTAGGTTGTCGTTGGTGAGGATCATGTTTTACATTTAAATTTGAAATCGGTACCAGTTGTAGAGCTCAGTCCTATCCATATTTACCCAAGGCCAGAACTGACCCAGGTTGCCTGCACTTAATTGGGTTACACTATCCTCTGGATAAGGCTGAGCTCTTTCAAGGTAAAGCATGATCATCACCCACGACAAAATTCAGTTCTCCAGACCTCATGGCGAGTTCCTTTTGCTGAGTTGTTCTTCTGATGTCCTTATGTCCAAAGGGGCTCCAAAGGAGCTAAGCAACCATCCTCTCTTGCAGGATGGCTTCCTTAATATAGAAGCTCCAGAGAAGAACATCAAAGGTAAAAGCTGTCACCATCACCTGCGGAGGCCAGGTAGAACACTCAGTGAGAACCAGGATTCCCCAACCTGGTGCCCTCTAAATGTTCTGGACTATATGCTGGCTGGGGCTGGTGGGAGCATGTAGAGGGGTTCGAGTTGAGGGGAACTGCCATGAGCTATCTATCGGGAGCCCAGCTTGGAGGAAGGTCCTATTGCAGACGCAAGAGATGACTTCCCCCTGTGGGGAGGCTTGTGAGAAGGAGTGGTGATCCCCAGCCTGGGTGGCTTTAAAAGAGTACCAGGCAAACTTGGGGAAGGAGAGAAGGGAACCAGTGCAGGATCTGCAGACCTTCCCTCGTCAGCCTCCGACTGTAGCTTCCTTGCGGCAGAGACCTGCCTGCATGGCAGATGCCACACATTCTCTCCCCTCTTCCATGCACTGCTGACAGGGCTTCTCTCTCTTCCTCCGTTTCTTCTTCCCAGCATGCTTTGCTGCCCATTCTTCTCACAAACAAGTATCCTGTGTCCTATAATTGAAAGTCACCCATTTTCCAAAGTATAACTAAATAAATAAATCTGAAGGTGTCTTTTGTTGTAGCATGTGTTAATGATTTCAGCAAGTGATTTCAGCTTTCTGACATAGCAGGCAGGAGACAGCTTCTTCATGTAACAACTCTTTATTCAAGCAAACAAGACTGGGGGAACTGAGGGTAGGGAAGCTACATTTATAGGGACAGAGGACTGGCTAGGAAAAGATACATGTTGGAGGGAACAATCTCAAGTAATCACACAGCTGCTTTTTGGTGGGAACCAATAAGACAGAGGATCCAAATGCAGCAACTTGAATGCACCAATAGTAACTGTTCCTTCTGGGACAGGAAGGCAGTTACTTTACCCTAATGTGATTACAGACAATAGTAATACAGATATGATAACACTCTGAATCAATACACAACACCTTTTGTTAGGTTTCATTTAATAGCTTTATTGATAAATTATCCTTTATTAGGTTACATTTCATTTCCCTCACATCCTTTTTCCCAGCATGCTTTGCTGCCCCTTCTTCTCACAAACAAGTATCCTTTTTCCTATCGTTTTATTTTTCTCTAGACCTATTTGGATTCTTTCATTTAAACTTGAGGGAGAAAGAGAGAAGGCTTTAGTTTGGCTTCTGGGTTCTTCCCTCGTCTTTTGCACCTTTTCCTCGCAGGTGCCGAAAATATGCAGATCGAGCTCCCTGTCCTCCCTCAATTCTTGTTCCTCGCTGGACTCCTTTGATTCATGGAGTGAGGTACGTAGCAGACAGAGCAGGAGGGAAGCCCTGCTGAGCTGCACAAGAGCAACCCTGAGGCTAGGGAGGAAGAGGAGGAGGAAGCCGGCCGGCCAGCCAAGCCTCCTTCAAGACTGGTCATTAGCAAGGGGGCAGACAGGCAGGGGGCTGCTAAGGGCAGGCTGTGCTTGCTGCCCCACTCGTCCTGATGGACCAGCCCCCCATGGCACCGGGGCTTTAGCCTTTAGGGCTTCCCTGGCTAGCGACTCAATGCTGGCAGGAGAGTTTGGCTTCTGGGTTCCTCCCTGTCTCATTTTGGGCTTCTGTCTTTCTCCTCTCTCCCCACCACCTCTGGGCTGGTTCCTCCATCGTGTCCGTCCCAACAGTCAGGGTCTGAGGCTAGCAAGGAGGACGAGCCAAATGAAGACCCAGGGAGCCCACCGGAGGAGGAAGCGAAAGGCGAGGAGACGCCAACACCAGAGTCCAGCGATTTGCCCCAAGACCAGCTGGCCAGCCAAGCCTCCTTCAAGACTGGTCGTGAGCAAGGGGGCAGACAGGCAGGGGGCTGCTAAGGGCAGGCTGTGCTTGCTGCCCCACTCGTCCTGATGGACCAGCCCCCCCATGGCGCCAGGGCTGTAGGGCTTCCCTGGCTAGCGACTCAATGCGGGCAGGAGAGTTTGGCTTTTGGGTTCCTCCCTGTCTCATTTTGGGCTTCTGTCTTTCTCCTCTCTCTCCACCACATCTGGGCTGGTTCCTCCATCCTGTCCGTGCCAACAGTCAAGAGAAAATGGACTGATCAGATCCTTTTCTGTGACATCGGCTCAGAATCCCAACCTCACTTTGCAGTTGAGACCAACGCCAGCATTGGATTCGGGTTGCTCAACTGCGGCAGAATCACAACAATAGAGTCAGGGAAAATGGTGAGGGACTTTTGAGTCCTTTTCTTCTGTTGCAGCTGCAGAGAAAGGAGGGAGGGGTTGGGGGGCCGCCCCAGGTGTCATCACTGAGGGGGGTGGCAAAATAACAAAAAGATGGCAGCATGGGGCTTGCTTCTGCCCACTGCCTCTCCCTCAGCCGCCCTACAGCTGAGGGGGAGGCGGCAGAGAGGCTCCAGGCAGCGCCCCCCACCCGCAGGACCCCCATGTTGAACTGGGCACCTGAGTGGCTAGCTATGCTGTTGTTTCAATTATGGGTGCCTTGAGAGTTAAGGTGCTGTGCTTGCTGCCCCACTCGTCCTGATGGACCAGCCCCCCATGGCGCCAGGGCTGTAGGGCTTCCCTGGCCAGCGATTCAATGCTGGCAGGAGAGTTTGGCTTCTGGGTTCCTGTCTCATTTGGGGTTTCTGTCTTTCTCCCCTCTCCCCACCACCTCTGGGCTGGTTCCTCCATCCTGTCCGTGCCCACAGTTAGGCTCTGAGGACGAAGATCCCCTCAAGAAAGTACCTGGAAAGGAGCCAGGCAGCCCCCCACAGGAGGAAAGCGAAGGCCAGGAGGGGACGCAAAGACCACCTATGGATCTACTGAGTCCTGATTGGGTAGGTGGCCGCGGCCCAAACGCCGATTGACAGAAGGGGAGGGGGGTTTGTTTTGTAAGTTATCTGTTTGCATGTGTTTGCAGGTGGAGGAACCCCATGACATCCCTCCCCCAAGAAAATGTAGAGGAAAAAAGAAACATCTTGGGGACGACCAGCGGTCTCTGCCCCCCGGCCCAGGGGAAGAAGCGGGAGAGGGGAAGCAGGTAGGGTGTGGTGCGAGTGCGGATTCTGGGAGGTGCCTAGCGGGGCTCATAGCACAATGGTAGTGGCCTTGAAAGGCAGGAGAAAGCTCTCTCCAGGGCGGCTCATCTGACACCTTCATTACTTATCTTCAGATGCCAAGCAAAGGCCTTTCTCTAGAACAGAGCTTTCCAAACTGTGTGTCGCGGCACCTTAGCGAGAAAAGGGTTAGTTTAATTGAATCCCTGTGTTGCAAAATGAGGCATGTCTCCATAGTGTGTCACCAACATGAAAACTTGGAAAGTTCTGCTCTGGACGAAGATGACAGTGGCTGGAAAGGAGCCAAAGGAGGAGCAAGACCGCCCCCCGCAGGAGGATGGCAAAGGTCAGGAGGAGACCCCAAAACCACCTATGGATCTCCTGAGTCCTGATTGGGTAGGGGGCAGCGGCCTAAGCGATGATTGGCAGAAGGGGAGGGGGCATATCAACCGCAGAATGGAAGGCAGCTGGAGGCCTTTTGAGGGCGACCTCCCCCCCCCCGGGTTACATTAATGGGTGCCTTGAGTTTTAATGTTTGATTGTGTTTTTTTAATTGCTCGTCTTTTGCATCTTTTCCTCGCAGGTGCCGAAAATATGCAGATCGAGCTCCCTGTCCTCCCTCAATTCTTGGTCCTCGCTGGACTCGTTTGATTTATCGAGCGAGGCACGTAGCAGACAGAGCAGGAGGGAAGCCCTGCTGAGCTGCACAAGGGCAACCCTGAGGCTGGGGAGGAAGAGGAGGAGGAGGAAGCTGGCCATCCAGCCAAGCCTCCTGCAGGACTGGTCGTGAGCAAGGGGGCAGACAGGCAGGGGGCTGCTAAGGCCAGGCTGTGCTTGCTGCCCCACTCGTCCTGATGGACCAGCCCCCCAATGGCGCCAGGGCTTCCCTGGCTAGTGACTCAGTGTGGGCAGGAGAGTTTGGCTTCTGGGTTCCTCCCTGTCTCATTTTGGGCTTCTGTCTTTCTCCCCTCTCCCCACCACCAATGCCCCCACCTCTGGGCTGGTTCCTCCATCCTGTCCGTGCCAACAGTCAGCCTCTGAGGATGAAATCCCCTGTGACAAAGTGACAGAGGACGAGGGAAGCCAGGCAGGGAAGCCCGAGTGGCCAGAGATCCTTGTAGCGTCAGGCCAGGTTGCAGAGGATTCTGGGAAGTCTGTCCCCTCTTCACAGCGCTGCTGATAGGGCTTCTCCCTCTTCCTCCGCAGTTCCCCGAAATGGATATCGGCTCAGACAGCTCCCTGAGCTTAGACCATGAAGCCGAAGAGAGCGACACATTCTGGGACTCCGTAGACCTCAAGGAGGTACGTGGCAGACAGAGGCGGCAACCTGTAAAGAGCTGTTAACAGAAGCAGAAGATCAGTTAAAGTTGAAAAAGTTTGAAGATATCAGAGATTTACCAGCGAATTGGTTACAGTATTATCAATTAAATGATGTTTCAAACTTGATAAGAAATATGGCTTTAGTACAGAGATATCAAAATTTGAAAAAGATCTGTTGGAAAATAATGTGAAATTACTATCTGAAATGTATATATAGATTTTCGAATGGTATACTAAAGATGAAGAAGTTAAATCTGTAATGATACACTGAGCAAGAGGTTGTAATATACAGTTTTCACAATGGGAAACATTATGGAAGGAAAATTTTAAATTTACAGCTTGCTGTACGTTGAAGGAAAATTACATGAAAATGATGTATCATTGGGACCTGACTTTTGAGATATTTTTGAAACTCTTTTGGAAGTTTATACTGTGTAGTAAAAATGCCTTCTTTGCTCTTAAATTGGAATGGCTCAATGTGCCCCAAATGAAGGATCAATGTGCCCCACTACTGGGGCACATTGATCCATTATTTTGAAAAACCTAAATGTGATTTTTTGTCATTTTATTCCAACAAATGTGAAACATTAACCCTTTGATTTTGTTTGGAATAGTACCTAATAAATATTAAATGCAAAAGTTTTCTGTTATGTGCATTATTTTGAGGTGTGTCGATCTTAAAGTAAAAAATGGCTCAACGTGCCCCACTTTCCCCTATACTGGACCGAAGCCATTTAGGGTCAAGCACCAACCATTTAGAAGCCATTTAGGTCAGCACCAACACTTTGAATTGTGCTCGGAAACGTACTGGGAGACAGCTGTCAGTCCAGAATGACTCCCAGGTTGCGCACCTGGTCCTTCAGGGGCACAGTTACCCCATTCAGGACCAGGGAGTCCTCCACACCTGCCCGCCTCCTGTCCCCCAAAAACAGTACTTCTGTCTTGTCAGGATTCAACCTCAATCTGTTAGCCGCCATCCATCCTCCAACCGCCTCCAGGCACTCACACAGGACCTTCACCGCCTTCACTGGTTCTGATTTGAAAGAGAGGTAGAGCTGGGTATCATCCGCATACTGATGAACACCCAGTCCAAACCCCCTGATGATCTCTCCCAGCGGCTGCATATAGAATGTTAAAAAGCATGAGGGAGAGGACCCTAAAGCAGAGTGGCTGTCTGAGTGGCTGGCGGCGTTACCGAAACCGCTGGAAGTCCAGAAGGCAGCCTCGTTCATCCCTCTCATCCGGACAATCAGAATGGCCGTCATACACAAACGCCAGGGGGAAGCAGTCTGCCCCCGGTTCGCATCGAAACTCGTCCTTTGGGCAGGCTGGCGAAGTCGTGTCTACCTGATGCCCGCAGGCGTCTAAGGACTTGTCGGAATTCTCTGGGCAATCACCGTGGCCGTCACAGATCCTCTCCAAGGGCAGGCAAGGGCCGCCGCACCGGCTCCCACGGGGTCCGCATGAGACGTTGCCGGCTCGACAGCCTCTCTCGTCGCTGCCGTCGCCGCAGTCCCGCTTCTCGGCGCACCGCTGGCACAGCGGAACCTGCCCGCCGTCCTCGCACCGGAAACTCCCGAGGGTGCAAAGGGAACGTTCTGAATTGTGAAGGGAGAGACACACAAACAAACACACAAGAGAGTCGTGTGGACGGCCAAGATAATCGGAGCAACTCCAGCAGCTCAGCTATGAAAGAGGCAGGATTTACAAACGCTCAAAAGCCTGTATTTTTCTCAGCGCCTGCTAAGAACGTTCTTGTTTAGTTCAGCCACTCAGAAAAGCTGGTGCTCATTTCAATCTGCTTTAGCATTTTAAACTTCTTATGTTTTAATGCAGGCACATCCAACAGGTAGATCGTGATCTACCGGTAGATCACTGGACATCTCCGGTAGATCACTGGTAGATCACTTGACAACTTTGACTCCCCTAAAAAAACAAGCTTAGCGACTTTGACCCCTGGAGCCCTAAAAAAAGGGCCTTCTTCCTCCCTAAAAAAAAGCTCAACAACCTGAACCTCCCCCCCCAAAATGGGGTAGATCACTGCCAGTTTTTAAGCGCTGGCGGGATTACTTCTTGTTTATCGATTAATGGCACACCCCCTCCCAAAAGTGGCGGAAATATTTGCTGGTCAACAACTTTGGCTTGCCCCCCTAAAATGAATTGGGTAGATCATTTTTTTTTTTACACCAAGGTAACTCGAAGCGACTTACGACATATAAATGAACGTACCTTGAAGCTGGCATAAAAGTGAGGAAAACACACACACACAAAGAAAAATCTAAAAAGTAAAGAATGGGAATATTTCACCCAATCGAGGCGACAGATAATTAAGAGCCAAAGGCCTGGCAAAAGAGAAATATTTTGGCTAAAAGCCTAAAGTTATGTAATGATGGCACCAGGAGAGCCTCCCTGGGGAGAGCGTTCCGTAAATGGGGAGCCACCACTGAAAAGGCCCTGTTCTCGTGTTGCCACTATCTGGACCTCCTAATCACGGCTTATTTTTATGGGCAAAGAAAAACATCACATGTTATTAGAACTGGACAAAAGTTTCAACCGCAGTGGGGTGGGGGTGTCCCCCCCCCCCGGGTACAATTAGGATTATTTTTTCCAAGGCCCCTTGTTGGAATTTTCTTATTGGAACAGGATTTTAACAGAGGACTTTGGCTGCACAATCGTTCATAATAGGAGCAGCGGGGGTGTTTTTCGGTTGAGCATAATAAAGGTTATATATCCAGTATCCCTAGGTGGGATTTTTATTGGAACTGGGTTTGAATAGAGGGATTTAGCTGCGCAATAATAAAAATAAGCTCTGAAATATCACAGGAATGAAGAAATAGGAAGATTGTGGTTTAAGTGCCAAGTAATTTTTTTGGCAGGAAAAGAATATCAGTAAATGACGCCAATGAACAGGGAAGGGTCAGGAGACCAAAAGCAAGCAATGAACCAGTAGACCCACTGATAGACATAACTAACATGGATTCCTGCATTGCAGGGGGCTGGACTAGATGCCCCTTGGGGTCCCTTCCAATTCTTACAATTTCAGTTACAATGGACCTGCTCTTAGCAGGTGTAACATAGGACCTTGTCTAAGGAGACGTAAGACCTGGGTTCAAATCCACACTCAGTCATGAAACTTGCTGAGTGACCTTGAGCCAAGTCGCTCTTGCTAAGCCTAATCAGTCGTGCCAAAGAGCGGGGAGAAGAATCGTTTCTTCGGCCTTGACCTCTCCCATGAGGGATAACTGCATTCATTAAATTAAAAAGACTGGCTGCAAGTTTCCTCAACCAGTATTTGAAGCACGCAGCTTCAACCCAAAGAATATCAGGATCTGTAGGACCTCCGAAACGGGTGTACTACAATTCCCAGTACTTCGGCAAAGGTGAACTACAGTTCCCAGGGTAAAAAAAAATGGGGGGGGGGAAGCCATGTGCTATAAGATGTACGATGTGGATGTGTTCATATACTGCCTGTATAGCTTAATGGTTAATGCTTTAGGGATGCATCTAGCTTCAGTCCTACTCTCGCTGAAATTAATGGAAAATATAGACGTGTGGCCATTAAGTTCTCCTCTGGGTAGAACTTAAGTTGGATAGGCCCCTTAAGGTGGGAGTTCTGTTCTCCATTCATCCATGAAGCTGACTGGTGCCCTCTGACTGGGGGGACCCAGCCAGATGGGCAGGGTACAAATAATAATAATAATAATAATAATAATTATTATTATTATTATTATTATTATTATTATTTTGGGCTTTACTAGCTTTATGTGGCCTACCTCACAGGGTTGTTGTGAGGGGGGGGAAACAAAAATGGGGCAGAAGCAGGAAACGTTGCCCTGGGCTCCTTGGAGGGAGGGTGGGGTATAAACACATAACACAATTCTAGAATTATAATTCCTAAACAGTGTTTGTTATTCATACATTTCTCTCCTCAGCCTGAATGTAAAGGCCCCGTCTCCATGACAACCCGAAAGAGGCCCCACCCACTACCCCGCCGTTACGCGCAACCAATAGAAGGGCCGCGAGGCCAGAGCGCGGTCGCAGGGGGAGGGGCGGGCCCCCATGTGGAAGCAACCGTCCAATCGCCGCCTCTCCGAGAGCCGAGGAACGCCTGGCCAATCGGCGCCGGCGGTGGAGGTGGGCGTGACCTGAGTTGAGCCCCCCACGTGCGCCGGCATTCCTGCCCGAGCCAGAAAGGGGCTCCCCGCGCGCGTGCGCGTATGCGCGGGTTGTGCTCACCTGCGTGCAAAGCGGTGGCGGCTGTTAGGAGCAGCGAGAAGAGCAGAGCCCGCTCCATGCCAGCGGCGCCGTTCCCGAGAGTGTCCTCTGCGAGTGCATTGGAGCCCGCCGGGGGGAAAAAAAAATACCGCGTCGGAGAGTGACGTCACCCGGGCGATCTGCTCGCCCCGCCTTCTTACGCATGCGCATGCGGGCGGTAGACTAAGACGGGGAGGCTAAACTACATCTCCCATCAGCCCCGTCGGGCAGGTTCAATGGCCAGGGGAGATGGGAGTTGGCAGTTGAGCCACTTCCGGGTTCATTTGCACGTGCTGTCAGATATTTATTTATTTGTTTGTGTTTTCGCATTCCTTTTATTTATTTTATTTGATTGCATGCATAGTTTGGATCGATCGATTATTGCATATATAGATTTATTTATTTAATTTATAGATTGTTGCATTTGTAGATTTATTTCACTTATTATTGCACTTATAACCGACTTTTCCTGCAAGGAGCTCACGGTTGTGTGGATCAGGCGTAGGGAAACTCCAGTCCTCCAGGTGTTTGGGACTACAACTCCCATCATCCCTGACCACTGGTCCTATTAGCTAGGGATGATGGGAATTGTAGTCCCCAACATCTGGAGGGCCGGAGTTTGCCTATGCCTGGCGTGGATGGTTTATCTGCAAGCAGGTGAAGGCACATTAGGAAGAACTTCCTGACAGTAAGAGCTGTTCGACAGTGGAATTTGCTGCCAAGGAGGGTGGTGGAGTCTCCTTCTTTGGAGGTCTTTAAGCAGAGGCTTGACAGCCACCTGTCAGGAATGCTTTGATGGTGTTTCCTGCTTGGCAGGGGGTTGGACTGGATGGCCCTTGGGGTCTCTTCCAACTGTGATTCTATGAACAGTGCGACCGGATGATCATCCTGCAGGTTTTGGGGTTTTCTTTGTGTGTGGGGGGGATTGTTGACACAGAAGTAGATCACTCTCACGGCATTCCGAAATGGAACCAGGGGAAATATTGTTTTGTTTCTTGGGTGTTGCATTCAACTTCAGACCCACTCAGAGCCAGACTGACTGAAATGAATGGACATGACTTGACTTAAAGGCCACTGATTTCAGTTAGTCTGCTCCAGGACTGATCGAGTGGGGGGAAAACCAATGGAATAATCTTAAGATCAAAGCTGCCTCTGTTTTTGAACTCAAGATCACTCTACCTGTTAAGTTAACCATTGTTTCCAACACAATAACTGTATTCCAATTTGAATTTCATAGGGGGGGAAATACAATCTGACAGGAACAAAAGCAGTAAAAAAATAAAGTACACACCCCAGAATACTTGGCTGAAGGTTACAAACCGGTCTCTGAATCCCTGTAAATGATTACAAGAGATTCAGATTACGTTGATATGTCAAATAGGAATGGAAAGTCCCAGTGAAATGTGGCTTCATTTGGTGGTACAGTATTCACAACCTTTGCTTTGTATTCTCTTTGTGTCAGGTGAATTCTGTTGGAACATCTAATTCATTGTGTTCTAGTCTCTTGAGAATGTATTTTATGAGGAACCCTTTAAATTAGACTTGGACTTGGTACATTTTTCTTTTCTTTTTGTCATCCCCCCCCCCCGTACTGGACTGTTATTTTAACTTTAGAATGATGTTATGAATTTATATACATATATATATATATAAACCAACAGCAAGAGATTCAGATGACGTTAAGGATCGAGTTTAATCAATCAGGTACCAATCAGAACATTGTGAATGGTCAGAAATAAAGTCCACCCACAAAAATATTTGCACGGAGTTTTGCACCATTGCCTGCTCTTCTTCCAAAAGCGGCATCTGCCTGGCAACTAGGTTCTACTTTATTTCACCTTCTATCAACAACAACATTTTGAACTGTGTGGGAGTGAAAATAATATATATGAAGACATTGGATGTTTGGATTGCTTGAAAAAAAGAAAAATGGTTCTCCATAAGGTTGATTTTGTGGCAGAGTCAGTGCATCTGTAGCCGTTGATTGCCTTATTAATTGGACTTTGGACGGTTTCCCTACATACTCCTTGAATGACGCAGCAGCATTAGGAATCCGCCATCTTGAAGATTGAGAGCATGGCTGTCCACCCTCCCTTTTTTTGCGGGAAACTCCATTATTCCAATGCCATTTCCCGCTGCTATCCCGGATTGTCGATATCCCTTAAATTTCCCAGATTTCAAAGGAAGCCGTTCCTCTCCCTCCCTGCCGGCCAGGGAGGCTCCTCAGCTGCGTTGCTCGGCTGCCAATAAGGAGCCTGAGACCGACTGGGGGCGGAGCTTGCATGCCTTGTGCAGCCAGACCCTCACGCCCAACCAGACAGACAGCCTGCCTGCCGTCTACGCACTCGCTCTTTCGCTCACCCGTTTGTGCGCAGCCTCTGGAGTGCAGGGTGGCAAGGCTACTTGGTGCCATTGCACCGCCCTTGCGGCATCCCTTATTTTCAAATCCAAAAGTTTGGAAAAATCCCTTATTTTCAAATCTGAAAGTTGACAGCTATGATTGAGAACTAGCTGCGAAACTTCAGCCATGGAGGGGGGGGGAGCCCTTAATATTTTTATTTTACAATATGTGTCTTTCCAGTTCAACTGGGTAATCCCCCCCCCCCGGAAAGGTTGAGGCTAAGCAGCCACTCTGAAAGAACTATGGAACTGTCACATAATTTGGAATTTATTAGTTGTGAGGGACGGAGACGGCCAGCTACAATAACTTTTGGAGTGGATATAAACAGGAGCACTGCGATTTATGGGAGAATCACTGGCATCAAACCTACACAGCAATATATCTTTGGTTTTATCTCGCTTGTCTGAAAAACTCAGAGGCTTTGAAGAAAGAAGGGGGAAATATCAGAAGGAATTGGGACGTCACCGGAGATTCTGGAATGCAAGTGAACTTGGTTGATCAGGGCTCTTTACGTTTGAAGCATGGGAAGCTGCAAAAATTTATAATTTAAAATTTGGCAGAATATTGGGATTATTTGATATTTTTATGCATAATTTGGAATATTTAATATGATTGGATTGGATTGTTAATGTGGAAAATTTAATAAAAATGATTTCGGAACAACAACAATCTTTATTACGGTCCAGAGACCCCACAATTCAACTCATCTTAAAGGGCTCTGACAAGATTCTGAAAATATAAACTACGGTACCCAACAAGCCTGGCTCAAGAACTGGCCTTAGCTGAGAAATCCTACCCAAATGCACGGACCTCTCCGGCATGAAAACATTTCTAACGATAACAAATCAAGAAAAAGAAAGAAAACCTGGACCTTGTCATACCACAGGTACCGCATGCCATCCATATCGATTTTTAAAACCTTCTATATCTAACAATAGAGACTTTTTGAATCATTCAATAATTAAACCATTATATGAAGTCTGGTCTAGATATAAGGTTTGTTTTGAAAGGAAAACCCCAGGGTGGTTATCACCTCAAGAAGCTCTGTCAGTGAAAAGAGTTAATACAAAACAACAATGGCTTACTTATAGAGAAATACTGGTGGAACAAAATAACATATTTAAATTGAAAACGTACGAAGAGCTCAAAGACAAATTACAAGGGTGGTGGGAATATCAACAAATGTATAGTATGTATGTGAAAGATACAAGAGCCAATGGATTTGAACAAGAAAAAACAATACTTGAAAAAACGGTGATAGCAAATAATGTTAAAAACTTGTCAAAAATGTACGACTATTTATTGGAATGGAACACCAAAGATGAACTGGTCAAAAGCGTGATGATAAAGTGGGCGATTGATTTGGGCCATAACATAGATTATGACGAATGGTATAAATTATGGAATTCGGGTTTAAAATTTACGGCGTCAACACTGCTGAAAGAAAATGCATATAAGATGTTATTTAGGTGGTATCTAACCCCAACTAAACTGTCTAAAATGTATAAGACTGGAAACTCTAAGTGCTGGAAATGTGGCTTAAAAGAGGGAGATTTCATCCACACCTGGTGGCACTGTGAAAAGATTAAAAATGTTGGGGAAAACATACACAACGAACTGAAAAAGATATTTAGATACTCATTTAAGAAAAAGTCGAGGGCCTTCCTGTTAGGAATGGTGGGGGGTGACATCAAGAAAAATGACAAAAAATTGTTTTTATATGCAGTGACAGGTGCCAGAATACTTATAGCCCAGGTGTGGAAGCAAGATCAAATTCCAACAATCGAGGAATGGCAGCAGAAAATGGTCGAATATACAAAAATAGCTAGAATAACATCTATAATCCGCCAGCAGGGAAATGACGCATACGAAAAAGAATGGAAAAAGTTTATGATTTATATTGAAAAGATTATGGGAAAAAATGGTATCAGCAGAATGAAGGAGATTATCACAACTGAAGTTTTGTACCTCTTTATTGGTAAATCAAGTGAAATGGAAACATTTACAGACTAATGATCAAAGCAGACAATAGCAGGAAAATGCAATAAGTTAAGGACATTAATTACGAAGTATGATTTATTACATAAAGAGGGCAAACCGCGTTAAGTTAAACTGTCTTTACAAAGCAGAGGAAGGAAGTGTGGAAGTCAATTTTTATTTCAGGTTAATTAATTAATTTATGTTATATTAACTGCAAGATTGTATACAAATATTTTGTCAAAGAATTCGTCAATGGAGTTAATTTAATTTTTTGTTATAGCAAATGTTTGGAATTGGTGTTTTTTTTTTTGCCATACATTTATCTTTATTGTTTCTAAGTATTTATAAAAAAAAACCAACAAAACTTTAAGCACAATGTATCAATTTGACTACTATTTCTAAGGTACAGCTATGGCTTTGAATATGCCAGAAGATCCACATTAAGGAGAAAGGTGGCAGTACAATGTATCAAAAACAGCTTCCATTCATTGTATAGTGTAAGCAGCAGACTGAATTAACCCAGAGCAAGACTAAGCAACAGGATGCCTGCCAGATGTTGTAGGACTCCAACTCCCAGCAGCCAGCATGGCCAATGGTGAGGGATGATGGGAGTTATAGTCCAGTAGCATACAGAGGATTACAAGCTCTGGTTGAAAGCACCTTTGGAACATTACAATATCAACTCCATCACAACACCAACAACAACATCACCACCACCAAATGTCTGACAACAATTTAGGAAGTACGGTATGTACAAGAAAGTTGGGTACCGATATTACAAAGAAAACACAAGTAATCTAGACATTTAAAGTGTAGCCTCCGTTTTCAACTTCCAACTCTGACGAGTGCCCTCACATACAAGCTATATTTGGTATTTTTGTCTGGGATCAGTGGGTTTCATGCTGTTTGGGACAATTCTGTTTTTCTGGGGTATCTGTTACTTGAGGAGTCTGGTACATTAAGTGCTGCATTGCAAGTTCTTCTTCTTCAGATAGAGGTGAGATCTCCATTCCAGTGAGGTGCTTTATTTCCTGAACCAGTTTCACTGTTTTGGCCAGAGTAGCACGGATCGACCGCATGGACTCCCGCCGCTCGGTAGAAATCCTTTCTAGCTGCTCACACAACATTTTGTAGCGAGACTTCACCAGTGACAGCTGCTGTATGACAACCAGAGGATTCTCCTCTTTAGACAGTCCGTCAGCATGCCCTTTCACCATTTCAAACTCCAACATTGCCTGAATGTAATTCAGGTCGGATTCGGCCTTCTGGAACATGGTCTCGAGCGTAGTAACCGCCGTCTCCATGTTGAATAGTTGACATTCCTCAGGCGTTGACATTCCCCGCGTGCGGAGCGGCCTCCTCTCTGCCTGCCCTGGTGTTGCTGGCGGCTGCTGCTTTTTAAATCCCTTCTGCACCCAGGAAAGAAGGACCGGAGGGGGAGGCAAGTGGGGGTCTTCAGGTGCCTCTTTCCCCCGCAGACCTGTGAGAAAAGTAAACAATTCAGCTCCAGATTCTGGGAAACTGCCATGATCATTCATCAATCAATCATTAATCATCCCTGGGGGGGGGGGTGACAAAATCCCTCTGGGCGGATCAGTGCTAGCCTCCCAACTCCTCCTCACCGTGGATCAGGGTGGACACAGCCGTGGTGCTGGCGGATCCACCGCCTGATCCGCGACCCGAACGGCTTCCTCTCCGTCAGCAACCCGCTGCTGGCACTGGGTTGCGCTGGTGTTGCTGGCGGTGGTGACCTTTTAAAGACTTGCCGGACCCAGAGGAAGCAGGACCGGAGGGGGAGGCAAGTGGGGGTCTTTGGAGGCCTCGTCTTCCTGCAGACCTGTGAGAAAAGTAAACAATTCAACTCCAGATTCTGGGAAACTGCCATGATCATTCATCAATCATATTAATTAAATCTGTATGCCGTCCTTCATCTGAAGCTCTCAGGGCGGCTTGCAGCATAAAAATACAAAATAAAAACACAGCATATGTATTAAAATCAAAAGCGAACTCATAAGCCAACCTCCCAACCCACAAGCATGTTTAAAAGGCCATGCATTGTTCAATGAGCCAAAGGCCTGGTTCTAGAGCAGAACTTTCCAAGCTTTTCATGTTAGTGAGACACTATGGAGAGCATTCTCCTGCCTTTCAAGGCCACTACCATTGTGCTATGAGCCCTGCTAGGCACCTCCCAGAATCCGCACTCACACCACAACCTACCTGCTTCCCCTCTCCCGCTTCTTCCCCTGGGCTGGGGGGCAGAGACCGTTGGTCGTCCCCTAGATGTTTTGTTTTCTGGGGGCATTTCCTTGGGGGAGGGATGTCCTGGGGTTCCTCCACCTGCAAACACATGCAAACAGATAATTTACAAAACAAATCGTGAACCAAAAGCCACCCAGGAGAAATATCTATCGTTATTTTTTAAGGAGCGGATAAGCCACTCATCCAACACACATTGAGGGCTCCCGCCTCCTCCTCTGGGCTGGGGGGCAGAGAGTGCTGGTCCTGCAGCTGCAACTTCAGCCCCATGGCTGTGGCCTGCTCCTCCGAGTCCCCTCCATGCTTCCCCTCCTGGGGACACTCCCTGCTCACGTTGGCCGCTGGTAGCGGAGGGCTGCCGTGGGGTCCCTGCCCCTCCAGCCTGGGGCCCCCACTCACTTTGTCCTGGGGGAATTCCATGCACATTGGCTCCCAGTACGTTTCCGAGCACAATTCAAAGTGTTGGCGCTGGCCTTTAAAGCCCTAAACGGCCTTGGTCCTGTATACCTGAAGGAGCATCTCCACCCCCATCATTTAGCCCAGACACTGAGGGCCAGCGCCGAGGGCCTTCTGGCGGTTCCCCCACTGCGATAAGCGAAGTTACAGGGAACCGGGGCCTTCTCTGTAGTGGCACCTGCCCTGTGGAACGCCCTCCCATCAGATGTAAAAGAAATAAACAACCACCTGACTTTTAAAAGACATCTGAAGGCAGCCCTGTTTGGGGAAGATTTTACTATTTCAGGAAGGATTGTATATTTTTGTATCCCCCTCCCCTTCTGCCAATTGGCCCTTAGGCCGCTGCCACTTACCCATTGAGAATCAAGCAAATTGCTGGACTCTGGGGTTGGTGTCTCCTCTCCTTTCCCTTCCTCCGGTGGGCTCCCTGGCTGTTCTATTGGGTCGTCGTCCTCCTTGGTACCCTCCGACCCTGACTGTTGGGACGGACACGATGGAGGAACCAGCCCAGAGGTGGTGGGGAGAGAGGAGAAAGACAGAAAGACAGCATTGAGTCGCTAGCCAGGGAAGCCCTGGCGCCATTGGGGGGCTGGTCCAGCAGGACGATTGGGGCAGCAAGCACAACCTGCCCTTAGCAGCCCCCTGCCTGTCTGCCCCCTTGATCACAACAGGTCCAGAAGGTGGCCTGGTTGGCCGGCCAGCTCCCTCCTCCTCCTCTTCCTCCCCAGCCTCAGGGTTGCCCTTGTGCAGCTCTGTCTGCTACGTACCTCATTGAGTGAGTCAAAAAAGGATTCCAAGGAGGACAGGGAACCCACCGAAGCGAGGGAGGAGAGGGAACTCATGGGGGAGAGTTTTGGCACCTGCGAGGAAAAGATTCCAAAGACGAGTAATTAAAAAACATTGAAACTTAAGGCACCCATTAATATAGCCCGCGGGGGGGGGGCTGCCACCTACCCAATCAGGGCTCAGGAGATCCATTGTTGGTGTCTTGGTCTCCTCTTTTCCTTCGCCTTCTCCCTCCAAGGCACTGTCCAGCTCTTCCTTTGGTTTGTCCTCCTTGCTAGTCACATCCTCGGAGTCTGACTGCTGGCAGAGACAGGACCCCAGAGGTGGTGGGGAGAGAGGAGAAAGACAGAAGCCCCAAATGAGACAGACTCTCCTGCCAGCATTGAGAGGCTAGCCAGGGAAGCCCTACATGCCCTGGCGCCATGAGGGGCTGGTCCATCAGGACAAGTGGGGCAGCAAGCACAGCCTGCCCTTAGCAGCCCCCTGCCTGTCTGCCCCCTTGCTAACGACTTGGCTGGCCAGCTGGCTTCCTCCTCCTCCTCTTCCTCCCCAGCCTCAGGGTTGCCCTTGTGCAGCTCAGCAGGGCTTCCCTCCTGCTCTGTCTGCTACGTACCTCGCTCCATAAGTCGAATGACTCCAGAGAGGACCAAGAGAGGAGGGTGCTGAGGGAGCTGGATCTCCTGGGTTTGGGAACCTGCGAGGAAAAGATGCAAAAAATGAGCAATTAAAAAACACAACCAAACATCAAAACTCAAGACACCCATTAATATAACCCCGGGGGGGGGGGGAGAAGGTCGCCCTCAAAAGGCCTCCAGCTGCCTTCCCTTCTGCGGTTGATATGCCCCCTCCCCTTCTGCCAATCGCCCCTTGGCCGCTGCCACCTACCCAATCCGGGCTCAGGAGATCCATTGGTGTCTTGGTCTCCTCCTTTCCTTCGCCTTCTCCCTCCAAGGCGCTGTCCAGCTCTTCCTGTCCACTCAAAGCCATGCAGGAAGAAAGCCTGTCCACTCAAAGCCAACCCCAGGCTTCAACTGCAAAGTGAGGTTGGGATTCTGAGCCGATGTCACAGAAAAGGTTCCGATCCGTCCATTTTCTCTAAGGGGGGGGGAGCTGTTTGCCCTTAGGGTGACCGCTTAACACACCACCCAAGAGAAAAAGAAGGAGAAATCTTCATCCGAGGATCATATGCTTGCTTGACCTCCGCACTCTAAGTTATAAGGTCCCAGTGAAACATGGCTTGATTTGGTGGCATTCACCACCTTGGTTTTGTGGGTTTATTAGTGGGGTTCTGTGGGTTTATGAGTGCCACGTGACGTGGCATGCCAGGAGGAAGGTTGCGCAGGGCACCCTGGGAAAGGCTGTGAGGAAAAGCCTTCTCTCTTTCTCCATCGCTCTTCGTCAAGTCTAAATGGAAGACTCCAAACACATCTAGAGAAAAATAAAATGATAGGAAACAGAAGGGGCAGCAAAGCATGCTGGGAAGAAGGACGTGAGGGAAATGAAATGAAACCTAATAGAGGTTAATTTATCAAATAAGCTAATAAGTGAAACCGAACTGAGATTTATTTATTTGGTTATACACTGGAAAAACAAGTACATTTCAAATTAATCAGGAACCCATGCGCAGCACATGCTGGGAACCGACTGTTGGCGCAACAGAGCTGGCAGCGCATGCTGGGAACTAGACTGCAACGTGGATTGTGACGGCGGAGGCTGGCGGGAGTGGCAGGGCCTTTTGAAGGTGGCCCCTTCCCCTCCGAGGGCATAGAAAGGGTCAAATACATGACCCTCTGCCTCCACCAGGGACAGCAGCCACCAGTCCAGCTGGCCAGAGACCCCCAAGGGCCAGAGAGGCTGGCAGGGGCAGGACCCCTAGGTGGGCCTGGGAGAGAGAGGGCCCCCCGGAGGGATTTGCACTCTGCATGCCCTCAGAGGCTTCGTAGTCTAAGCTCAGGGGGCTGTCTGAGCAGGCATTTCGGGATGTGTGTAACAGCAGGCATCGTGTTGGGAATCTTCATTAAATACAAGGAAACTCCCATAGTCAAAGCCAACAACCGGGACCTCTCCTACATCCTGCTCGTCTCCCTCCTGCTTTCCTTTTTGACCTCCTTCCTCTTCATCGGGCGCCCAAGGAAAGAGACCTGCCTTCTCCGACAAACGGCCTTCAGCATCATCTTCTCACTTGCTGTTTCTTCTGTCTTGGCAAAGACCATCACGGTGGTGCTGGCCTTCCTGGCCACAAAGCCAGGGAACAGGGTGAGGAGATGGCTGGGCAAGAGTCTGGCCAACTCCATTGTCATCTCCTGTTCTGGGGGGCAAGTTCTCATCTGCACCATCTGGCTGGGCTCTTCTCCCCCATTCCCAGAGCCTGACATGCGCTCCCAGGTGGAAGAGATCATCCTGCAATGCAACCAAGGGTCTGTGGCCATGTTTTACGTTGCCCTTGGCTACCTGGGTTTCTTGGCTGCTACCTGCTTCACGTTGGCTTTCCTAGCCAGGAAGCTGCCTGGGTCCTTCAACGAAGCCAAGCTGATCACCTTCAGCATGCTGGTCTTCTGCAGTGTTTGGGTGTCTTTTGTGCCCACCTACCTGAGCACCAAGGGCAAGTACATGGTGGCCGTGCAGATCTTCTCCATGTTGGCCTCCAGTGCTGGGCTCCTGGGCTGCATCTTCCTTCCCAAGTGCTACATTATTGTGCTGAGACCTGATCTGAACACAAAGGAGCACCTGACAACAAGGAATTAAGGGGGCACTTGATTCTCAAAATATTCCATGTTCGCGATGTCCAGAAGTGCTTAAAACAAACATACCTACTCATCCATGTTGCTCCTTCTCCACCTCTAAAAGAGATTTTGTTCATTCTTAGCCCAGGATTTATGTACTCCTGTTCACATGAACAGTAAGATGGGAGGAAATGTTTTGCTACCTTTTTTTGCCAAGGACTATGATGAGTCCTGGTCTGCTGCCAGAGGCGTAGCAAGCCCAGGTGGTACCCGGGGCGGAATTTTTTTTGTCACCCCCCACCACTTTAATTAAAAAAAAAAAATTAAAAAAAAATTTTTTTTAAAGTGTCACACCCCTCTAATGGTGCCACTTTGTGAGGTGTGGGTTTTGTGTGTGTGTGTGTGTGTGTGTGTGTGTGTGTGTATTATCTCTTTTTTTTCAATAAAGTTAAAATAATAAATAAATAAATAAATAATTTTTTTTAAAAAGTGTCACCCCCCTCTGATGGTGCCACTTTGTGAGGTGTGGGGGGTTGTGTGTGTGTGTGTGTGTGTGTGTGTGTGTGTGTGTGTGTGTGTGTGTGTGTGTGTGTGTGTGTGTTATCTCTTTTTTTCCAATAAAGTTAAAATAAATAATAATAATAATAATCAAAAAATAATAATCAAAAATCAAAAAAAAATTACAAAAATTAAAAAGTGTCACTCCCCTCTGATGGTGCCACTTTGTGAGGTGTGGGGGCTTGTGTGTGTGTGTCTATTATCTCTTTTTTCAATGAAGTTAAAATTAAAAATAAATAAATAAAAATTTTTAAAAAATTTATTTTTTAAAAAAAGTGTCACTCCCCTCTGGGGTGGGACCCGGAGTGGCCCGCCCCCGCCCCCCTTGCTACGCCCCTGTCTGCTGCCCTTAGTTTGTAAACTATTCTCTTTTAATAATTTTGTGTTTTGGGAAGTTATATTTATCTCACAACAAGATAGAATGGAGGGAGATAGGAGTTAGGTTTTTGAGTCTGTTTGCTTTGTCATGGCTACCTATTAACCATATCAATTCTAATATTCATCGATACTTTCTAGTTATGTCATTTCTAGTTATGTCATTTCTAGATTTCTAGATATTTGATATCCCGCTTTATCACTCCCCGAAGGAGTCTCAAAGCGGCTCACATTCTCCTTTCCCTTCCTCCCCCATAACAAACACTCTGTGAGGTGAGTGGGGCTGAGAGACTTCAAAGAAGTGTGACTAGTCCAAGGTCACCCAGCAGCTGCATGTGGAGGAGAGGAGACGCGAACCCAGTTCACCAGATTACGAGTCTACCGCTCTTAACCACTACACCACACTGCACTTCATCTCATTTCGTTCTCCTAAGCTTTGTATATTAATAAACTGAGAAATTCATTTAAGTTCTCTTCCATAGTTTGTTGGTTTAATTTCTGTATTGTGTAAGCTCTGCTCCCTGTTCCAAAGAGCAGCAACTGACCTTAGCCAAGCCTTGACTGGTATCCAATGAATTTTATTGCATTGGCCAGGGTTGGGGTTCGGATTAGGGGTGGGCAAGGGAAGCCAGTAAAAGCTTTGCTTTCTGATATCTGCAGATCAGGCTGCTATTAGAGGGACAGGAGCAGGCCCGGCCACTTTCCTGATCAGTCGGCAACACTATAAAGAAGTATTACAGAAGGTCTCTGTGCCTCATTCTTGAATGATTTCGCTATCTTGCCAATCCCAAGGCCAGAAGGGACCCCGGTGGCCTGCTCTTCCTCGGCTGACCCTTCCTCTGAAGGAGGGGGTCTCTAGCTTGGGGGTCCTCCTGGATCCTGGGCAGTGGCTTGAGGCTCGGGGGGCCTCCGTGGCCTTCCTTCCGCTTCGGCTGGGGACCCAGCTGCCCCCCTCTCTGGACAGGGACAACCTGACTTCTGTGGTCTCTGCTCTGGTAGCCTCAAGGTCCGCATCCTGCAATGCGTTGTATGGAGGGCTGCCTCTGAAGACGGTTCGGACACTTCAGCTAGTGCAGAAGTTGGCAGCCAGGTTGCTCACCGGGCAAGACGGGCTGAGCATCTGGCACTGATCCTGGCCTGACTGCACCAGCTGGGCCCAGTTCAAAGTGCTGGTTTTAATTGAGAAAGCCTTCAACGGCTCGGGAGCACAGGGCTTGGATCCTGCTTGCAGTTTTGCCACAGGCATCAGGTCGGCCCCTTTGAGAGCAGGCAGGGCCGGCGCGTCCATTAAGGCGAACTAGGCAGTTGCCTAGGGCGCCAAAATGGAGGGGGCTCTGGCAAGCCTGCCCCCTGCCCGGTGCCGCCCCAACCAGCAGCGGAGCAAGGAACTTGGGGCGAAAACCGCGGCAGCAGGGGCGCCCGGCCGGGCAGGGGGCGGGGCACCGCTCCGCAACGTGCGTCATGCGCAATGACATCATGTGGCCCAGCCCCTCGCCTAGGGCGCCAAAATCGCTAGCACCGGTCCTGAGAGCAGGATAGTACTCCGGGCTGTTGGCCGTATCAAGCCGGATTCTTCTGATGTCCTTATGTCCAAAGGGGCTCCAAAGGAGCAAACCAACCAGTGGGCCAATTCCTCTTGTGCAGGATGAAGCTCCAGGATCTGGAGAACAACCAGGGGTGGTGCCCAGGACCCTGCTGGCTGGAGAGCCTCCCAGCTGTTGCCACTGCTGGGGAAGGCTTCTCTGGTGCCTGCAGAGGCCAGGAGGAAACAGCAGTGGCAGGTCTCCGTGGGGATGCTGAGATGGAGGACTCTGGGAGAGAGGGAGGTCCTGGACTCCATCCTCAAGGATCTCCTTCCACCTCCCCAGGTGGGTGTGATTTTATGCAGTGAGAACCAGGATTCCCCAACGTAGTGCCCTCTAAATGTTCTGGGCTGTATGGTGGCCTCTGAGATCCCCTTCACTCTAGCAACTCAGACTTCAGCAAAAGGAACTCACCATGAGGTCTGGAGAATTGTAGGTTGTCGTTGGTGAGGGTCATGTTTTACATTTAAATTTGAAATCGGTACCAGTTGTAGAGCTCAGTCCTATCCATATTTACCCAAGGCCAGAACTGACCCAGGTTGCCTGCACTTAATTGGGTTACACTATCCTCTGGATAAGGCTGAGCTCTTTCAAGGTAAAGCATGATCATCACCCATGACAAAATTCAGTTCTCCAGACCTCATGGCGAGTTCCTTTTGCTGAGTTGTTCTTCTGATGTCCTTATGTCCAAAGGGGCTCCAAAGGAGCTAAGCAACCATCCTCTCTTGCAGGATGGCTTCCTTAATATAGAAGCTCCAGAGAAGAACATCAAAGGTAAAAGCTGTCACCATCACCTGCGGAGGCCAGGTAGAACACTCAGTGAGAACCAGGATTCCCCAACCTGGTACCCTCTAAATGTTCTGGGCTATATGCTGGCTGGGGCTGGTGGAAGCATGTAGAGGGGTTCGAGTTGAGGGGAACTGCCATGAGCTATCGGGAGCCCAGCTTGGAGGAAGGTCCTATTGCAGACGCAAGAGATGACTTCCCCCTGTGGGGAGGCTTGTGAGAAGGAGTGGTGATCCCCAGCCTGGGTGGCTTTAAAAGAGTACCAGGCATACTTGGGGAAGGAGAGAAGGGAACCAGTGCAGGATCTGCAGACCTCCCCTCTTGTCAGCCTCCGACTGTAGCTTCCTTGCGGCAGAGACCTGCCTGCATAGCAGATGCCACACATTCTCTCCCCTCTTCCATGCACTGCTGACAGGGCTTCTCTCTCTTCCTCAGTTTCTTCTTCCCAGCATGCTTTGCTGCCCATTCTTCTCACAAACAAGTATCCTGTGACCTATAATTGAAAGTCACCCGTTTTCCAAGGTATAACTAAATAAATAAATCTGAAGGCGTCTTTTGTTAGGTTTCGTTTTATTAGCTTTATTGATAAATTATCCTTTATTAGGTTACATTTCATTTCCCTCACATCCTTTTTCCCAGCATGCTTTGCTGCCCCTTCTTCTCACAAACAAGTATCCTTTTTCCTATCATTTTATTTTCCTCTAGACCTATTTGGATTATTTCATTTAGAACTGATGGAGATAGCGAGAAGGCTTTTCATCACAGCTGTTCCCTCGCCATTGCCAGGGCACCTTAATAAACCCACGTGGCACCAAGAAACCCGCATAACCCAGAAGCCTCGTCCTTTTCCTCATTCCCTTGGATGCACCTAGAACGGCTTCCCCATTTTCCCGACGTTCTGCGGCTCCTGCGCCCTGGACAACAGAAGCAAAAATGGCGTTGGCCACCCACGTTATTTTACCTGCAATTACCACGATAATCACTTCTACCCACCCCCCTTCAGTAAAAAGTCTCCCAGAGCAGCTTGCAGCTCAGTAAAATGCAAGACACTTCCCCTACCCTCAGCCTGTGAAACTGAAAGATGCAACACAAAAGGAAAGAGGGATGAGGAGGGAAGAGGTTATATCATGTGACGCTGTTCTGTTGTTTCAGTTATGGGTGCCTTGAGTTTTAAGGTTTGGTTGTGTTTTTTAATTGCTCGTCTTTTGCATCTTTCCCTCGCAGCTGCCAAAGATGTCCCCCTTGAGTTCCCTGTCCTCCCTAACTTCGGTGGGTTCCCTGTTCTCCTTGGACTCATTCTTTGATTCCATCAATGAGGTACGTGGCAGACAGAGCAGAAGGGAAGCCCTGCTGAGCTGTACAAGGGCAACTCTGAGGCTAGGGAGGAAGAGGAGGAGGAGGAAGCTGGCCGGCCAGCCAAGCCTCCTTCAGGACTGGTCGTAAGGGGGCTGACAGGCAGGGGGCTGCTAAGGGCAGGCTGTGCTTGCTGCCCCACTTGTCCTGATGGACCAGTCCCCCATGGCGCCAGGGCTTTAGGGCTTCCCTGGCTAGTGACTCAATGCGAGCAGGAGAGTTTGGCTTCTGGGTTCCTCCCTGTCTCATTTTGGGCTGCTTTCTTTCTCCTCTCTCCCCGCCACCACTGCCACCACATCTGGGCTGGTTCCTCCATCCTGTCCGTGCCAACAGTCAAGAGAAAATGGACTGATCGGATCCTTTTCTGTGACATCGGCTCAGAATCCCAACCTCACTTTGCAGTTGAAGCCAATCCCAGACTTGGATCAACTGCAAGATACCGGTAGCAGGGTTGATCGTCTCACATTAATGTCTGAGAAAATGGTGAGGGGACCAACAGTAAACTGCTAAGGGATTTTGAGCCCTTTTATTCTGTTGCAGCTCCAGAGAAAGGAGGGAGGGGTTGGGGGGCCGCCCCAGGTGTCATCACTGAGGGGGATGGCAAAATGATAAAACGATGGCAGCGTGGGGCTTGCTTCTGCCCACTGCCTCTCCCTCAGCCGCCCTACAGCTGAGAGGGAGGTGGCAGAGAGGCTCCAGGCAGCGCCCCCCACCCGCAGGACCCCCGTGTTGAACTGGGCACCTGAGTGGCTAGCTATGCTGTTGTTTCAATTATGGGTGCCTTGAGAGTTAAGGTGCTGTGCTTGCTGCCCCACTCGTCCTGATGGACCAGCCCCCCATGGCGCCAGGGCTGTAGGGCTTCCCTGGCCAGCGATTCAATGCTGGCAGGAGAGTTTGGCTTCTGGGTTCCTGTCTCATTTGGGGCTTCTGTCTTTCTCCTCTCTCCCCACCACCTCTGGGCTGGTTCCTCCATCCTGTCCGTGCCCACAGTTAGGCTCTGAGGACGAAGATCCCCTCAAGAAAGTAGCTGGAAAGGAGCCAGGCAGCCCCCCACAGGAGGAAAGCGAAGGCCAGGAGGGGACGCAAAGACCACCTAAGGATCTACTGAGTCCTGATTGGGTAGGTGGCAGCGGCCCAAACGCCGATTAGCAGAAGGGGAGGGGGGTTTGTTTTGTAAGTTATCTGTTTGCATGTGTTTGCAGGTGGAGGAACCCCAGGACATCCCTCCCTCAAGGAAATGTAGAGGAAAAAAGAAACATCTAGGGGACGACCAGGGGTCTCTGCCCCCCGGCCCAGGGGAGGAAGCGGGATAGGGGAAGCAGGTAGGGTGTGGTGTGAGTGCGGATTCTGGGAGGTGCCTAGCGGGGCTCATAGCACAATGGTAGTGGCCTTGAAAGGCAGGAGAATGCTCTCTCCAGGGCGGCTCATCTGACGCCTTCATTACTTATCTTCAGATGCCAAGCAAAGGCCTTTCTCTAGAACAGAGCTTTCCAAACTGTGTGTCGCGGCACCTTAGCGAGAATAGGGTTAGTTTAATTGAATCCCTGTGTTGCAAAATGAGGCATGTCTCCATAGTGTGTCCCCAACATGAAAACTTCTGCTCTGGACGAAGATCCCCTCAAGAAAGTGGCTGGAAAGGAGCCAAAGGAGGAGCCAGACAGCCCCCCGCATGAGGATGGCAAATGCCAGGAGGAGACCCCAAAACCACCTATGGATCTCCTGAGTCCTGATTGGGTAGGTGGCAGCGGCCTAAGCGATGATTGGCAGAAGGGGAGGGGGCATATCAACTGCAGAATGGAAGGCAGCTGGAGGCCTTTTGAGGGCGACCCCCCCCCCGGGTTACATTAATGGGTGCCTTGAGTTTTACTGTTTGGTTGTGTTTTTTTAATTGCTCGTCTTTTGCATCTTTTCCTCGCAGATGCCTCTCTCCAGATCCAGATCCCTGTCCTCCCTCAATTCTTTGTCCTCGCTGGACTCTTTTGATTTATCGAGTGAGGTACGTAGCAGACAGAGCAGGAGGGAAGCTCTGCTGAGCTGCACAAGGGCAACCCTGAGGCTGGGGAGGAAGAGGAGGAGGAGGAAGCTGGCTGGCCGGCCGGTTGTGAGCAAGGGGGCAGACAGGCAGGTGGCTGCTAGGGAACAGGCTGTGCTTGCTGCCCCACTCGTCCTGATGGACCACTCCCCCAATGGCTCCAGGGCTTCCCTGGCTAGCAACTCAGTGTGGGCAGGAGAGTTTGCCTTCTGTCTCATTTTGGGCTTCTGTCTTTCTCCCCTCTCCCCACCACCAATGCCCCCACCTCTGGGCTGGTTCCTCCATCCTGTCCGTGCCAACAGTCAGCCTCTGAGGCTAGCAAGGAGGACGAGCCAAATGAAGAACCAGGGAACAGCTGCGTCCATGCAGAGGCACTTTGAAGACGAGGAAACGCCCCTGAGGGACGTAGCAGACAGAGGGGAAGGGAAGCCCAGGCAGGGAAGCCTCAGTGGCCAAAGAGATCCTTGTAGCGTCAGGCCAGGTTGCAGAGGATTCTGGGAAGTCTGTCCCCTCTTCCCAGCGCTGCTGATAGGGCTTCTCCCTCTTCCTCCGCAGTTCCCCGAAATGGATATCGGCTCAGACAGCTCCCTGAGCTTAGACCATGAAGCCGAAGAGAGCGACACATTCTGGGACTCAGTAGACCTCAAGGAAGTACGTGGCAGACAGAGGCGGCAACCTGTAAAGAGCTGTTAGCAGAAGTAGAAGATCAGTTAAAGTTGAAAAAGTTTGAAGATATCAGAGATTTACCAGCGAATTGGTTACAGTATTATCAATTAAATGATGTTTCAGACTTGATAAGAAATATGGCTTTAGTACAGAGATATCAAAATTCGAAAAAGATCTGTTGGAAAATAATGTGAAATTACTATCTAAAAGGTATAAATTGATTTTAGAACGGTATACTAAAGATGAAAAAGTTAAATCTGTAATGATACAACTGGGCAAGAGATTTTGGTTATAATATACCGTTTTCACAATGGGAAAAGTTATGGAAGGAAAATTTAAAATTTACAGCTTGCTGTAGGTTGAAGGAAAATTACATGAAAATGTTGTATCATCGGGACCTGACACCCAGTAAACTAGCAAAAATGTAGAGAACAGGTTCAAACATGTGCTGGAAATGTAAGAAGAGGGAAGGTACATTTTATCACATGTGGCGGACATGTGGGGTGGTAAAAGAATTCTGGGGAATGATATATAATGAAATGGGGAAAAATGTTTAAGATAACTTTTGATAAAAAAACAGAAGCTTTATTATTAGGAATGACAAGTGCTGAACTACCAAGAGATAACAAGAGACTGTTTATGTATGCAGCGAAAGCAGCATGGATGCTCCTAGCCCAGAGGTGGAAAGAAGACAAAGGACCGACCAGAGAAGAAGGGCAGACCAAATGGATGGAGTATGTGGAAATGGCAAAGCTGAAATGGCAAAGCAATCAGGAAGATCATATTTTTACAAGAGACTGGAATAATTTGGGAGACCACAGTAAGCAGTTGAAAACAGTAGCAGAAATATCACCAACACTTGCAAAGTAATGTGAACTTTGGAAATTGTGGATATATGCTAGATAGATTACAGTGAAAGATGCAGGAATGAAATATAGAAATAAAAAGAACAAAACCCATGGAAGGAGGGAGGGAGGTCCGAAGGTTCGGGTAACCTTTTGTCTTGTTTTTAATTGAATGGAATAATTGTTATGTATAGCCTACCCCAAAGTCTACCACCTCTCCAACAAGGGAAGTCAATTATTGAAAAGGCATTCGACCTAAACAAAACTGTCGCTTCTTGCAGTGGGCAATCACCGAGGATTGTTCAATTCCTTCCTCAAGATATTTCACCATTCCCTAAAGCACCTCCACGTAAAACTACAGGAAGAAAAAAGCTGCATTCCCGTATTCTTACAGACACGCCAGAAAAATTGGCTATTGAAGCAGAAAAGAAGAAGCTGAGGAAGAAAAGGAGTGTTTCTAAACCAAAAAGGAAGTCCCAAATTCACAGGAAGTCACAGCTTGATGAGACATCAGAAAGTGATGGAGACATTGAAGCAGGAAAGGCTGTGTCAAAAATTATGAAAGGAAAGTTGAATGCGAACCAGCTGCTTGAAAGTGACTCGACTGCTTCCGACACCTTTTCTAAAGATGAACTAGAGGAAGAAGAAAATATAGAATTCAACAAGACTGATGTGAAAGAGGGAAACTTTGTTATCGTGAAGATTTTAGGAAAAACCACAATTTCCCATTATGTTGCTGAAGTTCCCGGAACTGATGAATATGGGGACTTCATTGTAAAATTTCTAAAACGTGTTCTGTCCAAAGTGAATGACCAGCCCAAGTTCACTCCCTCTTCTGAGCCAGAAGCTTTGAACCAGAAGCCAAAGCAAACAGGATGAATTTTAACAGGGAGAAATGTAAAGTACTACACTTGGGCAAAAAAAATGAAAGGCACAAATACAGGATGGGTGACACCTGGCTTGAGAGCAGTACATGTGAAAAGGATCTAGGAGTCTTGGTAGACCATAAACTTGACATGAGTCAACAGTGTGATGCAGCAGCTAAAAAAGCCAATGCAATTCTGGGCTGCATCCATAGGAGTATAGCATCTAGATCAAGGGAAGGAATAGTACCACTGTATTCCGCTCTGGTCAGACCTCACCTGGAATACTGTGTCCAGTTCTGGGCACCACAGTTCAAGAAGGATACTGACAAGCTGGAACGTGTCCAGAGGAGGGCAACCAAAATGGTCCAAGGCCTGGAAACGATGCCTTATGAGGAACGGCTTAGGGAGCTGGGTATGTTTAGCCTGGAGAAGAGAAGGTTCAGGGGTGATATGATGGTCATGTTCAAATAGATAAAAGGATGTCATATAGAGGAGGGAGAAAGGTTGTTTTCTGCTGCTCCAGAGAAGCGGACACGGAGCAATGGATTCAAACTACAAGAAAGAAGATTCCACCTAAACATTAGGAAGAACTTCCTGACAGTAAGAGCCGTTCGACAGTGGAATTTGCTGCCAAGGAGTGTGGTGGAGTCTCCTTCTTTGGAGGTCTTTAAGCAGAGGCTTGACAGCCACCTGTCAGGAATGCTCTGATGGTGTTTCCTGCTTGGCAGGGGGTTGGACTGGATGGCCCTTGTGGTCTCTTCCAACTCTATGATTCTATGATTCCTTTTGAGGATATTGTAAAATTGTTGCCTAAACCACTCTGCTTCGGAATAATCTGCTCGTGCTTCTAAGATGGTAACATTTCCATGTTTACTTAATGAGTACAAGTTGAAGTGATGCTGACTATTAAGAACTTTGAGATATTTTTGAAACTCTTTTGGAAGTTTATACTGTGTAGTAAAAATGCCTTCTTTGCTCTTAAATTGGAATGGCTCAATGTGCCCCAAATGAAGGATCAATCTGCCCCACTACTGGGCCACATTGATCCATTATTTTGAAAAACTTAAATGGGATTTTTTGTCATTTTATTCCATCAAATGTGAAACATTAACCCTTTGATTTTGTTTGGAATAGTACCTAATAAATATTAAATGCAAAGGTTTTCTGTTATGTGCATTATTTTGAGGTGTGTAGAGCTTAAAGTAAAAAATGGCTCAACGTGCCCCACTTTCCCCTATACTGAACCGAAGCCATTTAGGGCTTTAAAGGTCAGCACCAACACTTTGAATTGTGCTCGGAAACGTACTGGGAGCCAGTGTAGGTCTTTCAAGACCAGTGTTATGTGGTCTCGGCGGCCGCTCCCAGTCACCAGTCTAACTGTCGCATTCTGGATTAATTGTACTTTCCAGGTCACCTTCAAAGGTAGCCCCACGTAGAGCGCATTGCAGTAATCCAAGCGAGAGATAACTAGACCATGCACCAATCTGGTGAGACAGTCCGCGGGCAGGTAGGGTCTCAGCCTGCGTACCAGATGGAGCTGGTAGACAGCTGCCCTGGACACAGAATTAACCTGCACCTCCATGGACAGCTGTGAGTCCAGAATGACTCCCAGGCTGCGCACCTGGTTCTTCAGGGGCACAGTTACCCCATTCAGGACCAGGGAATCCCCCACACCCGCCCGCCTCCTGTCCCCCCAAAACAGTTCTTCTGTCTTGTCAGGATTCAACCTCAATCTGTTAGCACTCACACAGGACCTTCACCGCCTTCACTGGTTCTGATTTGAAAGAGAGGTAGAGCTGGGTATCATCCGCATACTGATGAACACCCAGTCCAAACCCCCTGATGATCTCTCCCAGCGGCTGCATATAGATGTTAAAAAGCATGGGGGAGAGGACCCTAAAGCAGATTGCTGCACGCCTTACTTGTCTGAGTGGCTGGCGGCGTTACCGAAACCGCTGGGAAGTCCAGAAGGCAGCCTCGTTCATCCCTCTCGTCCGGATAATCAGAATGGTCGTCGCAGACAAACGCCAGGGGGAAGCCCCCGGTTCGCATCGAAACTCGTCCTTCGGGCAAGTTGGCGAAGTCGTGTCTACCTGATGCCCGTCACAGATCCTCTCCAAGGGCAGGCAAGGGCCGTCGCTGCCACACCGACTCCCACGGGGTCCGCATGAGACGTTGCCGGCTCGACAGCCTCTCTCGTTGCTGCCGTCGCCGCAGTCCCGCTTCTCATCGCACCGCTGGCACAGTGGAACCTGCCCGCCGTCCTCGCACCAGAAACTCCTGCGGGTGCAAAGGGAACGTTCTGAATTGTGAAGGGAGAGACACACAACCAAACACACAAGAGAGTCGTGTGGACGGCCAAGAACATCGGAGCAACTCCAGCAGCTCAGCTATGAAAGAGGCAGGATTTAAAGGTAAAGGTAAAGGGACCCCTGACCATTAGGTCCAGTTGTGACCGACTCTGGGGTTGCGGAGCTCATCTCGCTTTATTGGCTGAGGGAGCCGGCGTACAGCTTCCAGGTCATGTGGTCAGCATGACTAAGCCGCTTCTGGCGAACCAGAGCAGCGCACAGAAACGCCGTTTACCTTCCCGCCAGAATGGTACCTATTTATCTACTTGCACTTTGACATACTTTCGAACTGCAAGGTGGGCAGGAGTTGGGACCGAGCAACGGGAGCTCACCCCGTCACAGGGATTCGAACCGCCGACCTTCTGATCAGCAAGCCCTAGGCTCTGTGGTTTAACCCACAGCGCCACCTGGGTCCCTAGGCAGGATTTACAAACGCTCAAAAGCCTGTATTTTTCTCAGCGCCTGCTAAGAACGTTCTTGTTTAGTTCAGCCACTCAGAAAAGCTGGTGCTCATTTCAATCTGCTTTAGCATTTTAAACTTCTTGTTATGTTTTAATGCAGGCACGTCCAACAGGTAGATCGTGACCTACCGGTAGATCACTGGACATCTGTGGTAGATCACTGGTAGATCACTTGACAACTTTGACTCCCCCCAAAAAACAAGCTCAACAACTTTGACCCCTTAAAAAAGGGCCTTTCTCCTGCCTAAAAAAAGCTCAACAACCTGACGCCCCCCCCCCCCCAATGGGGTAGATCACTGCCAGTTTTTAAGCGCTGGTGGGATTACTTCTTGTTTATCGATTAATGGCACCCCCCCTCCCAAAAGTGGCGGAAATATTTGCTGGTGAACAACTTTGGCTTGCCCCCCTAAAAAAAATTGGGTAGATCACTGCTAGTTCTTTTTATCCGGGAGTAGATTGCAGTCTCTTGGGAGTTGGCCACCCCTGTTTTAATGTATCGTAAATCTTTCCCGATCTTTTCTTTTTTGCAATCCTTTTGTTTAAACTATCAAGTGGTGTGCAAGTTTTTATGAATTACTAGCGGGCCCGGCCACGCCTTGCTGTGGCTGATTTTATGCTTATTGCCATCAGTAGCAGCCGCAGCCAAAATAAACCCCCACCTACCCCCGCCGGCGTTGTGTGCCCTCTGCACGCGCTCAGGTGCCCTCTCGCGGCCTGTGGCAGAAAAAGCCGAGGAAGGAGGCCTCTGACGCCGTCTGAGGGGAAAGCACTATGGAAACGCACAGATAAAAAACACACATCGGGAGATCACTGAGGGACGATCACGGTGGCCATTTCCCGGCATGCCTTGCCTGTGGCCTTTTCAAGGGGAAAAGTGCTAGTAACCCTCTAGAGAGGATTTGATTCCATTTCCCAGAGTGCCTTGAGAATGCAGTTGGTTGGGATAATAAGCCCAGCGTTTCCCAGCATGCCTTGCGGTCTGGGCGAAAGAGCTTAGTTCTCCCACAGGGCGCCTTGACTCCATTTCCCAGCGTGCCTTGCGGGTCCGGCCTAGTTAACTGCTAGAGGCGGCGGCCTCCATTTCCCAGCGTGCCTTTAATAAAAGAGATATTTACATTTCCCTGTTTCCCAGCCAAGTTCATCACACCCTTTTGTGTGGCACTCAGGTATCAGGAAGCCACTGACACAATCACCTCCACCTTCCTTGCAGAGAAACAGTTTGTCAGTTTGGGAGTGAAAATGGAGACAGGCCTGTGGCCTTGTTTTGCTTGGCACATTTATGAACAATTATTATATATATAGATAAGACCTTGATATTCTTACAACACCTTGCGGGTCCGGCCTAGTTAACTGCGAGAGGTGGCAGCCTCCATTTCCCAGCGTGCCTTGCGGCTATTAAAAGCCTATTAAAAGCCGAGTCGACTATCAGGGAAAGAGGCAGGCCATCGCTTCTTTGAACTCTATTTCCCAGAAATCCTTGCGGCCCTGGCCTGAACAGTCCATTGAGATATGACGCTGTCCTGCGATGAGCCTTTCTATTGGAAGCTGATGATGACATATAATATGTGCGCCAATTTTTTTAGTGTTTATTCTATATTTTAGGTATGTCAGGTGTGGTTTTTTTGAATTTTTATTATGCCAGATCCTTCCTTGATGGTCATGGTACGCTGTGTCCTAATTTGATGAGATTCGGTCCAGCGGTTACGGAGCACGGTGGTGTCTGCCGCGCACGCAATGGGAACATTTTTATATATATAGAAATGAATAAATAAATTTACTGGTCACTTTTTTTTTTTTTTACACCAAGGTAACTCAAAGCGACTTACAACATATAAATGAACGTACCTTGAAGCTGGCATAAAAGTGGGGAAAACACACACACACAAAGAAAAATCTAAAAGGTAAAGAATGGGAATATTTCACCCAATCGAGGCGACAGATAATTAAGAGCCAAAGGCCTGGCAAAAAAGAAATATTTTGGCTAAAAGCCTAAAGTTATGTAATGATGGAGAGTCTCCCTGGGAAGAGCGTTCCGCAAATAGGGAGCCACCACTGAAAAGGCCCTGTTCTCGTGTTGCCACTATCCTGATCACGGCTTATTTTTATGGGCAAAGAAAAACATCACATGTTATTAGAACTGGACAAAAGTTTCCACCGCAGTGGGATGGGGGTGTCCCCCCCCCCCCCGGGTACAATTAGGATTATTTTTTCCAACGCCCCTTATTGGAATTTTCTTATTGGAAAAGGATTTTAACAGAGGACTTTGGGTGCACAATCGTTCATAATAGGAGCAGCGGGGGTGTTTTTCAGTTGAGCATAATAAAGGTTATATATTCAGTATCCCTAGGTGGGATTTTTATTGGAACTGGGTTTGAATAGAGGGATTTAGCTGCGCAATAATAAAAATAAGCTCTGAAATATCACAGGAATGAAGAAATAGCAAGATTGTGGTTTAAGTGCCAGGTAATTTTTTTGGCATTAAAAGAATATCAGTAATATCAGTAAATGACGCCAATGAACAGGGAAGGGTCAAGAGACCAAAAGCAAGCAGTGAACCACCCTTATGTATGTATGAATACACCGAGGGTTGGGATGGGTGTTGTCAGGCGAGTTGTACCCAGTAATTCCCAGTCAGAGGAGACCCACTGATAGACATAACTAACATGGATTCCTGCATTGCAGGGGGTTGGACTAGATGCCCCTCGGAGTCCCTTCCAATTATTACAATTTCAGTTACAATGGACCCGCTCTAACATAGGACCTAGTCTAAGGAGACATAAGACCTGGGTTCAAATCCACACTCGGTCATGAAACTTGCTGAGTGACCTTGAGCCAAGTCGCTCTTGCTAAGCCTAATCAGTCGTGCCTAAGAGCGGGAAAAAGAATCGTTTATTCTCTCCCATGAGGGATAACTGCATTCATTAAATTAAAAAGACTGGCTGCAAGTTTCCTCAACCAGCATTTGAAGCATGCAGCTTCAACCCAAAGAATACCAGGATCTATAGTACCTCCGAAACGGGTATACTACAATTCCCAGTACTTCGACAAAGGTGAACTACAGTTCCCAGGGTAAAATTATTATTTTTTTGAGGGGGAGCCATGTGCTATAAGATGTGCGATGTGGATGTGTTCATATACTGCCTGTATAGCTTAATGGTTAATGCTTTAGGGATGCATCTAGCTTCAGTCCTCCTCTCGCTGAAATTAATGGAAAATATAGACGTGTGGCCATTAAGTTCTCCTCTGGGTAGAACTTAAGTTGGATAGGCCCCTTAAGGTGAGAGTTCTGTTCTCCATTCATCCATGAAGCTGACTGGTGCCCTCTGACTTGGGGGACCCAGCCAGATGGGCAGGGTACAAATAATAATAATAATAATAATGACGTCAAATAATACAAATAATACTATAATAATACTATAATAATATTATAATACTATAATAATACAAATAAGAATAATGAATAATAATGAATATTATTATTATTATTATTATTATTATTATTTTAGGCTTTACTATCTTTATGTGGCCTACCCCACAGGGTTGTTGTGAGGGGGGGGAACAAAAATGGGGTAGAAGCAGGAAACGTTGCCCTGGGCTCCTTAGAGGGAGGGTGTGGTATAAACACATAATTCTAGAACTATAATTCCTATGTATGTATAACAAACACTGTTTATTATCGTTTATTTCTCTCCTCAGCCTGAATGTAAAGGCCCCGTCTCCATGACAACCCGAAAGAGGCCCCACCCACTACCCCGCCGTTACGCGCAACCAATAGAAGGGCCGCGAGGCCAGGGCGCGGTCGCAGGGGGAGGGGAGGGGCCCCATGTGGAAGCAACCGTCCAATCGCCGCCTCTCCTAGAGCCGAGGAGCGCCTGGCCAATCGGCGCCGGCGGTGGAGGTGGGCGTGACCTGAGTTGAGCCCCCCACGTGCGCCGGCATTCCTGCCCGAGCCAGAAAGGGGCTCCCCGCGCGCGTGCGCGTATGCGCGGGTTGTGCTCACCTGCGTGCAAAGCGGTGGCGGCTGTTAGGAGCAGCGAGAAGAGCAGAGCCCGCTCCATGCCAGCGGCGCCGTTCCCGAGAGTGTCCTCTGCGCGTGCATTGGAGCCCGCCGGGAAAAAAAAAAAACACCGCGTCGGAGCGTGACGTCACCCGGGCGATCTGCTCGCCCCGCCTTCTCACGCATGCGCATGCGGGCGGTAGAATAAGACGGGGAGGCTAAACTACATCTCCCATCAGCCCCGTCGATCAGGGTCAATGGCCAGGGGAGATGGGAGTTGGCAGTTGAGCCACTTCCGGGTTTGTTTGCACGTGCTGTCAGATATTTATTTATTTGTTTGTTTTCGCATTCCTTTTATTTATTTATTTCATTGCATGTATATATTGGATCGATCGATTATGGCATATATAGATTTATTTATTTAATTTATAGATTGCTGCATTTGTAGATTTATTTCACTTATTATTGCACTTATAACCGACTTTTCCTGCAAGGAGCTCACGGTTGTGTGGATCAGGCGTAGGGAAACTCCGGCCCTCCAGATGTTTGGGACTACAATTCCCACCATCCCTGACCACTGGTCCTGTTAGCTAGGGATGATGGGAATTGTAGTCCCAAACATCTGGAGGGCTGGAGTTTGCCTATGCCTGGCGTGGATGGTTTATCTGCAAGCAGGTGAAGGAACATTAGGAAGAACTTCCTGACAGTAAGAGCTGTTCGACAGTGGAATTTGCTGCCAAGGAGGGTGGTGGAGTCTCCTTCTTTGGAGGTCTTTAAGCAGAGGCTTGACAGCCACCTGTCAGGAATGCTTTGATGGTGTTTCCTGCTTGGCAGGGGGTTGGACTGGATGGCCCTTGGGGTCTCTTCCAACTGTGATTCTATGAACAGTGCGACCGGATGATCATCCTGCAGGTTTTGGGGTTTTCTTTGTGTGTGGGGGGGATTGTTGACACAGAAGTAGATCACTCTCACGGCATTCCGAAATGGAACCAGGGGAAATATTGTTTTGTTTCTTGGGTGTTGCATTCAACTTCAGACCCACTCAGAGCCAGACTGACTGAAATGAATGGACATGACTTGACTTAAAGGCCACTGATTTCAGTTAGTCTGCTCCAGGACTGATCGAGTGGGGGGAAAACCAATGGAATAATCTTAAGATCAAAGCTGCCTCTGTTTTTGAACTCAAGATCACTCTACCTGTTAAGTTAACCATTGTTTCCAACACAATAACTGTATTCCAATTTGAATTTCATAGGGGGGGAAATACAATCTGACAGGAACAAAAGCAGTAAAAAAATAAAGTACACACCCCAGAATACTTGGCTGAAGGTTACAAACCGGTCTCTGAATCCCTGTAAATGATTACAAGAGATTCAGATTACGTTGATATGTCAAATAGGAATGGAAAGTCCCAGTGAAATGTGGCTTCATTTGGTGGTACAGTATTCACAACCTTTGCTTTGTATTCTCTTTGTGTCAGGTGAATTCTGTTGGAACATCTAATTCATTGTGTTCTAGTCTCTTGAGAATGTATTTTATGAGGAACCCTTTAAATTAGACTTGGACTTGGTACATTTTTCTTTTCTTTTTGTCATCCCCCCCCCCCGTACTGGACTGTTATTTTAACTTTAGAATGATGTTATGAATTTATATACATATATATAAACCAATAGCAAGAGATTCAGATGACGTTAAGGATCGAGTTTAATCAATCAGGTACCAATCAGAACATTGTGAATGGTCAGAAATAAAGTCCACCCACAAAAATATTTGCACGGAGTTTTGCACCATTGCCTGCTCTTCTTCCAAAAGCGGCATCTGCCTGGCAACTAGGTTCTACTTTATTTCACCTTCTATCAACAACAACATTTTGAACTGTGTGGGAGTGAAAATAATATATATGAACACATTGGATGTTCGGATTGCTTGAAAAAAAGAAAAATGGTTCTCCATAAGGTTGATTTTGTGGCAGAGTCAGTGCATCTGTAGCCGTTGATTGCCTTATTAATTGGACTTTGGACGGTTTCCCTACATACTCCTTGAATGACGCAGCAGCATTAGGAATCCGCCATCTTGAAGATTGAGAGCATGGCTATCCACCCTCCCTTTTTTTGCGGGAAACTCCATTATTCCAATGCCGTTTCCCGCTGCTATCCCGGATTGTTGATATCCCTTAAATTCCCCGGATTTCCAAGGAAGCAGCTCCTCTCCCTCCCTGCCGGCCAGGGAGGCTCCTCAGCTGCGTTGCTCGGCTGCCAATCAGGAGTCTGAGGCCGACTGGGGGCGGAGCTTGCATGCCTTGTGCAGCCAGACCCTCACGCCCAACCAGACAGACAGCCTGCCTGCCGTCTACGCACTCGCTCTTTCGCTCACCCATTCGTGCGCAGCCTCTGGAGTGCAGGGTGGCGAGGCTACTTGGTGCCATTGCACCGCCCTTGCGGCATCCCTTATTTTCAAATCCAAAAGTTTGGAAAAATCCCTTATTTTCAAATCTGAAAGTTGACAGCTATGATTGAGAACTAGCTGCGAAACTTCAGCCATGGGGGGGGGGGAGCCCTTAATATTTTTATTTTGCAATATGTGTCTTTCCAGTTCAACTGGGTAATCCCCCCCCCCCCGGAAAGGTTGAGGCTAAGCAGCCACTCTGAAAGAACTATGGAACTGTCACATAATTTGGAATTTATTAGTTGTGAGATACGGAGACGGCCAGCTACAATAACTTTTGGAGTGGATATAAACAGGAGCACTGCGATTTATGGGAGAATCACTGGCATCAAACCTACACAGCAATATATCTCAGGGCTCTGACAAAATTCTGAAAATATAAACTGCCCAACAAGCCTGGCTGAAGAACTGGCCTTAGCTGAGAAATCCTACCCAAATGCACGGACCTCTCCAGCATGAAAACATTTCCAACAATAACAAATCAAGAAAAAGAAAGAAAACCTGTACCTTGTCATACCACAGGTACCGCATGCCATCCATATCGATTTTTAAAACCTTCTATATCTAACAATAGAGACTTTTTGAATCATTCAATAATTAAACCATTATATGAAGTCTGGTCTAAATATAAGGTTTGTTTTGAAAGGAAAACCCCAGGGTTATCACCTCAAGAAGCTCTGTCAGTGAAAAGAGTTAATACAAAACAACAATGGCTTACTTATAGAGAAATACTGGTGGAACAAAATAACATATTTAAATTGAAAACGTACGAAGAGCTCAAAGACAAATTACAAGGGTGGTGGGAATATCAACAAATGTATAGTATGTATGTGAAAGATACAAGAGCCAATGGATTTGAACAAGAAAAAACAATACTTGAGAAAACGGTGATAGCAAATAATGTTAAAAACTTGTCAAAAATGTACGACTATTTATTGGAATGGAACACCAAAGACGAACTGGTCAAAAGCGTGATGATAAAGTGGGCAATTGATTTGGGCCATAACATAGATTATGACGAATGGTATAAATTATGGAATTCGGGTTTAAAATTTACGGCGTCAACACTGCTGAAAGAAAATGCATATAAGATGTTATTTAGGTGGTATCTAACCCCAACTAAACTGTCTAAAATGTATAAGACTGGAAACTCTAAGTGCTGGAAATGTGGCTTAAAAGAGGGAGATTTCATCCACACCTGGTGGCACTGTGAAAAGATTAAAAATTTTGGGGAAAACATACACAACGAACTGAAAAAGATATTTAGATATTCATTTAAGAAAAAGTCGAGGGCCTTCCTGTTAGGAATGGTGGGGGATGACATCAAGAAAAATGACAAAAAATTGTTTTTATATGCAGTGACAGGTGCCAGAATACTTATAGCCCAGGTGTGGAAGCAAGATCAAATTCCAACAATCGAGGAATGGCAGCAGAAAATGGTCGAATATACAAAAATAGCTAGAATAACATCTATAATCCGCCAGCAGGGAAATGACGCATACGAAAAAGAATGGAAAAAGTTTATGATTTATATTGAAAAGATTATGGGGAAAAATGGTATCAGCAGAATGAAGGAGATTATCACAGGTGAAGTTTTGTACCTCTTTATTGGTAAATCAAGTGAAATGGAAACATTTACAGACTAATGATCAAAGCAGACAATAGCAGGAAAATGCAATAAGTTAAGGACATTAATTACGAAGTATGATTTATTACATAAAGAGCGCAAACCGCGTTAAGTTAAACTGTCTTTACAAAGCAGAGGAAGGAAGTGTGGAAGTCAATTTTTATTTCAGGTTAATTAATTAATTTATGTTATATTAACTGCAAGATTGTATACAAATATTTTGTCAAAGAATTCGTCAATGGAGTTAATTTAATTTTTTGTTATAGCAAATGTTTGGAATTGGTTTTTTTTTTTTTTTTGCCATACATTTATCTTTATTGTTTCTAAGTATTTATAAAAAAAAAACCAACAAAACTTTAAGCACAATGTATCAATTTGGCTACTATTTCAAAGGTACAGGTATGGCTTTGAATATGCCAGAAGATCCACATTAAGGAGAAAGGTGGCAGTACAATGTATCAAAAACAGCTTCCATTCATTGTATAGTGTAAGCAGCAGACTGAATTAACCCAGAGCAAGACTAAGCAACAGGATGCCTGCCAGATGTTGTAGGACTCCAACTCCCAGCAGCCAGCATGGCCAATGGTGAGGGATGATGGGAGTTATAGTCCAGTAGCATACAGAGGATTACAAGCTCTGGTTGAAAGCACCTTTGGAACATTACAATATCAACTCCATCACAACACCAACAACAACATCACCACCACAAAATGTCTGACAACAATTTAGGAAGTACGGTATGTACAAGAAAGTTGGGTACCGATATTAAAAAGAAAAGACAAGTAATCTAGACATTTAAAGTGTAGCCTCAGTTTTCAACTTCCAACTCTGACGAGTGCCCTCACATACAAGCTATATTTGGTATTTTTGTCTGGGATCAGTGGGTTTCATGCTCTTTGGGACAATTCTGTTTTTCTGGGGTATCTGTTACTTGAGGAGTCTGGTACATTAAGTGCTGCATTGCAAGTTCTTCTTCTTCAGATAGAGGTGAGATCTCCATTTCAGTGAGGTGCTTTATTTCCTGAACCAGTTTCACTGTTTTGGCCAGAGTAGCACGGATCGACCGCATGGACTCCCGCCGCTCGGTAGAAATCCTTTCTAGCTGCTCACACAACATTTTGTAGCGAGACTTCACCAGTGACAGCTGCTGTATGACAACCAGAGGATTCTCCTCTTTAGACAGTCCGTCAGCATGCCCTTTCACCATTTCAAACTCCAACATTGCCTGAATGTAATTCAGGTCGGATTCAGCCTTCTGGAACATGGTCTCGAGCGTAGTAACTGCCGTCTCCATGTTGAATAGTTGACATTCCTCAGGCGTTGACATTCCCCGCGTGCGGAGCGGCCTCCTCTCTGCCTGCCCTGGTGTTGCTGGCGGCGGCTGCTTTTTAAATCCCTTCTGAACCCAGGAAAGAAGGACCGGAGGGGGAGGCAAGTGGGGTGCCGCTTTTCCCCGCAGACCTGTGAGAAAAGTAAACAATTCAGCTCCAGATTCTGGGAAACTGCCATGATCATTAATCAATCAATCATTAATCATCCCTGGGGGGGTGACAAAATCCCTCTGGGTGGATCAGTGCTAGCCTCCCAACTCCTCCTCACCGTGGATCAGGGTGGACACAGCCGCGGTGCTGGCGGATCCACCGCCTGATCCGCGACCCGAATGGCTTCCTCTCCGTCAGCAACCCGCTGCTGGCACTGGGTTGCGCTGGTGTTGCTGGCGGTTGTGATCTTTTAAAGACTTGCCGGACCCAGAGGAAGCAGGACCGGAGGGGGAGGCAAGTGGGGGTCTTTGGGGGCCTCGTCTTCCTGCAGACCTGTGAGAAAAGTAAACAATTCAACTCCAGATTCTGGGAAACTGCCATGATCATTCATCAATCATATTAATTAAATCTGTATGCCGTCCTTCATCTGAAGCTCTCAGGGCGGCTTGCAGCATAAAAATACAAAATAAAAGCACAGCATATGTATTAAAATCAAAAGCGAACTCATAAGCCAACCTCCCAACCCACAAGCATGTTTAAAAGGCCATGCATTGTTCAATGAGCCAAAGGCCTGGTTCTAGAGCAGAACTTTCCAAGCTTTTCATGTTAGTGAGACACTATGGAGAGCATTCTCCTGCCTTTCAAGGCCACTACCATTGTGCTATGAGCCCCGCTAGGCACCTCCCAGAATCCGCACTCGCACCACAACCTACCTGCTTCCCCTCTCCCGCTTCTTCCCCTGGGCCGGGGGGCAGAGACCGTTGGTCGTCCCCTAGATGTTTTGTTTTCTGGGGGCATTTCCTTGGGGGAGGGATGTTCTGGGGTTCCTCCACCTGCAAACACATGCAAACAGATAAATTACAAAACAAATCCTGAACCAAAAGCCACCCAGGAGAAATATCTATCGTTATTTTTTAAGGAGCGGATAAGCCACTCATCCAACACACATTGAGGGCTCCTGCCTCCTCCTCTGGGCTGGGGGGCAGAAGTTACAGGGAACCGGGGCCTCTCTGTAGTGGCACCTGCCCTGTGGAACGCCCTCCCATCAGATGTAAAAGAAATAAACAACCACCTGACTTTTAAAAGACATCTGAAGGCAGCCCTGTTTGGGGAAGATTTTACTATTTCAGGAAGGATTGTATATTTTTGTATCCCCCTCCCCTTCTGCCAATTGGCCCTTAGGCCGCTGCCACTTACCCATTGAGAATCAAGCAAATTGCTGCACTCTGGGGTTGGCGTCTCCTCTCCTTTCCCCTCCTCCTCCGGTGGGCTCCCTGGCTGTTCTATTGGGTCGTCCTCCTTGGTACCCTCCGACCCTGACTGTTGGGACGGACACGATGGAGGAACCAGCCCAGAGGTGGTGGGGAGAGAGGAGAAAGACAGAAAGACAGCATTGAGTCGCTAGCCAGGGAAGCCCTGGCGCCATTGGGGGGCTGGTCCAGCAGGACGATTGGGGCAGCAAGCACAGCCTGCCCTTAGCAGCCCCCTGCCTGTCTGCCCCCTTGATCACAACAGGTCCAGAAGGTGGCCTGGTTGGCCGGCCAGCTCCCTCCTCCTCCTCTTCCTCCCCAGCCTCAGGGTTGCCCTTGTGCAGCTCTGTCTGCTACGTACCTCATTGAGTGAGTCAAAAAAGGATTCCAAGGAGGACAGCGACCCCACTGAAGCCAGGGAGGAGAGGGAACTCATGGGGGAGAGTTTGGGCACCTGCGAGGAAAAGATTCCAAAGACGAGTAATTAAAAAACATTGAAACTTAAGGCACCCATTAATATAGCCCGCCGGGGGGGGGCAGGTCGCCCTCCAAAGGCCTCCAGCTGCCTTCCATTCTGCGTTGATATGCCCCCTCCCCTTCTACCAATCGCCCCTTGGCCGCTGCCACCTACCCAATCAGGGCTCAGGAGATCCATTGTTGGTGTCTTGGTCTCCTCTTTTCCTTCGCCTTCTCCCTCCAAGGCACTGCCCGGCTCTTCCTTTGGTTTGTCCTCCTTCCTAGTCACATCCTCGGAGTCTGACTGCTGGCAGAGACAGGACCCCAGAGGTGGTGGGGAGAGAGGAGAAAGACAGAAGCCCCAAATGAGACAGACTCTCCTGCCAGCATTGAGAGGCTAGCCAGGGAAGCCCTACATGCCCTGGCACCATGAGGGGCTGGTCCATCAGGACAAGTGGGGCAGCAAGCACAGCCTGCCCTTAGCAGCCCCCTGCCTGTCTGCCCCCTTGCTAACGACCAGTCCTGCAGGAGGCTTGGCTGGCCAGCTGGCTTCCTCCTCCTCCTCTTCCTCCCCAGCCTCAGGGTTGCCCTTGTGCATTTTAGCAGGGCTTCCCTCCTGCTCTGTCTCCTACGTACCTCGCTCCATAAATCAAACGAATCAAGTGAGGATAATGAGCTGAGGGAGCTGGACCTGCTTTGTTTGGGAACCTGCGAGGAAAAGATGCAAAAAAGGAGCAATTAAAAAACACAACCAAACATCAAATCTCAAGACACCCATTAATATAACCCCGGGGGGGGGGGAGAAGGTCGCCCTCAAAAGGCCTCCAGCTGCCTTCCATTCTGCGGTTGATATGCCCCCTCCCCTTCTGCCAATCGCCCCTTGGCCGCTGCCACCTACCCAATCAGGGCTCAGGAGATCCATTGTTGGTGTCTTGGTCTCCTCCTTTCCTTCGCCTTCTCCCTCCAAGGCGCTGTCCAGCTCTTCCTGTCCACTCAAAGCCATGCAGGAAGAAAGCCTGTCCACTCAAAGCCAACCCCAGGCTTCAACTGCAAAGTGAGGTTGGGATTCTGAGCCGATGTCACAGAAAAGGTTCCGATCCGTCCATTTTCTCTAAGGGGGGGGGGAGCTGTTTGCCCTTAGGGTGACCGCTTAACACACCACCCAAGAGAAAAAGAAGGAGAAATCTTCATCCGAGGATCATATGCTTGCTTGACCTCCGCACTCTAAGTTATAAGGTCCCAGTGAAACATGGCTTGATTGGGTGGCATTCACAACCTTTGTTTTGTGGGTTTATTAGTGGGGTTCTGTGGGTTTATGAGTGCCACGTGACGTGGCATGCCAGGAGGAAGGTTGCGCAGGGCACCCTGGGAATGGCGAGGGAAAGGCTGTGAGGAAAAGCCTTCTCTCTTTCTCCATCGCTCTTCGTCAAGTCTAAATGGAAGACTCCAAACACATCTAGAGAAAAATAAAATGATAGGAAACAGAAGGGGCAGCAAAGCATGCTGGGAAGAAGGAAGTGAGGGAAATGAAACCGAATAAAGGATGATTTGTCAATAAAGCTAATAAGTGAAACCTAAGAAAAGACACCTTGGGATTTATTTATTTAGTTATACATTGGAAAATGAGTAAATTTCAATTATAGGAAACAGGATACTTGTAAGAAGATGGGGTAGCAAAGCATGCTGGGAAGAAGGAAGTGAGGGAAATGAAACCTAATAAAGGATAATTTATCAAGAAAGCTAATAAGTGACACCTAACAAAAGACAGCTTGGGAGTAATTTATTTAGATCTACATTGGAAAACGGATAAATTTCAATTATAGTACACATGATCCTTGTTTGTGAGAAGGGGCAGCAAAGCATGCTGGGAAGAAGGATGTGAGGGAAATGAAATGAAACCTAACAGAGGTTAATTTATCAAATAAGCTAATAAGTGAAACCGAACTGAGACTTATTTATTTGGTTATACACTGGAAAAACAAGTAAATTTCAAATTAATCAGGAACCCATGCGCAGCACATGCTGGGAACCGACTGTTGGCGCAACAGAGCTGGCAGTGCATGCTGGGAACTAGACTGCAACGTGGATCGTGACGGCGGAGGCTGGCGGGAGTGACAGGGCCTTTTGAAGGTGGCCCCTTCCCCTCCGAGGGCATAGAAAGGCTCAAATACATGACCCTCTGCCTCCACCAGGGACAGCAGCCACCAGTCCAGCTGGCCAGAGACCCCCAAGGGCCAGAGAGGCTGGCAGGGGCAGGACCCCTAGGTGGGCCCGGGAGAGAGAGGGCCCCCCGGAGGGATTTGCACTCTGCATGCCCTCAGAGGCTTCGTAGTCTAAGCTCAGGGGGCTGTCTGAGCAGGCATTTCGGGATGTGTGTAACAGCAGGCATAGTGTTGGGAATCTTCATTAAATACAAGGAAACTCCCATAGTCAAAGCCAACAAGCGGGACCTCTCCTACATCCTGCTCGTCTCCCTCCTGCTTTCCTTTTTGTCCTCCTTCCTCTTCATCGGGCGCCCAAGGAAAGAGACCTGCCTTCTCCGACAAACGGCCTTCAGCATCATCTTCTCACTTGCTGTTTCTTCTGTCTTGGCAAAGACCATCACGGTGGTGCTGGCCTTCCTGGCCACAAAGCCCGGGAACAGGGTGGGGAGATGGCTGGGCAAGAGTCTGGCCAACTCCATTGTCATCTCCTGTTCTGGGGGGCAAGTTCTCATCTGCACCATCTGGCTGGGCTCTTCTCCCCCATTCCCAGAGCTCAACATGCGCTCCCAGGTGGAAGAGATCATCCTGCAATGCAACGAAGGGTCTGTGGCCATGTTTTACGTTGCCCTTGGCTACCTGGGCTTCTTGGCTGCTACCTGCTTCACGGTGGCTTTCCTAGCCAGGAAGCTGCCCGGCTCCTTCAACGAAGCCAAGCTGATCACCTTCAGCATGCTGGTCTTCTGCAGTGTTTGGGTGTCTTTTGTGCCCACCTACCTGAGCACCAAGGGCAAGTACATGGTGGCCGTGCAGATCTTCTCCATGTTGGCTTCCAGTGCTGGGCTCCTGGACTGCATCTTCCTTCCCAAGTGCTACATTATTGTGCTGAGGCCTGATCTGAACACAAAGGAGCACCTGACAACAAGGAATTAAGGGGACATTTGATTCTTAAAACATTCCATGTTCATGATGTCCAGAAGTGCATAAAGGAAAACACACCTACTCATCCATGTTGCTCCTTCACCACCTCTATAAGAGATTTTGTTCATTCGTAGTCCAGGTACACATGAACAGTAAGATGGGAGGAAATGTTTTCCTACCTTGCTTTGCCAAGGACTACTTTGAGTCCTGGTTCACTGGCCTTAGTTTGTAAAATATTGTCTTTTAATAATATTCTGTTTTAGGAAGTTATATTTATCTCAAACAAGATAGGCTGGGGGGGAGATAGGAGTTAGGTTTTTGAGTTTCATTGCTTTGTCATTAACCACATCATTTCTAATATTCAATTAAACTTTCTAGTTATGTCATTTCTTTATATTCAGTTTTCTATTCTCCATTTCATACATTATGCTGTATCATTCATAAGCTCACTCCATATCACTTCATTCTCCTAAGCTTTGTATAGCAATAAACTGAGGAATTCATTTAAGTTCTCTTCCGTAGTCTGTTGCTTTAATTTCTGTATCGTGTAAGCTCTGCTCCCTGTTCCAAAGAGCAGCAACTGACCTTAGCCAAGCCTTGACTGGTATCCAATGAATTTTATTGCACTGGCCTGGATCTGACACGTTGTGCCCTGATGTTGAGTGGATCACCAGATTAAGAGTGAGCAAGCAGCAAGTTCAGCATTGGAGGGAAGCAATGAGACGATGCCAAATAGTTGTATTCAATGCTGAGGCATCTTTTCCTCCGTCAGGTCGGAAGAGGGAGAGGTCTCCTCCTACTCTGGTTCCTACCATTCAGGCCCCCATTTATAGAGCAAAACCAAGATCAGATGGGCAAGTGAAAATAATTGACAGAACAGCCACTGATAAAGCCTTTAGATTCATTAGCTAAGATTGAATCCTACTTAATCTTTCATCACTGCAAACGAGTAGAAAGCTTACTAAATACTTATTCTTATAGCAATTCAACCTGTAGCAATCCAATGAAGGGTGCTATATAAATTTAATAATTAAAGGTCAAAACCAAGATCAGATGGGCAAGTGATAGATAGATATTTATTTCGGCATTTGCGCCCATCATACAATACAAACAAACAAACAAACGAGAATCAAATAAAACAACGGCACCGTACAAGCCGCAAATAAGATAACACAACTCACAAGGGCCAATATTAGCATTTTTTCCGTAAAAACATATCTCAGAGGAATTTTAAAGTTAAAATTTAGGCACCAAAACTAAAATCAATGTCTAAATTCGTTTTAAAAAAACATATTTATAACTATCAATAATCGGCTGACATTCCATTTTGTCTCTTATACGAGATAACGGCTGTTAGGAATCTAGCAATCTGTAGAGTTATGTAAGGGTCCACATCTTGGAGCATCCAAGGAAGACGTAGGTCAGCTGTCTTATCAGCAATGGACTGAATTATCGGATTTAATATACTGGCACGGATCAAACTGTACATAGGGCAATTGAACATTACATGATGTAGAGATTCGGTTGATTTATTTTCACAGGCACACATAGAATCATAGAATCATAGAGTTGGAAGAGACCCCAAGGGCCATCCAGTCCAACCCCCTGCCAAGCAGGAACACCATCAAAGCATTCTTGACAGATGGCTGTCAAGCCTCTGCTTCAAGACCTCCAAAGAAGGAGACTCCACCACACTCCTTGGCAGCAAATTCCACTGTCGAACGGCTCTTACTGTCAGGAAGTTCTTCCTAATGTTTAGGTGGAATCTTCTTTCTTGTAGTTTGAATCCATTGCTCCGTGTCCGCTTCTCTGGCAGCAGAAAACAACCTTTCTCCCTCCTCTATATGACATCCTTTTGTATATTTGAACATGGCTATCATATCACCCCTTAACCTTCTCTTCTCCAGGCTAAACATACCCAGCTCCCTAAGCCGTTCCTCATAAGGCATCGTTTCCAGGCCTTGGACCATTTTGGTTGCCCTCCTCTGGACACGTTCCAGCTTGTCCGTATCCTTCTCTCACATAGGAGAGACTTGGCCCTTGGTAAATCTGTGACTCAATACGTTTGATGGAAAAGCATTAAACCTAGCTTTTATGAAGGCATAACGATGTGAGGCAACCGTAAGTGATGTTAAATAGCATGGAACTCGGTAAATAAGGCAAGTGAAAATAATTGACAGAACAGCCACTGATAAAGCGTTTATATTAATTAGGCAAGATTGCGTCCTAATTAATCTTTCATCACCGCAAACTAGTAGAAAGCTTGCTAAACTTTCTGTCTTATTCAGCGTGTAGCATTCCAATGAAGGGAACTATATAAATTTAACAAATAAGGGTCCCGAGAAAGCTGACTAGTTGTCAGGGACTGGACCGAAGGGGACTGGACTGAGGAGCGACCCCCCCACCCTCTTCCTGAACCTTCCAGGTAAGAGGAGAGAAGTATTGATTTACAGCAGTGTTTTGAGGTGGCCACCGCTCAAGGACAGGTGAGCAGAAGAGTTGGGGGTGTTAGGGGAGGGGGCAGAGACATATTTCTGATCGGCTGAACCTCTGTGCCTCTCTGTGAACTTTGAATAAATACAAATTGGTTAGCTGATTTGTAGTATTCTTTATTAGTATTTTTTATTACAGTCACCGACCAGCATAGTAAAAAGCATTACATTCTCAATATTTAAATTTTGGTATAAACTAGTATATCTTATCTAAAATAACTAAAATGTCTTATCTAAAAGGGATCAAGCATCCTTTGATCCTTAGGTTATATTATTTACTATTCGCTATAAATTAAAACGAAATCAGTCTGGCTCAGATCAGGAGTTATTTTGAGTATCTCCTGTGTAGGCACTTCGGATTCTTATAGCGTTGGAGCAAAATCTTGCCACCATAGCAGTGACCTTTGAATTTGAGTCTGACAGGAGCCATTTTGTTTGCCATTCTTCAGATTGTCCCAGTAACCCATCAAATATCTTTAGGGTAGATTCTTTCCGGAGGTTTCTGTATAGGGAGCAACGAAAGAAAACATGGCTAATGGTCTCTATTTCTCCTGATTGGCATGGACAGAGTCTGTCTTCTAAGGGGACTTGTCTATACTTCCCGTAAAGAACCGCAGATGGTAGAGTATGGAACCTAGCCAACGTAAATGCCCTTCTGTGTGATGGAATCCTTAGTTGGGTTAGATAGTCAGCTGGGAGCGGCAAGTATCTTCGTTCTTCCGATATCGGGAAGGATGGGACTTTATTTAGATCATTTTGTCTCTCGATGTCGATTACCCTCTGTTTGACTATGTTTTTTGCTGTTTTATAGTCACAGGAAAAGAGGTGAGATGGCTGAAGGCCTATAGTCATCAGTTTGTTCTCGATGGCTCTGGGATTTGTTTTTCTGATTCTGGCATCCAGCCTGGAGGGAGGGAGATTGGAATCCCTTGAAGTCTGACAGGCTCCTATTTACCAAAAGGATAGGGAGAATAATAATAATAATAATAATAATAATAATAATAATTGTTGTTGTGTATTGATTCAAAGGGTTATCATATCTGTATGACTATTGTCTGTAATCACATTAGGGTAAATTAACTGCCTTCCTGTCCCAGAAGGAACAGTTACTATTGGTGCATTCAAGTTGCTGCATTGGGATCCTCTGTCTTATTGGTTCCCACCAAAAAGCAGCTGTGTGATTGCTTGAGATTGTTCCCTCCAAAATGTATCTTTTCCTAGCCAGTCCTCTGTCCCTATAAATGTAGCTTCCCTACCCTCAGTTCCCTCAGTCTTTTTTGCCTGAATAAAGAGTTGTTACATGAAGACGCTGTCTCCTGTCTGCGATGTCAGAGAGCTGAAATCACTTGCTGAAATCATTAACCCACACCACCACCACCACAACAACAACACCACCACTCCGGCCATCTGACTGGGTTTCCCCGGCCACTCTGGGCAGCTTCCAGCACATATAAAAATGTAACAAAACATTGAACATTAAAAACTTCCTGAAACAGGGCTGCCTTCAGATAAATGTTGTGTAGAATTGTATCTCATCTGAAGGGAGGGTGTTCCGTAGAGCGGGCACCACCACCAAGAACATCCTCTGCCTGGTTCCCTGTAGCCTCACTTCTCACAGTGAGGGAACCAGCAGAAGACCCTTGGAGGACCTCAGTGTCTGGGCTGGACGATGGGGGTGGAGGTGAGGGTGCTGGAGGAAGGCCCACCCGTGAGCTTCGGTTATGGTGCTCAGCTACTCTGGTTCATAACCATTACCCTGACAAAGTGTGGCTGATGGAACCCTTTAAATGGCAAGCCACAGCCATGAGCTGACCACTGCCCAGTTAGCAATGCAATTGTCCATCAGGTTTAAGGCTTTACTCAGGGGCCCATAAATCGGAAGAAACCCAGGCATCATCCAGACTGACTCCCCACACAAAACTCACAACCTCATTAAGGGCCTGAGTTACAGAAGTTTCACTTACTATAGGAAGATGCCTATCATATCTCCTCTCAGTCTCCACTTTTCCAGGCTAAACAGATGTAGCTCCTTCAACCGTTCCTCATAAGGCTTGGTTTCCAGACCCTTGATAATCTTAGTTGCCCTCCTCTGCACATCTTCCGGCTTGTCAACATCTTTCTTAAATTGTGGTGCCCAGAATTGGACACAGTATTCCACATGAGGTCTGCTCAAGGCAGAATAGAGTGGGACTATTACTTCCCTAACCCAAACCCTATCCCTGTGGTATAGTGGTTAAGAGTGTAGACTCGTAATCTGGTGAACCGGGTTCGCTTCCCGCTCCTTCACATGCAGCTGCTGGGTGACCTTGGCTAGTCACACTTCTCTGAAGTCTCTCAGCCCCACTCACCTCACAGAGTGTTTGTTGTGGGGGAGGAAGGGAAAGGAGAATGTGAGCCGCTTTGAGACTCCTTCGGGGAGTGATAAAGCAGGATATCAAATCCAAACCCTCCTCCTCCTCCTCCTCCTCCTCCTCCTCCTCCTTCTTCCCTAACCTTAACCCAACCCTAAGCAGAACCCTAACCCTAACTCTAACCCAACAGCTCTAACAGCTCTTTTTAAAATTTAGAGGTTTCATTAAGAAAACCTTTCTTTTTGTCCATCTTAAATATATCATTTAATCGACGGTATAGTAATGAATCAATTTATAATTTATATGTTGTGGTCTTGTTTGAGAACCGCCCTGAGACCTCCAGGTATAGGGTGGTGTATAAATTGAATAAAAATTTAATAATAATAATAATAATAATAATAATAATAATTCTCTTATATCCTCAAACCTCTTTGATTTCTTTTTTTTATGATTTTTATTGAATATTTTATAACTCTATAATTACATAACATATGAAATAATATACAATAAATTTGGATTCATTTATCTCCGAAATATTAAAGTAAACGTAAAAATAAACAAATAAATAAGTAAATATCCTCCACCAATACCCGATACCCATTCAGACTTCCTACCATCACCCTTACATCATATTCTACCTTTAATGTACGTAACTCCACTTCCCTGCTTACAGACATTTTCCACTTACAGTCTCTACATCTTAACCGTTCCTTATTTGATTTCCTCCAATACTTTTCTTACTTTAGTCCTCAAATGCCAACATAGAAATCGAGTTTTTACTGTATTTTTAACATATTTTCTATAGCCTTCCCACTTTTCAGCAAATTTCTTTTTGGAGTGCCCTCTTAAGTTGTTCGTCAGGAGAGCTAACTCCGCAAATTCTTGTAATTTATATTGCCATTTCTCAATTCCAGGAGCCTCTTTATCTTTCCATCCTTTGGCTATTAATGATCTGGCCGCCGCTGTTGCGTACAAAAATACTTCTTTATATTGCTTTGGAATATCTCTATCCAAAATACTTAAAAGAAATGCCTCTGGTTTTTTTTGAAGTTTTGGCCTATCAGTTTTTTTAACTCTTCGTATATTTCCCCCCAAAATGTCTTTATTTTCCCACATGTCCACCACATGTGGTACATGTTACCGCCATTCTCCCACATTTCCAACATACATCTGTCAGGTTCCTATACATTTTAGCTAATTTCGACGGTGTGAGGTACCATCTATGAAACATGTTCAACATGTTTTCTCTAATAGTGTAGTTGGCAGTAAATTTCCAGTTTACGTTCCATAGCCTTTCCCAATCACTCAACATTATTGGGTGCCCCACATCTTGGGCCCATCTGATCATTGGTACCTTAACTTCCTCATCCATCACCTCGTATTCTAATAGACATTTATACATTTTCGAAATTAGTTTAGTCTTGCTGTTAAGTAATTCTTTTTCAACCTTGACATTTCCTCCTCAAACCCAACCATCTTATCTTGTTTGTATATTTCGTTTAGTTGAAAATATTCTAACCATCCATTTAATTTCTCTTTTATTTCGTCATATTTCCTCAATTTCGTTTGGCCTGATTCGGTTGTTATTATATCATTGTATGTTACCCATTTATCTTTTGTGTTGTTTTTTCTTTTAACAGCTATAGCCTCTAACGGAGAAATCCAGCGTGGGGTCTTTGATTCTAAATATCTTTTATAATAACCTCTTTGATTTCAATTGGTGTTCTACTTCCATTAACAGCTTTTTATATGTTGCCAAGTCATTTCTCATATTCAGGTTTTTTTAAAAGATATCGCTTCCAGTGGGGAGAGCCACCATGGTGTTTTCTGTTCTAATAGATTTTTATATTTATATTTTTATATTTTCCCCATACTTTTCTTACTACCTGATTTAGAAAGCTCTATGTACTTTAGTCTTCTCATACCACAAGTTTGCATGCCAACTGTATCTATTATCATGACCTTCGAGGTCTAAACATCTGTATTTTTTAATAATATCCATTGCCTTAGACAGCATAAACAGAATACCTCATAATATAATCTTAAATCCGGTAGGGAGAATCTGCCTCTATCTTTAGAGTCTATCAGCAATTTATATTTTATTATTGGCTTCTCCCTAACTCTAACCCTAACCCAACCCCAATAATCCTAACACAGGCATGGCCAAACTTGGCCCTCCAGCTGTTTTGGGACTACAACTCCCATCATCCCTAGCTAACAGGACCAGTGGTCAGGGATGATGGGAATTGTAGTCCCCAAACAGCTGGAGGGCCGAGTTTGGCCATGCCTGGGGAATGAGATGGTCATTCCCCTTCTCCCCAGCACCCACCCAGAAGAAAGGGAGGCAGTGAGAGATTTTACTTTCTTGGGCTCCATGATCACTTGAGAGTCATATGGACTGCAAGATCAAACCTATCCATTCCAAAGGAAATCAGCCCTGAGTGCTCACTGGAAGGACAGATCCTGAAGCCGAGGCTCCAATGCTTTGGCCACCTCCTGAGAAGAGAAGACTCCCTGGAAAAGACCCTGATGTTGGGAAAGATGGAGGGCACAAGGAGAAGGGGACGACAGAGGACGAGATGGTTGGACAGTGTTCTCGAAGCTGCCAACATGAGTCTGACCAAACTGCGGGAGGCAGTGGAAGACAGGAGTGCCTGGCGTGCTCTGGTCCAGGGGGTCACGAAGAGGTGGACATGACTAAACAATAGATGCTTTATTAGATATAGTCTTCCTTCCTCATGTTTGTGAGTTCAGCAGGGAAGCTTAGATAGGCTAGTTTTAGCCTTTTAGTTTAAGTAATCCAGGATGCTATATGGAAGACTGGGTTCTCTGGTACCCCCCCCCCCCCCTCTTAAAATAACAATTGTGCACAAGATAGCCTTGCAAAAGGTAAAAAAAATAACACTCGGAATACTTGTTGAAGAGGAACAGATAACAGCAGCTTTCTTAAGGCAGGCTTAAAATGGTAATCAAGTTACGAAGACATACTTTAATCCATGGGCAGGCAAACTAAGGCCCAGGGGCCGAATCCGGCCCAATCGCCTTCTAAATCTGGCCCGGGAATCAGCGTGTTTTTACAGGAGTACAATGTGTCCTTCATTTAAAATGCATCTCTGGGTTATATTTGTTCACACACACCCTAAAAAAAGTATAGTCCAGCCCCCCACAAGGTCTGAGGGACAGTGGACCGGCTCCCTGCTGAAAAAGTTTGCTGGCCCCTGCTTTAATCTATTTTAAGATGGAGCCTCAGACATAGGTGGTGGTCTACATTGCTGGAATGAGGGCAAAGAGCAAGCGCCCAGCAAGGCGAGATTGTCTGTGGCCACACCCTGCCTATCACGGCACAAAGTGGCTCCGAGTTCCCTCTAGCAAACTCACAGGAAATGAGCTTCAGCTCCTATCTCTGCCTATCAAGCAAACATGCATTGTGGGCTTGGTAAAGGGTAAAGGGACCCCTGACCATTAGGTCCAGTCGTGTCCGACTCTGGGGTTGCAGCGCTCATCTCGCTTTATTGGCCAAGAGCCGGTGTACAGCTTCCGGGTCATGTGGCCAGCATGACTAAGCCGCTTCTGGCGAACCAGAGCAGCGCACGGAAACGCCGTTTACCTTCCCGCCGGAGCGGTACCTATTTATCTACTTGCACTTTGACATGCTTTTGAACTGCTAGGTGGGCAGGAGCTGGGACCAAGTAACGGAGCTCACCCCGTCACAGGGATTCGAACCGCCGGCCTTCTGATCAGCAAGCCCTAGGCTCTGTGGTTTAATCCACAGCGCACCTGGGTCCCTTCCATTGTAGGCCTGACTGCATTGTAAATATCCTGCAGTCCCTTCCACTGTCCCATAGCTCTTACCTCCATACCTCCAGCAGGGTTCCTCCTAAGATTTTGTTGCAATCTCTGTTCTTGCGACTTGAAACCTTTGGGTTGGGTTTAAACCTGTCAGGGATCTGACCACCCCTGCCAGTCCAGCTCTGACTGCTTACAGGGAGCCGCAACCTGTGTTAACAACAGATTCATCTTCAAGTGAATCTGGCAGTCCCTGTTCGGGGGAGGAGCAGTTAGTGGCTGGGAGCCAGGGAGTGCCAGGTGTCCAGGGAGTTGCTGAGAGACCTGGCACCACCCAGCAGACTTGCTCGGAGGTGGAGACGTTCGTTCCGGCGCAGATCTCACGTAGGAGGAGAAGGCGGCAATTCAGGATGCCAAGGCTTTGGTGTTGGCGCCAAAACAGGAGGGAGGCACTTCCGGATTCTGCTAGTGACTGAGCAGACATGATAAGACTGAGCTCTGCACTGTAAATAGCTTGGCACTAAATAAAAGCATTTAAAGACAAGATGGCTTGGCATTTCTATTGAACAGCCGGTAAGAGAACCTGACACACACACACACCCCGGAACAGCAGCAGCAAACCAGCTTGTGCCATCTTCCACGTGACGACGGCCCTTCAGATATTTGAAGGTGGTTCTCATGTCACTGTTTGGTCTCATCTCCAAGGCCCACAACTGTTCCTTTCAAGGCCTGGTTCCCACAACTCTGAAAGCAGCACTGAGACCCCATAAACGGAGGTTGGGAGAGGGATTTCCAGATGCTGTGTCATTGCCATCCCCATACGGAGGATATGTACTTTCATGGTGCAACTCTGGTGGAGATGCCTGGTGTAGGCAGGACCCAGAAACGCCCCACTAAACCCGCCAGCTGTCCGACTCTGGGTCTAGCTAAGCCTAACGTGGAACGTGTCCAGAGGAGGGCAACCAAAATGGTCCAAGGCCTGGAAACGATGCCTTCTGAGGAACGGCTTAGGGAGCTGGGTATGTTTAGCCTGAGAAGAGAAGGTTAAGGGGTGATATGATAGCCATGTTCAATATATAAAAGGATGTCATATAGAGGAGGGAGAAAGGTTGTTTTCCGCTGCTCCTGAGAAGCGGACACGGAGCAATGGATTCAAACTACAAGAAAGAAGATTCCACCTAAACATTAGGAAGAACTTCCTGACAGTAAGCAGCTGTTTGACAGTGGAGTTTGCTGCCAAGGAGTGTGGTGCGAGTCTCCTTCTTTGGAGGTCTTTAAGCAGAGGCTTGACAGCCACCTGTCAGGAATGCTTTGATGGTGTTTCCTGCTTGGCAGGGGGTTGGACTGGATGGCCCTTGGGGTCTCTTCCAACTCTATGAGTCTATGGTTTCAATGTTGTGCATTTCCACCCTGTTGTCTTTGGATGAATGCTGGGCTAGAAATGTGTTAAGTCGATGCACGTGGCAAAACTCTCTCTTCTCCATTCCCTTCCAAGGAAATACTGACAGTACTGGTGGCTAAAGATGGTGACAAGGACAGAAATACAAGTTTTGAAGGCCAGCGACGATGCAGGGACCATTTGGGGGATGTCGGTTTTTCTTTTCATTGCTGTCAATGTTTCCTTTATTTCTTGCTATTTGTAAAACGTGTTTTACATATCTGTTTGGGTTGCTTTAAAAAAACCAAACTCATGCTATTGTGTCTGCTACTAGTTTATATGAATATATTTTTATTGCAATTATTATTATTGTCAGAGGATGGCAATGGCCCCCCGCTTCCCCAGCTTTAAGCGAATATCGCGAACAGCCACAGATCCTGGAGACTGATTCTAGCGGGACGTCTGAAGAGAGTTCCGAAGGAGAGGAAGTGGTGCTAGGGGTCTCAGCTAAATCTCAGAGCCCTCCCTCCAAGCAGAGGGGAGAGAAAAGGAAGAGCACCAGCTGCTTCCAGTTCCCGCGGTGTTTGAGAAAGCCCGGGAAGAAGTCATTTCCGGTAGTTGAGACAACTGGCAGTGACGGATAGGTTGTGTTTTACGATATGCCGAGAGCTGTAAAGTAATTACCAAAGCAATAAAGCTTTAATGAACCTACTGCCTGAAGTCGTTTGAATGTCCAGCTACAGCAGAAGCCCAGAGGGGGCTGTGACAATTATTATTATTATTATTATTGTTGTTGTTATTGTTATTATTGTTATTATTACCCCACGCATCTGGCTGGGTTGCCCCAACCACTTTTGGGCGGCTTCCAACACATATAAAAACAATTTTGTACTTGAAATGGGAATGAACAAAGTTAACAAGGCCTGCCAATTACTTAAATTAGGGTAAGAACTGTGGTGCTTTTAGAAATCCTAGATATTGTCACTGCTTCCATCCTTTGGTGATGAAGGAAATGCTTAAGTGTGGGGTTCTTCTTTATTTTAAAAAAAGGAAAAGGTGAGGGAGCAAAGGATGTTTGGGAAGGGACAGAGCATCTGCCTTGCAAGCAGAAGGTCCCAGGTTCAAATCCTGCCTGCATTTCCAGGTAGGGTTGGGAATGTCTCCTGCCTGAGCTGCTGGAGAGCTGCTGCCTGTCAGTGCAGACATCACTGAGCTAGATGGACCAATGGCCTGGCTTCGCTTGCAATGTTTCTATGCCCCAGAGAAAGAAGTGCAGTGTTCAAAAAGCCAGAAATGTTACTTACGAGCTGGCATACCCTTCCAAACATGCACCCCATACCGGTACTCCACTTTGCCGGCAGCCAACGGGGGGGGAGGAAACAAAACCACGCCAGGCCGGGCGAGAGAAGCGCTGTGCCAATTTCCAATATTTTAATGAGTCACTACATGTTACACCTCATAATTATAAAAGAATAAGAATCCATAAAAAATATTTTCTTTTCATAATACGCACTTACAAGATACTTGGGGGCAAGTCGCTTGTGGTTCGTGGGTTTTCTTTTCTCCTTGCTTGAAATTCTGCCCCACCCTGAGAGGCAAGAATGCGTGTTTGTGGGGAGGGGGGGGGAGAGCCCAGAGGGTGTGAGCAAGCAGGGGAAGGGGGGGGGTTCTCCCAAGAGTTGTGGCGAACCCTGGCACACGGGCGCCCCCCGCCTTTCTTTATAAACCACCCCAAATCGCGGTTCAGGCTGTGTTGCGGGGATGCCCTAAGACCAGCAGAGGTGGGCCGTGGGGCAAGCAGAACCAACGGGCAAGAGGTTTTTGCTAGAACAGGGGATGGGCGGAGGGATACAGTCGCTGACCCGCAGAGAACTGAGCACGCCTGTGGGGCTGGAAGCTCAGGGCTTGGGAGGCGGAGGGGAAGGGTTGGCGAGACAGGGAGGGAGTGGACAGAGGGAGCCGTATTTGCATAAATAAATCTGGCTGCAAAAAAAAAACACCCAATCCCCCCTTTTTCCCATCCAGAAGCGACTGCAGTTTCTGGACACGCAAGTCGGTTGCCTTAGGGGAAAGGAGAGTGTTGTGTTTTGAGGGGGGGGGGGAATGATGCGAGGGTTACGGAGAGAAGTCAAAACGGCACAGCCTTCTAAGTGGGGAGCTCAAACACAGAAGCCACCTACCCAATCCTTCCGAGAGCCTGAATTTGCCACAAGACACAGCACCAAGGACAGAGGCATCGTCAGCACCAGTCTCTCTCCCTGGTCCATTAGTTCTCTTCCTCACCCCCCCACCCCACGGCCGGCCTACCCCCTTCCCTGCCAACATCTTGGCAGCACAGCACCAAGCACTCGTCTGTTTCCGAGCCCCAGAAAAGCTCTCTCGTAGGACTCAGTGGGGAGAGGAAAGGAAAGGAGAGGGGGGGGGGGAGTTTAAGAGGGACACAGACAGTACTGGAGATGTCAGGGGCGGGGGGGGGGGGGGCAGGGGAGTGCTGAACTTTTACTCCCGGCCCAAAAAGTAGCAGCAAAACAGAGAAGGGGTCCTGGGGGGGGGGGAGAGAGAGGAAGAAAAATTTGGAAGCTGGAGGGACAAGGCAGAGCAGTGCCAATCCAGTTGGGCAGGGGGTGAGGGGTCTCGACTCCCCTCGTGAATTCAGGGCCCAGGGAGGGCAACGCGGACCGGTGCTCTGGGTCTCGGGAGGCTGCTGGGGTTTGGGGGGGGGGAGAGGCTGGGGCAAAAAGGAGGCCAGAGGAGGAGCGAGTCTTCAGCGTCTACGTCGAGTTGCGGGTGGGCAGGGAGCCGGCCGCCCCTGTCCACGCCCCACACCGTGCTGTTCCCCACCCCCCCAGCCCTGTCCTCAGAGGTATTCTTGAAGAAAGTGCAACAGCGTGATTTCGTAGTGCTCCCCAGACTCAGGGCAGCGAATACTGTGTCGCTCGTTGGGGTAGATCTGCACACAAGAAGGAGAGAAACAGAAAGAGATGAGAAGCTTCCGGGCATCATTAGGCAAAATGTAGTGACCTGCCCATTAGGGGAAACAGGAAGCCCTGAACATATATTTTTTAGATGCCCTCTTTACGCTGAGATTCGTAGAGAAACCATCGATCCTTTGCTGAAGAGGCTTGTCGATCTTACAGACAAGTCCAAATTAAACTCGCTCCTCACAGGCAAAGATCATAAAACGACCTGGCTTGGTAGCCAGATTCTGTGCCCAGATTTGTAAGCTCAGATCATCCTCTAGAATAAAATAGCTTTCTAGGGAAAAGCTGGAGCCCCTTAGGATCAGTTTTTTATGGTAGTCCAGATCTATCATACGGATGAGAAGATATATCAACCTTTTATGCTCTTCCACATCCGCCCAATGCTCCTATCCCTTCTTTTAGATTCTTTTAGCGCCTTTTAAACTCTCACAGACTTTTATATTCACCTTCTGTTTTAAATATCTTTTAGCTATTTAAAAGCTATTTAAAAGACCCAGGTGGCGCTGTGGGTTAAACCACAGAGCCTAGGGCTTGCTGATCACAAGGCCGGCGGTTCGAATCCCCTCGAACGGGTGAGCTCCAGTTGCTCAGTCTCTGCTCCTGCCCACCTAGCAGTTCGAAAGCATGTCAAAGTGCAAGTAGATAAATAGGTACCGCTCCGGCAGGAAGGTAAACGGCATTTCCATGCGCTGCTCTGGTTTGCCAGAAGCGGCTTTGTCATGCTGGCCACATGACCTGGAAGCTGTACGCCGGCTCTCGGCCACTAAAGCGAGATGAGCGCCGCAACCCCAGAGTCGGGCACGACTGGACCTAATGGTCAGGGGTCCCTTTACCTTTACCTTTAGCTATCCAAAACGCTTATCAGATTTTAAATGACTGTATCCTATCCTTTTATGCTGGTCTATGACCATAATAAAGATTTGATGTAGGTTGAGTGGTCATTGTGAGTTGTACACATTCACCGGGCCTCACCGAAAAAGCACATATAATCACAGCATTGTAGGGGTGCAGGGGTTGCAATGCAGGAATTCTTCCTCGAAGAGGAAATCTGTGCAACGTGGAAAACCCAGGCGGGAGGCCAGCAAATCCACCAGCACATCACTACCTGCCAGCCCTGCTGACCTTGAGGCCCAGATTTTGCTAAACTGGAAACACACGCCGGGTCCCGTTCACCAAACCCAGTGCATTCCCCTAGAAAATCGTCCCGTTAGGCAAGCGTTCGCACGACGAGCCCACAATTTCCACGGGAATGTTTCCAACCCGCAATTCGTCCGGTTGCTCCTGCCCTCTGATTTGTCCAGGAAGAATTTAGTGCAACCATTAATCCAAAAACTGCCTGGGCACCCGGTTGACTTCCTCCTTGCCTTTTTATTGCAAGACACTGACCAGTTTGTAACCCTACAAATGGCAATTTTTTAAACTTCCGTTCTGACATACAAGAGACGAAATGGACTGTTGGTTGGAAATTGAAATTGTTCGGAATTCACGTTTACACTATCTTGTAACTTATTAAGTCTTGATTACCACTCATTTTATTGCCAATAATTTTAAATTCAACTGTGTGAGTGTAACTGCTGTTCTTGTGTTGTCTTGTGTTATGAGCTTAAAGCTGAAATAAAGTTGATTGATTGACTCTCCCCCTGCTCCCCCCCCCCCATGGATTCTGCCTGAAAATGGCTGCCACCAACCAGCAAAGCACAACGAAGCAAGGAATTAAGGAAGTGGGGAAACTCTGGCTGGAAGTGGGCAAACTCTTGGTGATCAAAATGAGAAAAACCTTCTTCACTACCTCTACCTCCTTGGAGGAATAGAATAATAGAACAGTAAACTTTTTTTGTTTAAAGAAACCAACTGGTTTTCATGCGTCTCTATACTTATTTTAACATTCCTATTTCCTGTGGTCCACCACAGAGTTTTTCAAAACGTATCAGAGCACAGATCATTAGGGATGTAAGTGATCCTGAAGCCACTCTTTTCCTCTTCCCCAGATGCAGAACATTGCACCAAATGCCCAGAAGATCAGTATCCAAACAAGGACAGAGATCAATGTGTCCCCAAGATTATCATCTTCCTGGCATATAGAGAATATTTAGGAATGCTTTTAGCTTCCATTGTCCTCTTCTTATCTGTAACAGCAGGCACCGTGTTGGGAATCTTCATTAAATACAAGGATAAAGTTCCGACTTCCGAAACGTTCGAAAACTGAAAGCGGAAGCCTCAACACGATAGGGAAACTCACAATGGAAGCCGCGTAGCGTGTTTGGCTTCCGAAAATCGTTCGAAAACCGGAGTAGTTACTTCCGGGTTTTCGGTGTTCAGCTTCCGAATCGTTTGGCAGCCAAGACGTTCAAAAACCGAGGTTCCACTGTACCATTTACTAAATTTAGACCCTGCCTTTCCTCTAAGGAGCTCAAGGGAGCAAAGAGTGCCCTCCCCTGCCCACGTCTCCACCCTCCTCCCACATTTTATTCAAAACGACCCTGCAAGGTAGGCCAGGCCAGGAGAGAATGACCCCAGCTCAAGCCCAGCCCAAGAGGAAAGGGATGGGCTGGACAGTTCGCCAGCTCGACCCACCTGTAGTTGATAAGGTTTCCCAGCTCGGATCAGCTGGGAGATCAGGAAATTGGTGTGGAAAAAGTGCACGTTTTCATCCAGAAATCCATGGAGGATCAGCAGGCGATTGGGCCTAGAAGGAAGGGAAGGAAAGTACCAAACGTGAGAGCCGAGCCGGGCACGAGTGTTTGCGGCTGTTCGTGGCAGAGAGGAGTTTGGACCACTTGCGCGTTCAATGACCAGGCCGATGGACACAAAGGGACCAGCAAGCAAAAATTATGCCGTGATTTTTTTGAACCCTTGCCCCACTTTAGACAATCCACCTCACCCCACCCACCGCTATTTAAGTAAGTAAGTAAGTAAGTAAGTACCGTATTTTTCGCTCCATAAGACGCACTTTTTTCCTCCTAAAAAGTAAGGGGCAATGACTGTGTGTCTTATGGAGCGAACGCGTGGTCCCTGGAGATGGATTGCCCAGGGGCAAAAAGCAGATCGTGCTTTTTTTAAAAAAGAGAGCGAAGGGGGTGTTGAAAGGAAGCCCCCTGAGCAGCTGCTCAGCAACCGATCGGGGAGAGAGATAAGGGAGAGAGATTCCAGCCCTGCCCCCTTGCAGAGGGAGGCTGTTTCCCCAGCGACATGTGACTGGCTGATTAGATTATCTGTCTGGAAACTGTAGAAATGGCTCCCTTTCCTGAAGCTGCAGAACTGTGAGTTAAACCCCATGAAACAGGGTTTTTTCCCTTTGCAAAGTAAGCTCAACAACTTTGAGCTGATCCTCAAAAAATGGGGCTTTTCTCCTTTGCAAAAGAAGCTGCAGAAATTTGAGCTGATCCACAAAAAATGGGGCTTTTCCCCTCTAAAAGCTAGGTGCGTCCTATGGTCAGGTGCGCCTTATAGAGCGAAAAATACGGTAAGTAAGTAAGTAATAAATAATCAATCCCCAAACTCTCCAGCTTTCCCAAAATTCCCCAAACAAGCGGTTGACGTGGCAGGCCAGAAGAACAAAAATCTGGAACTCTTTTCCATACAGTCTAATATTCCTCAGATGAAAATAAGCACACACTCTATTACAGGGGCGTGCAACTCCCAAGAGACTGCGATCTACTCACAGAATACAAAACTGGGTTTGGGGGGGTGGGTGTTTCCAAGTCAAAGTTGTTGAGCTTTTTTTATGGAGGGAAGTCCCGTTTTTTGGGGGGGGTTCAACTCAAAGTTGTTTGGAGGGAGGAAAATGTCATCAGAATGGAGTAAAGGGGAGAGCGGAAACGTCGCTCACCAAAAGATCACTAAGAAAACAATCTGCCTCACAGAGAAAACACCGTCTTCCGTTCCAGCGATTATGCTAGGATGGAGGACGGGGCAAGGGGCTGGATGCTCTTATGCCACCGCAAAGGAAAAGGAGCCCACCTCCCGATCGACCTGCTGGTAAGGTAAAGGGGCCCCTGACCATTAGGTCCAGTCGTGTCCGACTCTGGGGTTGCGGCGCTCATCTCGCTTTGCTGTGGCCAGCATGACTAAGCCGCTTATGGCGAACCAGAGCAGCGCACGGAAACACCGTTTACCTTCCCACCATAGCGGTACCTATTTATCTACTTGCACTTTGACGTGCTTTCGAACTGCTAGGTGGGCAGGAGCAGGGACCGAGCAACGGAAGCTCACCCCGTCGCAGGGATTCGAACCGCCAACCTTCTGATCGGCAAGCCCTAGGCTCTGTGGTTTAACCCACAGCGCCACCTGACCCACAGCGCCACCTGCTGGACACCCCTGCTATTACTGATGTAGGATATAATGTCCCTATTTTCACCTGAGGAGTGTCGAGAGAGAATGCATTTCTCTAGCACTCGCATAGTGCATTCAAGGCCCCCTAAGCTGCCTCGCTGACCTTAGGGACATCCCCCCGATCCCTCCAGAACATACGAAACCGCACGGTCGACTGCTGCTTCCCCTCTCAGCAAGGGAGGGTCTGTGCTAGCTGGGACAAGGACCTGCTCTGCCCCCGCCGCCCACCAGCCCCGCTGCCCCACAACCCTTACTCATTGGGGAGTTTCTCGACATGCAGCGCCACAGAGCCTGCTTCGTAGCCTTGCTGGTTGTTCTCAGGGACATCCATGTACCGTTCGGTGTATCCAGTATCGTACGCCATCCAAACCGTGACGGGGGCCCCTGCGATAGCAACCTGGAGGGATATTGAAGGCTGCCGTTACGCTCAGGGCTGACAGGCAATCCACACTCTTCCCCCCCCCCCCAATTAAGCTGCCTAGGGAAGCCAGATTCTGCAACCTGCAAAATTCATTCCGCAACTTGCACCATTTATTGATTTTATATAAAGACCCGAGAATCATAGGGTGGTTTATATTATGAAATCACAGAATACGTAGCATAATAACAAAACGAAACAATACCAGCAACAGCAGCAGCAGCAGCCCTGTTTAAAAGGCCACAGATCACTGAATCAGCCAAAGACCCGGGAGAAATGTTTTCAGCTGGTGCCTAAAGATTTCTTTGCTTTTTTAATTTTTTATTTGCATTTTCAAAAACAGGAACAGATAGCAAATTTAACCCCAACTTTATACCAAATACAGCATGTATACATATACCATACGACTTCCCTTCCACCCCTTTCCTGGTTCCTTTGCTTTTCTACTACTCCGCGTAATCCATATCTTTTTAATCATCCAATTTGTTATCTCTTAAAAACTCTACTTCAACTGCTGGATTTGCATGAGACCTGCTAAGCTTTGTATCTGTCTATACCGGTTCTTGAAATAGTCAATAAAGGTAAAGGGACCCCTGACCGTTAGGTCCAGTTGCGGACGACTCTGGGGTTGCGGCGCTCATCTCGCTTTATTGGCCGAGGGAGCCGGCGTTTGTCCACAGACAGTTTTTCCAGATCATGTGGCCAGCATGATGAAGCCGCTTCTGGCGAACCAGAGCAGCAGGAAATGCTGTTTAACTTCCCGCTGGAGCGGTACCTATTGATCTCCTTGCATTTTGACGTGCTTTTGAACTGCTAAATGGGCAGGAGCAGAGACCGAGCAACGGGAGCTCACCCCATTGCGGGGATTCGAACCACCGACCTTCTGATCGGCAAGCCCTAGGCTCTGTGGTTTAGACCACAACGCCACCAGCGTCCCGAAATAGTCAATAGACACTATCCATTCTTCCTTATATTCGTTTTCTCTTATCCTGTTCAGCCTATTCAAACATTTTAATCTTCCTTAGTGGGACCTAGACTTGTTCTCCACCTTTGTGCCAATAAGGTTCTAGCTGCAGCAGTGGCAAACAGTAGACAACGCTCTTGTTTTTTGGGACCTCTGTTGTTGCCATTCCCAAGAGGAAAATCTCAGGTGATTTGGGGAAAGCTTTTTAAAGCATCTTCTTCAATTCATTATATATAGTTTCCCAATATTCCTTAATTATTTTACAGGACCACCAAGTGCCTAAAGATTTGTAATGAAGGCACCAGGCGAGTCTCCTTGGAGAGAGCATATCTCTGCATACATACAGCTGTATTTCACAAGAAGACAAGTCCTGTGCAGACTCCTGGGTTTTGGTTTTTTTGTTGGCAGTTTTTTATTTTTGAGAGCCAGTGTGGTGTAGTGGTTAAGAGCGGTAGACTCGTAATCTGGGGAACCGGGTTCGCTTCCCCGCTCCTCCACATGCAGCTGCTGGGTGACCTTGGGCTAGTCACACTTCTCTGAAGTCTCTCAGCCCCACTCACCTCACAGAGGGTTTGTTGTGGGGGAGGAAGGGAAAGGAGAATGTGAGCCGCTTGGAGACTCCTTCGGGTAGTGATAAAGCGGGATATCAAATCCAAACTCCCCCTCTTCTTCTTCTGTGATCTCGTGGAATCACACATGGCTGGCTTCTTTATTTTTAAAAACTTAGGGTGGCGCAGGGCAAAAGGAGTTGATCGTACAGTGAGATCTACTCCCCTGCAGAGCTGGGAGCAGATCATTTGGGTCTGAGTCTTCACTCTACCTTCAGCACAGAGAGGGAACCCACGGCTCTCCAGATGTTGACAGGGCTACCCATTTCTATCCTCCCTGATGGGAGAAGGGATTCCGAAAGACACAGGCTTCCCCGCACACCACCCAGGACTGGCAGGGATGGCGCGGGGTTGCAGTGCAACCATCTCTGGAGCGCAACGTATTGTCTGCCCACCCCACCCGCCCTGGTACAGACGGCAGCAAGCTCCAAACTTGCCTTGAAGATGTGAGGTTTGCAGATGAGCCCCATGAGGGAGAGGAAGCCCCCGTAAGACCAGCCGTGGATGGCGACGCGGCTGAGGTCGACGAACCCGTATTTCTCCGCTACGTAATGCAAGCCTTCCACCTGGTCCTCGATCTCCACCTGGCCCTAGAAGTGGGGGGCAAAGGAGGGGCGTGAGAGCTACCTGCTCGTTTGGGGATAGCTGGCTCATTTACGCACTCCAGTCACGCTCTGTAGATTCATTCATTCACTCACTCAGTTTACTGACTTCCATTTAGGTACATTATAATGTAACAGCAATAACATAAAGCAGAGATGTTCAACAGGTCGATCACGATCTACTGGCAGATCCCTGCGAGGTTTTGGTAGATCGCGGTCGATCTCTGACGTCGCTAAAACTGACTCCGCCGAACCGTGGGTGCCTTGGTGAAATTTTTCTTTGCAAAAGGAGGGCAGCTGGTGGCCCCAATCAGAAAGATCTACATCAGTAAAATACCCCCAATGTTGCTACGGTATATGGGGTGGAAATATGGAGGTGGAATCTGAATATACTCCAACGACTAGAGTCTCTGCAAAATCTCCTGGCAAGAAAGATCTTGGGCCTCCCCAATGGGACAATGGCCGCCCAACTGAGAATGGAATTGGGACTACCATCCATTGTAGCAAAAGCCCATATCAGAATAATTACTTACTACAAATCGCTTGCAGAAACTCCAAACTCTCTATCAGCAAAACAAGCCTTCACAGCCTTTATTGGCAGGGCCCTGGTCTCATGGGACAGAGCATTCCACCGGGTCGGAGCCATCACTGAAAAAGCCCAGCTGCTTATTGCTTCGTAATGGGTTTCTCACATACAAGGCAAACCGAGGACTTACCATCTGGTTCTTCAGGGCCCCCTCGAATTTAAGGCCTCTCTGGCATGACCCCCGGCCGTCTATCACCACCACGGCATAGCCGAGAGAAGCAAGTGTGTTGAGCCTCAGATACTTGATGCCTTTGAAGGAGTTATTCACTAGCTGGACCTGGGAGGTGGGGAAAGTTAGGAAAGGGGTGGGGAAAACGCCTCTGCACATGACTCGCGCTCATTCTTCCACGGCTGCATTTGTGAGTGCCAGGAGTGCTGCCCCACTTTTCGTTCCACCCCAGAACCTCCCCCGCCCGCAGCGCATCACTGAGAGCCTCGTTGCTCGATCTGGCGGAAGGCCTGTCTCGTCGGGGCATTCTGGTTGACACAGCAGCCACGACAAGAGGGCCCCAAGCAGGCCACGTAAGGCCACAGCGCCATCCCCACTTAAGCGTTCCCAGCTACTGGTCCCAAGGGATAGCTGGATAGTTCAGTTGGTTAGAGCGTGGTCCTGAGAAGGCCAAGGTTGCAGGTTCGATCCCTGCATGAAACAACTGCACGGCAGGAGGTGAAGACTAGACCAGGCATGTCCAAAGTCCATTTCGGGGGCCTAATCCAGCTCACCAGTCGGTGTAATCCGGCCCCTGTGGCAGTTTATTTCCTGGGGTAAAATCCTAAAAAAACCAACAATTTTGGGGTAAAAGGTAAAGGTAAAGGGGCCCCTGACCATTAGGTCCAGTCGCGTCCGACTCTAGGGTTGCGGCGCTCATCTCGCTTTACTGGCCGAGGGAGCCGGCGTACAGCTTCCGGGTCATGTGGCCAGCATGACTAAGCCGCTTCTGGCGAACCAGAGCAGCACACGGAAACGCCGTTTACCTTCCCACCGGAGCAGTACCTATTTATCTACTTGCACTTTGATGTGCTTTCGAACTGCTAGGTGGGCAGGAGCAGGGACCGAGCAACGGGAGCTCACCCCGTCGCAGGGATCGAACCGCTGACCTTCTGATCAGCAAGCCCAAGGCTTTGTGGTTTAACCCACAGCGCCACCCGTGTCCAGCCTGGCTGGAGGTATGTCTTATTGGCTACTTTATCTGCCTACTGTGTCCAATAGTGTTTATTGTGCTTATGGGTTGTTTTAATGATCCAGGGATGGCCAACCAGTATAGCGATCTACCGGTAGATCCCCGGCTGATCCTGGTAGATTGCGGGATCTTTATCGTGTACAAAAAGTTACGGGGGGGGGGAAGCTTTAAAACTCTGTGCAATCCTCCCCCCCAAAAGCTCAACAACTCTGGGCAATCCACCCACCCACCCCACGCACGCTACTCCTCCCTCCAACGACAATGGGTAGATCACTGCCAGTTTCTTTATACTGGGAGTAAATCGCAGTATCTTGGGAGTTGGACATGCCATTGCCTTGGCTCCTCTCCTGCATCTGCCAGCAGATGTTCCACCCAGCTGCAACACACAGAGAGAGAAGAGACGGTAGGACCCGCTCCACCGTCCTAGCTAAAACACCTTCCTCCATTTAGCTCCTCCTCTCTTGGAAATGTTGCTTGCTTTCCTCCTCCCTCCCCTCTCCCTTTTCCTTTTGTGTCATGTCTCTTAAGACTGTAAGCCTGCCAGCAGAGACTGCTATGTTTCCAATCTGCACGCAGCGCTTGGGAAACTTTATAAAGATGGGCATTCTGCTTTTAAATGGGTTGTACGTAAAGATGAGAAGGCCTAGGGAGGGGGGGACGGAAAATTTTCTTGCAAAGTCATTTTTTTTCCGGGAAAATTGAAAAAAAAAAAGAAGTGTGAAGAATATTCAAACTATATCAAACTGTGTTCTCCCCCAAATTTTTCCAGAAAAAAAACAGCTTTGGAAAAAAACCTGCCGCCCCCCCCCAATTTTTCCAGGTTTTTTCCAGGCCTTCCCATCTCTAGTTGCATGCTGCTCTGGGCACCTTTGGCCAGAACTGGCCAACGTCTCTGAAGTAAGTGTGAACACCATCAGCGGTGAAGCTCTGTGTGCAAACAGTGCTCAACCCCCATGCCCCTCTAAGCCTCACTTTGCTCTATGTCAAAATATGCCACCTTGCAACTCAAAACACGCTTTCTGACTTTGGGAGAGCTGTAGCTCAGCGAATATAGAACACCTATCTGCTGCTAAGCAAGCAGAATGTCCCAGATTCAATCCCTGGTAACCCTAGATGGGCTGGGAGAAAAAAGCCAGTTTGAAACCCTGGAGGACAGGGGACAGCACTCGGCTCGACTGCTTCTGATGCCTCCCCCGTCCGTACTCCTTGGCTCCTGCTCAGCAGCCACCCTACCTGAGGCCCTCCGTAGACAAAAAGCACAGTGGGATGCTTCTTCCCAGGCTGGAGGTCATGAGGTTTGTACACCATCCCATACAACTCGACGTCCGACTGTGTGCGGAAGTGGAAGATCTCTGGGGGGATGTAATCAGTGGGGCAGCCTGTAGAAAAGCCACGGGGAGAGAAGAGTCACCCAAGATATGGGTTGTGCACTGAATGGAATGAAGACCTTGAGCAGAAGCTGGGAAAAGGCAAGCTGGACCCTCCTCCTGGATATTTTTAGCCCCTTTAAATTTTTTAGACTTCTATATTCATTCTGAGTTTTAATTTCTTTTAGCTCTGTAAAGCACTTTTCAGATTTTAAATGCTGGTCTATGACCGTAATAAAATTTGATTTGATTTGGTTGTGCACTGTCATGGAATCTTGCCACAACACCCATTTGATTGCATAAATGCATTAAAAAAAAGTAATGACAATACTTTTAATGACAACTCCCAGAAGTGCAAGCTGGATTTTGAAGGGGCAGAGGAACCAGAGACCAAATTGCAAACATGCGCTGGATTATGGAGAAAGCTAGAGAGTTCCAGAAAAACATTTACTTCTGCTTCATTGACTACGCAAAAGCTTTTGACTGTGTCGACCACAGCAAACTATGGCAAGTTCTTAAAGAAATGGGCGTGCCTGATCACCTCATCCGTCTCCTGAGAAATCTCTATGTGGGACAAGAAGCTACAGTTAGAACTGGATATGGAATAACTGATTGGTTCAAAATTGGGAAAGGAGTATGACAAGGCTGTATATTGTCTCCCTGCTTATTTAACTTATATGCAGAATTCATCATGCGAAAGGCTGGACTGGATGAATCCCAAACCGGAATTAAGATTGCCGGAAGAAATATCAACAACCTCAGATATGCTGATGATACAACCTTGATGGCAGAAAGTGAGGAGGAATTAAAGAACCTTTTAATGAGGGTGAAAGAGGAGAGCGCAAAATATGGTCTGAAGCTCAACATCAAAAAAACTAAGATCATGGCCACTGGTCCCATCACCTCCTGGCAAATAGAAGGGGAAGAAATGGAGGCAGTGAGAGATTTCACTTTCTTGGGTTCCATGATCACTGCAGATGGTGACAGCAGTCACGAAATTAGAAGACGCCTGCTTCTTGGGAGAAAAGCAATGACAAACCTAGACAGCATCTTAAAAAGCAAAGACATCACCTTGCCAACAAAGGTCCGTATAGTTAAAGCTATGGTTTTCCCAGTAGTAATGTACGGAAGTGAGAGCTGGACCATAAAGAAGGCTGATCGCCGAAGAATTGATGCTTTTGAATTATGGTGCTGGAGGAGACTCTTGAGAGTCCCATGGACTGCAAGAAGATCAAACCTATCCATTCTTAAAGAAATCAGCCCTGAGTGCTCACTAGAAGGACAGATCCTGAGGTTAAGGCTCCAGTACTTTGGCCACCTCATGAGAAGAGAAGACTCCCTAGAAAAGACCCTGATGTTGGGAAAGATTGAGGGCACAAGGAGAAGGGGACGACAGAGGATGAGATGGTTGGACAGTGTTCTCGAAGCTACTAACATGAGTTTGGCCAAACTGCGAGAGGCAGTGGGGGATAGGCGTGCCTGGCGTGCTCTGGTCTATGGGGTCACGAAGAGTCGGACACGACTGAACGACTGAACAACAACAACAACAATGACAATACTAATAACTGAAAAATCTGATTTTGTGTTCTGCAGTGGAGAAAAAACAAACCACCCAGGGCACCCCATGAGAGTGATTTTCACCTGGTTTAACCAGCCAGTTGGAGCCGTTCCCGGGATTGTGCATGTTGACGGCTTCTAGGAGCCGCAGGTGGGAGCTGAGTGCAGGGTGGGGACCAAAGGTGGGCAAACTGCCCCAGAAGGAGCAGGACGTGGCCCCCACCAGAGATACTCCATGTATACGCACACTTATACAGTGGTACCTCTGGTTGCGAACGGGATCCGTTCCGGAGCCCCGTTCGCAACACGTAACTTGAAGCACTGCGTCTGTGCATGTGCGTAATGCGATTCGGTGCTCCTGCGCATGTCATTTGACGCGTCTGCGCATGCGCAAACCGCCGAACCCAGAAGTAACCCGTTCCGGTACTTCTGGGTTCGGCGCGTTTGTAACCTGTGCCGAACGTAACCTGGAGTGAACGCAACGCGAGGTACGGCTGTACATACATACTTTTCAATAGAAGGATACACAGTGGGACCTCGGTTTTCGAGCGCCTCGGAAGCTGAACGATCCAGAACCCGAATGCCGAAAACCCAGAAGTGAATGCTTCCGTTTTCGAACACGCCTCGGAAGTCGAACGGCTTCCGGGGTGCGTTTCTCCATTGAGATTGCAGACCGGCAATTGCGCCTTGGTTGTCAAATGTTTCGGAAGTTGCACGGTCTTCCAGAACAGATTACGTTCGACAACCGAGGCTCCGCTGTACAAGATTCTGCAAAATGTGGTACCATCAATACCCTCTGCTTTCCACAGGTTTGCTGTTTTCTTTCACTTTTAAGATTTATCGTTCCAACAACGAAGCCCGACGTAAAATGTGGAACGACGCAGAAAAAGCCATTAGTGCAACTGCAACAGATAAAATCGAAACCAGGCTTGAACTACCTTGAACGAGACGGGAAGCCAAGAGAAATCTACTCACTGGCCGCTTCCATCATGCTGGCCCAGAATTTCGGCTGCTTGTGGAGGGGGTCTTCCTCTTGGCCACTAAGCTTGTAAACGTGGACGCAGGGAGGGGTGCTGACACTGCTGTAGTGACTAATGAACATGTCGAAATTCTGCAGGGAGGCAAGGAAGATGAGCAAGGTGGGTTGGGAGACACTCCAACCAGCCCCACAGTTTACCCAACAAATTATTATTATGGACCCCAACTGCCCTCACAGCTGCCTCCTCCTAATAAGAATCATAGAATCCTAGAGTTGGAAGAGACCCCAAGGGCCATCCAGTCCAACCCCCTGCCAAGCAGGAAACACCATCAGAGCATTCCTGACAGGTGGCTGTCAAGCCTCTGCTTAAAGACCTCCAAAGAAGGAGACTCTACCACACTTCTTGGCAGCAAATTCCACTGTCGAACAGCTCTTACTGTCAGGAAGTTCTTCTTAATGTTTAGGTGGAATCTTCTTTCTTGTAGTTTGAATCCATTGCTCCGTGTCCGCTTCTCTGGAGCAGCAGAAAACAACCTTTCTCCCTCCTCTATATGACATCACTTTATATATTTGAACATGGCTATCATATCACCCCTTAACCTTCTCTTCTCCAGGCTAAACATGCCCAGCTCCCTAAGCCGGTCCTCATAAGGCATCGTTTCCAGGCCTTTGACCATTTTGGTTGCCCTCCTCTGGACACGTTCCAGCTTGTCCGTATCCTTCTTGAACTGTGGTGCCCAGAACTGGACACAGTATTCCAGGTGAGGTCTGACCAGAGCGGAATACAGTGGTACTATTACATCCCTTGATCTAGATGCTATACTCCTATTGATGCAGCCCAGAATTGCATTGGCTTTTTTAGCTGCTGCATCACACTGTTGACTCATGTCAAGTTTATGGTCTACCAAGACTCCTAGATCCTTTTCACATGTACTGCTCTCAAGCCAGGTGTCACCCATCCTGTATTTGTGCCTTTCATTTTTTTTGCCCAAGTGTAGTACTTTACATTTCTCCCTGTTAAAATTCATCCTGTTTGCCTTGGCCCAGTTCTCCAATCTGTCAAGGTCACATTGAAGTGTGATCCTGTCCTCTGGGGTATTAGCCACCCCTCCCAATTTGGTGTCATCTGCAAACTTGATCAGGATGCCCTCAAGCCCATCATCCAAGTCATTGATAAAGATGTTGAATAAGACTGGGCCCAAGACAGAACCCTGTGGCACCCCACTAGTCACTTCTCTCCAGGATGAAGAGGAGCCATTGATGAGCACCCTTTGGGTTTGGTCAGTCAGCCAGAGATTGGCCTCCTTTTTTAAAAAAGGAAAGCAACCACACACACGGGAATTCTGCGACCCAGAGGGACAGACCTGGCTCATGGAACAGCTGTGGGAGAAGCCCAGGGTGGTGAGCCGCACAACCTCCCCAGGGGACTCGTAGCTGACCACGTAGAGGTGATGCTCCAGAGGGGTATCCTTCGTGCCCTGGAAGTAGACGAGCTTGGTTTCTTCATTCACCCAAATCTGTAGGGGGAGAGAGAGAGGGAGACAGTACAATGGGAAATTGCTTTAAGATCTGGATACAACTGGCCAGTTTGTTTGTTTTTAATTTATATTCCCCACCCCCACCCCGCTTCCTCCAAGGAGGTCAAGGTGACGTTCACAACGGTTCTCCCAGGTTACCCACACAACAAAACCTGTGAGGTGGTTTGGGCTGAGAGTGAGCAACTAGCCCAAGGTCACCCAGTAAGTTTCACAGCTAAATGGAGACTTGGATCTAGGTGTCTCAGGTCTTAGTCCAACCCTCTAACCCAGGGGTCACCAAACCTTTTCAGCAGGGGGCCGGTCCACTGTCCCTCAGACCTTGTGGGGGGCCGGACTATATTTTGGAAAAAAATATGAACGAATTCCTATGCCCCACAAATAACCCAGAGAAACGCCATTTACCTTCCTGCCACAGCGGTACCTATTTATCTACTTGCACTTTGACGTGCTTTCGAACTGCTAGGTTGGCAGGAGCAGGGACCGAGCAACGGGAGCTCACCCCGTCGCTGGGATTCGAACCGCCGACCTTCTGATCGGCAAGCCCTAGGCTCAGTGGTTTAACCCACAGCGCCACCCGCGTCCCATTTAAACCCACTGTGTTTAAAAGTCATGATCCAACCCCTAGATTCTAAGAGGTGCTGACCTAGCTCGGCATATAAGAGAACACTCTTAGGAACACCTAAGACCAGTTGAAAAAAAGGATGTCTGAATGCCCTCGGGTCCTATAATCTTCTAACCTCCTTCCCCAAAGGCTAATTTGCTGCTTCCCAGCTTTGAGGAGGGGGGGGGAGGGCACGTGGACCCCACCAGAGCCTCACACCTCCTTCCCAAAGCCTGCCGCCTCACTAAGCTAGCTTTGGAAAGGCATCCTCAAATTTTGGCCTCTCCTGGCCTAGGACCGCTCTGACTGGGCCGTTCCAAAACCCCCAAAGTTTGTTCAACTATCCTTCATAAAAGTTATTGCATTACATTCTTCATTAAATTATATTTCCATTGATATACAGTGGTACCTCGGGTTACGTTACCTTCGGGTAATGTAATTCCGAGTTACGAACGCGGTCAACCCGGAAGTGTATAGTTCCGGGTTTCGCCGTGCGCGCATGCGCAAAGCGCTCTGGACGCATGCACAGAAGCGGCGCCTCCGGATGCGGACTTTCCGGGGTAAGTACGGACCCCCGGGACGAATTAAGATCGTATCCGGAGGGTCCACTGTATAATTTTATGGCATTACAGTGGGTCCTCGACTTACAAGTGACTCAACTTACGTGTTTTTCGACTTCCGAATGACTTCCGGAAGAAAAAAAATGGCCGCCGCATCCGAATTTTTCGACTTCCGAAAGGAAGTCGCGGCCGCTTTGAATAGGGTTGCTTCGACTTACGAATTTTTTTCGCTCAATGCATCCCTATGGGGAATCGACTTACGAGTGTTTTCGACTACCGAAGATCGCGTCGGGACGCATTATCTTCGTAAGTCGAGGACCCACTGTACTCCCAAAAAGTGGTGTTATGAGCCATCACTGCCAAAACAAAATGACACCAGATTGGCTCTCTAAACACTCCTTTTTCTGGTTATTTGGATATAACTTTCGATAGAATACAGATAACTGAATAAACTTTGCTGCATTACATTCTTCATTAAATTATCGTTCCATCCTATATAATAAAGTGCCTGTGTCCCTCCGTAGCTTTCCGTGTGCCAGTGGAAATCGCTACTGAGCATGCTCTCCACTGACGCAGGGATTGGAGCGTACGGACCAATAGGCGATCCCCCCCCCGCAGATTTGAGCTGTTAACCACGCTGTCTGGCTTTAACGGTCATTCTGCGAGCGACCGTTTTGCCAGACAGTAGTTTCACAACTTCTTCAAATTTACTACATCAACATAATAAATACAATACGATAACAAACAAATGCATGCTCCTAAACTTCCTTTTAAACTACAACTCTCCTTATACAATTTATTAACAACTTTCAACACATCTCTTCTAGCGCCCGTTATTTCAACGGGCTTAATTTACTAGTTGATATATAATTTTATGGTATTACTCCAAAACAAAAGGTGGTGTTATGAGTCACCAAACCTCGGAAATACACTTTTCCCAAACGGTTTCCATAATTTTGGCCACTAGTGCTTGCAGAGGCCGACAGCTGCATGTGGACATCCTGATCCCGGGGAGGCCATCACCAGAGAGAGAGACTCGCCTGGCGACTCCTTTGCCACCCCTTTATTTTGAGGGCGAAGACGGAAATCAAAACGCGAGGCAGGCTGCGGATTTCGAAGTTTCAATTCCGTGCTGCCGGATCCAAGGGGGCTCCTTGTACCTTGTATCCGTGCCTGGCCAGGACCTCCCATTCACCGCTGGTGAGCGCCACCTCCTTCCTGAGAGGGCACTTGAAGTCCTCTGGGGCAAAAGAGAGACAGAGAGCGTGTCTGTCCAATGCAGAATGCTGCGGTCACCTTGATTTGTTTAACCTACTTGTTAAGTAAACATGAAAGCAATACTATGCGCACATAGATCACACCGTAGGTGAGGCCACCTGCCTGCTCACTGTGCAGTTACACTTATCCCCACACAAAGAATTATGCCCAAACCTTGCTGCAAACAACCACAGACTCAGCCTGGAGCTTGCCCACTTCCTTATTTCCTTGTTTGTTTCTGATTTGCCAGTCAGAAGTACCTGTTTTTGGGCATAAAACACGCAGGGACGAAATACTGTTTCTGGGGGACGGCCGGGGGGGGGGTGTCCCTGGTTCCGAATGGGGTAACTGTGTCCCTAAAGAACCAGGTGTGCAGAGGCGTAGGAAGGTCAGGTGGTACCCGGTGTGGAAATTTTCTTGTCACCCCCCCCCCAATTGATTTTTTTGTTTTTGCCTGAAAAAATGGTTTTACGTTATTTCATATTTTCTTACAAAGGAATAATAATAAGTAAAAATAAACTTTTATTTATATCCCGCCCTCCCCGGCCGAAGTCAGGCTCAGGGCGGCTAACATCAGATACATAACATTGATATAAAATCAAACAATAATTAAATTACCTCCTAAAAACATGTCAAAATCAAATTAAAGTCTAATGAGATGGCTTTCCGCAGGGTTAGGGTTGGGAACAGTAAGTGCTCCACTGAATTGAAATTTCAGCCAAGTGGAACATAGGAAAACGAAAGTGGAAATTTCAGCTGGGTGGAACATAGGAAAACGGCCAAGTAAACAGCTATTTTCGTGCAGGAGGGTCAAGATATTAACTGATATGCATGAAATTTCATATATAGCTATATAATCCCTAGTGTAATAAGATAAGACCTTTGGAGCAGGCATTTTTTAAAAAAAGTTTTTTATGAACCACCCTAGTAGGGCAGTAATTGCTCCTTGATAATTTGTCACCCCCTCTCCATGATGGAACCTGGGGCGCCCCCCCCCCACTTCCTACTCCCCTGCAGGTGTGCAACCTTGAGTGTTGTTGTGGGCTTATGGCTGTCCATGAAGGTGCAGGTTAATTCTGTGTCCAGGGCGGCTGTCTACCATCTCCATCTGGTACGCAGGCTGAGACCCTGCCTTCCTGCTCACTGTCTCTCCAGAGTGGTACAGATTTCACCTGTTTTTGCAGTTGTCCCGGACTACTGCTCCTGCCTTGCTGTTGCGGGTGGGGCAGAAACCTGCCCAAAGACCTGCACCAGTTGCAGATTTGCTAGCGGGCCAAGTTCAAGGTGTTACTATTAGTACAGTGGTCCCTTGGTTTACAACCATAATCCGTTCCGGAGGTCGGGTTGTAAACCAAAACAGGTTGTATCCCAAGGCATGCTTTCGCCAATGGGGACTCAAAAAATTATGTAATCCAAAATAAATGGGTTGTAGTCTAAAAAAGGGAGACCCACTTCCGGGTTTGATGTGGTTGTAATCCAAAACAGTTGTGTCAGGGATGTGCCCACCCCTGCCAGTCCGGCACTGAGTGGCTACCGGCAGCCTCGGCCTCTGTTGTCAATGGACTTGTCTCCCAGTGAGTCTGCCAGCTCCTCCTCGGGGGAAGAGCAGTTACCGGGAGGGAGCCAGGTGGGGAGAGGTCTCCAGGAAGATGCAGAGAGACCCAGCACCACTCAGCAGACCCACTCGGAGGGGGAGACGCCGTTTCCTGCGCCCGCTTTACGCAGAAGGAGAAGGCGGCACTTCAGAGTGCCGAGACTCTGGTGTTGGTGCCGCAACAGGAGGGGGGCACTTCCGGATTCCGCTAGCGACTAGACGGTCATGTTTAGGGTTAGCTCCGCACTGTACATACTTGCACAATAAATTAGTTGAAAGACAAGAAGGACTTTCGTCTTTAATCATGAGCAAACCGTTAAGCTACCTGAAGGAGCGTCTCCACCCCCCATCGTTCAGCCCGGACACTGAGGTCCAGCGCCGAGGGCCTTCTGGCGGTTCCCTCACTACAAGAAGCCAAGTTACAGGGAACCAGGCAGAGGGCCTTCTTGGTGGTGGCGCCCGCCCTGTGGAACACCCTCCCTTCAGATGTCAAAGAGAACAACAACTACCAGACTTTTAGAAGACATCTGAAGGCAGCCCTGTTTAGGGAGGCTTTTAATGTTTAATAGATTGTTGTATTTTAATTTTCTGTTGAAAGCCGCCCAGAAGTGGCTGGGGAAACCCAGCCAGATGGGCGGGGTATAAATAATAAATTATTATTATTATTATTAAGCGAACCTGACAGGTTACAATCCAAAACGGTTGCAAACCAAGGTACCACTGTAGCCCCGAACAACTTGGGACAATTTTGCCTTACCCCGTACACAGCCAGTTGCCCGCTTCAATTTGCGGAAACTGGCAGTCACAGGTGCCACGTAATACTCGTTCCACACTTGCACAGCACCAATCTTTTAGTATGGCAGCATACGCCCTTTGGAACTCCCTGCCTCTTGACATCAGGCAGAGGCCTTCGCTATACCCTTCTGACTAAACATCAGGAAGAACTTTCCGACAGTAAGAGCTGTTTGACAATGGAATGTGCGCCCTTGGCAGGTTGCGGACTCTCCTTCCTTGGAGGTTTCTAAGCTAAAGTTGGGTGGCCATCTGTCATGGATGCTTCTGTCGAGATTCCTGTGTTGCAGGAAGTTGGACTGGATTACCCTTGGGGTCCCTTCTAACTCTACAAGTTCTAAGCCCCTGCTAAAAACTTGTTTGATCAGCCTAGCCAGGCATGTTGAATGCCCATATGTGTTTTAATCGGGTTTTTAGATTGCTTGTGATTTCAATTATTTTCTGAATGTGTCAAAAAGTTGCTTTTAACTTTTTTTATTTATTATTCTTTTATTCTGTTGTACACCTCTTCTGAGGTTCCTTTGAACAATAAAACAGCACATGAATTTTTATGAAATATATAATCAATACTAGATTAGAGACCAGAGATCTGGCAAATTAAACAAAGGTCCAGAGAGCAACCAGGGTTGGTTGGGAGCAAAGCCCTATGAAGAATGGCTGAAAAAGTGGGCGAAGCCCAAGAAAAGCTTTCTAACTGGTGTGTGTGTGTGTGTGTGTTGGGGGGGCATTTGAACCCCTAGGATGGCAATCTTTGTGCCATTACTCAATGGACACGTCTGTGTTAAAATGCACAAGACTGCACTACAAATGCATTTCTCACTCTCACTATGCCAACCAGTACTTTTCCGAGCACAATTCAAAGTGTTGGTGCTGACCTTTAAAGCCCTAAACAGCGTCTCCACCCCAGACACCAGGGTCCACCCCCATCGTTCTGCCCAGACACTGAGGTCCAGCTCCGAGGGCCTTCTGGCGGTTCCCTCCCTGCGAGAAGCGAAGTTAAAGGGAACCAGGCAGAGGGCCTTCTCGGTGGTGGCGCCCGCCCTGTGGAACACCATCCCATCAGATGTCAAGGAAATAAAGAACTACCTGACTTTTAGAAGACATCTGAAGGCAGCCCTGTTTAGGGAATTTTTCAATGTTCTATCTTGTTTTTAATATTCTGTTGGAACTGCCATAGTGGCTTGGGAAACCCAGCCAGGTGTGCGGGGTATAGATATGTTATACAGTGGTCCCTCAACTTACGAAATACTCGACATCTGAATTTTTTTATTTACGAATGAACAAGGTGGCCGCACACCTACGATTTTTTCGACATCCGAATGGAAATCGTTGCCGGTTTTAGATGCGGTTTCCTCGACTTACGAATTTTAGATGCGGTTTCCTCGACTTACGAATTTTTCCGAATATTTTTTCTCCCAATGCATTCCTATGGGAAATCGCTTTTTTCGACTTACACAAACTTTTCAACCTACGAATGTCCATTCGGAACAGATTAAATTCGTAAGTCGAGGGACCACTGTATTATATTATTATTATTATTATATTATTATTATTATTAACCAGATTTGCCCCTTCAACTGCTCTTGGCTACTGGGAAAACATTCAAGGCGCAGCGTGGGAGAAAGGTTTCCTGGAAGACTTGCACTGCAGGCAGGGCAGGCAGGGGGCAGACAGGCAGCCCTTGAACTCTCACCTTGGCTAGGGACGTACGGCTGCAACCAGTCAAAGCTGCCCCGCCGGAGGACGACCGTGACTTTGTACAGATGGCAGAAGCCCGTCTTGCACTCGTTGGCTCGGATAAAGCAAAGCTCCTCCTCTTCCCCCTCTGGCTGGACAAAAGGGTAAAAGATGTCGTGGACCTGCCCGGAAGAGAGGGGAGGTATGCTAGCAACATCACGGGAGAGGCATTTCCAGCTGACCCACCCTCCACGTTTGAAAGCCTTGCAAGTTCTGGCAAGAGAAGGACTGCGGGCAACACCATGGCAGGCATCTATCTTTCTTTCTTTCTTTCTTTCTTTCTTTCTTTCTTTCTTTCTTTCTTTCTTTCTTTCTTTCTTTCTTTCTTTTTATAATCTATTTATTGAATTTTCCAATACAAATCACAGCAAATCACATTGAAATTATTCCCAATTACATTTCAAATTACAATCCAAATTAATTATACAAATCCCAATTAAAAGAAACATTCCAATTATCCCTAATTATTATGATAAATTTTCTATATATGACTTCCCATGCCTCGGACACAGGAGATTCCCTGATCACCATGGCAGGCATCTTTCTCGGACGAAGGTGGAAGTGCCAAGCTCCCTTGTTATTCTGGCTACTGCCAGGAGGTGTAACAATGGTTGGATGCAATCTTGCTAAATTTATTGTACAGTGGTACCTCGGTTTAAGAACAGCCCGGTTTAAGAACGATTCGGTTCACGAACTCCGCAAAACTGGAAATAGTGTCCCGGTTTGAGAACTTTAAAGGTAAAGGGACCCCTGACCATTAGGTCCAGTCACGGACGACTCTGGGGTTGCGGCACTCATCTCGCTTTAACTGGCCGAGGGAGCCGGCGTACAGCTTCCGGGTCATGTGGCCAGCATGACTAAGCCACATCTGGCGAACCAGAGCAGCGCACGGCAACGCCGTTTACCTTCCCGCCGGAGCGGTACCTATTTATCTACTTGCACTTTGACGTGCTTTCGAACTGCTAGGTTGGCAGGAGCTGGGACCGAGCAACGGGAGCTCACCCCGTCGCAGGGATTCGAACCGCCGACCTTCTGATCAGCAAGCCCTAGGCTCTGCCAAGCCCTGCCAAGGCCACTCCAGCAATTCCCAAGTGGTTTGTTGGGGTGGGGAGTTTGGGCTCTGGAAACATTTTTACTATTCTTAATCACATTCCTATCCCACCATTGTCTCCAAGGAGTTCAACATGGTAAACAAGGTCCCCCCCCTTCATTTGGTCCCCATAACAACCCGGTGAGGTAGGTCAGGCTGAGAGAGACAGCGGATGGCCCACAAGGTCACACACCCATCAGAGCCGTGGCCAAGTGTAGGGGAGGAATCTTTACTTCCTAAAACAGCAGCGAAAGGCAGGGGAAGAGGTAGGGGTGCTAGCCCCTTCCCACCCACCTCCAGTCATTCCAGCCCACGCCGCTCCCTTACGTTTATCCAGACGTCGGTGACTTCCTCGTAAATAATGAACGGGTGGACGTTCCCCGGCACAGCTTTGGCAAACTCCTGGCGCTGCTCCTCGCTCTCCGGAACCGGGATGAAAAGCGCTGGGGGGAACAGGACGAGCTGGAGCTGGTGCTGAGGACGGTCGAGGAACATAGCCCAAGCACTGAGCAAAGAGAGACAGAGAGAGACAGAGAGAGGGAGAATCAATATTCCGTAACTGGAGACCCCAAAAATGGACAGCCTCACAAGGTGGTAGCCTCTCCTTCAGGGTGGATTTGATTTAAATCAAATCGATTTAAATCATGATCTAAATCACAATTTAAATCACTAGTCAGTAAGACTTGATTAGGGACCCAGGTGGCGCTGTGGGTTAAACCACTGAGCCTCTTGGGCTTGCCGATCAGAAGGTTGGCGGTTCGAATCCCTGCGATGGGTGAGCTCCTGTTGCTTGGTCCCTGCTCCTGCTAACCTAGCAGTTTGTAAGCACGTCAAAGTGCAAGTAGATAAATAGGTACCGTTCTGGCGGGAAGGTAAATCACGTTTCCATGCGTTGCTCTGGCTCGCCAGATGCGGCTTAGTCATGCTGGCCACATGACCCGGAAGCTGTACACCGGCTCCCTCGGCCACTAAAGCGAGATGAGCGCCGCAACCCCAGAGTCGGTCACGACTGGACCTAATGGTCAGGGGTCCCTTTACCTTTACCTTTAAATCACAATTTAAATCACTAGTCATTAAGACTTGATTTAAATCACTAGTCATATTTTTTTACAGAAAGACTCATTCTTGCTGGTATAATCTTAATATTTACAACCAGATAAAGGTTTCATTTTTGGAATAATAAATTTTCAGAGTAGTTTTTTACAGTGATATCAAACATTACTAATTTGGTTATACTATTAAAATACTCTTTCTCTCTCTGCTGAGGCCTTGGGGAGACACTGCCAACAAGGGCCAGCAATACTGGGCCAGGTGCACAAACGGTCTGGCCAGGGGTAAGGAGCTCCCTGCTTCCCCCACTGCATCACAAAGTCCACTTACTATTTACCATCCTGGGTCCACCCGGCCCGTGCGATGTACTCCACCCGCGGGAACATCGTTGCAAAGGGATGCACCAGCTCCTTCTCCTGGGAAGATACTATCTGCAAACAGGAAAGAGGAGAGATGTTTGCTGGGAACGTTTTCTGTTCCATGAGGCTTATGCAAGGCCACCAAGGATGCATCTTTCCTCAACGGTTAACAGATGTCTGGTTTTTAATTGGAAAATATTATGTTTTTTATTGCTGTAAAACTGCTTTGGTATATTTTTTACGACACAGCGGCATAAATTTTACAAGTAAATAACAGCATTATATCTGAAGAAGTGTGCATGCACACGAAAGCTCATACCAAGAACAAACTTAGTTGGTCTCTAAGGTACTACAGGAAGGAATTTTTTATTTTGGTTTAGCATTATATAAATACTAGTTGAAGGTAGCCCGTTACATTAACGGGCGCTAGAGGAGGAGGGGAGGCGGCAGGAGGTGGCAGAGGCTGACTGCAGCTTACAGGCTGGAGAGACGGGGCGGCGAGGGAGACATCCGTGCGAGGCGGTGGCGCTGTCGCAACTGACAACGCGCGTGCGCCGCCGCTGCCTCCCGGACACAGCCCCCCTCTCCGGCCGCTCCAATGCCTGCGTCCCTGTTGGGGGGGGAAGTAGAGCTCTCCAATCCGTGCGTCCCTGTGGGACATGTGCACTCGCGCAGTTCCACTGACACACAGTGGACGCAGGGACACTTGAACATTATTATATGTGATTTGAAATTAATAATAAATAGATGCCAGGAAACAGGGGATTATGTTCACATGTGGTGGGAGGTCTTAATACAGTGGTGGCTAACCTTGACACTCCAGATGTTTTGGGACTACAACTTCCATCATCCCTGACCACTGGTCCTGTTAGCTAGGGATGATGGGAGTTGTAGTTCCAAAACATCTGGGGTGTCAAGGTTAGCCATCACTGTCTTAATATGTACAATTTTTTGGGCAAAGGATTTTTAAGGAGATAACAGAAATCACTGGGTTAAAGCTGACCTAAAGTCCAGAGGTAGTATTATTATCAATTTACGATGGGGTGGAAGGTTCGCAGGCTATGACAGACGTGCTCAACAAAATTTTTCACAGCTGCACGAATTATTATAGCCAGGAAGTGGAAGGGGGCAAGCGGAATATAAAATGGAAGAATGGTATAAAGAGGTGCGGGATACAGCTATTAATGATAAATCAGCATGTGCCATTAAGGTAAGACGGGGGAATATGCAGGAGAAATGATTTCGAGGAGATATGGAAGGTGTTTGTAGAATTTGTACCGTTAAAATGGAAAGGGGGTCAGACCATCGCAAGAGGTGCTGAAATTTTTGGGAGGTTGGATAGTTACAAGGAATGCTCTTGGGGGTGTGGGGTGCACATTTTATTATCTATTTATGATTATTACTTTGTCAAAGAAAAAAAAATAATGAAGTAACTGTTTAAATATTTAAGTTACTCAGAAAAAGGGGGGGAAATAGGCACAGTACACAGAATTCAACTTCACAGAGACGCCAACTTCTGCGAATGCTGTTTTTGGCTACAAAAGCTCCGGAGAACTTCCAGCAGGTTCGATTTTGTCAGCACTGGGTTTTAGGGCTGTGCAGGCAGCCCCCCTGTGCAGGGCGCCAAGCTGAGGGGGGACGCAAAACTGAAAATTTGGGGACCTTATTACGAAAGATTACCAAGTCCGCCCCCTGGAGTTGGGACTGGTTCTGGGCACTGCAGAACGACTATTACAGTATTTTTCGCTGCATAAGACACACTTTTTTCCTCCTAAAAAGTAAGGGGAAATGTCTGTGCATCTTATGGCAGCGTTTCTCAACCGGTGTTCCGCGGCACACTACTGTGCCGCGAGACGTCGGCTGGTGTGCCGCGGGAAAACCGTTGGGGACCCACGCCGCAGGCGCGTGGCGGCGGCTCCAGTGGGGGAAAGGGAGCGCAGAGGGCCACCGCCGAGAGGAGGCACCGCGGAGAGGCTGCCGGGCTCTGCCGCGAATGCGCAGGCTGGGAGCTCGCCGCCGAATCTGATTGGTTGCCAGGGACCAGTGGGAAGTCGGAGGAGGGAGACGCGGGGGCTGCCGGTAGCCGCCGCCATTTTGCTGTTGGGGGGCGCTGAAGCCCGGCGGCCGCCGCCGGAACAGCTCAGGAACTTCAGGCAGGGAGATGTTGCGGCGGCGCTGTGGAGCCCGGAGCAGCTCCTGTCTGCTGCCCGGACTCACGGCGCACTCCCGCCTGCGCGAGCTCCAGGCCGCGATCGCTGCCCTCACCGGGGTCCCCGTCCAGGCCCAGCGCCTGCTGCTCAGTTTCCCCCCGCTCGGCCTCGACCTCGGCGACGGGGAGCGGCGCCTCGGAGAGCTCGGCATCCACTCTGGTGGGAGCCGGAGAGAGGTGGCGCGGGGGGGCTGGGGGCGCTGGTGGGCACGGGTCGGGGAGGTTGGAGGTTGCTGCGCTCGGGAGCGCGAGGGCGGCGGGGATCCCCGGGCGGTTGTGTCTTCCTGGCGCTGCCGGTTGGGGCTGTGGGGCTGCTGCTGTGGCGAGCCGTTTAGGCTTCCCTGGGCCGTTTTACTTTGGGCGCATAGCTCCGTGATTTCCGTTGCCATGGGCGACGTTGCCGCCGCCATTTTGTGGGTGCACAGCGTCTCCTTGTGATTTTTTGACATTTACTGGTGGTGGTGTGCCGCGAGATTTTTTTCATGAGACAGGTGTGCCGTTGCCCAGAAAAGGTTGAGAAACACTGTCTTAGGGAGCGAATGTGTGGTCCCTGGAGCTGAACTGCCCAGGGGCAAAAGCAGATCGTGCTCTTTTTTTAAAAAAAGAGAAGGGAGTGTTGAAAGGAAGCCCGCTGAGCAGCTGCTCAGCAAACGATCGGGGAGAGAGATAAGGGAGAGAGATTCCAGCCCCGCCCCCTTGCAGAGGGAGGCTGTTTCCCCAGCGACATGGGACTGGCTGAGTAGATTATCTGTCTGGAAACTGTAGAAAATGGCTCCCTTTCCTGAAGCTGCAGAACTGTGAGTTAAACCCCATAAAACAGGGTTTTCCCCTTTGCAAAGTAAGCTCAACAACTTTGATCCTCAAAAAATGGGGCTTTTCTCCTTTGCAAAAGAAGCTGCAGAAATTTGAGCTGATCCTCAAAATTTTGGGGGGCTTTTCCCCTCTAAAAACTAGGTGCGTCCTATTGTCAGGTATGCCTTATAGAGCAAAAAATACGGTAATACCTTGACGTGCTTTTGGAGTTTGCTTTGCGAAGGAAAGCCCGAGAGGAAGGAAGTCAAACACAATTAACACAACTGCAACCCAGCTCCCTTACCTTCCCTTGGCTATCCACTTGAACCTCAGCAAGCTTCAGCGAGATTTTGGGGGTTCTTGCTGCCTGGAATGGAGGGAGAAGAAGGACATGAGGAGGCAGCTGAGCTGAACGCTTTTAACCCTCACCCCCCGGCTCCGCAGATTTCCCTTCACGTAGGTTGTGTTAGTATTTCATGCATCCGATTGCTGCGGATGAGATTGGTGTAAATCACATGCCTGTCTGCCAAGACCGTGGGAACGGAAGACAGCCTTATCTCTCTTCCGTTGTCTGTACTGTTAGACTGTACTTTTGCTTTACATCGTTCTGTTCTCTCTCAGAGCTGGTGAGAGAGGACGCCATAATTCTTTGTCTGTACATAGTGTGTAAATAAATACGTAGATTAGTTCTACGATGTCTCGCGCTTCTTGCTGTGTAATGCTAGAAGATTAGTGTGCACATGCCATCTGGTATATGTCGCTGAGCGCACTGGAGAAGAAGGAAAATGCCTTTTCCACAGCTGCGCATACAGGAGGTCGCGCGGACAGCGGGGGCTGCAGGAGCACCCCAGGGCGTTTTCCAACAGGTTGAAGAGGGCAAGCCCAGTTCTTGGCTGGTCAATAGCACAGGACGATGGCCATCTCTACCATTATTACTTGTCAGGGATCTGCCCGCCCCTGCCAGTCCAGCTCTTGAGTGTTTATAGAGAGCCGCAACCTGTGTTAACAACAGATTCATCTTCAAGTGAATCTGGCAGTCCCGTTTCGGGGGAGGAGCAGTTAGTGGCTGGGAGCCAGGGAGTGCAAAGTGTCCAGAGAGATAGTGGGAGACCTGGCACCACCCAGCAGACTCGCTCGGAGGGGTTCTGGCGCAGATCTCACGTAGGAAGAGAAGGCGGCAATTTAGGATGCCAAGGCTTTGGTGTTGGCGCAAAACAGGAAGGAGGCACTTCCGGATTCTGCTAGTGACTGAGCAGACATGATAAGACTGAGCTCTGCACTGTAAATAGCTTGGCACTGAATAAAAAGACTTAAAGACAAATGGCTTGGCATTTCTATTGAACAACCGATAAGAAACCTGACAGTACCCTTCACCTAAGTTACAACATTGGACTGCCCTGCCTCCCCCACCCCCTTGTGAGTAACAACTGCAACGGCCCACTGGGCTACAAAAGATTAAATGATCTGCTCTCCCGGAAGAAAATCAGAATCCATGGAGAAATACAAGAAAGTGGAGGTGCCTCCTAAGGAATTAAGCGAGTCCCGGGTTCAACTCCAGCCACCTCTGCTTAAAAAGATCAGAGCAGAAGGCGATGTCATCTGCCAGGTGGGGTTTTCTAGGCTCCCTCCATCCTCACCCCACAGCTCCCCCACTGACCTGTCCTGGCGGTAGCGGTACGAGTCCGTCTTCCTTTCTTCCAGGGCGGGAGAAGAACGTGGATGATCTCCACCTCCGACTCGTCCACCTCCTCATAGAGGATTCGTAACGTTTTCCAGCCCTCGGGACCTAGATTGAAGAGACAAGATGGGGAGGTGAATTCTGAGGCAGCTCCTCCCAGCAATCTCTTCCTGCACACACTGACCTCGGAGCGTGGCCCATTCAACAAGAAGAGGACTGTGCAACACAAAATTCTTCTGGATGCAGCAATGCGGGGCAGGAAACTGCTGCTGTATTTCTCCAAGGAAAACACTCCTGCTCACATGTCTAGAAGCTTGTGGTCCAAGGCTGCATTTGCAAAGCAGTTTATTCCATTTCCCCGAATTGTTAATTTCTGCATTGTGTTTTGAGCTTTCACACGACATAAAAACCACTTCCAGAAATGTAGCAGAATATGGTGCAAGCTTTGCAGTCATTTCCGTGTTGTTTGCTTCGGTGGGGTGGGATTTTCATTTGCAAAATATCACAAAAATAAGTGCTAAACTTGTGCTCTAGCCTGCTATATTTCTGGAAGCAGCTTCTATGCCATGTGAAAGCTCAATGTGGAAACTGATGAGAGGTAAAAGTACTTATTCACGCAGCACACAGTTAGCCTATAGAACTCGCTCGCCTCAAAAAGGATACAGTGGTACCTCGGGTCAAGAACTTAATTCGTTCTGGAGGTCTGTTCTTAACCTGAAACAGTTCTTAACCCTGAGGTACCACTTTAGCTAATGGGGCCTCCTGCTGCCACCGCGCGATTTCTGTTCTCATCCTGAGGTAAAGTTCTTAACCCGAGGTACTATTTCTGGGTTAGCGGAGTCTGTAACCTGAAGCGTCTGTAACCGAGGTACCACTGTACTGTAGAGCTGGAAAAGGTTCAGAAAAATGGGCAATATCTCAAGGACTGCCCTTCTCCATATAAACCAACCCAGACTCTGTGCTCAAAATCCTCCCTTGAAAAATCAAGTTGAGACTGCAGCCCTCGTTGCTCTGAACAAAAGGCTGGACTGAACACAACACAACACAGGAAGCCGTCAAATAGCCAGGCCCTTCTTTGTGTGTCTCCTCCACGAGAGGTCCAGAGAGTGGCAACGCAAGAGCCAGCCTTTTCTGTGGTGGCTCCCAGTTTGTGGAATGCTCTCCCAAAGGTTTGTCTGGTTCCTTCATTGTACATCTTTAAGCGAAAATGTTCCTCTTCTACCAGGCCTTTGGTCGATTAATATTTTAAGACATTTTAAATGTGTTGGGGGGGTGTATTGTTTCGCTTTTGTTTTGTGCCTTTTATCCTGTATTTTTATATTGTGAACAGTCCTGAGATTTTCAGATGAAGGGCGGTATATGAATTTTAACAACACACATCATAAAGGACGCCTGGATGGTTAAGTCCAGTCAAAGGCGACTATGGGGTTGAGGCGCTCATCTCGCTTTCAGGCCAAGAGAGACGGCGCTTGTCCGCAGACAGCTTTCCGGCTCATGTGGCCAGCAGGACTAAACTGCTTCTGGCGCAACGAGACACCGTGATGGAAACCAGAGCACACAGAAACACCAGTGCCCTTCAGCTCTCTATATTGGACAAACAGGCCAAACCCTACGCCAAAGGATAAATGGACATAAATCTGACATCAGGAATCACAAGACAAAGAACCAGTAGGAGAGCACTTCATTCTCCCAGGACACTCTATACAAGATCTCAAAGTAGCTGTCTTATTGCAAAGGAATTCAGAAATAGACTGGAAAGAGAAGTTGCTGAATTGCAACTCATTACCAAGCTTAAAACCATGGAGAGACCTGGTCTGAACAAAGACATTGGATTCTTATCTCATTATACATGACAAAGCTATTCTTAACCTTCTCACCCCTTGTTTTTTCCTGTAAGACCAATTGCAGTCGTTAACAGTCGTCAACAGGTTTACCACAGCTATCAGCCTATCACCCATTCCCACCACCCTTCTGAGTAATACCCCTCCCACCCTCTCACTATATATAAGGGTCTGGTGACTTCTGTTTCAGTGTATCTGAAGAAGTGTGCATGCACACGAAAGCTCATACCAAGAACAAACTTAGTTGGTCTCTAAGGTGCTACTGGAAGGAAATTTTTTTATTTTGTTTTGACACAGAAACACCGTTTACCTTCCCACCGCAGTGGTACCTATTTATCTACTTTCAAACTGCTAGGTTGGCAGGAACTGGGGAACGAGCAACGGGAGCTCACTCTGTCACACGGATTCGAACAGCCGACCTTCCGATCGGCAAGCACAAGAGAGCTCAGTGGTTTAGACGACAGCGCCACTTGTGTAATGGGGATGGAGTGGCTTCCCTATAAGAAAAGGTTGCTGTGTTGTGGGGCTTTGACAGAAAGGCAACTCATCATCCCTGATAGCTGTCCATGCTGGTCAAGGACTGATCTGAGTTGTAGTCCAACAACACTTGGGAACCAAGATGGGAGAAGGCTGATCTAAGAGCTGGTAGGATAGTTGCGTGGCCTAGGAACCCAGAGTACTCACCTTCTGGCAAGATGTGGGACACCACCAGTACCCCGTAAACCGGTCAAACTCCTCCTGAATGACGAACGTGGCTACGCTGCAGATTTGGGGTCATCTAGCACGCTGGATAAGCCTGCAGTGGGGAGGAAGGAGGCAGATTTTGGCCAGGAAATACAATACAGTTTATTTCGACCGTCAGTCAGAGCACAATCATCATCCATACAATTTTTTTAAAAAAAATGTACTATAAAGTCTCGGAAAGCTTTACACTAAAACATACAATGAGAAGTAGATTATACATTTAGTCCCATGTCAATACTGTCAATTTTAACATTACGACGTTTAAAGCCAAAAGAAGAAATTTGGCCACCAAGAGGGTTGCTGTAGCTCTAGGTCCAGTAAAATTGCTCAGCAAAAAACAAAACCTGTCTTCTCTGTCTACTAGGTTCAGTTGGCATAAGAGTGGGGCTATCAGTTTTTGTCTAAGATCTACATAAAATGGGCAGGTCAAAAGAATATGTTCGGTTGACTCAACCGTTCCCAGGGCACAGGGACAAAATCCCAGAGCATATGGAACTCCCCTGTATCTTCCCACAAAACCGCCGTATCCAGAACGTTTAACCTAGCGGCTGTGAGGAGTCTACGGTATTCACATAGTGGATTTCCGCCAGATAAGGGGCTGGTGAAATCTGGAATATCTGATCCCCAAAAACATCCCGGTTTTCACACGGGCAAAGTTTGGGCCAGGGAATTGAGCCTACCGCAGCTGCCTTACAGCAACAGTGGCTCTGATCACCTAGCCCTGAGTGGTTTTCTCCGATGGGCAAGCAACTCTCTTAAGGAAAAAAGGAAGCTGCCTTGCTCATAGTCAAGAATGAACCAAAACAAACCCGTGTTGCAATAAGAACCAATACAACAATACAAACGACAACACGTAGGCTAATAGTTAGTAGAGAATACAGTATTTTTTCACTCCATAAGACGCACCTGAACAGAAGACGCACCTAGTTTTTAGAGGAAAGGGGGAAAGCCCTGTTTTTTTGAGGATCAGCTCAAAGTGGTGCAGCTTCTTTTGCAAAGGGAAAAGCCCTGTTTTTTGAGGATCAGCTCAAAGTGGTGCAGCTCTTTTGCAAAGGGAGAAAGCCCTGTTTTTGAGGATCAGCTCAAAGTGGTGCAGCTTCTTTTGCAAAGGGAAAAGCCTGCTTTTTTTAGGATCAGCTGAAAGTGGTGCAGCTTCTTTTGCAAAGAGGGAAAGCCCTGTTTTTATGGGGTTCAACTCACAGTTGCAGCTTTAGTCCTACAGGAAAGGGAGCCATTTCTACAGTTTCCAGACAGATAATCTAATCAGCCAGTCACATGTCGCTGGGGAGAACAAACAGCCTCCCTCTGCATTCAACAACGGAGGCCTGGGCAAGGGGGCAGGGCTGGAAAGGGAGGCCTTATCTCTCTCCCCAATCGCTTGCTAACAGCTGTTCAGCGGCTTCCTTTCAACACACTCTTCCTCTCTTTGTAAAAAAAAGAGCACAATCTGCTTTTGGCCCTAGGCAATTTGGCTCCAAGGGCCATGCATTCGCTCCATAAGACGCACAGACATTTCCCCTTACTTTTTAGGAGGAAAAAGTGCGTCTTATGGAGTGGAAAATACGTATATAATAGAATAATGATATAAGTCAAATTATAGGAATAAGCCAATCAGAGTTCATATGTACAATATAACAGAGTGATAGCGAGGACCGTCAAGCCGTATGTTGAAAACAGATGTCTAAGGACAGTCTCTCAATAGTCTTTCGAAAGTTTCAATGGAAGACGTCTCAAAAGCCTCAAAAGGAGTGTCTCCGGAATGATACTACTGCTTTGTAATAGCCGATATTCATCAGCCGATATTTTTCAACAGAATATGTTATTAAGATTCATGCTAAGGATCAGTGCTCACTGATGCTACTGATACGAAATAGTAGTATCATTCCAGAAACACTGTCCTTTTGAGGCTTTTGAGACGTTTTCTGTTGAAACTTTCGAAAGACTATTGTGAGGCTGTCCTTAGACATCTGTTTTGAACATACGGCTTGACGGTCCTCACTATCACTCTGTTATTTTGTACATATGAACTTTGATTCATATGCTGCAGTTTGACTTCATCTCTAAAGGTGCACTCCTGCATTGTCTCCCAAGACAGACCGCCAACAACAATTGCCTTAAGTCAGGGGTAGGCAACCTAAGGCCCGTGGGCCGGATGCGGCCCAATCGCCTTCTCAATCCGGCCCGCGGACAGTCCGGGAATTGGCGTGTTTTTATATGAGTAGAATGTGCCCTTTTATTTAAAATGCATCTCTGGGTTATTTGTAGGGCATAGGAATTCGTTCATTTATTTATTTTTTCCAAAATATAGTCCGGCCCACCACATGGTCTGAGGGATGGTGGACCGCCCATGGCTGAAAAAGGTTGCTGACCCCTGCCTTAAGTTACCAGCCAAGTTAATTTATTTAGGCTGATCTGGCACCAGGCAGAAAAAATACCGCAGGGATATTTATTTCCCCCTCTAAACAAGACGGGAGTGTTATAGACCACGCTCACCTTTCTGGCAATACGTCAGCCTCCGCTCCTCCCCTGTCTCGATGCTAGCAACCCAAAGATCGTTGTTGTTGATGAACGAGAAGAAAGACGGATTGGCGGAGCAGATCTTGGGATCCATTCTGGGGCCTGAGCACTGCGTCTTGATTTCAGCGGCTTCATCGGAGACACCTGCGGGCAAGCAGCGCACACACCTGTGAACTATCCACGTGCGCAACCCATGAAGGTTGAACGTTCAGAGGTTCAAGGTAGACAAAAGGGAAAGGTTCAGAAAAGGGAAAGCAAAAGAAAAGCTTCTGGGTCTTCCCCCCCCAAAAAAGTTGTTTTAAACATCCTTTCATTTCATTATATATCATATAATAATATATTATTATAGGGACAGAACTACCTAAACTGTAAAAAAAACTTATTCACGTATGTGACTACAACAGCAAGAATGTTACTTGCCCCAAAATGGAAAGAAGCAGAAGTCCCAGCAAAAAAAGACTGGATACAAAAACTTATGGAACATGCAGAAATGGTGAAACTTACTGGAAGAATAAGAAATCAAGGTAACATTTTTATATATATAAAAGAATGGAAATGGTTGAATGTTTTACAGATAAATTGTAAACAGATTAAGAACATTGGCAGGATTGTAATAACCTGCAGTTTCATAAGAGAATATATTTAAAGATGAAAAAACGAGGAAATTAAGGTAATTTGGATATGCAGACAGTATTAAAAATAAACTTAAGGAACCGCAGAAAGAGGGGGAAGGAAGTCGAGTTTTGAAAGGTCAAAATGATTGTAAAATTAGTGAAATGTATAAACCTGAAAAAGTATATTTTTTAAAAGAAGGGCAACCAAAGTTATCAGAGATTGGCAATTTCCCCTATAAGGAAAGGTTACAACATTTGCGTTTGTTTGGGGAAACCCAGCCAGATGGGCGGGGTATAAATAATAAATTATTATTATTATTATTATTATTATTATTATTATTATTTGTTTTTAGTTTAGAGAAAAGGCAAGTAAGAGACAGGGGATAAAATCATAGAACTGTGGAGTTGGAAGGGACCCTGACAGCCATCTAGTCCAACCCCCTGCATTGCAGGAATTTCTTCTCAAGGTGGGCTTGAACCCACAACCCTGAGATTAATAGTCTCAGGGAGAAGTGTTTCTCCCTCTCTAGAACACAGGGATTGGACCCAGGTGGCGCTGTGGGTTAAACCACAGAGCCTAGGGCATGCCGATCAGAAGATTGGCGGTTCGAATCCCCGCAACGGGTGAGCTCCCGTTGTTCAGTCCCTGCTCCTGCCCACCTAGCAGTTCGAAAGCACGTCAAAGTGCAAGTAGATAAATAGGAACCACTGCAGTGGGAAGGTAAACGGCGTTTCCGTGCGCTGCTCTGGTTCGCCAGAAGCGGCTTAGTCATGCTGGCCACATGTCTTGGAAGCTGTACGCCGGCTCTCGGCCAATAATGCGAGATGAGCGCCACAAACCCCCAGAGTCGGACACGACTGGACCTAATGGTCAGGGGTCCCTTTACCTTTACAACACAGGGCCATCCAGGGTGGATAAAAATCAACGATTTAAATTTTTTTTAAAAAAAATCAGATTTTTTTAATTTAAATCGATTTTTTTTAATTTAAATTGGATTTTTAAAATAAAATGCTTTTTGGATGAAAAATCTTTCTAAATATAGTCTTCTATTTAAGTTACATTGTAGTCCAAAGGCTATTCATCAGGAAATAAGGATTTGTTTTAAGTTTATCAAGTGTGCTAAAACTCAGTCTAAGTTTTTTTTAAAAAAAGTTTAACCACATCAGTTAACAAACATGGATACATATGCTATCATGTTATTGTTTTAGTTAAATAAATTGTTTAAATGGTTATTAAGGAAATGATTATTTTTCTCCTTCCAGTAAAGTACAGCAGAAAAGTTGTCCAAATATAAACAGTTAACTTATTAAACCTCACCATAATTTCATAATTATCTGTCTATGTATTTCTAGTAGTATAACCAAATCAGTAATTGTTGATATAACTGTAAAAACTACTCTGAAAATTTATTATTCCAAAAATGAAACCTTCATATGGTTGTAAATATTAAGATTATACAAGCAAGAATGAGTCTTTCTGTAAAAAAAAATATTTAAATCAAGTCTTACTGCCTAGTGATTTAAATCAAGCCTTAATGACTAGTGATTTAAATCGTGATTTAAATCAATTTGATTTACATCAAATCCACCCTGGGGCCATCCATGATGGGAGCAGAACGCTGGACGATTCAAGGCAGGCAAAAAGGACAGACTTCCTCTAGCAGGGAGAAGTCAGAACTATGGAAATCGCAAGAGGTAACGACCGACAGCCACCAACTTGGATGGCTGGATGATTCAAGGAGGGCAAGGCTATCAATAGCGGCTCTTCACTATGGCTATCAGGATCAGTTACAGGTAGATAGCCGTGTTGGTCTGTCATAGTCAAAACAAAATTAACAAATTCCTTCCAGTAGCACCTTAGAGACCAACTAAGTTTGTTCTTGGTATGAGCTTTCGTGTTCTGAAGAAGTGTGCATGCACACGAAAGCTCATACCAAGAACAAACTTAGTTGGTCTCTAAGGTGCTACTGGAAGGAATTTGTTAATTTTGTTTTATCAGGATCAGTATGCTTCTAAATAATAGCCTCTAGGGAGAATGTGGTTCACGCCCTTCCTGGCTGTGGGCTTGCTAGAGTAAGTCACTGTTTGGCTACTGCTAGAACAGATGCCTGACTAGCTGGGCTTTTTATCCGACACAAATCATCTTCATCATCATCATCATCATCATAATTTATTATTTATACCCCGCCTATCTGGCTGGGTTTCCCCAGCCACTCTGGGCGGCTTTCAACAGAACATTAAAATACAATAATATATTAAGCATTAAAAGCCTCCCTAAACAGGGCTGCCTTCAGATGTCTTCGAAAGGTCTGGTAGTTGTTGTTCTCTTTTACATCTGAAGGGAGGGCGTTTCACAGGGTGGGCGCCACTACCGAGAAGGCCCTCTGCCTGGTTCCCTGTAGCTTTGCTTCTCATAGTGAGGGAACCGCCAGAAGGCCCTCAGCACTGGACCTCAGTGTCCGGGCTGGACGATGGGGATGGAGACGCTCCTTCAAATCATCTTCATCATCATGATTCTAGGTTCCAAGGAGGTGTCCCAGCTGGCCATAGTAGGAAGCAGGACTGGACAGGCCTTTAGCCTGACCCGGCAAGGCTCTTGTTTCACTCTTACGGGCAGAGAGTCTTTTGATGGCTACTAACCAGGAGAGCCTCCTGCCAACCCAGCAGTTCGAAAGCACATCAAAGTGCAAGTAGATAAATAGGTACCGTTCCGGCGGGAAGGTAAACGGCATTTCCGTGCGCTGCTCTGGTTCGCCAGAAGCGGCTTAGTCATGCTGGCCACATGAACCGGAAGCGGTACACCAGCTCCCTCGGCCAGTAAAGCGAGATGAGCTCCGCAACCCCAGAGTCGTCCGCGACTGGACCTAATGGTCAGGGGTCCCTTTGCCCTTTACCTTAACCAGGAAAGCAAAGAGAACCTCCATATCTTGGCAGGGGGTTGGACTGGATGGCCCTTGTGGTCTCTTCCAACTCTATGATTCTATGATTCTATATCCAAGGGCAGTACAGTGGTACCTCCGGTTGCGAACGGGATCCGTTCTGGAGGTCCGGAATTCGCAACCGGAAGACCGCTTCTGCACATGCGCACAGCGCGGTTTAGCGCTTCTGCGCATGCGGCGAAACCCGGAAAAATACATCCGGGTTTGCCACGTTCGCATCGCGAAGTTGACATATCCAGAGGGATACGTAAGCGGAGGTACGACTGTATACTGACCGTTACTAAGCGCTGTGAATAAGCACAGGAGAGCAAAGAGAACCTCCATATCCAAGGGCAGTTTACCAACAATTACCAAGCACTGTGGATCAGCACGCAGCGTGTGATGGCTGCTGCCTTTCACGCACGCTCACCATAAAGCCGTTCTTGCCTCCGTCGCGGCAGTGGAAAAGGCTGTTGCTGGCCTGGAACAGGAAGAGTCCGCTCTCGCTGTGGAAGTCGTAGGAAGTGATCCCGAAGACCCCTAGCCGCTTGCGTTCCCTCAGCAGCTCTTCCTCCCTGGAATACATCCCGTGGTGGGGGGTGGCCTGGTGGAAAGCAAGGGAGGGGGGCCCCCAAAAAAAAAGGTCGTGAAGAAAAGGTACAGGCAAAGAAAACACGAGAAAGCTCCGCCACCAACCTACTGCGCAAATCTTATTTGTTTACTTAGGGGGATTTGTACCCCCCCAAAAAAACCAGCCTCCCAGAGCGGCTTCAGTACAATCGTTTAGAACAAGACAGTCCATGCCTGCAGGCTTAGAACTAAAAATGCACAACACACAAGGGAAGTGCTGGTTTTGACCTACAAAGCCTTAAAACGGCTCAGGACTGCAATGCCTCAAGGACCGCCTCTTTCCATATGAACCCACATGAGATCATCCTCTGAGGCCCTCCTTTGTGTGCCTCCTCCTCGAGAGGTGCGGAGGGTGGCAACACGAGAACAGGGCCTTTTCTGCGGTGGCTCACCTTCTGTGGAATGCTCTCCCCAGGAAGTTCGCCAGGCAAAAACGTTCCTTTTCAACCAAGCCTTTGGTTGATCTGATTTACATCCTATGCTCTTCTAAAATGTGTCTGGTTTTTTTGGGAGGGGGAGCTATTGGGTTGTTGTTTTCCTTTTTATTATGTATTTTGTGTTTTTATAGCTTGATTTTATTCTGTGAACTGCCCTGAGACCCCCGGGTATAGGGCGTTATATAAATTCAATAAATAAATAAGAGAAAAGGGGTGGGGGGGTGAATCAAACTCAGGGCCCTGGTTTTTCATCATCATCATTCTTTTATTCGACCGTCAGTCAGAAGAATATATTTGTACAGAATTAAAAGCATCTGAGAGAACTTTAAAAAAAGGAATCATAATCTACAATAGAATGGAACTAAACAAATAGCTCTATATCGATACACTCAATTAAAATCTTGTGACGCTTAGAAGCTAAAAAAAGAAATTTAGCCACCAGGAAGGCTGTATTTCTAGTAATATTATTCAGTAAATATAAAACCTGTCTTTCTCTGGGTAGAAAGCTAGATTGACGTAAAAGTGGAGTTATAAGGTTTTGCCTAAGTTCTGCATAGAGAGGACAAGACAGAAGGATACGTTGGGTAGACTCAACCACGCCCATAGTACAGTGACAGGTTCTCTGGGCGTATGGAACTCCCTTGTACCTTCCCCACAAGACCGCGGAATCAAGGGCGTTTAGTCTAGCGGCTGTAAGAAGTCTGCGGTATTGCACATAGTGGATTTCCGCGAGATAGGGGGCTGGGGTCATTAAAACAGCCCTGGTTTTTAAAACAGCTGTTCTTATGACCAGCTTGCATAGTTTTAGGGACAGGAGGTGCCTAATGGGAGCTGGTCTTTCAACAAAGCTGATGGAGCGAGTCTTCTGCTTCCCATCTTAGGCAGCCTGATGGAACAGGAGCTGAGGCCTGATGGAGCTGTCACAATAGAGCGGGTGGTGGGAGCTCCATCTCTCCCACTGGCAGAATCTTGGGCATGCCACTCAGCTTCTGCTGCAGGAGAGGGGGTCAGCCTCCATCACGGAAAAAGAATCATAGAATCATAGATTTGGAAGAGACCCCCAGGGCCATCCAGTCCAACCCCCTGCCAAGCAGGAAACACCATCAAAGCATTCTTGACAGGTGGCTGTCAAGCCTCTGGTTAAAGACCTCCAAAGAAGGAGACTCCACCACACTCCTTGGCAGCAAATTCCACTGTCAAACAGCTCTTACTGTCAAGAAATTCTTCCTAATGTTTAGGTGGAATCTTCTTTCTTGTCATTTGAATCCATTGCTCCGTGTCCGCTTCTCTGGAGCAGCAGAAAACAACCTTTCTCCCTCCTCTATATGACATCCTTTTATATATTTGAACATGGCTATCATATCACCCCTTAACCTTCTCTTCTCCAGGCTAAACATACCCAGCTCCCTAAGCCGTTCCTCATAAGGCATCGTTTCCAGGTCTTTGACCATTTTGGTTGCCCTCCTCTGGACACGTTCCAGCTTGTCAGTATCCTTCCTGAACTGTGGTGCCAGAACTGGACACAGTATTCCAGGTGAGGTCTGACCAGAGCGGAATACAGTGGTGCTATTACTTCCCTTGATCTAGATGCTATACTCCTATGGATGCAGCCCAGAATTGCATTGGCTTTTTTAGCTGCTGCATCACACTGTTGACTCATGTCAAGTTTGTGGTCTACCAAGAAAAGGTTCCCTACCTCTGATTTATTCTAGAATCAGGATTAATTTTGTTTGGTGTGGTTTTTTCCAGAACAGTTCCCGAGTCCGCCGAGCGCAGTGAAGCCACAGCCCGCCCTCCAACGCGCCTCACCTGGAAGTGGTCCAGCATCTGCTTCCACGACAACAGGAGCAAGGCTTCCTTCCGTACCTTTTTGGGAATCTCGGAGTAGAGGAGGGAGTTCTCCCTGCTTCCGTATGGCATTCCTGTTGAAATGGGAACCGATTCAAGCGCGTGCTTTCACACTATAGTGCCACAAGTTCTCTAGAATTCTCTCCTCGTAGAAGTGAAGCGAAAACCCAATAATTGCCATTCAACATTTGTTGAAAACTCCACTCTCCACCTCCTCAAATTAGTCTACACACAGCTCCCGCTGTCCGAACACAATACATTCTCAGGAAATCAATCATTAGTTGAACGTTCACATAACAAGCCAACAATTTCCATGGATTCCCATGGGGAGTTTTCTAATGCACAAAAACTTGATCCCAAAATAACAGGGAAATCCAGGGAAACCCTCTGAATCCTTGCAAAAGGCAAACAAAGGAGAAAAATGCTCTCTTATTTGTGCGATCTCTCCCCGTCCCTCTCTCCCGCCACGGTTTCTGGCAAAAAGACTGCCACACTCCACAGACCAGCAAAAGACAAAAAAGGATTGTTTAAGACCCACATAAGGGACCCAGGTGGTGCTGTGGGTTAAACCACAGAGCCTAGGGCTTGCTGATCAGAAGGTCGGCGGTTCGAATCCCTGCGACGGAGTGAGCTCCCGTTGCTCGGTCCCAGCTCCTGCCCACCTAGCAGTTCGAAAGCACGTCAAAGTGCAAGTAGATAAATAGGTACCGTTCTGGCGGGAAGGTAAATGGCGTTTCCGTGCGCCGCTCTGGTTCACCAGAAGCGGCTTTGTCATGCTGGCCACATGACCCGGAAGCTGTACACCGGCTCCCTCGGCCAATAAAGCGAGATGAGCAGCGCAACCCCAAAGTCGGACACGACTGGACCTAATGGTCAGGGGTCCCTTTACCTGTACCAAGACCCACTTATTTGTTTAAAGTACAACACACAGGTTTGGATATATGAATCTGCGGTGTGCATAGTGAGGTTTGGGTACTGTCAGGGATCTGCCCACCCCTGCCTGTCCAGCTCTGAGTGCATACAGGGACCCGCAGCCTGTGTTGACGACGGATTCATCTTCGAGTGAATGTGGCAGCCCCTCTTCAGGGGAGGAGCAGTTAGTGGCTGGGAGCCAGGGAGTGCCAGGTGTCCAGGGAGTTGCTGAGAGACCTGGCACCACCCAGCAGACTCGCTCGGAGGGGGAGGCGTCGGTTCCGGCGCATATCTCACGTAGGAGGACAAAGCGGCAATTCAGAATGCCGAGGCTTTGGTGTTGGCGCCAAAACAGAAGGGAGGCACTTCCGGATTCTGCTAGTGATTGAGCAGACATGATAAACTGAACTCTGCACTGCAAATAGCTTTGCACAAAATAGACTTAAAGACAAGATGGCTTGGTCTTACTATTGAACAACCGATAAGAGAATCTGACAGGTACTAACTCACCGTGTTTGGATAAATGAATTTTCATATAATGAGAATTTGGATAGCAGGACATGAGTGTTTCTTGTTGGCTTTTTGGTTTTAATACTGTTTTTCAATCTGCCTCATGCTTTTACGTTCTTATTTCTGAACTTTCTTTCTTTCTTATATATATGGCGGCGCGCATAGACGCAGCGGCTGCTCAGTGCTCTCCCTTATTTTTAAGTGTTTCGTATGGATTTACTGCTGTTACTCGTGTTGAGTACATTTTTGGTTGGGGAAACAATTGTTTAAATGAAAAATGAATTTATTTTTTTTAATTATTTAATTATTATTATTATTATTATTATTATTTAAATCCAATTTCATTGTACAATGACAATAAAGATATAAAGATAAAGATATGCAATTCCACTGAGACACACAGTGCCTCGCAACGTAACCCCCCCCCCAATGTAAACCGGGGGGGGCGCGGGGGCGCGGCTGTCTCCGACCCTTTGGTTCCCAGCCCAATCCAATCTTACCCAGGTAATACAGCCGATGGGAGTGAGGGCTTGACTCTTCGGTCTTCCGCACGAACTGGAAGTCATGGGGCGCCTTGTTCACGATCATCCCCGTGTACTTCCGGCTGCTGTGGATGATGTCACGCAGCCCGTCCCACGAATGCTTCTCCACCTGGAAGTGGGAAGCGGGCGTGTCCTCCATCTCCACGGCGTCTGAGCTGTCGGACAGAGCGTCCACCGCTGTCATCTTCAGCCTTGCTCCTGAATTGGTTAAGCAGCTGGGGGGGGGGGCGTGGAGAGAGAGAGAGAAGAAGAAGAGTTTGGATTTGATATCCCGCTTTATCACTCCCCGAAGGAGTCTCAAAGCGGCTCACATTCTCCTTTCCCTTCCTCCCCCACAACAAACCCTCTGTGAGGTGAGTGGGGCTGAGAGACTTCAGAGAAGTGTGACTAGCCCAAGAGAGAGCGCTGTATTCCAGCCCTCATAGTTCTGCCTTAGACAGGATCATAGACAGCTGCCTCATACAGAGGCCATATTCACACCATAGTTAAAGGACTATGATTCCACTTTAAACAGTCAGGGCTCCCTCCCACACCGAAAAAAAATATGGGAAATGTAGTTTTAGCAACCCCTTCCTATCCCCCTCACAGAGCTACAATTCCCAGAGCTCCCTGTGAAGAGGAATCAGGGCCTCCTAACTCTCAGTGCCCTTAACAAACTACAGCTCCCTGAAATTTTTTTGGGCGGGGAGGGGGAGCAACATCCTGTGACCGCAGCACTCTAAATATGTGGGTGCAAATGTGGCCAGAGTCAAGGCCTCAGTCTAGCTATCTCCGTTGTTTCCGCACTGAGGGCGGCAGCATCCCTACAGGGGTTTAAAAAACTAGCGTTGTTCCCCAATCCTACCTGGAGATGGCGGGGTTTGAACCCGGGACCTTCTGCATGCAAAGCAGATGCTCTGCTACTGAGCAACAGCTCCTCCTGTAGGAAAGGAAGGGAAACTTTTCCTTAAAACACATGATGGTCCCAGCATCTTTCGTAACATTGTGGGGCAGCTATAAAACACATCCTTTGGATTGCCCGTGTATGAGCACTGATAAGGCTAGAGACCTTCCCACTCCACCCCCAGCTCCTGTGTAATGCGCTCAAGGCACACATTTACGGGCGCTCAAGGCACACATGCGCATCGCCGCAAACCCGGAAGCGGCATGGAAAAGCCCTAAAAGAGCATGAAAACTACAAAAATGGTGCAAAAACAGCGCCTAGCAATCCCACAAGCCTTTGCAAGTGCGATCTCAGGAGTCCTTGCACTGAACTTTTGAGGCCTGTGGAGAGTTGGGAGTTGCAAGCTTTTTCCAATGGTGTTCCCAATACCTTATTTACTCAACTCTGATGCGCCACTGTATCTAATGCACACCTTAATTTTCAGAAACCAAAAAGGTATTTCCTGGCGAATGCAAACTTTTTTCCTGGCGAATGCATCTTTTTGGCCAAATTACATTGTGAAAACTAAGGTGCACATTAGGTTAAGGTAAAGGGACCCCTGACCATTAGGTCCAGTCGCGGACGACTCTGGGGTTGCGGCACTCTTCTCGCTTTATTGGCCGAGAGCCGGCGTACAGCTTCCGGGTCATGTGGCCAGCAGGACTAAGCCTCTTCTGGCGAACCAGAGCAGCGCACGGAAACACCGTTTACCTTCCCGCTGGAGTGGTACCTATTTATCTACTTGAACTTTGATGTGCTTTCAAACTGCTAGGTTGGCAGGAGCAGGGACCAAGCAACGCGAGCTCACCCCGTCGCAGGGATTCGAACCGCCGACCTTCTGATCGGCAAGCCCTAGGCTCTGTGGTTTAGACCAGAGCGCCACCCGCGTCCCAAGGTGCGTATTAGATTTGAGTAAATACGGTATGAGATATTTTTAGAGAGGCAGTGCCTTGGAAAGTAGCCCCCCATGTAAATGTGGAGTAGCCTGTAATCTACAGGTGAAACTTGAAAAATTTGAATATCGTGAAAAGGGTCATTTCTTTCAGTAATTCAACTTAAAAGGTGAAACTAATATATGAGATAGACTCATGACATGCCATGCGAGATATGTCAAGCCTTTATTTGTTATAATTGTGATGATTATGGCGTACAGCTGATGAGAACCCCAAATTAACAATTTCAACTTTGGGGTTTTCATCAGCTGTACGCCATAATCATCACAATTATAACAAACAAAGGCTTAACACATCTCGCTTTGCATCTCATGAGTCTATCTCATATATTAAACTCCAGTAGCTAATGAAAACAATTGCTTACATAAATGGACTTTTCCACGATATTCTAATGTTTCGAGTTTCACCTGTATTTCATGGCACTCTGCTTGAGAATCAGACTTGTCTGTATGGTAGCAGGGTGTAAGGAACCGCACTCCAAGTGTTACACTACGGGTAACTTTAATAGAGGGATGGGGAAACTAGACTACAGTGGTACCTCTAGTTGCGGACACGATCCGTTCCGGGGTGCCATTCGCACCCCGAAAAGTCCGCAACTAGAGCAGCGCTTCTGTGCATGTACAAAGCGCGCAGAACGCTTGTGCGCATTGCACGAAGCGCACAAACTTCTGGGTTTGCCGCGTTCGCAATCCGAAAAGACGCAACATGAACCTAACGCAACACGAGGTATGACTGTATTTGTCTCTGGCCACATCCGCATTGTACATTTGAAGCGCTAATGTACCACTTCTAACACCCATGGCTCCAAAGAATCCTGGGAACTATAGTCTGTTAAGGGTACTGAAAGTTGCTAGGAGACCCTATATCCCCTACCACAGCTACAATTCCCAGAGTTTCCCAGTGAAGAGGGATTGACTTTTAAACCACTCTGGGAATTGTCGTTATGAGAGGAGTAGGGGTCAATGGGCTCACCTGTATCATGTTTGTGACCATCAGCCAAAATATAGGGGTGGGAAGAACATAGATCTGGATCTGCTGGTGGGCTGTGAGGTGGTCTCTGGTATTTAGGAAGAATCTTTGACTCGCAGCTATTTATTAACAGCAATAAGCACTGATAAGATATTTCAGGTCACCCAAGCCATATAATTTTCCTACCTCCCTGTACAAAGCTACCCAGGTGTGAAAATCCTCAGGTGAGCGCCTTGCCTTGGCCTCACCAACATCAGAGGAGTGACAGGAGAGTTTTTTCTGTATCTGCTCCCTTACTGTGGAATTCCCTTTCAGAAGAAGTTCCCTCCTCTAGGAAGGCAGGTTAGGACCTTCCTGTTCAGACAGGCCTTTGGAAACTAAGGGGCAGATGATGCTGACCACTGGGGGTGCTGTCTGGGCAAACTGCATTTTAATTTCTGGCTCTAAGTGTGTCACAACAGGGAAGTGGAAACCTGTTGCACTCAATGTGATCCTGAGACTGCAACTCTCAGCACAACTAACAGACATGGATGGTAGGAATCTGATAGGAGTTGCCATTCAGGAGACAAACCCCTTTTTTTAACCTCCTGAGTCCCCAACACTCCAAAAGCTACTCGAGTCAACTTCAAAAAGTTACCTTCTCCAACTTCCTGCACTTTCGTTTTCCAGCCGAGCCCTCTTTGCTTTCTGCATCAACTGCTAAGCGAGCCTTGGACGAAGTAAGAAACTGGAGGGCGGAAGGAAAGAAACAGGGCATGTGATCACTTGGAAGTAAACTGGCAGGGATACACACATGCTTTGGGGGTGAGGGATAGAGAGACCTTTTGCCAAACCACAAAAAAAACCCCAGCTGCAATGTTGCAGTCTTTGGAACTGCATCTTCACACTGTGCTTTTAATAATAATAATAATAATAATAATAATAATAATAATAATAATAATAATTTTTTATTTATACCCCGCCCTCCCCGGCCAGAACCAATAAAATTACAATAAAACGTAAAAGAAAGAAAAAACAGTGAATTAAAATACGGGTTAAAATACAATTTAAAATTTAAAATGCAGCCTCATTTTAGTAGTAGCCCATAAATCAAAACCATAAGGGGAGGGAAACGTAAGGGTCAGACTGAGTCCAACCCAAAGGCCAAGTGGAACAGCTCCGTCTTGCAGGCCCTGTGGAAAGATGTCAAATCCCGCAGGGCCCTGGTCTCTTGTGACAGAGCGTTCCACCATGTCGGGGCCAGTACTGAAAAGGCACTGGCCCTAGTTGAGACCAATCTAACCATTTTGTGGCTCAGGACCCCCAAAGTGGGTTATTCAGGGACCTTAAGGTCCTCCGCGGGGCATACCAGGAGAGTCAGTGCCGTAGGTACGAGGGTCCTAGGCTGCATGGGGCTTTAAAGGTCAAAACCAGCACCTTAAACCTGACCCTGTACTCCACCAGGAGCCAGTGCAGCTGGTAAAGCACTGGATGAATGTGGTCCCACGGCAAGGACCCCGTAAGGACCCTCGCCGCGGCATTCTGCACCCGCTGGAGTTTCTGGGTCAACTTCCAAGGGCAGCCCCGCATATAGTGAGTTACAATAATCAAGCCTGGAGGTGACCGCTGCATGGATCACTGTGGCCAGATCAGGGTGAGAAAGGTAAGGGACCAACTGCTTGATACGGCGGAGATGGAAAAATGCCACCTTTGCTGTAGCTGCAACCTAGAGCTTGTGACTTTTCCCAGAGAATCCTGGGAACTGTAGGCTGTTAAAAGTTGTGGGAATTATAGCTTTGGGAAGTGGGATCTACATTTCCCAGGATTCTTTGGGGGAAGTCATGTGCTTTGGATGTACAGTAGCTTTAAATATAGGGAGTGGATCTGCCCCCACTTTCACAGGGGGAATCTAAAGACCCCCTTATGATCCTCAGCACCGAAGAATAATAAAGGGTACCACCAGTTGTCTGGCCTCTTCTCTATCACTTGTGCAATGAGTCGTACAATGGCACAGCGCCAGAGACATCTCCAGGAACACCGGGCGCAAGCTGCCTTATACTGAGTCAGCCCATCAATCAATCTCTTGACTACAGCTTCAGACAAAGCTCTTCCTAGACCAGGCTTCCTCAACCTCAGCCCTCCAGATGTTTTGAGACTACAATTCCCAGCATTATTAAAACAGCAGAGAGTATTATTGGCTGCTTACTCTCCACCTTCGAACAAATCTATATCACCAGGTGCCACAGAAAATCACTAGATATATCAAGAGATCCATCGCATCCTGGTCACCATTTCTTCGAGCTCCTGCCATCGGGACAGAGATACAGAACAATGAAGGCGAGAAAGAGCCGTCTCAAGAACAGTTTCTTCTCTAGAGCAATTTCGGCCTTAAATGGAAAGTCTCGACTTTGAAGTATTCTTATTTTACTTGTTATGTTGTATCGTATTATATTGTTTTAATTAGTGTTTTGTAGTTATTTTAAATTTATGTGGCATGCCTTATCTGAGTGGATAGAGCAACCGAGTAATTTCATTGTTCCCGCAAGGGGACAATGACAATAAAGATTATCTTATCTTATCTTACCTTAACCCTGACCACTGGTCCTGCTAGCTAGGGATCATGGGAGTTGTAGGCCAAAAACAGCTGGAGGGCTGAGGTTGAGGAAGTCTGTCCTAGACCCACCTGGAGAAGCTGGGGGGGGTCATACTTGGACCTTCTGCGTTCAAAGTGAGGTACATTCATTTCCCCAAATTCTCCCCTTTTAACATTCAGCCTTTAATATGTGGCAACTTGAAAAAGGGGGAAAGAATGAAGGTTGCAGCAAGGTCAGGAATGGGGCTGGCAAACCTCAGTACCTTCCTTCAAGATGGAATTCTGTGGAAAGCCTCATTCTCAAGTCCACAGCCATGAATGAATGTGTCTATTATCCACATTCCACCTCCAAAGAGGAACCAGAGTTTAATCCCAGTTTCCTAGAGGAGTCTTAGAATTATTTGTACGAAATCAAAGCTTACAAGCCTTTACTCCTGGGACCCCTTCTAAATTGCTATATTTATTAAAACATTATATTCTTATTACAAAATAAAGCACATACAACATATAAAAGACATATTAACACATAGACTATGATTTTTTTTGAGCCCCTGCTCAATCAGTCATCGTCAATGATCCTAATACAATAATATTATAGCAATACTTGTATTCTTAGTTATCTTAGCGGCAAAGACCCCCCCCCCATCTCCCTTGTTTCATTATTGTTGTTTACGGAGGGTCCATGTTTCCGAGCACAATTCAAAGTGTTGGTGCTGACCTTTAAAGCCCTAAATGGCCTCGGTCCTGTATACCTGAAGGAGCATCTCCACCCCCATCGTTCAGCCCGGACACTGAGGTCCAGCGCCGAGGGCCTTCTGGAGGTTCCCTCACTGCGAGAAGCCAAGTTACAGGGAACCAGGCAGAGGGCCTTCTCGGTAGTGGCGCCCGCCCTGTGGAACGCCCTCCCAGCAGAGGTTAAAGTGATAAATAACTATCCTACATTCAGAAAATACCTGAAGGCAGCCCTGTTTAGGGAAGTTTTTAACTTGTGATTTTGATGTATTTTAATATTTGTTGGAGGCCGCCCAGAGTGGCTGGGGAGACCCGGCCAGATGGGTGGGGTACAAATAAAATATTATTATTATTATTATGTCTAAGGAAAAGAACTCAAAAGTCCCCCTTTACACATTCCACACAAACATGTAAGAACAGGGAACAGAATTTTACCATGACAGGTGGAGCTTTTCAGCCCCTTCAGTTCCAGAGAACCACAAACAAGAGTCCAGAAGAATCTTGGAGAAAGTGATGCTTACATTTTTATTCCACCCTTCCTCCATCCTACATGGTTGTTCTACCTAACTTTATCCACAAAATAACCCTGTGAGGTAAGTTAGGGTGAGAGACAGCAACTGGGCCAAGGCCAGAAGAATGTAACAAGGCATGTTGGAAGTTCCCCAGGTGCCAGGTGCGTTTTGCGACTGGGAAAGGTCGGATCGCGACCATGTGGAGATCTCTGGATACCCAGGCTGGCGACTGACATCTCCATCTGGTTGGCCCCTCCAGCTTTCTTAAGCAGGTCAGCAGAAAAGCTTATTTATTGCATCTATCTCCCACCTTTTTCTCCAAGGAGTCCATGATTCACACCCATCTCAGTTAATCTGTACAACACCCCTGTGAGGTAGGTTAAGAGGCTGTGACTGACTCCAAGATCAGTCAGTGAGCTCCCTGACTGAGTGGGGATTTGAACCCTGACCTCTCAGGTCCTAGTCCAACACTCTAACCACTACACCACACTAGCTTCCTGGAGCCCTTCTGCTAGGGGGCAGCTCTATAAATTAAGTAGGTAAATAAATACGGGAAAAGCCAGGTGTCACTTAGGGAAGGATCAGAAATATTTTACTTGATGCTTGAATTTAATAATAATAATAATAATAATAATAATTTTTTATTTGTACCCCGCCCATCTGGCTGGGTCTCCCCAGTCACTCTGGGCGGCTTCCAGCAAACACAAAATACATTAAAATATCACAGGTTAAAAGCTTCCCTAAATAGGGCTGCCTTGAGGTATCTTCTGAATGTCAGATAGTTGTTCATCTCCTTAACCTTCATCTCCTTGCTGGTTATTTGTTTTATTCTGGATTGTTTTATTTGGTGTTTTAATGTGTTGCAAACCACTTTTGAGATTTTGTTCTTTAAAATACAAAACAGTACAGTGGGACCTCGACTTACGAAGATAATGCGTTCCGACGCGATCTTCGGTAGTCGAAAACGATCGTAAGTCGAGTCCCCATAGGGATGCATTGAGCGGAAAAAATTCGTAAGTCGAAGAAACCCTATTCAAAAATTCATGTCGAAGAAACCCTATTCAAAAATTCATGTCGAAGAAACCCTATTCAAAAATTCGTAAGTCGAAGAAACCCTATTCAAAAATTCGTAAGTCGAAGAAACCCTATTCAAAAATTCGTAAGTCGAAGAAACCCTATTCAAAAATTCATGTCGAAGAAACCCTATTCAAAAATTCGTAAGTCGAAGAAACCCTATTCAAAAATTCATAAGTCGAAGAAACCCTATTCAAAAATTCATAAGTCGAAGAAACCCTATTCAAAAATTCATAAGTCGAAGAAACCCTATTCAAAAATTCGTAAGTCGAAGAAACCCTATTCAAAAATTCGTAAGTCGAAGAAACCCTATTCAAAAATTCGTAAGTCGAAGAAACCCTATTCAAAAATTCGTAAGTCGAAGAAACCCTATTCAAAAATTCGTAAGTCGAAGAAACCCTATTCAAAAATTCGTAAGTCGAAGAAACCCTATTCAAAGCGGCCGCGACTTCCTTTCGGAAGTCAAAAAATTCGGATGCAGCGGCCATTTTTTTTCTTCCGGAAGTCATTCGGAAGTCGAAAAACACGTAAGTCGGGTCATTCGTAAGTCGAGGTCCCACTGTATATAAATGAAATTAATAATAAAAATAATTCCTCCCTCCATTCTGTTGTGGCAGCCGTAACCTAGGTTTAAGGTGCTATTTGGCAATTAGCTTATATACCAGTTTCTAACACTGGTAACAAGAGCCTGGCTGCTGAATCGGGCCCTCCAGCAAGCAACACCTAAGCACAGGCATCCCCAAACTGCGGCCCTCCAGATGTTTTGGCCTACAACTCCCATGATCCCTAGCTAACAGGACCAGTGGTCAGGGATGATGGGAATTGTAGTCCAAAACATCTGGAGGGCCGAAGTTTGGGGATGCCTGCCTAAGCACAACAACTCCCCCAACTTGTGATTCCCAGCAGCTGATATGCAGAGACAAACTGGCTCTGACAGTGGAGGTAGAATATCACCTGCAGATTCATTTTGGTGCAACTGCACCAGATAGATGTGTAAGCTTTCTTCTTATCATACCACCTCGTTTGATCTTAAATATTTGGCAGTATCCTGCTCCAGCCAGAATAGCCCACAGAATCCAAGGAGGCACAGGCTGCCTACACAACAACGGGTTAAGTCATAGTAACACAAGAAGAACCTGCTGGATCAGGCCAATGGCCCTTCTAGTCCAGCATCCTGTCCTCACAGTGACTGATCAGGTGTCTTTAAGAAATCCTCGAGCAGGATCTGAGCACAAGAGCAGCACTCCATCCCTTTCCTGCAGCTTCCAGCTAAAAGGGTTCAGAATAGGGCTGGTATTGCGATATTGGTTTTATAATTGTTTACCTGACAATATATCATGAATCATTATGTGTGCGTGTGTTATGGCAAAAATCACAATGCAGGGGAAACCACGCAGTTGATGCCTCTACATAGGTAAAGGGACCCCTGACCATTAGGTCCAGTCGCGGACGACTCTGGGGTTTACATCTCGCTTTACTGGCGTACAGCTTCCGGGTCATGTGGCCAGCATGCCTAAGCCGCTTCTGGCGAACCAGAGCAGCGCATGGAAACGCCGTTTACCTTCCCGCCAGAGCGGTACCTATTTATCTACTTGCACTTTGATGTGCTTTCGAACTGCCCCTACATAGCTCCATCCTTATTTCAGACATCATGATATATCAGTATATTCCAGTTTTGAAAACCAGATATTGCCCAGCCCTGGATCAAGAAGCATAGCTGCCTCTGACCGTGGGAGCAGAACACAGCCATTGTGTTCTAGTAGCCACTGAGAACGCCCCCACCCCGAATCTGCCTAATGCTTTTTTTTTTCAAGCCATCCAAGTTGGCGGCCGTTGCTGCCTCTTCACCAGCAAGCTCTGTGGTCAAGGCTGAAGTGGGATTCGAACCCAGGCCACTGAAACTCAACACACAAAACTAGCCCTGAGATCTAGCGCCGAGGGCCTTCTGGCGGTTCCCTCACTACGAGAAGCCAAGTTACAGGGAACCAGGCAGAGGGCCTTCTCGGTAGTGGCGCCCGCCCTGTGGAACGCCCTCCCTTCAGATGTCAAAGAGAACAACAACTACCAGACCTTTAGAAGACATCTGAAGGCAGCCCTGTTTAGGGAGGCTTTTAATGTTGAATATATTATTGTATTTTAATGTTCTGTTGGAAGCCGCCCAGAGTGGCTGGGGAAACCCAGCCAGATGGGCGGGGTATAAATAATAAATTATTATTATTATTATTATTATTATTATTATTATTATTATTATTATAGCCCCACCACCCCCTGGAGGCAAACAGTCCAAAACACTTTCTTTATTCTATAGGGATGGGGGTCCCCCAAGTTCTGAAGCTGGGGTGGGAGGGGGCGGGACTTAAGAAGCACCCATTCCAAAAGGGGCTCTCATGGGGAGTGGTGACAGCAGGAGATAGCATGAGGGCCAGCAACCCCCTTTCTTCCTACCCCTCCCACTCCAAGGACCATGGATGATCAACAGCAAGGATGTTCCCTCCATCCAAGAGCATGGGCATTCAGCTGGAGCGTGGCACAAGGGAACCCTATTTGGGGTGTGGCCCCCCACCCACAAAGTGGGAGAGGGCGTGGCCAGCAGCCCCCTTCCGAGGGGGCGTGGCCAAAACACCCTTTCTGTTGTAACTCCCAGGAGCCAAGGCGTGGCCTTGCGCACTGGAGGCGTGGCCTAAGAGGGGTGGGGCCACCAGGACCCTCTCCAGGGGGCGTGGCCACAGGAAAGCCTATTCAGAGCGTGATCTGGACACCCCCTCCTCGGAAAGGGGGCGGGGCCTCTTCCGTTCGGCCCCTCCCCTCCGTCCCGTCAGAGGCCCCGCCTACCAGCCAGCCGGCTGATTACTCACTCCGTGGCTCCTCGGCCTCCCCCAGGCCGGGCTTCCTCCGCTGCGGGGTGAGGGGGGTAGGGGAGGGTTGCGTTCCGCGGAGGCTTCACTTCTGCTCCATTTCCTTTCCTGGAGACGCAGGAGCTCCGGGGGAGGGGGGAAGGGACACCGCCGGCCTCCGCGAGCCTCCCGCCGCGACCTTTCACCCGGAAGTCCGCTCTCCTGCCGTTTCCGAACTCTCGTTCTTCACGATCTCGCGATAGCTAAGCGGGGCCCGGCACGAGATCTCGGGGTAGCGAGTGCGGGAAAGGGGGCGGGTGACTTCTTTTCCTCTGCTCTCGTCGACCTCCGTGGCTCTGTTGTTCTCGCGAGAGTAAGCGAAAGAAGGGCGGGGCCCAGCCTCTCGCAAACACAGAGGGAACCATAGCATATAGAGCAGAAAACGGGAGGCTGCCTCTGACGGTTGGGAGGTACCACCTTGGGAAATTTGGGAGGGGTGGGGAGGAATGTTCGTGAGGAGGATTTTTTTTTTTAAGGATATGGATGACGGCGAACTGGGTGGAACCATTTAATAGGAGCACGGGGGAAGATTTTTTGTGGTGAAAAAATAAATAAAATCTTATTTTTTTTGGTAAAAGATAATCCAACAACCCATGCCTATATCTTTAATTATATCTAATGTTTTTATTAAAATAATATATTACAAAATTTAATAAACGTTTGCAAAATAAAAAACAATTTAAATATGCACATATATTTTGGTATATACATGAATGTGTTCACATTTAGTATAAATGGACATAAATTATAAAATAAAGAGCACAAATTTAACGGTCTCTTACGTAATTTTTAAAAATGGTTTGGAAGGAACCATTAGCATTAAAAAGGGGAGGGAGACGTTGCTATGGGAACGGGTAGTGACCACTTTCGCATAGTAGTGAGAATGGGGGGGGGATTTTAAACATTCGGACGGTAACCGTTTTCTGAAACGGAGGGGTGGGAGGATCGATTCCATTGAGGGAGCAGGGGTCAGCGAAAGAAGGCGGCCTAACATTTTTTTGGGCTGGCAGGCTGTTTCACATACGCAGTTAGGAGGTACCTGTATTTTTGAAGCAATCCTTCTCTAAGTTGTCGGATGGTACAGTCCAAGATGGGTCTTTATAGGCTAAGAAAACGCAGACGAACGCATCTGTAGCGTTGGTGGTATAGTGGTTAGCATAGCTGCCTTCCAAGCAGTTGACCCGGGTTCGATTCCCGGCCAACGCAGTATTTTTCCTCGCCCTCTTTTTCATTCTTATGTAACTTGCAATTATTTAAACAGTTCCTTACAAGTAAGACCGAACGCTACATCTCTACATGTGTGCATTCATTAATTTCCCCTCCTAATTTAGGGATAAAATATATTTATACAGTATATATGATTGTGTGGGGGTATTTTTTTAAAAAAGAAAAGAAATAAAAACCAGATTGCCATGCAATTAGTTTTATTCAGTTTTGTAAAAGAAAACAAATTGCAAACTATCATACTAAGTTTATTTGAGGTTTAGGGGGGGGGAAGCCTACTCACAAGTGCGCAATCTCAAAAAAAGACACAAAAGGAAAGGTGGAGTGGGAGGGAGGAGGAAATAAGCCACGTTAGGTTGCAGATTCCAAAGGAACAAGTTCATCTAATGACCAGCTGAGCTGCGTCACGGTAGCTTCTGGAAAGAGGTGGCTGCCCTGCTTAAAAAACAAATATAAAAATAAAAATCCCAGAAATTAAATGCATTTAATTTTAATCAGCTATGCTGGGGAACTCATAATTCTAAAGTAAAATATTACCAAAAACCCAGAAATTAAATAAATGCATTTAATTTTAATCAGCTAAACTGGAAGGGTCATAATTGTGAATTAAAATAAAAACTGGAAGGGGTTTTTCAAGAAAAAAGGCAATAATGTTTCCGCCCGGGATCGAACCGGGGACCTTTCGCGTGTGAGGCGAACGTGATAACCGCTACACTACGGAAACCCGACGTAGAAAGCATCACCATGCTGCTTGATATTAACTCAAGTGCTTCCACTTTATAGTCTATCTGCCCCCGCTAGTTATTGATGCTTTTTGAAATATTCTCCTGCCCTGTGCTGAATGTTCCAGTTTTGCACCGGCGGGGCAAAGGCCCCCCACCTTGAACCAAGGATCACCCTTTGCAATCGGGTGGCCCTGTTAAACACTCCCTGATTGCAATGCACTTTGCTAAAAAAAAAGGGGGGGATGCCACTGTCGCCATTAGAGGTCAGGAGAGACTCAAAAGCAGCAAAACTTGAGCTGCTAACGCTCTTGGACAATTCCAAGTTCCCCCGTTTGAATGAACAGCTGATGAGAAAGGAATGCAACCCACAGGTTGCTTTGGGGGGGGGGATCAGCCCCTGGTTTCAATGGGAAGGTTGCCAGATTGCAACCTGGAAATTGCTGGGGGGGGGGGGAGCCACTGATTTCAAGGGGGCGTGAGGGTCTGGCTGCACAAGGCATGCAAGCTCCGCCCCCAGTCGGTCTCAGACTCCTTATTGGCAGCCGAGCAACGCAGCTGAGGAGCCTCCCTGGCCGGCAGGGAGGGAGAGGAGCTGCTTCCTTGGAAATCCGGGAAATTTAAGGGATCTCAACAATCCGGGAAAGCAGCGGGAAACGGCATTGGAATAAGGGGGTTTCCCGCAAAAAAAGGGAGGGTTGACAGCTATGGATTGTTTGTCCCTCATCTGTATCTCTGACCAACAAGCTGCCCAGTGCCGCCTTTTGCACTCAGGTCTCAAGCATTTGTGGTCTTGCCTTGCTTGTGCCAATGCTTCAAAACCTCTCCCAGCACCCTCTCCCCACCAAAGGCAAGTCATCGCTGATGAAGGATTGATCAGGTGCTGGAGGGGTGTGTGTCTCAGTGCCTCTTGTTGCTTGACGATGAGGCTCTGAGCCCCGGCAGACAAAAAGCTCTTTCATAATAACCCTCAATTAGACATTCATTTGATCTGGCGGTGCTGCAGAAATGCAGAGAGATGGGGGGGGGGTGGAGAGAGAGAGAGGAGAGAGAATAAAGTGAAACAAATGGATTCTAACAGGGGAGAAGGCCAGCCGGGCAGTTAGCTTTCGTCCACCGGAACGGACGTGGGGTCTGCACAATGCAAAACCCAGGGTTCAGCCGTAGTCACAATGTTGTGGAGAGAGCAAAGGGGGAAATGAAGTTTTCCCCGGGGTTTGGGTACATCGCTTGTGCCCCCTAACCAACAGCTGACTAGGGCTGCCAGCTCAGGAGCATCCCGGACCCTGAGATTTCAGGGTGCGGAGCTGAGATTTAGGGGGCCCCTGTAGCAGACACCCATAACCCTGTCTTCCTCTTGAGCCCAGCCCATTAAGCTCTGGAGATGGAGAAAGGAGGCAGAGAGATGTGAGTTTAGCCGTAACTCTGCCCTCTATTTATTTATTTATTTAAACGTAAAGGTAAAGGGACCCCTGACCGTTAGGTTCAGTCACGGATGACTCTGGGGTGAGTTCCCGTTGCTTGGTCCCTGCTCCTGCCAACCTAGCAGTTCGAAAGCACGTCAATGTGCAAGTAGATCAATAGGTACCACTCCAGCGGGAAGGTAAACAGCGTTTCCATGCGCTGCTCTAGTTCGCCAGAAGCGGCTTAGTCATGCTGGCCACATGACCCGGAAGCTGTACGCTGGCTCCCTCGGCCAATAACGCGAGATGAGCGCCGCAACCCCAGAGTCGTCCGCGACTGGACCTAATGGTCAGGGGTCCCTTTACCTTTTTACTTCATTGTTTATACCCTGCCCATCTGACTGGTTGCCCCAGCCACTCTGGGCAGCTTCCAACGTAACAAACACACAGCGAAATGTCAAACATTAAAAACTTCCCAATACATGAATATAATTATATTAAAGCCTCTTACATATCTACCAAGTATTTTGATACTATACTATACTTAAGGTACGTATGTAAGAGGCTCGTTTATGATTATATATTTTGGGAATGGTTCATGTTCCTATGCAGCTGCCTTCTTGCTAGTTTCTGGACGTATTATAAAGTAGTTGTGTTCTGTGTTGCAAATCAAGCACTGCCAGGAATTGCTTCTTTTTTGTTTTCCGATTATTGATAAAACATTCTGCGTCCTGTGAGCAACCTTTCATTCTGAAGGTGTGGCCTTTGAGAACCACTGACCTAATCAATTGGAACCATCCCAATCTGGCAATTGCCCTGGGAGAAAGGGAAGTTTTTACCTGACCCTCAAAAGATGATGGCAGGTGGGTGGACTTCAATGCTGGACGGCTTGTGCTTTTTCCACGATTTTGTGTCCAGCCCTTGTGAGTGAGATTTTCAGGGCTGCTAATATTAGTTGGCAGGTTGTGGGCACGGATGGCGAGGCAGCCTCTTCCCCAGGGATACCTATCTGCTGAGAAAAGAGTCAGAGCTGCCCTTGCTAGTCCTGCTGTGTCGATACCATTAATCCCTAAAGCCCCAAAGAGACTTCGGAGGGGCTGGATGGCTTATTTCATTAAATAGTCACAAGGGAGCAGTGGGAGGGGGGGTGACACCCGAAGGACTAGGAACTTGCAAAGTCACCCTGACCTTGGCATTAGAAAAGCCTGGCTGCTGGATCCATAGCTGTCAACTTTCGGATTTGAAAATAAGGGATTTCCCCCCAAACTTTCGGATTTGAAAATAAGGGATGCTGCCAGGGCCGTGCAATGCCACCAAGTAGCCTCGCCACCCTGCGTTCCAGAGGCTGCGCGCGAACGGGTGAGCGAAAGAGCGAGCGCGTAGACGGCAGGCAGGCTGTCTGTCTGGTTGGGCGTGAGGGTCTGGCTGCACAAGGCATGCAAGCTCCGCCCCCAGTTGGTCTCAGACTCCTTATTGGCAGCCGAGCAACGCAGCTGAGGAGCCTCCCTGGCCGGCAGGGAGGGAGAGGAGCTGCTTCCTTGGAAATCCGGGAAATGTAAGGAATATCAACAATCCGGGATAGCAGTGGGAAACGGCATTGGAAAAAGGGAGTTTCCTGCCAAAAAAGGGAGGGTTGACAGCTATGCGTGAGATATTTACTTTGACAGTATAGACCAGGGATCGGCAACCTAACGCCCATGGGCCACAAGTGGACCACGATCGTTTAACCGGCCCACAAGCCACCCCTGAACCGAGCCGCCCGCTAGGCGAGTCCCCGCCTGCTGCGCTAAACTGGCGCAGCGCGGAGCGGGGACTCACTTCCGCGGTGCCGGAAATCGCGTCTGCGCAGATGCCGAAAATCACGGGCGGGTGCACGATTCGGCCCATGGAGGGATCTCCGCTGGACAGAACCGATCCAGGCGAGGTAAACCTTGCTGACCCCTAGTATAGACACAATAAGAGGAAGCCTAATTAGCACCCGAAAACTTCAGTGTCTGAGGCAAGCTGAAGGCTTTTCTCCAGGAAGCGTAATTGGATTGTGTCTAAACTTACGTTTCCTGAGAAACGTCACCACCTTTCCCCATGTTATGACCCCCAGAGTCAAGCAACAGGCAAGACTCAAAACCAGAGGCTCAGGAGCCAGACCGGGTGCAGGGCTCTGATCCTGATCCTGAGGGACACAAGACCCCCCCAGAGGGCAATCAATGGCTACTAGCCATGATGGCTGTGCAACAGGTCAGAGGCATCAATGCTTCTGAATACCAGTGGCTGGAAACCGCAGGAGGGGAGAGGGCTCTTGTGTGGGGGTCCTGAAATGCAGGTGTCGTGGAATGGGGGGGCACCAGCTGGTGAACCCCAAAGGGAAGGAGACTCAGAGCCTGGGGATTGGTGGCTAGATGACACCAATTGGTCAGAGGGAGAAGACTCAGAGGAAGAGGTGTTGGAAGTTGAAGAGGGAACAGCATTCAGTGAGCAGGGAGAGTCATAGCTGTCAGCCCTCCCTTTTTTTGCAGGAAACTCTCTTATTCCAATGCCGTTTCCCGCTGCTATCCCGGATGGTTTATATCTCTTAAATTTCCCGGATTTCAAAGGAAGCAGCTCCTCTCCCTCCCTGCCGGCCAGGGAGGCTCCTCAGCTGCGTTGCTCGGCTGCCAATAAGGAGTCTGAGACCGACTGGGGGCGGAGCTTGCATGCCTTGTACAGCCAGACCCTCACGCCCAACCAGACAGACAGCCTGCCTGCCATCTACGCGCTCGCTCTTTCGCTCACCCGTTCGTGCGCAGCCTCTGGAGCGCAGGGTGGCGAGGCTACTTGGTGCCATTGCACCGCCCTCGCATGGGCATCCCTTATTTTCAAATCCGAAAGTTTGGGAAAATCCCTTATTTTCAAATCCGAAAGTTGACAGCTATGCTTGGGAAGGAAGGGCTGGGACCAGCTGGGGGGGGGGGAGCGCTGGGGGAGGGAGAAGCAAATGTTCCCCCTCCTCACCTCTTCTTTTTATTTTTTATTTTTTAGTAGAGCTCTTCATTTTGGACAAAGCACACCTGCGCCCCCCTCCCTTTTTTTTTTTGCAGACAAGATGCTCAGCGATAATGGCTTTGTAGTACAGGAGCTGCAATCTGTGGGGAGAATGGGGGCTGGGAAGAAAGGGGAGCCGGTTTTTCCATTTTCTTCAAGAGCTCTCTCAAGGAGGGTCTCTTTGTACTTGCCGGGAATTAATTTGACCAACATCTAAACTTTTTAATTGGCTTTTCCCCGCTTCCTGCATCCTCTGCTCCGGGGTTAGGAGACTTGGTCCGGGGTGAGATGCAACTGGCTGCCGTCTCCATCCCAGCTCCTTCCAGCATTCGGGCTGCAAGTGCCAGTCTTCCCCTAGGCAGAACGATGCTCTCTGCTCCCGAGAGAACGGGTGCGCAAAGCGTCTCTCTCTGGGCAGGTAGTTCAACTCCCAGAAGCCTCAGCCCAAATGGCCAGTGGTCAAGGATATTAAGAACTGTAGTCCAGCAACGTCCAGAAGGAACCCCATTTCCTTAATTCGTTATAGAAATAGAATAGAAATACTTTATTGTCACTGTACCACATGTTTAGGGGCCCAGGTGGCGCTGTGGGTTAAACCACAGAGCCTAGGGCTTGCCAATCAAAAGGTCGGCGGTTCGAATCCCCGTGACGGGGTGAGCTCCCGTTGCTCGGTCCCTGCTCCTGCCCACCTAGCAGTTCAAAAGCACGTCCAAGTGCAAGTAGATAAATAGGTACCGCTCTGGCGGGAAGGTAAACGGCGTTTCCATGCGCTGCTCTGGTTCGCCAGAAGCGGCTTAGTCATGCTGGCCACATGACCCGGAAGCTGTACGCCAGCTCCCTTGGCCAGTAAAACGAGATGAGCGCCGCAACCCCAGAGTCATCCGTGACTGGAGCTAATGGTCAGGGGCCCCTTTACCTTTACCTTTAAATAAATAAATAGGGGGTAGAGTTACGGCTAAACGTCTTCAGATATAAGTGTGCATGCACACGAAAGCTCATACCAAGAACAAACTTAGTTGGTCTCTAAGGTGCTAATGGAAGGAATTTTTTTATTTTTTATTTTGTTTTGACTATGGCAGACCAACACGGCTACCTACCGGTACCTGTAACTTCAATTTAAATATTATTATTATTTTTACAAAATGTTATCATTGTTTTTAGCAGGTCTTTTAACCGATGATCTCATTGTTTTATCCTTTTTGTAAAAGTCTTTGAAGGTTGTTTGTTTTTTTAAGTCAAGCGGTGTATACATTCTATTGTTAATAAATAATCAAGGAATGTGGATTAATTAATTAATATGTGGTGTTCTTTTTTGCCTGTATTTCCAACTTCTACTTCAAAATAAAACCTCTCTCTCTCTCTCTTTAGAGAGAGCAGCTTATTGTACACACCAATCAATTTTTTTATGGATGCAAGAAGGCAGCAATGTGCGTTAATCACTAACCCGTGCTGTTTCCATTCCACTGCAGTTCAGCCTCCCCCAAATGCTAGGTTACTTTGTCTCGCTGTCTACTATTTAAAGTACATATTTTTCGCTCTATAAGGCGCACCTGACCATAGGACGCACCTAGTTTTTAGAGGGGGAAAGCCCCAATTTTTTGAGGATCAGCTCAAATTTCTGCAGCTTCTTTTGCAAAGGAGAAAAGCCCCATTTTTTGAGGATCAGCTCAAAGTTGTTGAGCTTACTTTGCAAAGGGAAAAAACCCTGTTTTGTGGGGTTTAACTCACAGTTCTGCAGCTTCAGGAAGCCATTTCTACAGTTTCCAGACAGATAATCTACTCAGCCAGTCACATGTCGCTGGGGAAACAGCCTCCCTCTGCAAGGGGGCGGGGCTGGAATCTCTCTCCCTTATCTCTCTCCCCGATCGTTTGCTGAGCAGCTGCTCAGCCGGCTTCCTTTCAACACCCCCTTCTCTCTCTTTTTTTTTTAAAAAAAAGCACGATCTGCTTTTGCCCCTGGGCAGCTCAGCTCCAGGGACCACACATTTGCTCCATAAGACGCACAGACATTTCCCCTTACTTTTTAGGAGGAAAAATGTGCGTCTTATGGAGCGAAAAATACGGTAAGTTGCATGACTTAACGCATCAAAGCAATGCGCCTGAAACCCTGGGCAGCTGCTACCAGTTAGAGTAGACCAGGCTTCCTCAACCTCGGCCCTCCAGATGTTTTGGGCCTACAACTCCCATGATCCCTAGCTAGCAGGACCAGTGGTCAGGAATGATGGGAATTGTAGTCTCAAAACATCTGGAGAGCAGAGGTTGAGTAAGCCTGGAGTAGACCATGCTGGGTTGGGTCTACCTGATGTCTACCTCCGCTGCAAAATGCAAGGACCAGTTTCTGGAAGCCGCAGGAGGGGAGAGTTGCCGTTGGATCCTGCTTACCTTTGGAGCACCTGATTGGCCACTGTGAGAACGGGATGCTGGACTTGGAGGGCCCTTGGCCTGATCCAGCTGGCTCTTCTTATGTTCTTAAACAGCTCCGGCTTCGGTCGATCTTGGAAAAGGGAGCACAAACGCATGGAGGAGAAGGGAGCGTTTACATTCACATATTCGTCTTCACATCTTATACCGTTTTGGCTTTTTACGGCCGTGACTTCCGTCAAACCTTCCTTATGATATTCTAATATCTATTCCCTGTATCTATATTTCCTAAGTCAATCATTGTTTTACCTTATTACTTTCTATAAATTAATCACTGTATTTTCGTATTAACAACAATATTTCTTCTTTACTCTACAAAGCTTCTTGCAATCCTACCAACGTATTCAATTGAGTACTACTTTCCTTTAAATAGTCTGCAAATTTAGTCCAGTCTTTGATGAACTTCTGGTCCCGCTGTTCGCGGATTCTCCCCGTCATCTTGTCCAATTCTGCATACTCCGTTAGTTTTACAATCCGTTCTTCCTTTGTCGGTGTTTGTTTTTGTTTCCATTTCTGTGCTATTAAGATTCTCGTCGCAGTCACTGCATATTGGAAAAGCTTGAAGTCTTGCTTTTTAATGTCTGTACCTGTGATTCCTAGTATAAATGCTTCTGGTTTTTTAACAAATGTATATTTCAACATTTTCTTAATTTCTCCATATATCAAATCCCAGAAGCCTTTCACTCTTTTACACTCCCACCACATATGATAAAAGGTACCTTCTTTCTCTTTGCATTTCCAACACTTATATATTTTCGCCAGTTTGACCGGTGTAATGTACCATCTATATATCATATTTTATCATATTTTCTTTTCATATTTCTTTTCATATTTAACATATTTTCTTTTAGTGCATTAGGTAAAGGTAAAGGGACCCCTGACCATTAAGTCCAGTCGTGTCCGACTCTAGGGTTGCAGCGCTCATCTCGCTTTATTGGCCGAGAGCCAGCGTACAGGTTCCAGGTCATGTGGCCAGCAGGACTAAGCCGCTTCTGGCGAACCAGAGCAGCGCACGGAAACGCGGTTTACCTTCCCGCCGGAGCGGTTCCTATTTATCTACTTGCACTTTGACATGCTTTCGAACTGCTAGGTGGGCAGGATTTAGTGCATTACATGCAGTAAATTTCATTCCTTCCATCCACAATTTCTCCCAGTCATCTAGCATGATATTATAACCAAAATCTTTTGCCCAATGTATCATCACCGACTTCAGAGAAGGGAGCGTTTTCATTTTCCGCCCGGCTTCGTCCTCTAGGCCCCTGGTCTCTCCCTCTCCACCAAAGTCCTTTTTGTCTCTGCCAAGAATAGGACCGGTGGAGTGTTAATGAGATGCTTGCAGCTAATGCAGGAGGCTCCTTCTATTAGCACCTGCCTCGGGTGGGGGATAAAATAACCCAGGATGCCAGGCAAATGAAGAAGAGAGATAATAGTTTAAAGCAGATGCCATTTCCCATTTGGAGTGTTAGAGATAGCAGAATCAAATGGAGGTGAGGAAAGTCAGGAGTCCATTACCATAATGAAAAGAGGGGATCCATCTCTGGCGGGGGGGGGGGGTAATGTTGGAGAGAGAGAGAGAGAGAGAAGAGGAGTTTGGATTTGATATCCCGCTTTATCACTACCCGAAGGAGTCTCAAAGCGGCTCACATTCTCCTTTCCCTTCCTCCCCCACAACAAACACTCTGTGAGGTGAGTGGGGCTGAGAGACTTCAGAGAAGTGGGACTAGCCCAAGGTCACCCAGCAGCTGCATGTGGAGGAGCAGGGAATCGAACCCGGTTCACCAGATTACGAGTCTACCACTCTTAACCACTACACCACACTGGCCACTAAGAGACTTAACTGGCTGATTTTGAATGAAGGCTTCTAGGCCAGCTCAAGCCACGTTTGCATTATTGTGATTTATTACCCTTCCCTCACCCTAAGGTGCTAGGCACTCTTCCGTCCTGCTGCCACTTTCCATCCTTGGTAACATGGTTGTAGTAGTGCCGTGTTTCCCCTATTTTAAGACACCGTCTTATTTATTTTTTCCCTCAAGAAAACGCACTATGGCTTATTTTGAGGGGATGTCTTATTTTTATTACGTAAGCACGCCATGGCAAGGCCACGCTCGAGTTCTGGGGCTGCGAAGGACGGGACGGGCGCGGAGCTCTTGGTTTGCTTGCTGGCAGCGGGGGGAGAATCCAAGCTGAGCTTTGAGGAAACGGGCACCAGAGAGACCCGCTTTCGCTGGGCGCTCTCTCCTGGTCCTCCTCCGCCGCCTTCCCTCCTCGAAACTTGACAGAAGCCTTGTTTTCCAAGGGGCCTCTTGGGCAACGTGCGGGGCGGCTTGGGAGATTTCCTTGTGGCGGTGAGCAGGGAAAGCCCGTGCCGCCTTTCCTCTCCGCCACAGCGGCCGCCCCGTGCGCTCTGCGCCGAGCGGAGTTGGGCGAGCGCGCGGGCGAAGAGACCTTCGGATTGCCTTTGTCGTGCCCGCTGCCCCTTCCTGTGCGCCCTGCTCTGCAGAGTTCCTGAGCGCTGCTTCTGGGGCTGACTGGTTTTGGTGGCGGGACTGGACGCCCAGCCCAGCCTCTTCCTTGGCGCCCTCCAGAACTGTGCCTATCACTGGCTTATTTTCGGGGTACGGCTTATATTTCGCAAATGCAAAAAAATCCTGCTATGGCTTATTTTATGACTATGTCTTAAAATAGGAGAAACAGGGTAGAGTCCTTTAAGTTCCTGGGCTCTATAATTTCTAAAAACTTAAATTGGTCAGGCAACATCAATAGCATTATTAAAAAGGTCCACCAGAGGTTGTATTTCCTGCGTCAACTAAGGAAATTTAAATTGCCACCGGAAGTGTTGATCCAATTTTACAGGGGCATCATTGAAACTGTTCTCTGTAACTCTATTACTGCTTGGTATGGCACAGCCTCCAAGATGGACAAGAAAAGGCTCCAACGAGCAGTAAGAATTGCAGAGAGGGTAATTGGTGCTAGCTTGCCTTCAATAGAGACACTCTATGCTACCTGAGTTAGGAAGAGAGCAGAGGGAATTGTCGCAGATCCTTTGCATCCCGGTCATCATCTGTTTGACTTACTTCCATCTGGACGTCGCTACAGGACTTTATACACAAAAAAACAGCCCAGGCACAGGAACAGTTTTTTCCCTTGTGACATTAAATTGTTAAATTCATAGTTGTGTAGCGAAAGGGGAGGTCAGTTATGGGTGGGGTTTCTTTGCTGTGCCATTGTATTGTGAGTGGAACAGTGTTTGTATAAGGTATGTTTATATTGCAATGTAGCCAAAGCAAAATTCCAAGTATGTTGGAAAATGTACTTGGCCAATAAATTATTCCTATTCCTTAAAAAAAAAACAAAAAAAAAAACAGCTCCTTTTCCCTTGTGGCAGGCATGGCCAAACTTGGCCCTCCAGATGTTTTGGGACTACAACTCCCATGACCCCTAGCTAGCAGGACCAGTGGTCAGGGATGATGGGAACTGTAGTCCCAAAACATCTGGAGGCAGAGTTTGGCTGAGTTTGCCTATGCCTGCCACAAACTGATGGCCAGGACAGGATGCCCTTCTGCAAGGCCTGTCAATCAAGAGGGTGACACCTCAGATTAAGCTCTTGACCGCCACACTTTTTTTCTCTTCCAAAGAGAGGAAAGTCCCCTGTTGGATTCGCACCTGCAAACCTGCGAGATCCGTGACAGCCTGAGTGTGTTATGGATGTTTGAGAGAGACGTCAGTCATTCAGCGGCGAGGGCCAGGCACCACTCTGGCCATGATCTAGCCACCAGCAAAGCGCACGGCGAACGCTGGGCGTGCAGGGGAGCAGATGACTTTGATTGCCTTCGGAGCACAGAGCAGTCTCTGCCCGGGGGGGGGGGGCAGCCACCTCTCATCCCCGCAGCCCCTTTATTCTGCACGATTCCCCACCAACCGCAAAATGACCAGTTTTCTGTTCCTGCCACAGATGCAAAAGTGGAACTCAGGATCAGAGAGGAGAGAGGGTGGCGGGTCAGAAGAGGTTTGAAAATAGAAGGTGGAAGAAGGCGGCACATTGGTCTGATTGCTGGAGAGGCGCATTTTCCATGTGCAAAAGAAACAGGATTGGGCCGTGTTGAGGGGTTTTCTTTAGGGCTGGGGACAGGTTGCGAAGCCCTCTAAGAAAATATTTCTATTGGGGAATAAGATTTCTAAGAGCGATTACTATTACGTAGTGCTTTTTTTCTGGGTGGGACGGGACGCAGGGGCACGTATACCCATACACATTTTGTGAATCTAAGTTTGGCCTCATTGAGGGGCAGTATTCAGGGGCGTACCGAGCCGCTTGGCTACCAGGGGTGGCAAGACAAGCGGCTCCCTCCGGGGGCGGGGCGTCGCTCCATAGCGTATGCGTCACAACACATGCGTCATGACGCATGCGCTACGGAGCGCAGTCTGCTCCTCGGCCACCGTGCGGTTTTTTTTCTCCCTACTCCTTCTGTGCCCTGGTTGGGCGGAGCCGCGGCGGCGAGGGGCGGGCCAGCGAGGCGTCACGCTTGTGGCTGGCGTGACGCCCCTCGCTGGCCCGCCCCCGCGGCTCCACCCAACCAGGGCACCCCGCCCCCATCGCCCCACCCTTCCTACGCCACTGGCAGTATTTCAATATGAATAGGAAAATGAGAGTACCCCTAAGCATTTTTTTTTAGAAAAAAAGCACTGCTATTATGTATTTGCATTGCTTCTATTCTTAAAAAAAATGTTTAGGGGTACTCTCATTTTGACACAAGACAATAATTTTATAGTTTAAATATGGAAAAATAAATACAGTAAATGGACAAAAGTACAAAGATTCACAAAATGTTTAGGGGTATGCGCACTCCCTAAAAAAAAAAGCACTGTGTATTTGTTGCACTTATACCTTACCATTGGTGGCGTTGTGGGTTAAACCACAGAGCCTAGGGCTTGCTGATCAGAAGGTCGGCGGTTCAAATCCCCGCGACGGGGTGAGCTCCGGTTGCTCGGTCCCTGCACCTGCCAACCTAGCAGTTTGAAAGCACATCAAGAGTTCAAGTAGATAAATAGGTACCGCTCTGGCGGGAAGGTAAACGGCGTTTCCGTGCGCTGCTCTGGTTCGCCAGAAGCGGCTTTGTCATGCCGGCCACATGACCCGGAGACTCTTGAGAGTCCCATGGACTGCGGGATGCTCAAACCTATCCATTCTGAAGGAAATCAGCCCTGAGTGCTCACTGGAAGGACAGATCCTGAAGCTGAGGCTCCAATACTTTGGCCACCTCATTAGAAGAGAAGACTCCCTGGAAAAGACCCTGATGTTGGGAAAGATGGAGGGCACAAGGAGAAGGGGATGACAGAGGACGAGATGGTTGGACAGGGTTCTCGAAGCTACCAACATGAGTCTGACCAAACTGTGGGAGGCCATAGCTGTCAACTTTCGGATTTGAAAATAAGGGATTTTTTCCAAACTTTCGGATTTGAAAATAAGGGATGCCGCAAGGGCCGTGCAATGGCACCAAGTATCCTCGCCACCCTGCGCTCCAGAGGCTGCGCACGAACGGGTGAGCGAAAGAGCGAGCGCGTAGACGGCAGGCAGGCTGTCTGTCTGGTTGGGCGTGAGGGTCTGGCTGCACAAGGCATGCAAGCTCCGCCCCCAGTCGGTCTCAGACTCCTGATTGGCAGCCGAGCAACGCAGCTGAGGAGCCTCCCTGGCCGGCAGGGAGGGAGAGGAGCTGCTTCCTTGGAAATCCGGGAAATTTAAGGGATAGCAACAATCCGGGATAGCAGCGGGAACTGGCATTGGAATAAGGGAGTTTCCCGCCAAAAAAAGGGAGGGTTGATAGCTATGGTGGGAGGCAGTGGGAGACAGGAGTGCCTGGCGTGCTCTAGTCCATGGGGTCACAAAGGGTCGGACACGACTAAACAACAACAACAACAGGCAGATAGATTGATAGATAGATAGATAGGCAGGCAGGCAGGCAGGCAGGCAGTGGGAAACAGGAGTGCCTGGTGTGCTCTGGTCCATGGGGTCACAAAGGGTCGGACACGACTAAACGAGTAAACAACAACAACAACAACAACAACAACTTTGAATGGGAAGGGAAGTTTTTCTTTCCTGCGGAAAGGAGGGCCTTGTGGGTTGTGCAGTGAAGGGCGAAAGCCAATCTCCTCTGAGGTGCATCTTCCGTGTTTCTCCTAAAATAAGACACCGTCTTATTTTTTTTCCCCTCAAAAAAACACAGTATGGCTTATTTTCGGGGGATGTCTTATTTTAACCGCTCCGCGTCGGTACGCTGCATAGCCACGCCTATCCAGGCTGTCTTGAGAGAGAGGCGTCGCGTCACTATGTCTTATTTTCGGGGAATGGCTTATATTTCACAAATGCGTAGAAATCCTACTACGGCTTATTTTATGGCTACGTCTTATTTTAGGAGGAACAGGGTTGGTGGCCGTAGTACCAGGGAAAGCTGCTCTTTCTCACCTGCGAGGTGAAGCGTTTCCCTTGGAAACATCCGAATCAGCTCTGGCAATAGGTTTCCAACACCTGCCATGTGGTTAGCACAGGGTGGGGGTGAACCAGGCAGGCTGCAAAAACTGGGTTGGTGAAGGCCAAAGTCCAACTAATCCCCTGTCAGATGCAAACGCCGCCTCCCTCCTCGCCAAGATCAGATTGGACTGCTAATTACCCCAAAGAACGATTAGGGTGGAGGAAGCTGACACCTGGGTAGAAAACAACTCCGAAATGACGGCATTTTCAACCCTGACCTTTTGCAATTGCATCTGCCTGGCTCACCTGTTCCATCGCCAAGGTCTTCCCCCTGCCCTCGCCCACTCTTTCCGGTGACAGAACCCCCCCTCACCCGCCTGAGCTTCCCCGACTTGATTATTAGAAATGAACCTCCGGAGAACTTTGCTGCTTTCCAGCCAAACGCCAAAAAATTAGAAGTAAAATTGGTATGCACAACAAATCATCAAACAAAGGTGTCTTGTTTTTGTTTTTTTGAGGGAATAAATAAAATGTACAAAAACATACAAAGAGTTGCCACATTAACATTTCTCCATGACATTAAAAACAATGTTTTTTGGAGAGGGGGGGGGGGAATCCATAGAGGCATTTCAAGTGTGGTGCAGTGGTTAGAGCATGGGATTGGGGCCTGGGAGACAGAGGTTCAAATCTGCACACTCAAGTCATGAAGCTCACAGGGTGTGACCTTGGGCCAGTCGCTGCCTCTCAGCCCCTAACCTGCGGCAGCTAGACTGGGGACTGGGAGCGGCCGCCGGGACCACATAACACCGGTCCTGAGAGGTCTACATTGGCTCCCAGTACGTTTCCGAGCACAATTCAAAGTGTTGGTGCTGACCTTTAAAGCCCTAAACGCTTTATTGGCCGAGGGAGCCTGCGTACAGCTTCCGGGTCATGTGGCCAGCATGACTAAGCCGCTTCTAGCGAACCAGAGCAGTGCACGGAAACGTCGTTTACCTTCCCGCCGGCGCGGTACCGATTGATCTACAGTACTTGCACTTTGAGGGACCCAGGTGGGACTGTGGGTTAAACCACAGAACCTAGGGCTTGCTGGTCAGAAGGTCGGCGGTTCGAATCCCTGCGACGGGGTGAGCTCCCGTTGCTCGGTCCCTGCTCCTGCCCACCTAGCAGTTCGAAAGCACGTCAAAGGTCAACGGCGTTTCCATGCGCTGCTCTGGTTCACCAGAAGCAGCTTTGTCATGCTGGCCACATGACCCGGAAGCTGTACACCGGCTCCCTCGGCCAGTAACACGAGATGAGCGCCGCAACCCCAGAGTCGGACACGACTGGACCTAATGGTCAGGGGTCCCTTTACCCTTTACCTTTTACTTGCACTTTGACGTGCTTTCAAACTGCTAGGTTGGCAGGAGCAGGGACCGAGCAACGGGAGCTCACCCCGTCATAGGGATTCGAACCGCTGACCTTCTGATCGGCAAGCCCTAGGCTCTGTGGTTTAACCCACAGCGCCACCTGTGTCCCATCGTTATTTTTGTGCTCGGATCTTATTTGAGGGTTTACCAAAGGCCGCTGTGACAACAGGATGCTGGGCTAGATGCCCCCCCCCCACTGCACGACCCAATCCAGCAGGCTCTTGTCAGTTCTTATGTTCAAGGGCCATTGTCCAAGCCTCACTTAGTTTCAGCTATTTATTGACTGCAGCTTTCATTGATTTAAAAGCCGAGAGAGGGTCCTTGGTGTCTGGGTGCAGGGATATACTTGAAAATCATACTTATCTTACCGTAACGCAGGCACAGACTGCATTAGATACCGTGTGTGAAATGTTAGGCTGGTTCTTAGCAGTTGTTTTTGTGCGCCTTTGTTTACCTGGTTGTGCATTAAGAGTCGGGAAGTATCTGGTCCCTCCTGGGCAGAGATAATAAATTAAATTCAGTTGGTGCGTTTCATGGAAAATATCCAAATTCTCACTTTCAGAAACAATATGCAAACTGACACACAGCTGTCCTTCAAAACGGGCGCTTCTCTGAATTTCACAATGCAGTTTTCCGGCTAATAAACATGTGCCACGGACCAATGTGTCATTTTAAAAAAATATATATATATGCACATATTGGTGAAAATAACCTGCAATAAAGCATTACGTTCTGCAGAATCGCTTTGCAGAAACGTGTCTATTTTAGACAGACCTGCATGCAAACACCAGGGGGGATTTGCACTAAAACGCTGGTGCATTTCCACGAGGACTTTTGAAAAACGCGCACAGCACCAAACAGGTGTGGAAATGGGGAGAAGTGAATTTGAGGCTGGGGGAAATGAGGAATGGAAAGAACATGAAATGAGCATATTCTCTACACCACCCACTAGAGTTTAAGGCTGTAATCCTATATCCTCCTACTCGGAATTAAGTCCCATGGACAAGTTCTCTCCGCTTCCTCCTGGCTTCCTGGAAAAGGCAACGGATTGTTCCCTTTGGGAAAAACGAAGCTAAACTAGATGGGTCTCTGGCCCATAGCTGTCAACCCTCCCTTTTTTTGCGGGAAACTCCCTTATTCCAATGCCGTTTCCCACTGCTATCCCGGATTATTGATATCCCTTAAATTTCCCGGATTTCCAAGGAAGCAGCTCCTCTCCCTCCCTGCCGGCCAGGGAGGCTCCTCAGCTGCGTTGCTCGGCTGCCAATCAGGAGTCTGAGACCGACTGGGGGCGGAGCTTGCATGCCTTGTGCAGCCAGACCCTCACGCCCAACCAGCCAGCCAGCCTGCCTGCCGTCTATGCGCTCGCTCTTTCGCTCACCCGTTCGCACGCAGCCTCTGGAGCGCAGGGTGGCAAGGCTACTTGGTGCCATTGCATGGCCCTTGCAGCATCCCTTATTTTCAAATCCGAAAGTTTGGGGGAAATCCCTTATTTTCAAATCCGAAAGTTGACAGCTATGCTCTGGCCTGATCCAGCAGCCTTCTTCGTATGTTCTTCTTACCTTTCTCCCATTTCTTTCTCAGTCTTCTGGAAGCATCCCCTATATTTGATTTGATTTCATAGAATTGTAGAGTTGGAAGGGACCCTGAGGGTCATCCAGTCCAACCCCTTGCAATGCAGATTCCTGCATTGCAAGGGGTTGGACTGGATGACCCTCAGGGTCCCTTCCAACTGTCCCCATACAGGGATTTGAACCCGCAACCTTGGCATTATCAGCACCACTCTATAACCAGCTGGGCTATTTATTGCATTCCCATTCTGCTTTTCCTTCAAAGCAGCTTAACAATAAATAACAAATAAATAAACAATAAATAACAAAATGGAACATGACAAACGCGACATAAATCACATAAGATAATTAACAAACCATTGATAAAACCATACAAAGTAATTGACAGTAAATTTTTTTTTATAAACAGATATTGCAATAAGACCTTCTTAAACCAGGTATCAAGGATGAGTTCATCCTTCATCCCTGGGCGATGGTTAGTCAAGCGGCAATAAGCAGATAAATTATAAGAGGTTTTCACGTAAGACCAACATTATCGTTGGTGGAGACGGACAGCAAACAACAGACTTGAAAACAGATTTTAAAAACTAAGGCTCTCCCTGCCTGCAACATACCTATTCAACACCAGATGGGACAGGTTATGGATTCGGTCAAAATCAATGCAGAGAATCTCGTTGAGAGTCCTCCCTGTTGTGTATTGATTCAGAGTGTTATCATATCTGTATTACTATTGTCTGTAATCACATTAGGGTAAAGTAACTGCCTTCCTGTCCCAGAAGGAACAGTTACTATTGGTGCATTCAAGTTGCTGCATTTGGATCCTCTGTCTTATTGGCAGGGTATAAACAATGAAGTAAAAAGGTAAAGGGACCCCTGACCGTTAGGTCCAGTCGCGGGCGAATCTGGGGTTGCGGTGCTCATCTCGCTTTACTGGCTGAGGGAGCCGGCGTACAGATTCCGGGTCATGTGGCCAGCAGGACTAAGCCACTTCTGGCGAACCAGAGCAGCGCATGGAAACGCCATTTACCTTCCCGCCGGAGCGGTACCTATTTATCTACTTGTACTTTGACGTGCTGTCGAACTGCTAGGTTGGCAGGAGCAGGGACCAAGCAACGGGAGCTCACCCCGTCGCGGGGATTCGAACCACCGACCTTCTGATCAGCAAGCCCTAGGCTCAGTGGTTTAGCCCACAGTGCCACCCGTGTCCCTTTTTTTGGGGGGGGGGGCCTCATTTATAGTTAAATCTATGGTTTTCCCAGTAGTGAAGTAAGGAAGTGAGAGCTGGACCATAAAGAAGGCTGATCGCCAAATAATTGATGCTTTTGAATTATGATGCTGGAGGAGACTCTTGAGAGTCCCATGGACTGCAAGAAGATCAAACCTCTCCATTCTGAAGGAAATCAGCCCTGAGTGCTCACTGGAAGGACAGATCCTGAAGCGGAGGCTCCAATACTTTGGCCAAATTCATGATAAGAGAAGACTCCCTGGAAAAGACCCTGATGTTGGGAAAGATGGAGGGCACAAGGAGAAGGGGACGACAGAGGACGAGATGGTTGGACAGTGTTCTCGAAGCTACTAAGATGCATTTGACCAAACTGTGGGAAGCAGTGGAAGACAGGAGTGCCTGGCATGCTCTGGTCCATGGGGTCACGAAGAGTCAACATTACTAAACAACTAAACAACAATTCCAGTAAAGTATACTAAGTGGTCTCTGAACTCCTGAATGATAATTAATTATTGTTGTCCTCTACTGAGATCAGGTGACAAAGGTATTGGGTTGCAAATCTCCATTTTGAAAAGGAGTTGCCTTTGGTCTTTATTCCAGGTTCTGTGAGAGTAAGGATGCAAATGTCCAGGTAAACAGCTGCAGGCAAAACGGAGGCTGTAATGGGAGAGATCTTTGCTTATAGGTCTGTTTGGGATTTTATTTTAGTTCCAAGATGCTAAGCCCGATGCTGGACAGCACAAGATATTGTATGGATTTATTTGGTTGTATAATTTACTGGGGGGTTTTGTTTTGTTTTGAAGAAAGTTATGCAAGAAAAGCTTTAATTAAACTTATTGGGCCTTGACAATGTTTTTTTTTCCAACAGGAGTCAATTTTTATGCATCCAGTCGCTTCAAGCTAATTTCAAGCTACCAATTTGCAGATGACACCAAATTGGGAGGGGTGGCTAATACCCCAGAGGACAGGATCACACTTCAAAATGACCTTAACAGATTAGAGAATTGGGCCAAAGCAAACAAGATGAATTTTAACAGGGAGAAATGTAAAGTACTACACTTGGGCAAAAAAAATGAAAGGCACAAATACAGGATGGGTGACACCTGGCTTGAGAGCAGTACATGTGAAAAGGATCTAGGAGCCTTGGTAGACCACAAACTTGACATGAGTCAACAGTGTGATGCAGCAGCTCAAAAAGCCAATGCAATTCTGGGCTGCATCAATAGGAGTATAGCATCTAGATCAAGGGAAGTAATAGTACCACTGTATTCCGCTCTGGTCAGACCTCACCTGGAATACCATGTCCAGTTCTGGGCACCACAGTTCAAAAAGGATACTGACAAGCTGGAACGTGTCCAGAGGAGGGCAACCAAAATGGTCAAAGACCTGGAAACGACGATGCCTTATGAGGAACGGCTTAGGGAGCTGGGTATGTTTAGCCTGGAGAAGAGAAGGTTAAGGGGTGATATGATAGCCATGTTCAAATATATAAAAGGATGTCATATAGAGGAGGGAGAAAGGTTGTTTTCTGCTGCTCTAGAGAAGCGGACACGGAGCAATGGATTCAAACTACAAGAAAGAAGATTCCACCTAAACATTAGAAAGAACTTCCTGACAGTAAGAGCTGTTCGACAGTGGAATTGGCTGCCAAGGAGTGTGGTGGAGTCTCCTTCTTTGGAGGTCTTTAAGCAGAGGCTTGACAGCCACCTGTCAGGAATGCTTTGATGGTGTTTCCTGCTTGGCAGGGGGTTGGACTGGATGGCCCTTGGGGTCTCTTCCAACTCTAGGATTCTATGATTCTATGGTTCTAATTTTTGTAGGTTGCTTCTGCTAAGATACCCTAGGCATCATAGCCACAGTTTCCCCTAATAAATGCATCTTACTTGGCTGGAGAAGTGGGTTGCAAAATTTGGGGAAGTGCAATTTTTAAAGGAGGGGAGGTTTTTTTCCGTTGTTTCAGACAGCACAAATCATGCCGAGCTGCCTTTAAATGTGAACGGAACTGAATTTATACCCCCTGCCCCAGTCCCTAGATCCTACATACACATCTCCAGTAGAAGCAAAAAAGAGCACTCCGTCTCCAAAACCAGTAATACACTCCGAACCAGGTGAGCTGCCTCCAGCAAGCGCCTACTGCCAGACCAGCTGTTTCCATGTGAGACCTTGCATTCGCCATGCCAGTTAATCCCCCCAAACCTGGAGGAGAAGCTCAGGTTTCGGAGCCACAACAGATGTGCAAAATTTAACCCTCCTTTCTAATCCTCAGCAAGCTCCAGATCCCAGCCTGGATGGAAAAACACGCAGCGCAGGTTGAGGTGGGCTGGAGGCCACCATCTGTCTGCCAGTGGCCTTGCTTTGTAAACACTTTCAAGAGCGACATTAGCGTCTCTATAGTAACAGTGGAGAAAGCGAGAGGGAGAGCCGAGGAGAGAGCCTTGGCTGGATCCACCATGGAGGTGGGACAGGGTCCTCCTGCAGAAAGGCAAACAGGCAGAGGTGTTCCTTGTCGAGGGAGGAGACAGGGGCCAAAATCTTGCCATTGGAGGTGCTGTGAGCATCCTCTTCCTCAATGGGACGTCCGGTTTTTTAAAAACTGGGAAGGCCTCCCTTCAGCCGCAGGGATTGCAACTTTGCAGAAAGCGTTGCGAAACGTGACTTTTTGTCTTTCCCCAGAGGGTAACCTCTGGAGGTGTGTGTTATGCTTTTGAGACCTGGTGGCGAAGGAGGACAGGGAAGAAGCCATCACACTGTCCAGTGATTCAAGACATCTTATTTAAGAAGCTTCTGGGAAGGGGAAATGGCAGGCCTTTTCGGGGACCCTGAAGATTGAACTGTTATGGGGGGCTCTTCGCAACCAGCGGCGAGGTCTGGGGGGGGGACCCACTGACATCTTCTTCAGTGGGATTCTTTCGTGGCAGATCACCAAACAACTTCTGTGCTACTGACTCTCAAACTTTGGGATTGTTGAATGTGTGTGTAACAAAAAGTTTAATCAATTTGACTCAAATCAATGAGACTCAAATTGGGTCTACTAGACCCAATTTTTAAAAGCAATGTGGGCTAAAGCCGCTTCTGGAGCCCTGCTGGGATTAAGTTTCATTCGTTTCAGTGACTTGGCCCCTGCTAGTGTCCTGTGATAATGGGACGCGGTTGGCGCTGTGGGTTAAACCACAGAGCCTAGGGCTTGTCGATCAGAAGGTCGGCAGTTTGAATCCCTGCGACGGAGTCAGCTCCCGTTGCTCAGTCCCTGCTCCTGCCCACCTAGCAGTTCGAAAGCACATCAAAGTGCAAGTAGATAAATAGGAACCGCTCTGGTGGGAAGGTAAACGGCGTTTCCGTGCGCTGCTCTGGTTCGCCAGAAGCGGCTTAGTCATGCTGCCCACATGACCCGGAAGCTGTACGCCGGCTCCCTCGGCCAATAAAGCGAGATGAGCGCCACGAACCCCAGAGTTGTCCGCCACTGGACCTAATGGTCAGGGGTCCCTTTACCTTTACCTTTAGTGTCCTGTGATGGTTAGAGTGTTGGACTAAGGCTGGGGAGACCTGGGTTCAGATCTCGGCTTGTTTACCGTGAGGCACTGGGCCAATTTTTCTGTCTTGCTGTTACCGGTAAATTTGTATCCCATTTTCCCACCAAACTATGTTCAGAAAAGGTGGCTTGCTACAATAAGTAAAACGAAGAATAATGGTCAAAAAAACCTTTTTTTAAAAAACAAAAACACATGTATAAATTGTTGCTGTTATTTTGTACACACATTAACTCTGTACTCTGGGCGGTTTTACATCATTTAAAAAAAGAAAATTCCATTCACAAAAATCAAACAATGAAAAACAATTATGAGCTTTGCAGATCATCATCACGTAAAGGTGTATAAAGTCAGCCGCATAAATCGAAAACAGCAGAAAACCTCTATTGGGGCAGGGAGGGGGGATTTGGTGTCAGAAATGACAACATCCAAAATGCCATCTCCATAGCACTCCATCTCTCTCTTATGTTCTTATTTATTTTTCCAGGATAACACAGATAATATTGGGATAATAAATAGAGGCCAAAACAACCTCTGGATTCTGGCAACTATTTACAAGCTCCTCTGAAATCGCTGCATAGTACAAAATTATTAGCAACTAGTATATTAAGCCCGTTTAAAAAACGGGTGCCTAGGTTCTGAGGGTTATGTGGCCACCGTGGGGTGGCCTTGCAATGCAGGGAGGCGCAAGGGCTGGGGGGGGGGGCTTCCCTGGCGGCGCGGCGGGATTACGCACAGGGCGGAAAATGCGTGCCCGGCCTGGGCAGAGGCTGCTCTCCAAGGGGCGCCCTAGGTCGGCCGTCTCGTGCGCCACGTGGGCGCCTGATGCTGCAGCGCGCCAACCTCCTCGCTGCCTTACCTCCAGCAGCTCCGCCTCGCCCCCGACTCCGCCTGCCCCGGACCCCTCGGGTTGCCCTCCGCGGCTCCTTTATAAAGCAGGCGGCTGCGAGGCAGAGGCTGCCCCGGGCCAGCAGAGGTACGCCGCCGCCCGCAGGAAAAGCCCCCAGCCCCAGCGCGCATCCGCCGCGTGGCCGCGCACAACCCGCTGGGGGTGGGAAGGGGTTCCCCCCCTCCTCTCCTTACTCCCCAGGGGGTGGCTGCAGCGGCGGCGGTGATGGCGGTGGGTGTGCGGGCGACCCTCTTCGGCATCCGGCGCACCGGCGCTCCGCGAGGCGGGTCGATTCAGGCCGCTGGGGGGGTGGAGAGGGGCTCCCTCCCCCTTCTTTTTTTTCCGGGGGCGGGGGGGAGCGGCGGCCAAGGCAGCGGAGGTGGCTGGCAGCGGCGGCAGCAGCGCTTCGCGCCGCTTCCCCCGCGCTTTCCACGCAGTAGCAGTAATGGCGGCGGCGGGAGCCTCCAGTAAAGGCGGCGTCGGAAGTGGTCTCTGCTGTCCAATCCCTGCGTCCCTCTGTGACATGCGCAGTAGCGCACTTCCGTGACACACAGAAAGTGGATGCAGGGACACAGCAAGATTATTATATAGGACTAGTTGAAGTTAGCCCGTTAAATAACGGGCGCTAGAGGAGGAGGAGGCAGGAGGAGGCAGAGCCCCAGGAGGAGGAGGCGAGGAGGCCCGGGTTGAAATCCTGCCTCAGCCACGGCGTCCTCCTCGGGCCGCTTCCCCCCGTCGGGCGCTAGAACAGCGGCCGCTGGGGGGTGGAGAGGGGCTCCCTCCCCCTTCTTCTTTTTCCCCGGGGGCGGCTGTAGCGGCGGCGAGGATGGGTCGGCCCTCCTTGGCTTCCGGAGCACCGGCGCTCCGTTGGATGGGCCGTCCCAGAGGGGCTCCCTCCCCCCTTCTTTTTCCCCGGGGGCGGCTGCAGCGCGGCGGCGAGGATGGGGCGGCCCTCCTTGGCTTCCGGAGCACCGGCGCTCCGCTGGATAGGCCGTCCCAGGCCGCTAGGCCTCGGAGCTGCGGGGATTGGGCTCTGCGTCCGTGCGAGGCAGCGGCGCTGGCGCAACTGACAACGCGCGTGCGCCGCCGCTGCCTCCTCGGACACGCCCCCCTCTCTCGCCCGCTCCAATCCCTGCGTCCGTGTGGGACATGGACATGCGCAGTAGCGCAATTCCGTGACACACGGACTGGACGCAGGGACACAGCAACTTTTATTATATAGGATTGGTGTGTTTCTGAAAATATTTTTTGCCATGGGTTTATGTGTGTAATCGGGTGCCGGCTGGTTATGTCATAGCATGAACGATAATAAACGGATACCGCATTTTTGTGCTCCCAGACACTTTGGTTGTCCTGTTCTCTTCACACAGCTACAGTTCCCGAGTTTCCTCAGAAAAGGAATGGAGGGGGTCAGCAAACATTTTCAGCAGGGGGCTGGACTATATTTTGGGGGAAAAAATATTGAACGAATTCCTATGCCCCACACATAACCCAGAGATGCATTTTAAAGGACACATTATAGTCATGTATAAAACACGCTGATTCCCAGACCGTCCGCAGGCTGGATTGAGAAGGTGATTGGGCCGCATCCTGCCCACGGGCCTTAGGTTGCCGACCCATGGTTAAAGCACTCTGGGAACTATAGTTTGGTGGGGGGAATAGGGGCTTTTGGTCCACTCTCAGCATCCTTAGCAAACTACCAGGGGCGTAGGAAGTGGGGGGCGGGGGCCGGCCCGCCCCAGGATCCATCATGAGAGGGGGTGACAAATTATCAAGGAACAATTACTGCCCTACTAGGGTGGGTCATAAAATGCATTTTTCTTTTTGAAAATGCCTGCTCCAAAGGTCTTATCTTACTACACACTAGGGATTATATAGCTATATATGAAATTTCATGCATATCAGTTAATATCTTGACCCTCCTCCACGAACATTAGCTGTTTACTTGGCCGTTTTCCTATGTCGTGAAGGCTGAAATTTCAATTCAGTAGAGCACTTACTGTTCCCAACCCTAACCCTGCGGAAAGCCATCTCATTAGACTTTAATTTGATTTTGACATGTTTTTAGGAGGTAATTTAATTGTTGTTTGATTTTATATCAGTGTTATGTATCTGATATTAGCCGTCCTGAGCCCGACTTCGGCCAGGGAGGGCGGGATATAAATAAAAGTTTATTTTTACTTATTATTACCGGTATTTCTTTGTAAGAAAATATGAAATAACGTAAAACCATTTTCTTGCAGGCAAAAATAAAATAAAAATCAATGTGGGGGGAGGGGTGGCAAGAAATTTTCCGCACCGGGTACCACCTGACCTTCCTACGCCTCTGCAAACTACACCTTCCAAAATTCTTTGGGGATGGGGAGACATGACTGTTTAAAGTGGTATCGTGGTGCTTTAAAAGTGTGGTGTGAATGTGGCGCTGGTATTATTTATTATTATTATTATTATTATTATTATTATTATTATTATTATTATTATATTTCTATACCGCCCTTCACCCAAGTATCCCAGGGTGGTTTACAATATAAAAAACCCAAAAATACATACCATAGTAGCAAACAAAAACAATACTTATGCAATCCCTGAGTGTTGAGATTCCTGCTGGACTAAGGTGTGCTGAAATTTTCAGCTTTCAAATTCCAAAAAATGAAGGGTGCTAAAAAGTTGTGACATGAATTGGGAATTTGAAAGATGTTTCGGTTAAATTAATATAGTTTAGTTTTGCTTGGTAAGCAAAAGGCGTGTAAAATTGCGTAGAACTTGTTAAAAAAATGTCTGCCAAGTATTTGCAGTTGTTGTTGTTAATTTTATTTATATCCCACCTTTCTCCCAAAACCAGTACTCAAGGTGGCTCACAAAAATTAAAACAAACATGAATAAAACACAGAAAGCTAACAACATATAAAAGATGGTGCTTAAAAAGGATTTAAAATACCATATTGGCCTGAATATAAGCCGCACCTTTAAAATTCAAGGGAGGGGGAATTAAAAAAGACAATACAGTGGTACCTTGGTTCTCAAACTTAATCCGTTCTGGAAGTCCGTTCCAAAACCAAAGCGTTCCAAAACCAAGGCGCGCTTTCCCATAGAAAGTAATGCAAAACGGATTAATCCGTTCCAGACTTTTAAAAACAACCCCTAAAACAGCAATTTAACATGAATCTTACTATCTAACGAGACCATCGATCCATTAAATTAAACCAATAATCAATGTACTGTACTATAAAATAAATAAGGCAGTATTGGTAGATGATAAAAATTAAACTTATTTCCCCCCTTACCTGCACTGATGATAGTCATTGTTTGGATGGGGGGGCTTTTATCCATTTCCGCAGTTACACAATCAATCAATCAATCAATCAATCAATCAATCAATAGCTTAACTGGGTTCCACACAGTCACAAAAACAAATGAACTGAAAAAGCCTCAAAAACAAAATGCAAAATAAATAGCAAAAACAAAAGCACCAAACTTAATCCATTCCGGAAGTCCGTTTGACTTCCGAAATGTTCGAAAACCAAGGCACAGCTTCTGATTGGCGCAGCTGCCCCGGAAACAATAGCCAACAGCTGCATTGGACGTTCGGCTTCCGGAAAACGTTCGAAAACCTGAACACTTACTTCCGGGTTTTCAGCGTTTGAGGACCCAAATATAAGCCACTCCCTTATATCACACCTGTTCCATTTTACCGTATGTCTGTTTCAGCAGCGATATCCTAAAAGCTAATTTTTGTAAGGGCGCAAATTTAAGCCGCACTTAAACTTTTCAGTCGGAATTGGGGGGGGTGGAGAGTGAGGCTTATATTCAGGCTGAAACGGTATTGTTGTTGTTGTTCAGTCGTGTCCGACTCTCCGTGACCCCATGGACCAGAGCACGCCAGGCACTCCTGTCTTCCACTGCCTATCATCTATCTATCTATCTATCTATCTATCAATCTATCTATCTATCTATCTATCATCTATCTATCTATCTATCTATCTATCTATCTATCTATCTATCATCTATCTGCCTGTTGTTGTTGTTGTTCAAGTCGTTCAGTCGTGTCCGACTCTCCCGTGACCCCATGGACCAGAGCACGCCAGGCACTCCTGTCTTCCACTGCCTATCATCTATCTATCTATCTATCTATCTATCTATCTATCTATCTATCTATCTATCTATCATCTATCTATCTATCTATCTATCTATCATCTATCTGCCTGTTGTTGTTGTTGTTCAGTCGTTCAGTCGTGTCCGACTCTCCGTGACCCCATGGACCAGAGCACGCCCAGGCACTCCTGTCTTCCACTGCCTATTATCTATCTATCTATCTATCTATCTATCTATCTATCTATCTATCTATATCATTATCTGCTTGTTGTTGTTGTTGTTCAGTCGTTCAGTCGTGTCCGACTCTATCTATCTGCCTGTTGTTGTTGTGTTAGTCGTTTAGTCATGTCCGCCTCTTCGTGACCCCATGGACCAGAGCACGCCAGGCACTCCTGTCTTCCACTGCCTATCATCTATCTATCTATCTATCTATCTATCAATCTATCTATCTATCTATCTATCTATCTATCTATCTATCAATCTATCTATCTATCTATCTATCTATCTATCTATCTATCTATCTATCTGCCTGTTGTTGTTGTTGTTCAGTCGTTCAGTCGTGTCCGACTCTCCGTGACCCCATGGACCAGAGCACGCCAGGCACTCTGTCTTCCACTGCCTATCATCTATCTATCTATCTATCTATCTATCTATCTACTATCTATCAATCATCTATCTATCTATCTATCTATCTATCTGCCTGTTGTTGTTGTTGTTCAGTCGTTCAGATCGTGTCCGACTCTCCGTGACCCCATGGACCAGAGCACGCCAGGCACGCCTATCCTTCACTGCCTCTCGCAGTTTGCGCAAACTCATGTTAGTAGCTTCGAGAACACTGTCCAACCATCTCGTCCTCTGTCGTCCCCTTCTCCCTTGTGCCCTCAATCTTTCCCAACATCAGGGTCTTTTCTAGGGAGTCTGCTCTTCTCATGAGGTGGCCAAAGTACTAGGAGCCTCAACTTCAGGATCTGTCCTTCTAGTGAGCACTCAGGGCTGATTTCTTTAAGAATGGAGAGGTTTGATCTTCTTGCAGTCCATGGGACTCTCAAGAGTCTCCTCCAGCACCATAATTCAAAAGCATCAATTCTTCGGTGATCAGCCTTCTTTATGGTCCAGCTCTCACTTCCGTACATTACTACTGGGAAAACCATAGCTTTAACTATACGGACCTTTGTCGGCAAGGTGATGTCTTTGCTTTTTAAGATGCTGTCTAGGTTTGTCATTGCTTTTCTCCCAAGAAGCAGGCGTCTTCTAATTTCGTGACTGCTGTCACCATCTGCAGTGATCATGGAACCCAAGAAAGTGAAATCTCTCACTGCCTCCATTTCTTCCCCTTCTATTTGCAGGAGGTGATGGGACCAGTGGCCATGATCTTAGTCTTTTTGATGTTGATGAAACGGTATATAATACCAAATTTAGCATTACCGAACATTTTCAGAAGGTAAAAATAAATGATTTGGTTTGCCAAAAGCAGTTTGATAGTATGCTTCTTAATCAACTGTAACTTACCAAGCAAAATGTTTCCCGGTCACAAAAATAATAGCATATTTGAATTCCTCACATATTTTTTAACACCCCTCGTAGAAGAAATTTGCGAAAATTAAGATTCACACCATACAGTATGGCCTTGGGGGCCCTTTCAACTCCACAATTCTATGATTTAGCTTAGAGAATTGGTGATGAGTTTTTGCTTGTGTATATATGTGTGTGTGTGTGTGTGTGTGTGTGAGAGAGAGAGAGAGAGAGAGAGAGAGAGAGAGAGAGGAGGTATCTAGAATTAATAGCCATAGCTGTCAACTTTCGGATTTGAAAATAAGGGATGTCGCGATGGCGGTGCAATGGCACCAATTAGCCTCACCACCCTGCGCTCCAGAGGCTGCGCGCCAACGGGTGAGCGAAAGAGCGAGCGCATAGACGGCAGGCAGGCTGTCTGTCTGGTTGGGCGTGGGGGTCTGGCTGCACAAGGCATGCAAGCTCCGCCCCCAGTCGGTCTCAGACTCCTTATTGGCAGCCGAGCAACGCAGCTGAGGAGCCTCCCTGGCCGGCAGGGAGGGAGAGGAGCTGCTTCCTTGGAAATCCGGGAAATTGAAGTGGATATCAACAATCCCATACGTTTCTCTGCTTGGTGCTCTGGCTGATACTTTTCTTTTTTTTCCGGGGAACTGAATAAGGGCTGTAGGCTTTCCTGGTGCTCCCCCCAGTTATTGTTTTATCTGTGCCCTTCTGCCAATATGCAAAGCTTGCCTTTTGACTTCTAATGACTTGTTTTCTTTTCTGGTTTTGTTTTGTTTTTTAAACAAAGGTGTCTGGATTTAGGTAGGTAGGTTTAGGCAGCACTGCTCCATGCAGAATTGAACCAAAAAAATAATGCAGATTTTCATTTATTAGTTTTGCCTTTTAAAGGCAAGGTGCTTAGCCCTCATGACCAGACAGAGAAGTCTGAAAGTGTGCAGGGAACGCTTGGCAGAACCTCAGGGCGCAAGGCAGGGCTGCCTGGATGGGAATTCTAGTGCTGTGGTTCATAGCTGTCAACTTTGGATTTGAAAATAAGGGATTTTTTTCTCAAACTTTCGGATTTGAAAATAAGGGATGCCGCCAGGGCGGTGCAATGGCACCAAGTAGCCTCGCCACCCTGCGCTCCAGAGGCTGCGCGCGAACGGGTGAGCGAAGAGAGAGCGCGTAGATGGCAGGCAGGCTGTCTGTCTGGTTGGGGGCGTGAGGGTCTGGCTGCACAAGGCATGCAAGCTCCGCCCCCAGTCGGTCTCAGGCTCCTGATTGGCAGCCCAGCAACGCAGCTGAGGAGCCTCCCTGGCCGGCAGGGAGGGAGAGGAGCTGCTTCCTTGGAAATCAATGTGATGGAGCCTGCAGGGAAAGTTAGCAGCAGAGAAATGGGCACTTAAAGTTCAGGAAAATGGCACAGGTGTTTGGTGGCGAGATGTGCAACCCGGCTGATGCCAAGTCACTGTCTATGCCAGCTTGCCTTAATTCCCAGTCTCCTCCCTCCCTCCCTCCAAACTTCCAATGATTCCAGTTTCATCAACCTGTTGCTTAGCCTGCTTTTTTCCTCTCCTTGCCCCCCCTCTTTCCCTCCCCTCCCACCCAGGGTGGGAGGAGACTCTTATTCTGAAAGAGAGGCTACTATATCTATGATGTAATCTGCGCCTTTGCACAGATGAGAGACGCGAGGGTGGGCAGCTAAAAACTTACTGGTTGCATTAAAAGAGGGGAAGGTGGAGGGGGGGGCGGAGAGAATGGGCTCATCAGCATGGCAGCCCCTCCCATGTGCCCCTCTATAAAAAGCGGGGGTTCTGCGGCTCGGGCTGCCTTTTGGGAGCTCTGAATTGCAACAGCTGGAGAGACGCAGGTGAGGTCTGGATTCTGTGCTTTTCTGTCTTTCTGCCCTTAAGGCAACGGGCTGGGGAATGGGAAGAAAGGAAATCAGACGGGGAGGGAGGGAGGGGAGGGGGTTGCATCTCCCCCCCCCCCACCCTCCAAGGCAAGAGGGGGAACTCAGGACGGAGAAGCCACCTGTGGAGAAAGCACCTGTGGACTGCCAGGCGAAAAGTTGCAAGCTTCACCTCTTGCAAAAGACCCCTCTCCATCACTCCTTTGCATCCCTTCCGACAGCCTCCGCCTTTGTCCTATCCCTTAAGGCTGCAAAATCCCTCCTCTGGGCATGTTTTGGGGGGCGCGGGAGCCTCTGGGGTTGGGTGTCCTCTTGTGTGGGGCACAATTTGCAGCAGTTGTTTTTTGGGGGGAAGGAAAGTCCTGGTATTCTGGTGCTTGTCTGTTTCGTCTCTTAATATCCGCCTGAATCAAGAGAGAGGGATCCAAATGATGTGCTTCTCTGTTCGGTCCCCTGGGGATGTAGGAAGAGAGACTGGGTGGTGCAGTGGTTAGAGTGTCGGGACTAGGGTTCAAATCCCTCACTTGGCCATGGATCTCACTGGGGGGGGGGGTGTTGGGGTCCCATCACCTTTTCTCAGCCTAACCTACCTACCTCACAAGGTTGTTGTAGGGATTAAATAGGAGGAGGGGGGAGAACCACATATTCCGGCTTGATTTCCTTGGAGAGAAAAGCAGGAAGAGTTGCCCCGGTTTTAACAAATTCCAACCATGCACACCTCAAAACCGACCCCATCTTCTACCGTAATGAAGCCTAAGAATGCGTGAAAATTCTTTGTTTCAAGAATATATATGTTTCATTTATTTATTTGGGTTTTCAGATTAAATTTTCCAGTCATATATTGAACATAGATCATAAAAACATGGACTTCCTTCCTTCCCTTTGTGGAGGATCCTGCTATTCATACGTTTCCTCCTGCATCTTTTATGATCATCCAAATATTTTACTTCTCCATAATATCCAAAATTCACCGTTAAACTACAAGTGCTATTCCAATCCTAGTAACCATTTTAACTGTTTACAATGGTTTTTTTAAGATAAATTATAATTTCCCCCCATTCTTTATTAAAATTGTGGTCTTCCTGATTTTTAATTCTTCCCATCATTTTAGCCATTTCGGCATTAATCCATTAATTTAATCTGCCATTCTTCTCTGGTCGGGACTTTACTTCTTTCCTTCTCTGGGCCAATAACATCCGCGCAGCCGTGGTCGCATCCATAAATAGTCTTTCCTTGGGATTTCGACACCTAGAATTCCTAAAAGGAAAACTTCAGGGTTTTTTAATCAAAGGTTATTTCAAACATTTTTTTCAACTCATTATATATCATTTCCCAAAATCCTTTAACTACCTTACAAATTAACCGAAAAAGCCTCAAAAACAAAAACGCAAAATAAATAGCAAAAACAAAAGCGCCAAAGTTAATCCTTTCTGGAAGTCTTCTGAAATATTCAAAAACCAAGGCGCAGCTTCTGATTGGTGCAGGCGCTCCGGAAACAATAGCCGACAGCTGCATTGGACGTTCAGCTTCCGAAAAAACGTTGGAAAACCGGAACTCTCACTTCCGGGTTTTCGGCATTTGAGTAGCAAGGCATTTGAGAACCAAGGTACCTTCTGCCGAGTCAGACCATTTAACTCTGTTGTGTCTACACTGACTGGCAACAGTTTCAGGCAGGTAGTCATAGAATCGTAGCGTTGGAAGGGATCCCAAGGATCGAGTCCAGCTCCCCGCAATGCAGGAATCCTGTCCACAGCTTTCCCTAGTTGGGCTCGAACCACCAACCTTCTGGTTAACAGCCAAGCACACTAACCCGCTGCGCTACCAGGAGATGCCAGGGATTGAACCTGCAACCTTCTGCATGCAAGGCTCTCTCACTGACCTATACAGCCCCTGAAACGCTCCGCCTGATCACGTGGGATCTAGTCTGCGAAAATGTCTGCCATCATATACGGACATGAACCATGCTGATTATAATTATAAACCCGATGATAAATTAATAGCATGTTTCAAAATGCATATCTTTCCCACCCCAAAAAGAACTTAAGAACACCTCGTCTGTTTAGGCAAAGGGACCCCTGACCATTTGGTCCAGTCGTGTCCGACTCTGGGGTTGCGGCACTCATCTCGCTTTAATTGGCCGAGAGCTGGCGTACAGCATGACAAAGCCGCTTCTGGCGAACCAGAGCAGCGCACGGAAACGCCGTTTACCTTCCCGCCGGAGCGGTACCTATTTATCTACTTGCACTTTGATGTGCTTTCGAACTGCTAGGTGGGCAGGAGCAGGGACCAAGCAACGGGAGCTCACCCCGTCGCAGGGATTCGAACCGCCGACCTTCTGATCAGCAAGCTCTAGGCTCTGTGGTTTAACCCACAGCGCCACCAGGATCCCACCTGTTTACTCAGAGGTAAATCCTTGCATCTCAGACAGAAGGTACGTGAGCTTACGGCAGCCTGACCCGCTGTTGTGCAACAGGTCAACTGGTTTAGCCCCCCAAAGTGAAGACGGTGGATAAGGTTCCAGGTTTCACTCTGTTCAGGAGAAAACGAGGCCGAAATTGTGTGTGTGTGTGTGTGTGTGTGTGTGTGTGTGTCCATCTCCAAAATAATATTGTTGATGCAATGCTACATAGAAACAAGCTTAGGAGCATCATCCAACGCAGCTTTTGATTGACGGTGGGAGACTTTGTGATTGCACAGAGCTCTGCCTTCAGCCAGCAAGGCTGGCGAAGAGTTCTGTGGAAAGCTGCCACCACACCCAACAGGTGTTGACCCCAAACAAATTATCACCCCGTATTACATTACTCAACTCAGTTTATTACAGCAAAAGCCAGCAATATAATACAGTACAGTATAATTCCAAACCAGCGATCAGAATATCGCTACAAGGCATCAAAATCCTAAGGATTAAGGGGGGGGGGGGGAACCAATGGCGCAAAAAAAAAATTATAGTATCTTTTCCAATAGAAGCGATTTACGTTTTTTTGATGGCTAAGGTGCAAAACTTGGCCACAGCATAGGATACTGAGCTCAAAGAGTCTTCCGAAAGGAATTTGCGTAGGATTTCAGGAATAAATTCCAGATAATATTGCAAGGGTTTAAATTTTGATAAAAGGGGTAATATAAGACGAGACCGTTCTTCACTATAAAATTCACAGAATAGAAGAATGTGAGTAACAGATTCCACCTTATTGGTCACCTTATGTCTCACGTATTACATTACAGTGGTACCTGAGTTCTCGAACGGCTTGGCTCCCAAACAAATCGGCCCCCGAATGCCGCAAACCCGGAAGTAAGTGTTCCGGTTTGCGAACGTTTTTCAGGAACTGAATGTCCGACGTGGCAGGAAGCTCCTGCAGCCAATCAGAAGCCGCGCCTTGGTTTTCAAATGGTTTCAGAAGTCGAACGGACTCCCAGAACGGATTAAGTTTGAGAACCAAGGTACCACTGTATTATTAAGGTAAAGGGACCCCTGACCATTAGGTCCAGTCGTGTCCGACTCTGGGGTTGCGGCGCTCATCTCGCTTTACTGGCCGAGGGAGCCAGCGTACAGCTTCCGGGTCATGTGGCCAGCATGACTAAGTCGCTTCTGGCGAACCAGAGCACCGCACAGAAACGCCGTTTACCTTCCCACCGGAGTGGTACCTATTTATCTACTTGCACTTTGACGTGCTTTCGAACTGCTAGGTTGGCAGGAGCAGGGACTGAGCAACGGGGGCTCACCCCGTCACGGGGATTCGAACCGCCGATCTTCTGATCAGCAAGCCCTAGGCTCTGTGGTTTAACCCACAGCGCCACCCGTGTGTAGTATTATTATTATTATTATTATTATTATTATTATTATTATTATGGTCCCCTCTCAGGGACCTAGTTCAGCATTGACCCCAAAGGCAGCTTGGCAGGGGGGTAGATCTGGGGTGGGAGGAATGAGGCCAAATTAAGACTGCAAAGAAGTATCAGGATAGAGAAAAGCTGTCTACATGCATTAATTTTCATTTTTATCCAGGTAAAACTGGTTAGAGGGACCCAGGTGGCGCTGTGGGTTAAACCACAGAGCCTAGGGCTTGCTGATCAGAAGGTCGGCGGTTCGAATCCCTGCAATGGGGTGAGCTCCCGTTGCTTGGTCCCAGCTCCTGCCCACCTAGCAGTTCGAAAGCACGTCAAGTGCAAGTAGATAAATAGGTACCGCTCCGGCGGGAAGGTAAACGTTGTTTCCATGCACTGCTCTGGTTCGCCAGAAGCGGCTTAGTCATGCTGGCCACAGGACCCGGAAGCTGTACGCCGGCTCTTGGCCAATAAAGCGAGATGAGCGCCACAACCCCAGAGTCGGTCACGACTGGACCTAATGGTCAGGGGTCCCTTTACCTTTACCTAAAACTGGTTAGACCACACTGTCCTTGTGGAAGGGTCGTCGCTCAGTGCAAAGCACCTGCTTTGAATGCAGAATGACCCAAGGTTCGACCCTTGCTGGCGCCTCCAGGTAGGGCTGGAGGAGAGACACCCTCCTTCCTGAAGCCCTGGGGAGCAGTTGCCAGTCAGTGCAGACAACACTGAACTAGGGGGACCCAACGGTCTGACTCGGCAGCATCCCATTCCCTATCCCACCCTTTGTAATATTTATCGCCTCTAAAATTATATCTGTTGGAAACTCTGCTGAAATTTGCAGTTTCCCTCTTATGCCCTAAATGCTAACGGAGGGAGCGATCAGGTTCTTTGACCACACAGCCAATAATCGTCTGCTCCAGATGTGACTGGACTACAACTCCCAGCAGCCAGCATGAGGGATGATGGGGGTTGTAGTCCAACGACATCTGGAGGGCCACAGGTGTTTCCCATCCCTGCCCCCAAGGAAACCCTCTCTCTCCCTCCGAGTAATTGCAACCCACTCCCCTGCGGCGATCAGGGATGATCGAGCTGTGATTCCTGCATTTGGGGTTGGGCTAGATGACCCTTGGGGTCCCTTCCAATGCCTGCAATTCCACGATTCTACTAAAGCTCTGCTCTGGATACTGGTGATACTATTATTTAATGGCATGAACTGTTCTAAACTGCTTTTCTCAGTCTTGGGGGCATTTGTAGAGCTTTCCAAACCTTTGATGTTGGTGATGCACTTTTTAGGCATGCATCATTTCGCGACACGGTAACTCAGTTTTACTAGCAAGCCAGAGGTTAAACTAACCTTTTCCCAGGCCCCTGAGGAGAGCGAGGAGCGTTTGCATGACACACCTGCACACTGCAGCCGACAAACGAACATGCCGCGACACTTTGGAAAGCTCTGATCTAGCTACTCACCAAATGGCACCTTAAACCTAGGTTGCAGTTGTGACAATGTGTAGGCACCTTTTCCCCTAATGGCTATTATTATTATTATTATTAATCTCATTTCAGCGGGTGGCGCTGTGGTCTAAACCACTGAGCCTAGGGCTTGCTGATCAGAAGGTCGGCGGTTCGAATCCCCGCGACAAAATGAGCTCCCGTTGCTCAGTCCCTGCTCCTGCCCACCTAGCAGTTCGAAAGCACGTCAAAGTGCAAGTAGATAAATAGGTACCACTCCAGCGGGAAGGTAAATGGCATGTCTGTGTGCTGCTCTGGTTCTACAGAAGCGGCTTAGTCATGCTGGCCACATGATCCGGAAAAAACTGTCCTGCGGACAAATGCCGGCTCCCTCGGCCTTTAAAGCAAGATGAGCGCCCGCAACCCCAGAGTCGTCCGCGACTGGACCTAACGGTCAGGGGTACCTTTACCTATACCGCTTTGTATTTTAAAGAAAAAATCTCAAAGCAGTTTACAACACATTGAAACATCCAATCATACAATCCGGAATAAGACTAATTCAAGCTCCAAGGAAAATATTTCAGGTCCTTTGGCTCCTCCCCCACCCCCAATTTATTTCCCTACTTAATTTATAGAGCTGCCCCATAGCAGAAGCACTCTAGGAAGCCAGTGGGGTGTAGTGTCTAGGTCAGGCATAGGCAACATTGGCTCTCCAGATGTTTTGGAACTACAATTCCCATCATCCCTAGCTAACAGGACCAGTGGTCAGGGATGATGGGAATTGTAGTCCCAAGCATCTGGAGGGCCGGAGTTTGCCTATGCCTGGGATAGAGTGTCAGAGTAGGACCTGGGAGATGAGGGTTCAAATCCCCCTTCTCTCATGAAGCTCACTGGGTTGACCTTGGAGCCAGTCACAGTCTCTTGGCCTACCTCACAGGGTCGTTGGAGGGATTAACTGAGGAGGGGGGTGAACCATGGACTCCTTGGAGAAAAAGGTGGGAGATAAATGCAATAAATATGCTCTTCTGCTTATCTGCTTAAGAAAGCTGGAGGGGCCAGTGAGATGGAGATGTCAGTCGCCAGCCAACCTGGTATCCAGAAATCTACGCATGGTTGCAATAGGACCTGCAGTTGCAAAACACACCTGTTGTCTGGGGGAAATCCTGACGCTGTGAATATGAGGTAAGGTGTGACCTTGCAGGTAAACTGGTCGCAAGCTGCTAAGGGCTTTATCTATCTATATATAAAATCGTTCAAGTTGGATGTTTGTTAACAATCGCCTTTCTCCGTAACCCCTTGATCGATTCCGTTCAAATTTGGACACAACGCTCCATGCCCATATGGGAGTGATCATATGTACTTATATTGCACAAATACCACACCTTTCCAAGGTAAAAATGTGATTTTGTGCAAAAAATAGCGCCCTCCAGTGGACGTTAAACAGCACAGCACAACACACCTGTTTCTGACCCCTTCTCCTCCTCTCCCGACGTCACTGCCACCATCCATTCGACAGACAGACCAGGCGGAAACGCTACTGGTGGCTCCGTCGATGGGTATACAGGCACGCCGGCCAGAATCGCCATTTTCGCGGTTTGCGGTGCTGTCTCTCCAACGGCTGCAGAGCCAGGCCGCGTCCGACATTTCCAGGCCCGTATGGACCGGCTGGAAAGGTAGGCCGGGTACAAAGACCGAGTTTGCCCTTGGTGGGTTGGAGACGCCATCTCCAGTAGCTACAGAGGGAAGCCGCGGCATAGCAACGCCGGCCGGAAACGTCCCGTCCGCCATTTGTGGAGCCAACATTCCATTTCACCAAATCAGCCACAACAAGGCGTGGCCGGGTCAGCTAGTATATTAATAGTATAGTAATACCTTGAACTGCCTACTAACCAGTTCGGAGTTCTAGTAAGCCAACCATCTCAACCCTAGACTGACATTTAAAACGTTTTATTTGCAGTGGTTCATTCTGTGATAACTCGGATCCTGGGGCAGTATGTTGCATACATGAAGTATGTGATATGTCTGCCACGACACCGTAAATACATCTATATTCTTGTTTCTCACACCCCAAATTTTGTCTCCATTTCTGTCGGCGCTCAGCGGCCGAGTTCGCTGTTAGAGGGAGTGCATCTATCCAAAACTTGCAATTAGAATTCTGAAGTGTTTACCAAATGCTGAATATCTGCAATATTATTACTTTTTATTATTCTGCCTCTGGTACAAACCTCCAGCACAGATTTGCTAGCGCGTTGTCTGACTCAGCGTGTGGCAGCTGCAGGAAAAGCAGATTCCATGCCGGCGAGATCATTAGGAAAACAACTGAAAATGAAACTGCCGATATCGTAATGCGATTATGCAAATCTATGATGTGACCACATTTGGGATATTGCTTCCGGTTCTGGTCGCCTCACCTGGAAAAGGATATTGTAGAGTTTGGAAAAGGTTCAGAAAAGGGCAAGCAAAATGATAAAGTGGGAAAGGTTGCAGAATTTGGGACCAGGGTGGATAAAAATCATTATTTTTAAAAAAAAACAAATAAATTCAGATTTTTTTATTTCAATTGGATTTTTTATTTCAATTGGATTTTTAAAATAAAATGCTTTTGGAAGAAAAATCTTTCCAAAGATAGTTTTCTATTTAAGTTACATTATAGTCCAAAGGCTATTCATCAGGAAATAAGGATTTGCTTTAAGTTTTTCACACCTAAAACTCAAAGGTTTTTTTGTGTGGTTTTTTTAATTGTTTAACCACATCAGTTAACAAACATGGATACATATGCTATGCTATAATGTTATTGCTTTAGTTAAATAAATTGTTTAAATTGTTATTAAGGAAATGATTGTTTTTCTCCTTCCAAAAAAGTACAGCAAAAAGTTGCCCAAATATAAACAGTTAACTTATTATACCTCACAATAATTTCATAATTATCTGTCTATTTCTAATAGCATAACCAAATCAGCAATTTTTTATATAACTGTAAAAACCACTCTGAAAATCTATCGTTCCAAAAATGAAACCTTCCTCTGGTTGTGAATATTAAGATACCGGTAATAAGTCTTTCTGTAAAACAAAATGATTTCAATCAAGTCTTACCGACTAGTGATTTAAATCATGATTTAAATCAATTTTATTTAAATCAAATCCACCCTGTTTGGGACATTTTAATGTATTTTAATATCTGTTGGAGGCCGTTGGAGAGTGACTGGGGGGACCCAGCCAGATGGGCGGGGTTCAAATAATAAATTATTATTATTATTATTTTCGTTTAGAGAAAAAGCAAGTAAGGAGATAGGTAGATGGGCCATTGGCTTAATCCAGCAGGCTCACCTTCCGTTCTTAAGCACACACACCTTCTGCTATATAAGCTGCAATGAACTCAGCCTTAATCTAAAGTAAGCCTATTTAGGATTAAAGCATTAATAAAGCAAAACTGCTTAGGGGTGGATCAGCTTGTTACCGGTAGATGTGCAACTAACATCACCTTTGTCAGTTTGGAGGCGGGCGGGGGGAGCACAGTTCTTGCTAGAGATCCAGGGGGTGATATTTTGGTTGCCAGCCTTTTGGCCCCAGTGGGCACCTTTGCAAACTGGGGTGTTTGGGTGTGTGTGTGTGTGTGTGTGTGTGTGTGTGTGTGTCGGTGGGAGAGGAATTCGATTCACTTAGCATTTAAAGCATTTTCCAAAATGAAAACGTGAGTCGAAGCACAGCCGTTCCTTTCAAATCTGCGCTTCTATGAATGTCGCAACGCAGCAGCTCTCTAGCCAAACTGCATCACAGGAAAAAAGTTCCATATTAGGACAAATACCGCGCTGAAATAATAATAATAATAATAACAATAATATTAATAATAAAATTTTATTTATACCCCGCCCTTCCCGGTCCAGAAACCGGGCTCAGGGCAACTAACAACAAATACAAAACAATGATTAAAGGTAAAGGGACCCCTGACCATTAGGTCCAGTTGCGGACGACTCTGGGGTTGCAGCGCTCATCTCTCATTAATGGCCGAGGGAGCTGACGTACAGCTTCCGGGTCATGTGGCCAGCATGACTAAGCCGCTTCTGGCGAACCAGAGAAGCGCACGGAAACACCATTTACCTTCCCGCTGGAGGGGTACCTATTTATCTACTTGCAGTTTGACGTGCTTTTGAACTGCTAGGTTGGCAGGAGCTGGGACCGAGCAACGGGAGCTCACCCCGTCGCAGGGATTCGAACTGCCGACCTTCTGATCAGCAAGCCCTAGGCTCTGTGGTTTAACCCACAGCGCCACCTGGGTCCTAAAACAATGATTAAAAACAGCTAAAAACAGCATAAAAAACAAACACCAGTGGGATCCCCAGGGCTAACTGGCCAAGTTAGTCTTGCTAGGCCAGTAGGGAGACCAGGGAAGAATTTTAATGTGGGGACCCAGAAGGGTTTCTTCAGAAAAAAAGGGAAGGGGGAAAAGGAATAGGGGATCAGGCTAGATTGAAGGCCAGGCGGAATAACTCTGTTTTACAAGCCCTGCGGAAGGAGATCAGGTCCTGATGAATGTTCATTATTGGTCTTGAAACCCGGCACCCGCGGCTTCTGGTGTGCTCTTAGCTTTTACTGTGGTTACGTAAAATGATTTCCGACTCCCTTGCTTTCATCGTAATAAGAGTTTGTGGGGCAGTCTCTGTTTCAGTTTGTTTAGTGTGCCATGTTTCGTTCTATATTTCATTGGCTTGTGTGTACCTGTATATACTGCCATTGTCGATTAATTTATGTGCTGCATTCCCCCACAAGTCAAGCCTGTGTTCAAAGTGGTTCAAGGGGAGGGGGAATCTCAGTCCAAATGCAGCAACACCATAGCAATATATAACAAAGCTTTATCCTTTAAAGCAGGGGTATGCAACCTAAGGCCCGTGGGCTGGATGTGGCCCATTCGCCTTCTCAATCTGGCCCGCAGATTTTTACATGAGTAGAATGTGTCCTTTTATTTAAAATGCATCTCTGGGTTATTTGTGGGGCATAGGAATTCGTTCATATTTTTTTTCAAAATATAGTCTGGCCCACCACATGGTCTGAGGGACGGTGGACCGGCCCACGGCTTAAAAAGGTTGCTGACCCCTGCTTTAAGGTATGCTTTAAAGTAGGGTTGTGATTCCCACCCCCTTCATTTTACTGCTTTACCTTTTGCAAGGGGCCCAGGTGGCGCTGTGGGTTAAACCACAGAGCCTAGGACTTGCTGATCAGAAGGTTGGCAGTTCGAATCCCTGCGATGGGGTGAGCTCCCGTTGCTTGGTCCCTGTTCCTGCCCACCTAGCAGTTCGAAAGCACGTCAAAGTGCAAGTAGATAAATAGGAACCGCTCTGGCGGGAAGGTAAACGGTGTTTCCATGCGCTGCTCTGGTTCGCCAGAAGCGGCTTAGTTATGCTGGCCACATGACCTGGAAGCTGTACGCCGGCTCCCTTGGCCAATAAAGCGAGATGAGCGCCGCAACCCCAGAGTCGGACACGACTGGACCAAATGGTCAGGGGTCCCTTTACCTTTACCTACCTTTTGCAAACCGCTTGTTGTTTTGAAATCAAGTGACTTATAAAATTACCTCAACTTCAAGTAAACGAATAAATGCAGGAATCACAGCTTATCTAACGCTGAAACAATTTACACTTAGCAAATAACAGCTCATTTAACACCTAGAAGCAGTTGAGAGAGCATTCCACTCACTAGGAGGTCAAATGGAAGCATTAATTAAGCAGCCACATTACTGAAGGCCCCTAGGGATGGAGCAGGGTGGAAAAAGCTGTCTGCACCATCTCATCCCTGATCACTTTTTCCTGATCCAGCAGGTCTCTTCTGCCAAGAAGAAGAAGAAGAGTTTGGATTTGATTTCCCGCTTTATCACTCCCCGAAGGAGTCTCCAAGCGGTTCACATTCTCCTTCTCCCTTCCTCCCCCACAACAAACACTCTGGGAGGTGAGTGGGGCTGAGAGACTTCAGAGAAGTGGGACTAGCCCAAGGTCACCCAGCAGCTGCATGTGGAGGAGCGGAGACGCGAACCCGGTTCCCCAGATTACGAGTCTACCGCTTTTAACCACTACACCACACTGGCTCTCTCTTAGTTGCCAAGCTACAACTAAGCTCACCTGTTGCCATCAGTGCAGTGGAGAGCGCATGCAAGATGGAGCTGGTAGACAGCCACCCTGAGCACAGAATTAACCTGCGCCTACATGGACCTGTGCCCCAATTTCCCACCAACTTTTCTAAATGGAATGGGAGGGAAGACGCCGGCTTGCAATTGGTCTCATGGTCAACAAAACGTCTTGGGTTGGCCCTGTTCTTGCAGATGTAGTATGCAATTGCCCTCTAGTTCCTCAGAGATCTGCTGCTCTTGTTCCGGGTATAACATTCAAAGCCTCGTCTGTAAACTTAATACCTTCTCTCCTTTTTATGTATGCAAAGCTAGCAGGTGTGTGTGTGTGTGTGTGTGTGTGTGTGTGTGTGTGTGTGTGCGCGTGTGTGTGCGTGTGTGTGTGTGTGCGTGTGTGTGTGCGTGTGTGTGTGTAAAATAAATCCTGAGGTAGAAACGGACTTGGGGAGAAACTAAAACCAACAGGTACATCCAACACCTAGACCAGGCATAGGTGTTTTGGGACTACAATTCCCATCATCCCTGACCACTGGCCCTGTTAGCTAGGGATCATGGGAGTTCCTATGCCTGACCTAGACACTACACCCTGCAACCAGGTGTGCTTTAAGAAAAATCTGGACAAGGTGTTGCTGCGAGATTGAAAGATCCTTGCCCCGATGGTGTCCCTTGGTGAGGTTGGTACACAGGATTGGGGCAGGTGCCTTTACAGGTGGGCCTCCCAGGTGGGAGAGGTCTGGAGAGTGTTTGTGCATTGTGTGGGTGTCCTGACTTCCTCCCCTTCTCTCAACAGACCCTACTGAGGAGGAGGAAGAGAGCCAAGTCGGTGCTGAGGACCTACCCACAGCTGAAATTCCTCAAGGCTGCGGGAAGGACATGGTGAGAGGCACTGTGGGGTGAGCTAAAGAGTTGGCCAGTGCATAGCTGTCAACCCTCCCTTTTTTGGTGGGAAACTCCCTTATTGCAACGCCGTTTCCCGCTGCTATTCCGGATTGTTGATATCCCTTAAATTTCCCGGATTTCCAAGGAAGCAGCTCCTCTCCCTCCCTGCCGGCCAGGGAGGCTCCTCAGCTGCGTTGCTCGGCTGCCAATAAGGAGTCTGAGACCGACTGGGGGCGGAGCTTGCATGCCTTGTGCAGCCAGACCCTCACACCCAACCAGACAGACAGACAGCCTGCCGTCTAGGCGCTTGCTCTTTCGCTCACCCGTTCGCGCGCAGCCTCTGGAGCGCAGGGTGGCGAGGCTACTTGGTGCCATTGCACCGCCCTGGCGGCATCCCTTATTTTCAAATCCGAAAGTTTCGGAAAATCCCTTATTTTCAAATCCGAAAGTTGACAGCTATGGGCGAGTGTGCCCATCCTGGCACAACCCTGCTCTCTTTGAAGAGGTGGGGGGTGTTGCCATGGTGGAAGGAGCAACACACAAGCCAGAGAGATCTGTCCATGGTGCTGAAACTGCTTCTGCTCTTTTTCTGCTCTCTGGCTCCCCCTGGGGGCAAGGGTCCTGAATGCTGCATGGATCTGGAGAGGGTATTATTTATGCTTAGCAACTTGTATTTGAGATTAACGTCTAGCTAGCTAGAGTTTAAAATTACCCTTTGCAGCATAAAATGTGGGAACCCTCTGGGACCAAGTTGCTTAACCTTTCGCAGACTGGATCTTCCTTTTTCTTCCTTTTTAATCCCTACAAACAAAATAATTGCACAAAATGAAAATAATTGTCTGAAAATAAAGCTTCAGACTTGTTGCAGCAGTGAAAAACAAGACAGGCAGAATATATTACAAAGTACGTGGCTGAGATGAAAAAAAAAACGGAATCTGTGCTCAGGAGAGCACAAAACTAGCACCCTTGTCTCTTTAGTTACATGGGGGAGTGAGGCAGTTGTAAGAGTTATTTTCCATTTGTTACTTTACTGCCAGGGCAAGCAGGGGATGTGACCTCACAGAGTGCCCTCTCTAGGAATTTACAGCGGAACTCCATGCGTCTTAACCCTTTGCTTGCCTGGCAACACGTGAAATTTTACTTGGACTGCAATATTACAGGTATTTCCCACACTGAAACCATAGGGCCGTCTAGTGGTGCATGCTCTAGTTATCTCCCGCTTGGACTACTGCAATGCGCTCTACGTGGGGCTACCTTTGAAGGTGACCCGGAAACTACAACTAATCCAGAACACGGCAGCTAAACTGGTGACTGGGAGCGGCCGCCGGGACCACGTAACACCGGTCTTGAAAGACCTACACTGGCTCCTAGTACGTTTCCGAGCACAATTCAAAGTGTTGGTGCTGACCTTTAAAGCCCTAAACGGCCTCGGCCCAGTATACCTGAAGGAGCGTCTCCACCCCCATCATTCTGCCCGGACACTGAGGTCCAGTGCCGAGGGCCTTCTGGCGGTTCCCTCACTATGAGAAGCCAAGTTACAGGGAACCAGGCAGAGGGTCTTCTCGGTAGTGGCGCCCGCCCTGTGGAACGCCCTCCCACCAGATGTCAAGGCAATAAGCAACTATTTTACTTTTAAAAGACAACTGAAGGCGGCCCTGTTTAGGGAAGTTTTTAATGGTTGATGTTGTATTGTTTTTAATATTTGGTTGGAAGCCACCCAGAGTGGCTGGGGTATAAATAATAATAATAATAATAATAATAATAATAATAATAATAATAATTTATTATAAGGGGTCAGGGAAACTGGGAGACTTCAAGTCAGCCCTGGAGCCCTGGCAAGGCCTTGCTCTCAAAGCTTCCTCTACCCTTCATACCCTCATCTTTTACCGGGCGATGTGACTTCAAGCTTTGCTTCGTATCCATAAAGGCCAGAAACCTAATTTCCCCTGCCTCTCCCCCCCCCCATTCCAATCACCACACCTCTTGTTTCAAGTATTTCAAGCAGACCTGAGAATTCTGAATTATGTCCCAGGTAACAGATTCCGCAGCGAAATTGAAAGAGGGACCCCAGCCGAGATGAACCCTCCAAACAGCTTGCGGTTCTAATCTTTGAGCTCAGCACCAGGTTGAGCTTTTTAATGTATTGGCCTCTCTGTTCCTCTTTTGCTTCTCCGGGGGAGAAGATTTTAAACCAAGGGATAGATTTTTTTAAAAAGAGAGAGAGATAAAAAAAATAGATCATTTTTTCCAAGCAGCCTTTGACTACGGAGGGCTGGAATGTCAGCGGTTCTGATTACGGAGGTTTGCCAGACTTCTGGAGAAAGCATCTTAATGCCAGAGTTACTATGCAGTGCAGGTTTCCATTTATACACGGCAATCATGCATGCACCAAAGAGAACCTGAAAATGACCTCGGCTGGCTGTGAAAAGATGTTGCTTCTGAGAGGAATGAAATGCCTCTCCGGGGCAGAAAGCTTCAGGAAGGAACCACTTGGTTTAGCCCTGCAGGGATGAAACACATTTGTTCTGCAGACTTGGGGAGGACGGGGGCAGACAGTTCGTTCTTTCAGGAGAAATGAAGTGCAGTTCCTAACCCTTGATTTTGTGAGCAGGCACCACCGCCTTGCATTTCCGTTTGCAAGTGGGGTGGGGTGGGGGAATGCAATAGCCCCTTCTCGTTTATTTGACAGATTTATACACCAGTAAAATTGTCAGTAGGGACCCAGGTGGTGCTGTGGGTTAAACCACAGAGCCTAGGGCTTGCTGATCAGAAGGTCGGCGGTTCGAATCCCTGCGATGGGGTGAGCTCCCGTTGCTCGGTCCCAGCTCCTGCCAACCTAGCAGTTCGAAAGCACGTCAAAGTGCAAGTAGATAAATAGGTACCCGCTCTGGCGGGAAGGTAAACGGCGTTTCCGTGCGCTGCTCTGGTTCGCCAGAAGTGGCTTTGTCATGCTGGCCACATGACCCGGAAGCTGTCTGTGGACAAACGCCGGCTCCTTGGCCTATAGAGCGAGATGAGCGCCGCAACCCCAGAGTTGGACACGACTGGACCTAATGGTCAGGGGTCCCTTTACCTTTAAAATTGTCAGTAGGGACGCGGGTGGCGCTGTGGGTTAAACCACAGAGCCTAGGGCTTGCCAATCAGAAGGTCGGCGATTCGAATCCCTGCGACGGGGTGAGCTCCCATTGCCCGGTCCCAGCTCCTGCCAACCTAGCAGTTCGAAAGCACGTCTAAGTGCAAGTAGATAAATAGGAACCGCTCCGGCGGGAAGGTAAACAGTGTTTCCGTGCACTGCTCTGGTTCGCCAGAAGCGGCTTAGTCCTGCTGGCCACATGACCCGGAAGCTGTACGCCGGCTCCCTCGGCCACTAAAGCGAGATGAGCGCCGCAACCCCAGAGTCAGTCATGACTGGACCTAATGGTCAGGGGTCCCTTTACCTTTACCTAGAAACCATTTGAAGTTAATTAAGGGGAGCATATGTTAATATATGAACATTGTATAAGCATACGACTATCATCGTGCCCTGAGAAGAAAAGTATTAGTTAATAATGTGTCGGTGTGTAAGCTGTATGTAAGATAAAAAAGGAAAACTAATTAAAAAAAAATGAAGTTCTACCCTCAGATGAAGTTAATTCACCTTCAGTTCACCTGGAAATTCCAGGGACTCCTTTCTGGAGATTTTTGAACTAGTTCAGTGAATTTTGTTAAACTGAATGAGTGCTTCTTATGGGGGCTTACAGATAAAGGCTGCCATCTCATACCCACTTACCTGGGAGTAAGTCCCACTGAATTGAAAGGGGAAAGCGCACCCCCAGGATTGCAATGTTAGGATGTGGATCTCACAGCCAGCCTTGGCACACCTTTTGGGAGGTGAAGGGAGCGCATTGGGGGGGGGAAGAGAAGAGAGACTTTGAAATGTTGCTCATTTTCAGACACCCGCCCTGCAATTGTTCATTCCCAGACTGGCGCTTTATTTTCGAAATTACTCTCTCCTTCTCTTTCTCTCCCCGAAAGGGCTATCTTTTAAAGAAAAGGAGAAGTAGAAAATTGTAGACTAGAAAGGAGAAATGGATGTTGGACAAAGGAAGCTATCAAGCGCCTGTCAATAGCCTGCCAAAAGGCCACAGAGAGATAGACGGGGAGCCCACCCAGCTCTCTCACAAAGCGGCTGAGTGGATCCGGGCAGGACTTTTGGGGCAATTAAGCGGCAATCGTTTCGCTGGCAGTGAAGATTTCTTATTATTATAATTCTGCAGGCTTTTTAGGGAACCAGGTCTGAGCGGCACGCAAAGGAAAAGAGGCAGGCAGGAGAAGAGGAGAGTTGGTGCCATGTAGAGGCTAGAGCGTTGGGTTGGGACCTGCGAGACCAGGGTTCGAATTCCCCCCCCCCTCGGCCACGAAGCTCGCTGGGTGACCCTTGCGTGGGTCAGTCGCGCTGCCTCAGCCTACCTCAAAGGGTTGTTGTGGAGATGAAATGGGGGGGGGGCCATGAGGACCACGCTGAGGTCCAGGGAGGAAAAGGAGGGATCTAAATGCCACAAAGAATAATAGGATAAATTTTATGTTTGTTTTTACATTGTCAAGCGCCTTGTGTTCTTTGGAGGAAGGGTGATAGAAAAATTAATATAATAATAATGTAATATAGAATCGGAAGGGGTAAACATTGAAACTGGAGGTGGGAAGAGTGCCTTTAAAATTTAAAAGTACAAGAATATAAGAACACTAGCTGACCCAGCCACGCCTTGCTGTGGCTGATTTGGTGAAATGGAATGTCGGCTCCACAAATGGCGGATGGGGCGTGGCTGTGCCGCGGCTTCCCTCTGTAGCTACTGGAGGTGGCGTCTCCAACCCACCAAGGGTCTTTGTGCCCGCCCTACCTTTCCAGCTGGTCCGTACGGGCCTGGAAATGTCGGATGCGGCCTGGCTCTGCAGCCGTTGGGAGAGACAGCGCCGCAAACCGCGAAAATGGCGATTCCGGCCGGCGTGCCTGTATACCCGTCGACGGAGCCAGCAGTAGGGTTTCCGCCTGGTCTGTCTGTCGATTGGATGGTGGCAGTGACGTCGGGAGAGGAGGAGGAGGGGTCAGAAACAGGTGTGTTGTGCTGTGCTGTTTAACGTCCACTGGAGGGCGCTATTTTTTTTGCACAAAATCACATTTTTACCTGGGAAAGGTGTGGTATTTGTGCAATATAAGTACATATGATCACTCCCATATGGGCATGGAACGTTGTGTCCAAATTTGAACGGAATTGGTCAAGGGGTTACGGAGAAAGGCGATTGTTAACAAACATCCAACTTGAATGATTTTATAGATAGATAGATAGATAGATAGATAGATAGATAGATAGATAGATAGATGATAGGAATAACTCTTATGTTGGCCCACCTGTTTTCACAGTGGCCAAATGGCCTTAAGAAACCTAGGAATTCAGATAGACTGCCCTTAGACAGGGAGTATCGGAGCCACCTCCACGATAATATCAAACCAGTTATACTTATTGGAAGATTTATTATAGAAAGGGGAGCTTAAAAAAAGAGGGAAATAATTCCTGAATAGTATTGTAATGACAATCAGTGTCTAGAAAAGGCATCAACCAAGGGTTTGGAAATAACTGGATTGTTTTCAAATACAGCTAATAAATATTCCCTATTATTATTGTTTATATAAATTATTTTGGCATAAATAGTCTTATCGGTACAAGTAAGAGGACGAAGATCATTACTTCTGGAATTTCTACACATAACTGAAGCAAAAGGGAAATGGTCACTCTACGAGCGGGGTGTGCTGGTCCCGTGGGGTATCCGAAAGGCGAGGTCCAAGTCTGGTCCGTGGTCAGAGGTGCAACGTAAAGGCAGTCCGTAGTCACTGAAGCTGGGTGCAGGGCAGGGAGTCAGGCAAAGTCGGGAACAGGTAGGCAAGCAGGGAACCAGGGCGGGTCAGGAGCTCAGGCAGGAAAGCAGGACAGGTTTCAAGCAGGAACTGGTCACCAACAATGTTGCTCCCACAACTTGGGGCTGGGGCTGGCCGGCTTTTATCTGCCCCGAGGCATAGGGCGGCCCCGATCCTCAGGTGACTCGCCTCTCCTGGCCTGGAGGCGAGTACTCCTCCTGCGGGAACTCAGTTCCCTTCGCCTCTCTGCCCTGAGCCTCTGCAGCTCAGGAGAGGCTGGAGGGTTACCGGACCCAGAGGCAACCTCAGCTTCCCCTGACGGGGCTGGGAGTGGAGCATCTGCAGGCAATGGGTCCTCCATCCCATCAGGAGCCAGAGCAGACTCACCTGAGGATCCAGCACAGGTGAGGACCCTTCAGACTCAGGCCCTAGCCCCGGCTCTGCTGGTTCTGGAGGCGGGGAATCCTGTGCAGGCTGGGATCCCTCAGGTTCAGCGTCTGAGTCTGAATCCCAGGCCATCACAGGGGGTACTACAGTAAAAGAGGAAACTTCATCTAAAATTTCCATCGAGACTAAAGAATAGTCAATTACACTCTTGCCTCTTTTAGAGCAGAAGGTAAAGCCTCCTGGAATATCAGGCCAAATGGAGCCATTCAAAAACGAAAGATTAAATTCTAAAACCAATTGTAAAAGTTTTCCTGCTGCTTTATTAATAATAGAGTCCTTAATAATATAATTGTGGGGGCCGGATACCCACACACTCAATGAGAAAGGTCGGCAGGCGGCAGTGGCGCTGCCTTCGAGAAGGAGCGGTTCAGCTCCGTCCTTTGCAGCCAGCGAGCAAGGCAACCTTTTTCCGGGGGGGGGGGTCTTGAGGCTCTAACCCTTAGGCCGTCTCTCTGCCTCTGATCCTGAGCTCTTCCCCGTGGAAAAGGGTGCCTTGCTGTCTGTGGACGAGGAGTCACCAGCCGCCACAATGCGTCACACACAAAACATGCCTCCTGTGGAAGGGAGTTCCACAGTTTAACTGTGTGAAGAAGCACTTTTTTTTATTCGTCCTGAATCTCCCAACATTCAGCTTCATTGAACGCTCGTGAATTCTAGTGTTCTGAGAGAATATCCTCTGTCCACTTTCTCCGTGCCATGCACAATTTTATAAATTTCTATCATTATTATTACTGTAATTGTTTTTTTTAAGGAGAGGCCAAAAGTGGCCAGAGGAACTAATGCAACTTTAACCTTTGTACAGTAGGTTGGTTCTAAGAACACATCCCTTTCTCTGTCCCCACCAGGGGCGTAGCAAGGGGGGGCTATGGGGGCGGGCCGCCCCGGGTTCCACCCCAGAGGGGGGGGTGACACTTTTTTTAAAAAAAATTAATTTTTTAATTTTTTTTTTAATTTTAACTTTATTGAAAAAAGAGATAATAAACACACACACACAACCCCCCCACATCACAAAGTGGCACCATCAGAGGGGGGTGACACTTTTTAATTTTTTTAAAAAAATATTAAATTTTAATTTTAATTTTTAATTTTTTTTAATTTTAACTTTATTGAAAAAAAAGAGATAATAGACACACACACAAAAACCCCACACTTCGCAAAGTGGCACCATCAGAGGGGGGTGGCACTTTATTTTTATTTATTTAAAAAAAAAGTTTAAAATTTAACTTTATTGAAAAAAAGAGATAATAGACACACAGACACAAAAACCCCACACCTTGCAAAGTGACACCATCATTTTTGGGGGGTGGGGGTGACTTGCTATGCCACTGGGTGCAGCTCTGCCAGTGCCCTGGCAAAGTGGTGGTGGTGGGGTGACAAAAAAAATTCCGCCCCGGGTACCACCTGGGCTTGCTATGCCTCTGGCCCCCACCCAGATAAGCAAAGAGTTCAAGAGGCATTCAGAGTCCTACCCCCAAAACAAGTTTACTAACCCCCCATCACACACCGGGGATTAGAGAAAACCGGGAGAGCTCGTGAACCCTGCAATGGAACCGTAGCGATTTGGAGACATTTCCGGACATTTGCAGGCATTGAACTCAAAACTCATTGCAAACCCTTTTCAGAAAAGAGCCCTGGGGACGAAAAGGATTTCCTCGGTGTTTTTGGCCTGCTTCTGGTTGGAAGACTAGTGATTTTGTTGTTGTGACGTATAGAGAAGACAACAAATCACAGCCTACCACCCAGCACAGGCCCACCCTCCCGAAAAACCGCAAGACCACGTCGTTCCCCCCTGTTCCGTTCCGCTTCTTCCTCCTTCCTTTCCCTGAGGCCATGAGACGTCAGCAGGAGTCAGTTTGGATCAGCCAAGTTCCCTTCATTTGTTTGTCGGCGTTTTGGAATTATTATGCTCCTACATCATTAAAAAAATACACATCACAGCAGTTTACAACAGCCTCTCGCTATAATTAAAACCCACGTAAAATAAAAAAACAAAAAACCGTCAACTAACCATTATGGAATAACAACCTCACAGTCAGTGGGGCTGGTACTTAATGGGACTGGGTAGGGTGGAATCCTGGGAGTCCAACAGTAGGTGGCGCCAGAACCAACGACAGACAGAGCAAGTGGAGCCAACTCATTCTAGCTACAGGGAACCAGGCAGAGGGCCTTTTCGGTAGTGGCACCCGCCCTGTGGAACGCCCTCCCATCAGAGGTCAAAGCGATTAACAACTATATAACATTTAGGAAATACCTGAAGGCAGCCCTGTTTAGGGAAGTTTTTAATCTGTAACATGTTAATGTATTGTTTTTTAATATTTGCTGGAAGCCGCCCAGAGTGGCTGGGGAGACCCAGCCAGATGGGTGGGGTACAAATAATAAATTATTATTATTATTATTAGTCCCCATCCCTCTCCTCACTGCTGATTTCTACAAGGGGCAACGCTTAGATGCTATAGGAGGAAGCTGCCAGGCTGTGCTGTGCCCCCCAGGACTGGTTTTGAGGTCGGTGGGTGAGAATTAGCTGAGCACAAGCGGATGTTAATGGGGCAGGGACCCCGTCGTGATATGGAGTAGCCCCCACTGATCACTGCCTATCAAAAGCCTGGCAGGAAAGTAAGTTTTGACCTGGTGCCAGGCAGACCTTCTCGGGCAGAGTGTTCCTCAAACAGGAAGTCACCACCGAAAAGGCCCTATGCCTTGACATCCTCCTCCAAGCCTCTTTCCACAGAGGGAGGTTGAAGGGTCCAGGTAGGGTCGTATTGGGAGAAGCCACCCCAAAAGGTATTGGGGTCCTGAGTTGTCAAGAAAATTAGATGTACCCCTTTGGCGACTAAACATCGGGAAGAACTTTTCGGATGGCAAGTGCTGTTCATGATAGAACGGACTCCTACAAGAGGTGGTGGGTTTTAAGTACCCGTATTTTTGGCTCCATAAGACGCACTTTTTTCCTCCTAAAAAGTAAGGGGAAATATATCTGCGTCTTATGGAGCAAATGTGTGGTCCCTGGAGCTGAAATGCCCAGGGGCAAAAGCAGATTGTGCTTTTTAAAAAAAGAGAGAGAAGGGGGTGTTGAAAGGAAGCCCCCTGAGGAGCTGCTCAGCAAAGGATCGGGGAGAGAGATTCCAGCCCCGCCCCCTTGCAGAGGGAGGCTGTTTCCCCAGCGACATGTGACTGGCTGATTAGATTATCTGTCTGGAAACTGTAGAAATGGCTTCCTGAAGCTGCAGAACTGTGAGTTAAACCCCACAAAACAGGGTTTTTTTCCTTTGCAAAGTAAGCTCAACAACTTTGAGCTGATCCTCAAAAAATGGGACGTTTCTCCTTTGCAAAAGAAGCTGCAGAAATTTGAGCTGATCCTCAAAAAATTGGGGCTTTTCCCCTCTAAAAACTAGGTGCGTCCTATGGTCATGTGCGCCTTATAGAGCGAAAAATACGGTAGGTGGTCGTTGGCGGTTTTTTAGCAGAGCTGGGATGGCCACCTGTCATGTATGATCTAGTTGAAGTTCCTGCATTGCAGGGGGTTGGACTAGATGACCCTTGGGGGTCCCTTCCACTCTGATTCTCTGATTCTCACATGGTTTGTGAGTCTGCCCTTCTCACATTTGGGTCTAGTCCCACTTATTAGAATTCAGGCCCCTGAAACCTTTCCACATCCCCTTCCCAGAGTGCTGCCTCTTTTTGGGGGGCCATTTTGCCAATCTTTCTTGGAGTTTTTTCAACAGCGCACCCCACTCTCGGCTGCTGAAGCTGGGCTCCTGCGAAACCCCACAGCCTCTCAGCAGGAGGGACTCGAGTCCCTTTTCTCTCCTGCCTTCTGCTGCCCCACTTCCTACCTGATTGACGGTCCTCTAGCCCACATAGCCGTGACCTCAATTATTTATTTACCACGTCGAAGGCGAAATGGAGGACAAGTGTTCCCGCCGAGATATGCTGTGTGTATCTCTCCAGGTCTTGGTCGGCCTGTGTTTTCTTTCAACGGATCCCTTGCGATTCCTTGGAAAACAAAGATGCTATTGGCAATTGCCTTTGTGGCAGAGCAAGAGGCTTTTCAGTCCGTGCCCACCCCCAGCCCCCCAGATCAGTTCCCTTTGTGTCAGGAACATATTCATATTCACCACTTCTTGTTTAATCCGGACATAACGTTCCATGTAGACATCCACTTAATTGGTAACAACAGAGCATGCCCAAGACCGTAAGAACGCACCATGCGCGCTTGTGAATCTGTGTGGGTAAAATACTACCACCGTTGCCTGGCTTTGTCCTTGCAAATGGCTAGTCCTCAGTGAGGCGCTAAAGCTGTTTTTTGGGCTATACTACTTCACTTGGTGGGATGCTTCTCTGTACCCCCTGCCCCATCATTATTTGTTTGGAGAGTTTTCAGAACGTAAGAAAAGACCATCTAGTCTCACAGTGGCCAACTAGACGCCCGTGGAAAACCAGCAAGCAGGATTTGAACTCAAGAGCCCTGTCCCTTACGGAGGCTTCCAGCAACTGTTATTCAAAAGCATTGCTGACTCCAACCATGGACACAGAGCAAGCATTGACTTGTCTAATCCTCTTTTAAACCCTTCTAAATTGGAGGATGGGACGCGGGTGGCGCTGTGGGTTAAACCACAGAGCCTAGGGCTTGCCGATCAGAAGGTCGGCAGTTCGAATCCCTGCGACGGGGTGAGCTCCCGTTGCTCGGTCCCTGCTCCTGCCCACCTAGCAGTTCGAAAGCACGTCAATTGTGCAAGTAGATAAATAGGTACCACTCCGGCGGGAAGGGACCGCCCAAACCCTTGCATCCCAGCTCAGGAGTGCCGTTGACTGCCCCCCCAAGTCGGCAAGGTCAACTGGCAGCAGCAAGACACGAACAAGAAACAAATAAGGCAGCTGTATGCACAGATTAAGGGACCCAGGTGGCGCTGTGGGTTAAACCACAGAGCTAGGGCTTGCCAATCAGAAGGTTGGCAGTTTGAATCCCTGTGACGGGGTGAGCTCCCATTGCTCGGTCCCTGCTCCTGCCAACCTAGTAGTTCGAAAGCACGTCAAAGTGCAAGTAGATCAATAGGTACCGCTCCGGCGGGAAGGTAAACGGCGTTTCCGTGCGCTGCTCTGGTTCGCCAGAAGCGGCTTAGTCCTGCTGGCCACATGACCCAGAAGCTGTACGCTGGCTCCCTTGGCCAATAAAGCGAGATGAGCGCCGCAACCCCAGAGTTGTCCGCAACTGGACCTAATGGTCAGGGGTCCCTTGACCCTTTACCTTTATGCACAGATTATTTAAAGGGACAGGGATGGAAACACTTGTCCCCCAGCTGAAATAAAATGTGATGAGCTGTTGCCTAGGGGGCTGCAGACTTGAAAGGCAGCCCCCATCAACAGCTCTGGGGAGGCTGGACCCCCTGCCTCCCAAAAGGGACATCACTGCAAGGAAGGAACGGACTGGGCCCCATGGAAGCATTTGCAGAGGGCTTCCTTTCCCGCTCCCAGAGGAAAGAACACTTAGAAGGACCATGCAGCTGAGAGCTTCAGTAGAAGCTTGCTTTCCCCCCTTCTCCCTCCCAGCCGCTTTTCCTTTTGTGCCATGTCTTTTAGATTGTAAGCCTGAGAATGCAGGCACCTTATCACTGCAAGCCACTCTGGGACACATTTGGGGGTGGGGCGAGGGCCCTGAAGAGCAGGGCGAAAATCCTTCTGATTAAAAAAACTGAAATAAGCTTCCTCAGCCCAACATTAGAAGATGATGGTGATTTGCTACCTCTCCAGAGGAGTCTTAAGAAGCTGGTTTCTCCCCCTGGTGTGGCAGCCTGCTTTTGGTGGAACTTGGTCACTATGCCCCTGCCACACACCCACACCCACACCCGTAAATCAATATTCTCCTGAAGAACATTGGAAGAACATCAGCCAAATCTTCTTGCAGGAGAGAGAGAGAGAGAGAGAGAGAGAGAGAGAGAGAGAGAGAGAGAGAGAGAGATCTGCAAACACAACACAATGGAGGGATGTTGCCACTTGTCCCTGGCTAATGGGTACTTCAGAGGAAAATGTCAGAGCGTATCTGGGTACCATAGCAACATGGTATGGTCCAATCCTCTGCTTCAAATCATTCGTTCTTCAGGCCTATTGTGAGTGGCTCCCCCACCACACACCAACCCGCTATGGCTGGAGTTCTCGCCGCACTGTGTCCAAGAGCAGAATGACGGACAGGTGGACTGGCAGGTAAAGTTTATCTGCTCGTTGCACCACTCCTCCACCCCTCACTCCCCCCCACGACCACCACTGGCCTGGGTTTCTAGTTCTTTACTAGCACCCACCATGGAAAATATGCAAACACCAGCGGGAGAAAAAACAAAACAGAGACAGTAATCCCATTTATTTATAATATATTTTATTACCCACCCTTCGCCTTAAGGTCCCGGGGCACAATGCAACAGTAAGAACAGTTTGGGGGGTTTTTTCCGACTAAATTTTTATTGGTTTTATCAAATTAATACAATAAAACACAAACAACAATCAAACAGAAAAAACACAGCATACAAAAGAAAAACATACATAAATCCTTTTAACCTATCATTGTTTCATATCATCGTGGGTTGACTTCCTCCCGTCCTCTCTTCCTGCGTACCATGTAAGTCATCTTTAGTAATTTCTTTACATCATTAAACACATTTTTTATTAATTTACCTTAACATCTCTACTTTTCTATTGTCCATAACATTTATTCAAACCATTATAAAACATAGTTCTATTTTCTAGGTCTACAGCCTCACTTAAGTAAGAACAGTTTGAAACAGCTGAGAATCATGCCATAGAATCGTAGAATTGGAAGGGGCCACGAAGGATATCTAGCCCAGCCCCCTGCAATGCCCGAACCCAAGGCCCTGAGATTGAGAGTCTCATGCTCTACGCACTGAGCTGTCCTTGTTGTTTATCGTAAAGGTAAAGGGACCCCTGACCGTTAAGTCCAGTTGCGGACGACTCTGGGGTTGCGGCGCTCATCTCGCTTTACTGGCCGAGGGAGCCGGCGTACAGCTTCCGGGTCATGTGGCCAGCAGGACTAAGCCGCTTCTGGCGAACCAGAGCAGCATGTGGAAATGCTGTTTACCTTCCCGCCGGAGCGGTACCTATTGATCTACTTGCACTTTGACATGCTTTCGAACTGCTAGGTGGGCAGGAGCTGGGACCGAGCAACAGGAGCTCACCCCTTCACGGGGATTCGAACCGCCGACCTTCTGATCGGCAAGCCCTAGGCTCAGTGGTCTCTAGACCACAGCGCCACCCGCGTCCCAAGGTGCTTTTCCTTAGGAAGTCCCTATTTCCAGGTATGGAGTAATGCAACCCCAGAGCCAAGGAGGTGAGTTAACTAAACAACCTTTAGAAGACATCTGAAAGCAGCCCTGGATAGGGAAGGTTTTTAAAATGTTCCATGTTTTAATATTTATTGGAAGCTGCCCAGAGTGGCTGGGCCAACCCGGTCAGAGGGGCGGGGTATAAATAATACGCCAGCATTTTTCTGCATTCCTGGGGGTTGGACTAGATGAGCCTCAGGATCCCTTCCAACTGTAAGGTAAAGGTAAAGGGACCCCTGACCATTAGGTCCAGTCGTAACCGACTCTGGGGTTGCGGCGCTCATCTCACTCTATAGGCCGAGGGAGCTGGCGTACAGCTTCCGGGTCATGTGGCCAGCATGACTAAGCCGCTTCTGGCGAACCAGAGCAGCGCACGGAAACGCCGTTGACCTTCCCGCCGGAGTGGTACCTATTTATCTACTTGCACTTTGACGTGCTTTCGAACTGCTAGGTGGGCAGGAGCAGGGACCGAGCAACGGGAGCTCACCCCGTCGCGGGGATTCGAACCGCCCACCTTCTGATCCGCAAGCCCAAGCTGCACAGTTGTTTAACCCACAGTGCCACCCACGTCCCTTTGTTGTTTATCTGCCTGTTGCAAAAAATAATAATATAAAAAGTAAGCAAAACCACTCCAAATGGAGAACACGATAAACTCAAAACAAAATAAAAAATAAAGAAATTCCTTCCAGTAGCAACTTAGAGACCAGCTAAGTTTGTTCTTGGTATGAGCTTTCGTGTGCATGCACACTTCTTCAGATACACTGAAACAGAAGTCACCAGGCCCTTAGTGTATCTGAAGAAGTGTGCATGCACACGAAAACTCATACCAAGAAACTTAGTTGGTCTCTAAGGTGCTACTGGAAGGAATTTCTTTTATTTTTTATTTTGTTTTGACTATGACAGACCAACACGGCTACCTACCTGTAACGATAAACTCAGTAAAAGGTATATTTTTGCTCCCACAGAGCAAAGATATGCCTTAAAAGACCCCTCCCCAAGTTTGCACCGCATATTTAAAGCAGTTTTCATCCCGCATCAAAGAGTCCTGGCTCCCCACCCTCCCTGGGAACTGTAGCTTGCTTGGGGTTTTCTCCCTGGGAACTGTAGTTTTGCTTGGGGTTTGCTCCCTGGGAACTGTAGTTTGCTCAGGGTGCTGAGGGTTGTTAGGTGGAGAAACCCGCCCCACAACTCCTCTTCCTAAGCAGGTTTACTCATGAGCAAGCCCCCTTAAACCGCAACCCCCTCCCATCCCTTAGTCCAAAGGACAGCGTTTCCCCAGAATCCTTCCTTTCCCAGAAACCTTTGCTTCCCCCGCTTCCCTCCCTCCATTCCCGCTTTGCCTTCTGGGAAATGGAGTCCCTCACCCGCCGTTGTAGTCCGCCGCGGACTCCGCTTCCCAGGAGCCACCGCGCGGCAGCCGGCCACATCCTGCCTCCAAAGCCGCCTGGGGATCGTAGTCTTCCTGCGCAGGCGCGCCTCCTGGAAACCCATAGTGCGGGGCTTGAGCGCGGGACTACGACTACCGGCATGCATTTCTGCTCATTCCTGGGGCCGGCCATTTTGGGGTGGCGTTTTCCTTCCCCCCTCCCTCCCTCCCACCCATATATCCCCCTGAATATACTTAAGATGGCGCCGGGGGCAGGAATAGACTGAAGGTTGCAGCTGTGGAGGGAGGAGAGAGGCGCTGGGGAGGAAGGCTTGGTTGCTAGGATACCACCCCACCCCAAGCCTTGCTGCACAGGGGCACCAAAAGGGGAAAAAAGCCCCCCATGGCCTGAGCCCCCTCACCTATTGGAAAAGGTGAACCCCTTGCCAGCTCATGGGGAGCTGGCTGCCCCCCTGGCCAGAGCCATGGACCTCCGCCTGGCCGTCTACAACGCCGCCCGCGAAGGCAAGCTGAAGCTGCTGCAGAAGTTGCTGGGAACCAGGAGCCGAGAGGAGCTGGAGGAGCTGACGGCCGGCCCCGGCGGCGGCGAAGGGTCCGGGGGCACGCCGCTGCTGATCGCCTCTCGCCACGGCCACCGCGAGGTGGTCGAGTACCTCCTGGACCACTGCGGCGCCCGGGTGGAGGCGGGCGGCTCGGTCAGCTTCGACGGCGAGACCATCGAGGGAGCCCCTCCGCTTTGGGCCGCGTCGGCCGCCGGCCACCTGGACGTGGCTCGCAGCCTGCTGGAGCGGGGGGCCAACGTGAACCAGACCACGCTGACCAACTCGACACCCCTGCGGGCAGCCTGCTTCGACGGGCACCTGGAGATCGTGCGCTACCTGGTGGGCGAGAGGGGGGCCGACCTTGAGGTGGCCAACCGCCACGGCCACACCTGCCTGATGATCTCGTGCTACAAGGGCCACACGGAGATCGCCCGCTACCTCCTGCAGAGGGGGGCGGATGTCAACCGCCGCAGCGTCAAGGGGAACACGGCCCTGCACGACTGCGCCGAGTCCGGGAGCCTGGAGATCCTGCGCCTGCTGCTCGCCTCCGGGGCGAGGATGGAGAAGGACGGGTACGGCATGACCCCGCTGCTGGCCGCCAGCGTGACCGGCCACACCAACATCGTCGAATACTTTATAGAGGGAGCGCTGGAGGAGGAGGAGGTGGCCATAGCGGAGCACGATGGCAGCCAAGCCGAAGACCACGATGGGCGTTCTGCTGCTGTCGACGGCCGTCCCCAAGTTTACTGCACGCGGGAGGCGGCTGTGGAAGCGCTGGAGCTCCTGGGAGCCACCTTTGTGGACAAGAAGCGCGACCTGCTGGGGGCATACAAGCACTGGCGGAGGGCAATGGGCCTGCGCCACCAGGGCGGGCAGTACCTGGCCAAACCGGAGCCTCGCCAGTTGGTGCTGGCCTACGACTACTCGCGGGAGGTGAGCACAGCGGAGGAGCTGGAGACGTTGGTGATCGACCCGGATGAAATGCGGATGCAGGCCCTGTTGATCCGCGAGCGCATCCTCGGCCCTTCGCACCCGGACACCTCCTACTACATCCGCTACCGGGGGGCCGTCTACGCCGACTCGGGGAACTTTGAGCGCTGCATCAACCTGTGGAAGTATGCGCTGGAGATGCAGCAGGGCAACCTGGAGCCGCTCAGCCCCATGACGGCCAGCAGCTTCCTCTCCTTCGCCGAGCTGTTCTCCTACGTGCTGCAGGATCGCTCGAAGGGCACCTTGGCCACGCAGCTGGGCTTCCCCGACCTCATGGGCGTGCTGAGCAAAGGGGTGCGCGAGGTCGAGCGGGCGCTTCTGCACCGCAAGGACCCCGTGGCGGACTGCGCCCAGTTCACCAAAGCCCTGGCCATCATCCTGCACCTGGTCTTCCTCCTGGAGAAGGTGGAGTGCGGCCCCGATGAGGAGCACCAGAAGCGGCAGACCATCTACCGCCTCCTGAAGTGCAACCCGCGGGGCAAGAACGGCTTCACGCCGCTGCACATGGCCGTCGACAAGGACACCACGTCCGTCGGCCGCTACCCGGTGGGGAAGTTCCCCTCCCTCCACGTGGTCAACCTCCTCCTGGAGTGCGGGGCGGACCCCGACGGCCGCGACTACGACAACAACACCCCTCTGCACGTGGCCGCGCGCAACAACTGCCCGCTCATCATGAGCGCCCTCATAGAGGCCGGGGCGCACATGGACGCCACCAACGCCTTCAAGCAGACGGCCTACGAGCTCCTCGACGAGAAGCTGCTCACCAAAGCCATGATGCAGCCTTTCAACTACATCACCTTGCAGTGTCTTGCCGCCCGGGCCCTCGACAAGCACAAGATACCCTACAAAGGGTTCATCCCGGAAGAGCTGGAGGCCTTCATTGAGCTCCACTGAAGAGGGGGCGGGCGGCGTTGCGAGCCCCCTCCCGCAGGGGCTGGGGCTGGGACTCGGCCCGCCTCCACTCGGGTTTGGATTTCAAAATGCTTCCATTTGCACACTGGGCCGGGTCGACCTCCCTTCTCTCTCTCTCTGGGAGCCTGTGGAAATTGAGAGCTACGTCGGTGTGGCTGCCCTGGGCACCCCTGAGCAACAGCAGGTGGCTGGATCTAGCCCCCACTCCGTGACCTAGAGAGTTTGGATTTGATATCCTGCTTTATCACTACCCTGAGGAGTCTCCAAGCGGCTCACATTCTCCTTTCCCTTCCTCCCCCACAACAAACCCTCTGGGAGGTGAGTGGGGCTGAGAGACTTCAGAGAAGTGTGACTAGCCCAAGGTCACCCAGCAGCTGCATGTGGAGGAGCAGGGAAGCGAACCCGGTTCACCAGATTACGAGTCTACCGCTCTCAAACACTACACCACACTGGCTCTCTAGTGTGACCTAGTGTGGCTCTAGGGGGGTTGGGGGCAGAATAAGGGTGGCCGGAACCAGCTGCCCGTCTCCCTGCCCCCTGAAAGGAAAAGGAGTCGTCGTCCCCCCCAGGACCCCCTGAGTGATGGGCGCTTCCCAGCTCACACAGATGCCAGGGTTCAAGCAGCACGGTCAGCTCAGAATTGCTGCTGCCCTCCATTGCCAACTAATTTTTCTTTTTCCTTTTCAAAGCACAGACACACATGCGAATCCTCCGTTTGACCTCTTCCTTTGTGAAACCCAGCCTGCCTTACAAGCTTTAAGAGCAACTATGTTTGCATACCCTTCCTCCTCTCCCTCCCTTGAATGCGAGCGAGGGATCTGCAGTCAAGTCTTAAAACAAAACAAAACACCCGCTCTATCCTTTTTTCCGGGGAGTGGGGTGGTGTAGGTTTCAGCCAAACACTGCAGGTAATGCTGAAAGTTAGCTTTGTTACTCCTCCTCTTGCGCAGCTGACCCAACCCGGTATGGCGAGGCTTGGTTGTGTTCTGGGTTTGATTTGACTTCATTTTCCAGTGTCCCATATTGCATTGCTGAGATTTTGCTGGCTGTGTTGAAAGGCTGGTTGTGGTGTTGTGCTGTGTTTTGCTGTTTTTTCCTCATTTTTTTAAAAAAATAAGATCAAGCTGCCGCTATCACTTGTTCAGGCAGTTGAGGGGTGGTGGTGGAGAAACCCCAAACTATGAAATCGCCTTTAGGATCAAACCAGCGGCCACCCGCCTTCCTCACCCCACCCCACCCCAGCAGAGAGAGGCAGAAAAACCATTATCGGGATTCTTTTTTGAGTGTGTTAAAGACGATCCTTTGAGTTAAGGCAGCCCCATTCTTTTCAGAGCACAGATAGGGGTTGTTGTGTTTTGTTTTTTTTAAGGAGGGAGCGTCTTCCAGTATGTCTGGTGGCTAGGATCTGCTTCTTCTAATAGGTTCTGTGCCTACAGACCCTTCTTCCTTTGCATAGCTGTGGAAAGGGGTCAGAAATGCTCCTTTAAAGGTCTTTTGGTGGCATCAGGGCAGCGGGAGAGACAACAGCCCTTGTCGTGCTTGCAGATAAAATTGCAGACCTACCGGTAGTTGGCAGGTTTTGTCCCGGACTGCAGCCGGCAGCCCCTTTCTCCACCGGCTGGTTTTGCCGCGTCTCAGGCAGGTCTTAAAAGCGGAAGTTTTGTCAAGCAGCCTTAGTGGGTTTCTGCAACTTGCACAACCCCTCCCAATAGCATTGAGAGAGGTGCTTAATAAGGTGTCTGGAAGAACAGTCAGTAAAGCATGGGACTCTTTATCAGGCGTCAGCAAGGTTATCCCGCCATGGGCTGGATCAAGCCCACAGAGAGTGTCTGTGGGCCTGACATGTGCAGCGCGATGCCGGAAATTGTGTCTGCGCATGTCTGTGGTGCCGGAAATCGCTTCTGTGCATGCCCAGATGCTGGAAATTGCGCCTGCGCAGAAGCGATTTTCGGTGTCTGGATATGTGCAGGCGTGATTTTCAGTATCTGTGCATGCGCAGACGCAATTTCCGGCGCCACTCGGCGAGTCCCCGCGCTTAACACAGCACGCGGGGGACTCGCCGAGCGGGCGGCTTGGTTCAGGGGCGGCTCGTGGGCCGGTAAAATGGCCTCTGTGGGCCGGATCCAGCCCATGGTCCGGAGGTTGCCGGTGCCTGCTCTTTATCTCAGGGTTGTGGGTTCAAGCCCCACATTGGGCAAAAGGATTCCTGCATTGCATGCGGTTGGGCTAGATCAAGGGTAGGCAACCTAAGGCCCATGGGCCACAAGTGGCCCACGGGTGTCATTTAACTGGCCCCCGAGCCGCCCGCTCGCTGAGTCCCCGTGCGCTGCACTAAAGCAGCGCAGTGCAGGGACTCACTTCCGTGGTGCCGGAAATCACGTCTGCGCAGACACAGACACCAGAAATCGTGGGTACCCGTGCGTGATCCATGGAGGGATCTCTGCTGGAGTGAACTGGCCCAGGCGAGGTAAACCTTGCCGACCCCTGGGCTAGATGATCTTGGTGGTCTCTTTCCATCTCTACAATTCTAGACAGCTGTACACTTCATTCATAGTTGCTCTGTCTGAAAGACGGGATCTGTAAGCAGCAGACTTTTGAGATCATGTGAATTGAACTGTTTTTCAGTCCGGGAATCAGAGAGTTGTAATAATAATAATAATAATAATAATAATAATAATAATAATAATTTATTATTTATACCCCGCCCATCTGGCTGGGTTTCCCCAGCCACTCTGGGCGGCTTCCAACAGAACACTAAAATACAATAATCTATTAAACATTAAAAGCCTCCCTAAACAGGGCTGCCTTCAGATGTCTTCTAAAAGTCTGGTAGTTGTTGTTCTCTTTGACATCTGAAGGGAGGGCGTTCCACAGGACGGGTGCCACTACCGAGAAGGCCCTCTGCCTGGTTCCCTGTAACTTGGCTTCTCGTAGTGAGGGAACCGCCAGAAGGCCCTTGGAGCTGGATCTCAGTGTCCGGGCTGAACGGTGGGGGTGGAGATGCTCCTTCAGGTATACAGGACCGAGGCCGTTTAGGGCTTTAAATGTCAGCACCAACACATGAGTTTGGACAAACTGCGAGAGGCAGTGAAGGATAGGCGTGCCTGGCGTGCTCTGGTCCATGGGGTCACGGAGAGTCGGACACGACTGAACGACTGAACAACAACAACAACAACCAACACTTTGAATTGTGCTCGGAAACGTACTGGGAGCCAATGTAGGTCTTTCAAGACCGGTGTTATGTGGGATGTTAAGATGGGATCTGTAAGCAGCAGACTTTTGAGATCATGTGAATTGAACTGTTTTCCAGTCCGGGAATCAGAGTTGTAGAGTCGGAAGGGACCCCGAGAGTCATCCAGTCCCAACTCCCTGCAATGCAGGAATCTCAACGGACAGGTGGCCTTCGAACCTCTGTTCAAAAACCTCCAAGGAAGGGAGAGTCCACCACCTTTGGGGGGATCTTCCACTACAGAAAGTTCTTCCTGGCGTTCAGACGGAATCTCCTTCCTTGCAATTTGAATCCATTGGTTCAGGTCCTACCCTCCGGAGCAGGAGAAGAGAAACTTGCTCCGTCCTCCGCGAAGGCTGGTCCCTGAAAATGGACCCCCAAACCCTGTGATCCCAGACATGCTGGCCCAGGGCTTGGTGGGAGTCAGCAGTCAAAGGTCTTCGAAGAAGGAAGCCGGGCTCAGGGCTTTATTTGGAATTCAAAGGGTAATAAATAATAATAATAATAATAATAATTTATTATTTGTACCCCGCCCATCAGGCCGGGTCTCCCCAGCCACTCTGGGCGGCTTCCAACAAACATTAAAAGACATCAAAATGTCACAGATTAAAAACTTCCCTAAACAGGGCTGCCTTCAGGTATTTTCTAAATGTCATGTAGTTGTTTATCTCTTTGACCTCCATTGGGAAGGGTGGACGCCACTACCAAGAAGGCCCTCTGCCTGGTTCCCTGCAGTGAGGGAACCGCCAGAAGGCCCTTGGCGCTGGACCTCAGTGTCCGGGCTGGACGGTGGGGGTGGAGACGCTCCTTCAGGTATACTGGACTGAGGCCGTTTAGGGCAGTGTTCCCCAACCTTGGGTCTCCAGCTGTTTTTGGACTACAACTCCCATCATCCCACGCTAGCAAGACCAGTGGTCAGGGATGATGGGAATTGTAGTCCGAAAACAGCTGGAGACCCAAGGTTGGGGAACACTGGTTTAGGGTACCCAAAGCACGTTGAGTTTTAGGGGGAAAGGCATGTTGAGCTGCTTCCCATTCGGTTGCATCGCATCAACCCAATGGCATGGTGGCTCACAGGTGCCAGTGCTGTTTGGGGAGATGTTTGGAGCAGTGGTATCATCTCCCGGCCAGAAGGCAAGCACCAGAGCGCAGTTCTCGGCTGCCATCTTTTGCCAGCCAGCCTGCCACAAGAAAGCGCTGTTGACCCACTGACCATCTCACACCGCCCTGACAGGGACAGAGCTTGCGCAGAATGCAGATTGGGAGGGGGGCACTGGAAGGCGCTGGCCGCTTGTTAGTCCAGAGGTGTTTTCCCTGCCCCAATAGCCCTTCAGAGGGTCAACATCTGGAAGGGTTCAGGAGACCGTCTCTGGCGTTGCTTTCAGAGGGCGGATTCAGACAACAGTTTCACCCTCCTCCCCGCCCCCTGCCCCGACTTTACAGGCTGGGAATTAAATGAACTGGTAAAGTGGCTCCTGGTCTATAGCTCAGTCAGTAGAGCGTGAGGCCTTTAATCTCAGGGTTGTGGGTTCAAGCCCCACCTTGGGCAGAAGATTCCCACATGGCAGGAGGTGGGATTAGGGCGACCCTCATGGTCGCTTCCAACTCTACAATTCCACACGACGCAATGCACAAGCGTCCCTCTCCCAGGCCAATGTCTGCTGGAAAATTGAGGTGTTTCGGACGCTGGTCCACGGACACCTTCATAGCCTGACCGGGCCACTGCTGCCCCCAGTTCCACTAGATCTGCAAGGTGCTATTCCCCACAAATCAATGTACGCTGCTGTAGCATGAGGGCTTTGTCTGAATCCATCTCCTTACATATTTGTTTGGGTGGGGTTTTTTTGGGGGGGGGTGGTGTATGGAGTGTTCTGTGCTGACCACCAAAGTTGTGGACTCCCAAGTTTGGTTTCAAAAGTCTCTCTTTGGTACTTGGTGTGGGCAGGAGAGAGCAAGGGCAGAAAACAGCCGCTGAGGTTGGGCGGGGGGCAGAGGAAGGGGTTATCCCCCCCCCCGCCCAGCTGCCCACCCCTCAAGGCTCTCTCGCTCTTCACAACACCCCTCGGGACCGCTGACCACGTGCTTTCCCTGCTTGAGACTGGATGGCTCAGCTGAACCATATCAACCTCAGAAAGGTTTTCCTCAGAGGAGGAATCACTTCGACTGTCCTTCCCCCGCCCCCCTTGTTAAAAAAGCAAACGACAGTTTCGAGGGGTAAAGAAAGATGGTTTCAGGGTACTGCTGCTGCTGCTGTTTTCTTGCTGCAAAGAAAAGTGTTCGTTTAGCAAACGCATTGAGTGGAATACTCAATAAGTGGAATGTGTTAAACTTGTCAGCCGGTGGCAACTCCTAAGTTGAAATAAATGAAATGACACTTTAAAAAAATAAAAAGGAAAAGAAAATCCTGCTGCTAAAAAAAAAACACCCAATTTCCTCTGACTTTCTTGTTCTTATGTCTGTTGGGATCTGGTTGGTTGGTAGGGGTTGTTTGAGGGACGCCATTTATTCTGCAGAAGAGGAGCTCCGCATTTTCTCACAGGGAAACAGGTTTATTTATGGATGGAGGAACTGGTGTGCAGGGTCAGGCCATTAAAAGCCCGGCGTCCCTATTGCATAGCTGTCAACCCTCCCTTTTTTTGCGGGAAACTCCCTTATTCCAATGGCGTTTCCCGCTGCTATCCCAGATTGTTGATCTCCCTTCAATTTCCCGGATTTCCAAGGAAGCAGCTCCTCTCCCTCCCTGCCGGCCAGGGAGGCTCCTCAGCTGCCAATAAGGAGTCTGAGACCGACTGGGGGCGGAGCTTGCATGCCTTGTGCAGCCAGACCCTCACGCCCAACCAGACAGACAGCCTGCCTGCCGTCTACGCGCTCGCTCTTTCGCTCACCCGTTTGCGCGCAGCCTCTGGAGCGCAGGGTGGCGAGGCTACTTGGTGCCACTGCACCGCCCTCGCGGCATCCCTTCTTTTCAAATCTGAAAGTTTGGAAAAAATCCCTTATTTTCAAATCCGAAAGTTGACAGCTATGATTCGGACCCTAGGCCTGGCATGCATGCCTGTTGTAGAAATATGTATGCATATACAAGTTTTTACCTGGAGGACACCCTTAATTTCACTTACATGCTCACGGGGCATGGAACAGCCGTGACTGGCCAGGAACGAGACCTTGGGGAAATGGGGAGGGGGGAAACCATGTGAAACCACCTTGAGATCCTTGGTAAACAAAGGTGGTTAAATAAATAAACCAATAAATAATGGACCGCTCGATTAAGACATTGACCCAGTGTGCAGCCGCCACAAACGATTTCCCTCTCTCAACCCCATGCATACATTTCGTAGATGTCTTCCATGTCTCCTCTTTCTCGCCTTTTCTCTAAACTAAAAAGCCCCAAGCGACAACACTTTATTTCCATAGGGGAGTCACTCCACACACACCCCTTGATCAGTTTGGTCGCGCTTTTCCATCTCCTTTTTGAGGGGGGGTGCCCAGAACTGCACACAGTGGCACAAGCTCAGTCCCCAAGGAATCCTGAGCCTAAGGATTTATGGCCAGCCCTGAAGCTGGCTTGCCTTTCCCCCACCTAAAAGCACCTTCACCTGCTTAGCTTACTTAATTTCTGCACCTAGATTTAGGTATGGAAGGTTCTTCTTCTGCTGCTGCTATTATTAAGCAGCTAGGCTTCTGAAACCTCACGTATGGGAAACCTTGAGTGCCAGCCGTACTGAGTAACCCATTGCTTTGGCCTTTGTTGGGATCCGGCAGGTTAAAAATAAAAGCTGCCGTCAGGTTGGTCCAGATTTGGAGCTGAGCAGCTGAGAGGGTTGCATGTGAAACAAGAAACTTAGCAAGCTCTATTTCAGCCAGGGGTGATTTCCTCTGGGCGAGGACTTTGCAAGAACACTGGTCCTTCGTTCCTGCAGAACAAGAGCAGGCTTGCATGCCTATAGTCGCCATAGGTGACACTCAGTTCAGTGCAGGGGAGTGCCCCAGGATTCTGAGCAAGTTGAGTGAGCAAGCTAGAAACTTTTGTGGGCTTGTTCACAAGGATAAATGAATGAAGAACAGCATTGTGTCTGATTCAAATCTCACCTGAACCAAGAGCTGCCCTAGCCAGTGGCGTAGCATTTTAGGGGAGTGTGTGTGTACAGGGGCTGTGTGCTTCCACCGCTGGGCTCCATTGAAAACAGCTGCTCTGTGTGAACCAGGAAACGGCCTCTCCAGACAATGGAACGACTCGTTATCTTTGTGGCGGCGATCTCCTGAAACACTCAAGGAAGTTGAATGCACATGCCTGCTCCATCCGTTTCCCTCCCTCCACACAGCCCCGGGCACTGGCAACCCACGCTACGCCATAGCTGTCAACCCTCCCTTTTTTTGTGGGAAAGTCCCTTATTCCAATGCTGTTTCCCGCTGCTATCCCGGATTGTTGATATCCCTTCAATTCCCCGGATTTCCAAGGAAGCAGCTCCTCTCCCTCCCTGCCGGCCAGGGAGGCTCCTCAGCTGCGTTGCTCGGCTGCCAATAAGGAGTCTGAGACCGACTGGGGGCAGAGCTTGCATGCCTTGTGCAGCCAGACCCTCACGCCCAACCAGACAGACAGCCTGCCTGCCGTCTACGCGCTCGCTCTTTCGCTCACCCGTTCGTGCACAGCCTCTGGAGCGCAGGGTGGCGAGGTTACTTGGTGCCATTGCACCGCCCTTGCGGCATCCCTTATTTTCAAATCCGAAAGTTTGAAAAAATCCCTTATTTTCAAATCCGAAAGTTGATAGCTATGTGCTACGCCACTAGCCCTAGCAAGCCTTAATACAAATGTGATCACCCACCCTCACCCCCCACTTCCCTGGCAGGAACAAAACAGAACTGGCAACTCCCGGCTCGTGAACTCTGTTCACAGCAGTGGTGCGACAGGCATTTCATCCACCACCACTCCCTTTGTAAAGGAATGGTAGAGTTGCGAAGAAAACTTCAGAAAGGGGCAACCGAAGGATGGAGCAACTCCCTGGCCCATGGGCCAGGAGTCAGCTTCGCCTGCTGAACAGCAGCCTGAAGGGGGCATGACTGACTCCACCTGCTGCTGATCAGCCTTCAAGTACTCAGAGGAGAACCAGCTGGCTCCAGACGTCTTAAGCAGGGCTTCCAGCCTCAAGTCAGTTGCGGGAAAGGTTTTGCCGTTCCTGGTCCGGCCTTTGCTGCTTTCTGCTTGGATCATTGGATTCCCTGACCCCTGGACTGTCTGCCATACGTCAAACCTTAGGACTGGACCTGACTTTGCTTATGGACTCTGTCTCCAGGCAGGTACCCCTCTGAGACTCTGCTGGTCGGCTGGCCTCTCACTCTTCTGGGCTTTATAAAGGTAAAGGGACCCCTGACCATTAGGTGCAGTCGTGACCGACTCTGGGGTTGCGGCGCTCATCTCGCTTTACTGGCCGAGGGAGCCGGTGTACAACTTCCGTTTCATGTGGCCAGCAGGACTAAACCGCTTCTGGCGAACCAGAGCAGCGCACAGAAACGCCGTTTACCTTCCCGCTGCATCGGTACCTATTGATCTACTTGCACTTTGACGTGCTTTCGAACTGCTAGGTTGGCAGGAGCTGGGACCGAGCAACGGGAGCTCACCCCGTTGTGGGGATTCGAACCGCCGACCTTCTGATCAGCAAGCCCTAGGCTCTGTGGTTTAACCCAGTGTTTCTCAACCTTGGGTCCCCAGATGATGTTGGACTACAACTCCCATCATCCATAGCTAGCAGGACCAGTAGTCATGGATGATGGGAGCTGTAGTCCAACAACATCTGGGGACCCAAGGTTGAGAAACACTGGTTTAACCCACAGCGCCACCCGCGTCCCAGTCTGGGCTCTATACAAGTTAGATTATTGCAATACATTCTACGCCTCAGAAGATGGTTTGGAAACTTTAGCTGGTGCAACATTTTGGTGGCCCAGTTGCTCACTGGGGAGCGGCTGCAACAAACTGCCGTGCAAGACTTTGGGAGGCAGAGACGCAAGAGGGCATCAGAGGGGAGAGAGAGAAGGAAAGAGGGACAGAGGCAGTGTTGTCTGTGGCACCCCTGACCATCATTCAAGTCACCCCAGGGTGCCATGGCACACGGGTTGAAAACCACTGGCTTAACTATGAAACATACTTAGGCAGACTTAAGGCCCATTCACACCTCATTTTAGAATCATAGAATCCTAGAGTTGGAAGAGACCCCAAGGGCCATCCAGTCCAACCCCCTGCCAAGCAGGAAACACCATCCAAGCATTCCTGACAGGTGGCTGTCAAGCCTCTGCTTAAAGACCTCCAAAGAAGGAGACTCCACCACACTCCTTGGCAGCAAATTCCACTGTCAAACAGTTCTTACTGTCAGGAAGTTTTCCCTAATGTTTAGGTGGAATCTTCTTTCTTGTAGTTTGAATCCATTGCTCCGTGTCCGCTTCTCTGGAGCAGCAGAAAACAACCTTTCTCCCTCCTCTATATGACATTTCTCCCTCCTCTATTTGAACATGGCTATCATATCACCCCTTAACCTTCTCTTCTCCAGGCTAAACATACCCAGCTCCCTAAGCCGTTCCTCATAAGGCATCGTTTCCAGGCCTTGGACCATTTTGGTTGCCCTCCTCTGGACACGTTCCAGCTTGTCAGTATCCTTCTTGAACTGTGGTGCCCAGACCTGGACACAGTATTCCAGGTGAGGTCTGACCAGAGCGGAATACAGTGGTACTATTCCTTCCCTTGATCTAGATGCTATGCTCCTATGGATGCAGCCCAGAATTGCATTGGCTTTTTGAGCTGCTGCATCACACTGTTGACTAATGTCAAGTTTTTAATATGGATCCTTTAATCTAGTGGTTCCAAAACTAGATTTTTCCAGGCCACTCCCTCCCTTCTCAGTCTCCCAGTGCTCCCCACCACACTAAAACCAGTGGTTTGCATGACTCGCTAAGGGAGATGTTATGTACTGAGTTGAATAGGATCCAAAATGCAGTCGACTCCGAGTATATTTCAGGAGCTAACAGCACGATAAAATTCAACACGGCGACAATTAATTACACATTTCGTCAAAATCCAGTTGAAACTATTGAGTTTAATTCAGAGAGACTCATGAACTTGATCCAGTGATACCAGCTTTTCAAAGTCCGATATTCATTTGAACCTCCAGCGCCCCCAGCTCCCCCCCTCACCTATTAGCGCCCCCTGGGTCATCCCACCCACCCTAGGGGGTGGTTGCACCCATTGCTTTAATCCTTTAACGCACATATTTTAATTCCTCCTTCGTCCATACAATGTTCTCTGCAAACAGCTGCTGTCCCAAACTTTCACCCTGCTAAATCCTGAGTTTCCCTGTCCTCAGAAAATCCGAAAAGGGTATCTGCTCCGCTTTAAAAGCTCTTCTGTCAGCTTTACCTTTGTCTGTTTTTTGTTTTCGATGGGAGTGTTTTTGTGTGGAGCAGCTTCCAGAGAGGCAGGGTGGCCGGAATCAGCAAATCGTGGAAAACAGGGGGAATGGGCAGGGAAATTCCGGGTTAAAATCGCGTCCAAATAGAAGCCAGGGAACAAATTGATTAGGCCAAAAGTGCCTTAAGAAAGCGGCAGAACGAATAGAGACAGAGTGGAATGTGAACAGTTTAATTTATTTCCCCCCAACTATTATGGTCTTTAAGGTTGAAGTCCTAAAGATGTCAATAGCACAAGTAAGAGAATAAACTTAGAGATGAACTATACTTTCCCCATATTAACCCATTCTTTATTGTCAGTTAACTCTCATGTTGCTTTGGTTATATGTACTTAAACCTAGATTGCTGCGTGATTTTTTGTTTTTTGGTAATGTTGAATTCATTCTGTGTTTGTTAAACTGTGTTCTGTCAGTTTTGACATGCTCTGTATTTCATATACAGTGGTACCTCAGAAGTGGAGTGGAATCCGTTCCAGAAGTCCGTTCGACTTCCAAAACGTTCAGAAACCAAGGCGCAGCTTCAGATTGGCTGCAGGAAACTCCTGTATAGCCAATTGGAACCTGCGTCGGACATTCGGGTTCCAAATAACATTTGCAAACTGAAACACTCGCTTCCGGGTTTGCGGCGTTCGGGAGCCAAAATGTTCGAGTTGTAAGGCGTTCGACTTCTGAGGTACGACTGTATTAGCATTCTGATGTTTTGAATGTTTGCCCCAAGCCACGTTGGGGGCAGCTCATTGTCGAAAAGCGGCCTGCAAGTCAACTCAAATCAGGCAACCGGCGAGAAATTGTTGAGTTCTGCTCCAAAACGAACTTGATTCTCATTCGCTTCCCCTGAGAGTTTCGTGAGCTGCTTCTGAGTGTCGTTCAGACATTTCTGATGTGATTTGACAAACTTCGTTAAACCGAACCAACTCATTCCAGGAGGGCTCCCTTTTCCTGCTGCCTCTCCAGGTCTTCTGATGCCCATTTTGGGTCGACGAGGAGCAGAACTGGCAGAAGGAACTGGGAATCCACTCCAGTATTTTGCCAAGAAAACTCCATGGACACAAAAAAGGAGAAGCTTTTGGTGTGTGTGTGTGTTTTGTGCTGTTTTTTGTTTTGTTTTTTCTTTCTGTTTTTTAACGGGATGGCATGCAATTTCGTTGCACTTGTATAGCGTTGTGCTTGTACTTGTGCAATGACAATAAATTATCTTATCTTAAGAAAGTGAGAGTTTCCAAGGCATGCTCTGGTTCACGGGGTCACGGAAGGTCACGACTATGGCGACTAAACAACAACAACAACAACAACCCTCGTACCTACAGGACCGCCTCTCCCGGTATGCCCTGAAAAGGACCTTAAGGTCCACAAATAACAACTTGTTGGAGGTCCCGAGCCACAAGGCTGTTAGACTGGTGTCAACTAGGGCCAGGGCCTTTTCTGTACTGGCCCCAACTTGGTGGAACACTCTGTCACAAGAGACTAGGGCCCTGCGGGATTTGACATCTTTCCGCAGGGCCTGCAAGACAGAGCTGTTCCACCTGGCCTTCGGGTCAGACTTAGTCTGATGGGCAACAAATGAAGCGGTATTTTAAATTTTAAATTGGCTTTTTAATCTGTATTTTAATTAATGGTTTTCTTTTATACTTTGTTGTAATTTTTACTGGTGTTAGCAGCCCTGAGCCTGGTTTCGGCTGGGGAGGGCGGGGTATAAATAAAATTTATTATTATTATTATTATTATTATAACAGAGGAGAACAGAGTTTCTAAATGTGGCCGTGCCCCTGATCACAACACCACAAAGAGGTAGAGGCACTTTGAGCTTCAGCCTCCAGGCATCTCTCTCCCATCCAAACCACCTTCTTCCTCTTCTGCGCTGAGGGCTGCCGCACCTGCCTTCTCCACCTGCATCTGGTTGCAGTCTCCAATCTGGACCATTTGGGCATTCTGGATTATGAGGTGCGACGGAGGCGCCCCAGACATGAGCCCCGGGGATCCCCGGGAGAACACATATGGATGGGAGAGTTGATCAGGCCCCAGCTGAGGTTGAGGCATTTCAGAGTAGAGAAATGGCTGCAAGCCCAGGTCAGGTGGGGCTTGCAGCCCCAGAAAGCCCCTCTGCAACGGAGCTTGCGAGCTGACCCTGAGGGCCGACAGGCGCTGCAGGGCCTGCCTGTAATCACTCTGCTGCTCCTGCAAGCGCTCCTGGTTCCGGATCTGCCTTGAGATATCCCACAGGGCCCTCTTCTCCCGGATCACCGCTGGGGAGAACGTTTTCCTGACCCGCCTGGCGAAGACGGGCGAGGTCTCATCCAGCGGCACGATCGCCGCGAGCAGGCAAGGCATCTCTCTCCTCTTCATGGGGCTCTCTTTGGCAATGAAGGGCACCACCGAGTTGGTCTTGCAGAAGCGCTGGAAGGAGTCCATCAAGGCCACGTTGGCCTGGAAGGCGCAGAAGCGGCTCTTGAAGTTCTCCGTCAGGAGAAGGAGCGTGAAGGCCGAGTTATCCAGGGCATCCTGGAAGCAGCTGAGCTGGCAGTGCCCAGGGACCAGGAAGTCCTCGCTGACCGTCGCCCCGTCGGCAACGCCCAGGGCCTCCAGCCGCTCCCTCACCTGGCAGGCGACTGTCTCGTCTTCGGGGGCATGGACCACCACGAAAGTGAAGAAGGGCTGCTCCTCAGCCGGCAGATCTGTCGAGGGGGGTCCTGATGAACGAGGAGGAGGAGGAGGAGGGCCAGAGCTTGAAGAGGACCCCGTCTCCAAGCTCTGCTTCAGGGAAGAGGAATCTTCCATGGTTCTTGGAACAAACAATGCAGAAGGTGCTAAACCAGGCAGAGGTGTGGATGGCGCTTGTGAGTTTTGGAGCGGACATCCTGCACGACCCTGCGGTTCCGAGGCCACCAGACTTCGGAGTTCCCTATTTTCTCCATCTTCCAGTGGCTGCGTAATTTTATGGGGAGGCTGAACCGACAAGCAAGAATGGTTGCCTCTGGAATCGCTGGTTTGCCTGGTTTTCTCTTGGTCTTCCACGACGGACTCCGCTGGTCTCCCAGAGCAAGAATTGGCTGGAGTCTCTGCAGCGGCTCCCCCTTCTCCAGGCCGCACCAGGGAGTCGGGGCCGCTTCCGCACAGCTTGCTGGGCTCGGGGACACCATGCTGAACGGAATGGGTGAGGAACGCCAGCGTTGGAGACTGGCTGATCTCCAGGTGGCTGAGCAGCGAAGCCGGGCTGCCCGTGGAGCACAGAGGCTGGATTTCGGAGGGAGCCCAGGAACTCAAAACTGGCACGGGCGAGGGCGAGCTCTTTGTTGCTGCAGAGGGAGGCTTCCCCACATCGCCTCTCGGAGCGCCGAAGCTGTCGCTTGCTGCCACAGGCACGAAATCCAGCCCACACTTATGCTGAGCTTCGCTCAAGAGGCTCTCGAAAGTAGACCGTGGGACATCACTCTCAAGGAAAGCCTTGATGGCGATACGGTAAGCCTCGTCTCTGGCCAGGGGCCCGCAGAGCTTTTCCTCTACTAATAACGAATAGATCCGGGCCACCGCCAGCGCCACTCCTGCATCCTGGTTTGAGGGGGCTGGATCGGCCCCGCTTGCTGCAGCGCTCTGCTGGTGGCTCTTGTAGATGTCTGCCACGGCAGCACAATTCTCCAAAGCTTCCAGGCTCAGTCTGGCCTCCGTTTCTCTGCCCAGGGTCAAGAGGATCATGGCCTGTAGGAGCCTGCAACTCTTCTCGCCTTGCCGCCTGCAGCTCAGCTTGTGTTTGTACTGGACCAGCCTGTCTCCCGGGATCGCGGCTAAGACCCTGAAGATGCCCTCCATGCTCGGAGATGCCGCACAGCCCTCTGCCGTCTTGGCGAATAGTCTGGCGAGGCCAACGTCCCGGTTGGAGGAGCATCTTGTGGCCTGTGGGGGTGGAAGCGTGGCAGCGGACAGAGGTTCTCCACCATGCCGGCAGGCCATCAGCCTTTTCCCAGTGAGATTTTGCCCACCACCTCTTACTCGGATCTTCACCGAAACTTTCGAGAAAGAGATGTCATCAGCCCGCCATCATTGCCCTCTGGGTTTATTTTGTTTGGTGTTTTGTCTTCTGTTCAAACCTGCAACGTAAAAGGTGGAGGAAATATTGGGAACATCTCTGGGTCTTGACAAGCCTCATTTATGCTCTGGATTAAATGCTTAAAGGTAAAGGGACCCCTGACCATCAGGTCCAGTCGTGACCGACTCTGGGGTTGCGGCACTCATCTCGCTTTATTGGCCGAGGGAGCCGGCGTACAGCTTCCAGGTCATGTGGCCAGCATGACAAAGCCGCTTCTGGCGAACCAGAGCAGCGCACAGAAACGCCGTTTACCTTCCCGCTGGAGCGGTACCTATTTATCTACTTGCACTTTGACGTGCTTTCGAACTGCTACCCTGTTTCCCCTTTTTTAATACGTAGTCATAAAGTAAGCCATGGCAGGTTTTTTTTACCTTTGTGAGAAGTAAGACGTACCCCAAAAGTAAGCCGTGTTGCCGCCATTGTTCCCGTCGCCTCCTCAGCCCCTCCTGCGTGCGCAGGGAGCCAGCGAACCAGTGAGAGGCACGGGGGGGGGGGACGCGCCTCTTGCGGAGTTCTGTCCTGCCTGCTTAGCGCGCAGGGAGAGGCGCAGGGGGGAAGACGCCTCTTCCTGCCCCGCCTGTTCCCCGTGCGCAGGGAGCCAGCGAACCAGCAAGAGGCACAGGGGGGAAACACGCCACTTGCAGAGTTCTGCGCCGCCTGCTCAGCGCACAGGGGGAGGCTGTACCGTACCATACTGACGTAATAAAAATAAGACATCCCCCGAAAATAAGCCACCCTGTGTTTTTTTGAGGGGAAAAAATTATAAGACGGTGTCTTAAAAAGGGGGAAAGACGGTAGGTTGGCAGGAGCTGGGACCGAGCAACGGGAGCTCACCCCGTCGCGGGGATTCGAACCGCCAACCTTCTGATCGGCAAGCCTTAGGCTCTGTGGTTTAACCCACTGTGCCACCCGCGTCCATTTATTTGCTTAGAAAACAATTAATCAGTGGCTCCCAGACCTTTGGTCCTTACAAACCAACCAAGAATTGGCCTTGTCCTCGCGTTTTTAACTGCTTTTTAATTATCTTATCTTTCAAATGGCCTTGAGAAGGTTTAGAAGAAAATTAATAAATAAGTTATAATAAATGAATTCATTATGATTAATAAATTGTTAAGGGTCTTGGCAGACGACTTAGTGGGGTTTTTCCTTTCTTTCTGAGGTTTAGCAATTTTAGCAAATTAACTGATTTTCAGTTGTGTTTTTTGTCGCTCCTTTTTTGTCGCGTTGTGCTGCGCTTGCAGTTTTAATTCCATGGAATCCAAATCGTAGATGCAACACACAGACACTACCACTGATCTATAGCCCCTCGCCCAATCCAAATGCACGAAGCTGTTTTGAAACCAAGTCGGACCACTGCTCCTTCTAGGCCAGTGCTACCCACTCTGACTGGCAGCAGCTCTTCAAGATCTGAAGGCAATCCTGTATAGGGAAGTTTTTTTAAATGTTTAATGTTTTTTAAAAAACATTTTTATACATGTTGGAAGATCTGGAGCAGAGCCATGCCTCCCCCCCCAACCCCCCCTTTTTAGCGTGGGATTGGGAACTTGCCACGTTTGAGGCGTCTGCTGCCTCAAGGTTTCACCTTAAAGGTGACTCATGTGCTGGCAACCTTCAAGGCTCGGTTATGGACTCGCTCTCTCCTCCCCTCTTGCCGCATGCAGTTCGGCCGATGTTCACACCGAACCCAACGTTTCCAAATGTGCCCAGTAGCTCGAAAAATATTGGCAGCCCTCCGCCAAACTGACAGGCAGGGGCTTGTCAGATTTCCAGGGGAGGGATCATTTGCAGGCTCTGCTGCTTAACTACAGCCCTTTCCTAAAAACAAAATAAGCTCCCAGTCCTCATGGGGCCTGCATAAAAGGCCTGATTTCAAATAGGAGCGTCTGAAAAGGCCTTAATGCTGTGTTGCTGCTGCATCTAGCTCAGCATTTGCTAACCTGGCATATTTGGGACTCGGCACCCATGGGATCCAGGCAGCACCATTGCGCTTGGTGGCACTGGCAGCTGAACCCCTGGGGATCTCAAGGGTGCCGGGCTGATTCAGCTCAACCTCAGCACTATTGCAAAAAACAACAACACACACAACTCTTTAGGATTCAGCCATTCAGTCCTCCTGCATCCATCACAGGTGTCCTGCTGCTGAGAACATGCCTCTCGTTCTGCCCGTCTGTCTCAAGTCGTGGCTCATTGTGGCTTAGGAAAGAGGCCAGAGTCTTTTAACTTCCCTGGGAGCACAAATAAAATTCCTCCTTGGCAAGAACTACTTATATTGACCTACCTGGCACGGAGCTGCAAAAAGGCTGGATTTCCCTTGCAAACTTGGCTTGCAAGCCCTCTTGGAAAGTTTTGGCGCTGGAGGAGGAACTGAGAGGCGGAAGCTGATCCGCCAGACACCCTCCTCCCCGTTTCCTCTCCCTGGTGGGGAGTTGCCTGGAAGGGTCAGAATGCAGGCCTGTCTTTCTTCCTCAAAGCACAACTTTTAACTTTCGGTTTCCAGGGTGTAGTGCAATGGCTTGCTGAACTTCTGATTGGCTGCTCTGCCCCAGGAGCTCCGCCAGGTCAGTCTGCCAGTTGCACCAAAACCACACATGCTCTCTGCATCTTAGGGTTGTAGTCCTCATCCCCCTGGGAGCAAAACCCCACTGACCTCGGCTGCAATAAATTCTGGATGTTTATATATATATATTATTTTTTTTAAGTAGTAAACTTTAATACTGTCAAGGACCATCAATAAATAATACAGTTCAGTTCATAAGTAGGATTTCTATCTCTTATAATAATATTAAATATTTCAGAGTTTTAAAATTGGCTGTTAAAAACATGGCTATTAAAAATTAAGTCTCTGTCGCCTCTCCATCTGCTATGGATTGACTGGCTTCATTATCTTTGGTGGTTGCTTTCATCCTAGCTTGTCTTATTCTTGTCACCAAGTAGCAATACTTAGCTACAGCCCTAGTAGTCTCTATGTTTGTGTCAGCTAGCAGATAGTTGGTATAAGCTTCTTCTGATCAACCGGGTTGTATAACTAGGAGCGGTTGAATTAGCTATTTAAATGTAGCAAGGCTTTGTCGCAAGGATTTGTCGCAAGGATTCTTCTGGAAGGATGACAATAGAAGTCTAATTACAGGTAGGTAGCCGTGTTGGTCTGCCGTAGTCGAAACAAAACAAAAAAATTCCTTCCAGTAGCATCTTAGAGACCAACTAAGTTTGTCCTTGGTATGAGCTTTCGTGTGCATGGTATCTGAAGAAGTGTGCATGCACACGAAAGCTTATACCAGAACAAACTCAGTGGGTCTCTAAGGTGCTACTGGAAGGAATTTTTTTATTTTGTTTCAATAGAAGTCTAGCGTCTCTATCAAGGGAAGTCATAGTCCCATTCTATTCTGCCTTGGTCAGATCCTACCTGGAATAAAGGTAAAGGTAAAGGGACCCCTGACCATTTGGTCCAGTCGTGTCCGACTCTGGGGTTGCGGCACTCATCTCGCTTTATTGGCCGAGGGAGCCGGCGTACAGCTTCCGGGTCATGTGGCCAGCATGACAAAGCCGCTTCTGGCGAACCAGAGCAGCGCACGGAAACGCCGTTTATCTTCCCGCCAGAGCGGTACCTATTTATCTACTTGCACTTTGATGTGCTTTTGAACTGCTAGATGGGCAGGAGCTGGGACCGAGCAACAGGAGCTCACCCCGTCGTGGGGATCTGAACCGCCGACCTTCTGATCAGCAAGCCCTAGGCTCTGTGGTTTAACCCACAGCGCCACCTGGGTCCCTTATTCCTACCTGGAATACTGTGTCCAATTCTGGGCCCCACAATTTAAGAAGGATGTTGACAAGCTGGAAGGTGTGCAGAGGAGGGAAACCAAGAAGAACAAGGGACTGGAAACCAAGCCTTATGAGGAACGGTTGAAGGAGCTACATCTGTTTAGCCTGGAAAAGTGGAGACTGAGAGGACATACGAGAGCCACCTTCAAAAGGGCTGTCACATGGAAGATGGAGAAAGCTTGTTTTCTCCCGCTCTGGAGGGTAGGACTCGAACCCGTGGCTTCAAGTTACGAGAAAGGAGATTCTGACTAAACATTAGGAATAACTTTCGGATGGCAAGAGCTGTTCGACAGTGGAACGGTCTACCTCGGTAGGTGGTGGACTCTCCTTCCTTGGAGGTTTTTAAGCAGAAGTTGGACGGCCATCTGTCATGGAAGCTTTAGTTGAGAGATGCCTGCATTGCAGGGGGTTGGACTGGATGACCCTCGCGGTCCCTTCCAGCTCTATGGTTCTATTGAAGGTTGCATAAAGACCATTGGAAGTGTGCTGTAACAAATCTCTATTATTATTATTTTAATTCCTTTAGTAGATTTATATCCCAGCTTTTCCAACCAGAGGAGCCCAGGGAGACAAATAGGATAACAAAATGAATGTATCTATAATAGCGATTAAAAAGAAATAAAATTGATAGAAAAAGAAATATTGTGGCAGGCCAGTATGTATTATAGAAAGAAAAACAAAAGATACAGTCCGAGAGAAGATTGATAAGATTCTTGCATGGGCGGGGGGGGGGGGTGTTGGACTAGATGAGAACGAGCCTCTCTGACATGGGTAGGCAAACTAAGGCCCGGGGGCCGGATCCAGCCCAATCGCCTTCTCAGTCTGGCCCGTGGACGGTCTAGGAATCAGAATGTTTTTACATGAGTAGAATGTGTGCTTTTATTTAAAATGCATCTCTGGGTTATTTGTGGGGCATAGGAATTTGTTCATTCCACCACCCCCTCCCCCCCCAAAAAAATCAGGTATAGGATCAGAGTTTTCCTTGGATTCCAGTTTCTGGAAACCACAGGAGGGGGGGTGCTCTTGTTTATTATGGGTTTCCGACTGCAGCATCTGAGTGGGGGCAGGATGAGCCAGTGGCCTGACCCACCAAACTCTTCTGATGTTATTTTTTTGTGCCCCCTTCGAAAGGGATCTGATGGGCATAGCTGTCAACCCTCCCCTTTTTTGCGCGGGAAACTCCCTTATTGCAATGCCATTTCCCGCTACTATCCCGGATTGTTGATATCCCTTAAATTCCCCGGATTTCCAAGGAAGCAGCTCCTCTCCCTCCCTGCCGGCCAGGGAGGCTCCTCAGCTGCGTTGCTCGGCTGCCAATCAGGAGTCTGAGACCGACTGGGGGCGGAGCTTGCATGCCTGGTGCAGCCAGACCCTCACGCCCAACCAGACAGACAGCCTGCCTGCCGTCTACGCGCTCGCTCTTTCGCTCACCCGTTCGCGCGCAGCCTCTGGAGCGCAGGGTGGTGAGGCTACTTGGTGCCATTGCACTGCCCTCGCGGCATCCCTTATTTTCAAATCCGAAAGTTTGGAAAAAATCCCTTATTTTCAAATCTGAAAGTTGACAGCTATGCTGATGGGTGACAACACAAGGACTGGCCTTATTCAGTGGTGGCTCCCTGATCATAGATGCACCCGACACCTTGACTGTTGGATGCAGTCACAGGGCAGTTTATTCCGTTCTCATGACTTTTCTCTTGTTATGTTCTGTGTTACATTTTAAGTTTCAACACGCTGCAATAGTAGCTTCTGGTACTGCAGCTGAGTGGAGAGCAAGCTCAATGCTCATTTCCTTGCTATTTGCTTCTATTCAGGCAGGGCCCTGAATTTGTGGGGCCAGTATCCCTGAAGGAGCGTCTCCACCCCCATCGTCCAGCCTAGACACTGAGGTCCAGCTCCAAGGGTCTTCTGGCGGTTCCCTCCCTGCGAGAAGCAAAGCTACAGGGAACCAGGCAGAGGGCCTTCTTGGTAGTGGCGCCCGCCCTGTGGAACGCCCTCCCATCAGATGTCAAGGAAATAAACCACTATCTGACTTTTAGAAGACATCTGAAGGCAGACCTGTTTAGGGAAGTTTTTAATGTGTGATGTTTTATCATGTTTTTAATATTCTGTTGGAAGCTGGCCAGAGTGGCTGCGGAAACCCAGCCAGATGGGCAGGGTATAAATTAATTATTATTTTTATTATTATTCAATATATTTGTGGCCTCTTTTTTTTTGCTTAACTTTTGCAAGTGGGGGTTGAGTGAAATCATCACTGGTGTTTGTTTTTTGGGTTTTTAAATTTTTACTCTGGTTTTTTATAATTGCTTTTAATGTTTGCATCACTTTGTACGTCATTTCAAATCACACCTCGTGCAGAAAAGCAAATAATAAATAGACAATCCCTTCTCCCCCAGGCTTCAGAGCAGACACCCTTTCCTAGTCACCTATGGTGAAAAGAGGAATTTCCAGGCAAACAAAGAGGGGAGCTTTTTTTAAAAAAAGTTGACTCTTTTCATTTCTAGGTCACGAGTGACTCCCAGAAACATGTGCAGGCAGTTAGGCTAGCAGATTATTTTTTGCCAGCTAATAATTTCCATGGAATTGCAGATGAAGATGATGGACTATATGGAACTTGCCGAGCTGACAGCGAGACTCCGCGACCAGAGGGAAGAAGCGGTGGAAAAAGAATGGAAGAAATTTAGGGAATATTTGAAAAATCATTGTAAGATTTAGAGATAGGAATATGCTGGAAGAAAGGGTAATTTACAGAATAGTAATAAGAATAAGTAAGTGAAGATATGATGTATGATTAGAAAGTCAGGATAGAACTTGAGTAAGAGAGACATATGTGATAAGGTTTGATAAGATAGTAAAGAGATAAGATATAAAATTTGATCAAGATAGTAAAGATAGAATTTAATAGTAAAAATAGAATATTAGATGAGAGGAAATTGCTAAAGATGATATACAATGAAACGCAGAGGGAAAGACAGGAGGAAGTCAAACCAAAATGTTAAGGAAATAAGAAAGGGAAACTAAGATTATTGTGTGTATTTTGTATTTTTGTATTTTTTGTTGTTGTGTGTGTTTTATATAGTAATGTGATAAGCTGTATGTTATGTGTGTAAAACCCAATAAATATTATTTAAATAATAATAATAATAATTTCCATGGCATTATTAGCAACATCCTTTCTGCTCAGGCTACTTGCATAAAAGGTAAAAGGACCCCTGACCATTAGGTCCAGTCGTGGACGATTCTGGGGTTGCGGCGCTCATCTCGCTTTATTGGCCGAGAGCCGGCGTACAGCTTCCAGGTCATGTTGCCAGCAGGACTAAGCCACTTCTGGCAAACCAGAACAGTGCACGGAAACGCCGTTTACCTTCCCGCCAGAGCGGTACCTGTTTATCTATTTGCACTTTGACGTGCTTGTGAACTGCTAGGTGGGCAGGAGCAGGGACCGAGCAACGGGAGCTCACCCCCGTCGTGGGGATTCGAACCGCCAACCTTCTGATCAGCAAGCCCTAGGCTCTGTGGTTTAACCCACAGCGCCACCTGGGTCCCCAGGCTACTTGCATACTGTGCTTCAAAGCAACAGGAACCAACTGAAGTGCTCTTGAGGAACTCGGATTCTGTACTCAGAAAATACAGGAGTCTGTTACCAGCATAAACTGTGCAAAAGGACATTTTATTTTTCCCTCCACAGGGTAAGGCAGGTTAGAGCTACAGAAAACCGCTGCACAAAGTAATGGAAGTACAACTTAAGACACACACTGGACCCCACCTCCAAAACCCTTCTTGAAACTCACCATGTTCACAAAGCCTTGTTAACGTCTACCTTCATCCCTCAGTCCTCCCCTGTTGCTTCTCTTCCAAGCTCATCTCTGTAACAATGAGGACTAGCCACTCCGTTTTGAACGGAGAGTGAACACCCAAGGTTTTAAACCCCCTGCCTGTGTGCCACAACGATGGGTGGGCGTCTAAACATAGACCCACATATGCGAGAATTGGTGAGGAGGAACATTATGAGACTTCAGCTCCCATCAGGGACGATGGAAGCTGTCCATCCAGCAACATGCAGAGGGTCCCAGGATTCCCCACCGTAGCACGTAAATCAGCCAGCCCGATCCGTGCAAGATTCAGCATGCTCTCACTTAACAAAAGCCCCTGATAACTGGCGCATTCCCCACAACCACCACCCAATGAAAAACAGGCACGTTTCGGCCTTCACACCCTAGAAGTGGAACAACCCACGCTTTGAGAGGAGGCTGCCCCGGTGTCTCTGCAGCTGGAGCATGAACTCATGCAGAGACGCAGAGGTCACCCTCTCTCCTCTGAATTGGTCCCTGCTTTTGATTCCCTTTTAACGGATTGGCTTCTGGCAGTGTGTTTATGTATGGGTGCAAAATGGCAATGGCTGAACCATTGGTTTGGGGGTGTGTGGATGCTGGAATAGCCCGACTCTTATGCCTGCTTCTCAGCGGCATCAGAGATCTGATTCAGACTGCTCTTGCTGGGTGGCTTTTTCTTCATATCCTCCCCCTCATTTATCTCTTTCTTTGCTTTCCTGGCCACGCCAGACACCGGACTTCCGGCCACCAAGGCTTGCGCTGCCACTTCCCCCTCGCTTTCTGCCTTCTCCTTTTTCTTTGCTGATTTGACTGCGACCTTCGCTGGTTTGGATACCACTGCCTTCTCCTCCAGGGCCTCTCCCTCATCCATGGACTCCTCCGGGGCCAACTTTTCCATCTCCTGGCTCTCCGTTTCCATCTCGGTGCCTGCCGACGGCCGGAAGGGCCCCACGACCCAGTTCAAGGGCGTTTTTTGGACGATGTGCTCCACCAGCGTCTCCAGGGCCTCCTGCGCCTGGGCGATTTTGTTCCGGCTCTGCGCCAGGAGGCTGCAGGGCAGGTCCTGGAAGGACGAAGCCGAGGCGAAAGAAGCGTGGAGCTGGCGGACGTTGCCGAGGGCTTGGGCCACCCTCTCGCGGAGGTTGCTGGGCAGGCCTTCCATGGTGGATGCCAACTGAGCATAGACCGGTCCGAGGTCCTGGGTGACAAAGCGAAGCATAGCCAGGGTACCTGATTCAACCTGCCAGGGCGAAACAACACAATCACAGAGGGGAGGTTGCTTAAAGAACCCTTTGCTGTTCGCATCATGGGGGAGCATAGCTGTCAACTTTCGGATTTGAAAATAAGGGATTTTTTCAAACTTTCAGATTTGAAAATAAGGGATGCCGCGAGGGTGGTGCAATGGCACCAAGTAGCCTCGCCACCCTGCGCTCCAGAGGCTGCGCGCGAACGGGTGAGCGAAAGAGCGAGCGCATAGACGGCAGGCAGGCTGTCTGTCTGGTTGGGCGTGAGGGTCTGGCTGCACAAGGCATGCAAGCTCCGCCCCCAGTCGGTCTCAGACTCCTTATTGGCAGCCGAGCAACGCAGCTGAGGAGCCTCCCTGGCCGGCAGGGAGGGAGAGGAGCTGCTTCCTTGGAAATCCGGGGAATTTAAGGGATATCAACAATCCGGGATAGCAGCGGGAAACGGCATTGGAATAAGGGAGTTTCCCGCAAAAAAGGGGAGGGTTGACAGCTATGGAGTGGCTTAAAGAGCCCTTTGCTGTTTGCATCATGGGGGAGTGGCTTAAAGAGCCCTTTGCAGTTTGCATCATGGGGGAGTGGCTTAAAGAGCCCTTTGCAGTTTGCATCATGGGGGAGTGGCTTAAAGCCCTTTGCAGTTTGCATCAAGGGGGAGTGGCTTAAAGAGCCCTTTCCAGTTTGCATCATGGGGGAGTGGCTTAAAGCCCTTTGCAGTTTGCATCATGGGGGAGTGGCTTAAAGCCCTTTGCAGTTTGCATCATGGGGGAGTGGCTTAAAGAGCCCTTTGCTGTTCGCATCATGGGGGAGTGGCTTAAAGAGCCCTTTGCAGTTTGCATCAAGGGGGAGTGGCTTAAAGAGCCCTTTCCAGTTTGCATCATGGGGGAGTGGCTTAAAGCCCTTTGCTGTTCGCATCATGGGGGAGTGGCTTAAAGAGCCCTTTGCTGTTCGCATCATGGGGGAGTGGCTTAAAGAGCCCTTTGCAGTTTGCATCAAGGGGGAGTGGCTTAAAGAGCCCTTTCCAGTTTGCATCATGGGGAGTGGCTTAAAGAGCCCTTTGCAGTTTGCATCATGGGGGAGTGGCTTAAAGCCCTTTGCTGTTCGCATCATGGGGGAGTGGCTTAAAGAGCCCTTTGCTGTTCGCATCATGGGGGAGTGGCTTAAAGAGCCCTTGCAGTTTGCATCAAGGGGGTGTGGCTTAAAGAGCCCTTTCCAGTTTGCATCATGGGGGAGTGGCTTAAAGCCCTTTGCTGTTCGCATCATGGGGGAGTGGCTTAAAGAGCCCTTTGCAGTTTGCATCAAGGGGGAGTGGCTTAAAGAGCCCTTTGCAGTTTGCATCATGGGGGAGTGGCTTAAAGCCCTTTGCTGTTTGCATCATGGGGGAGTGGCTTAAAGAGCCCTTTGCAGTTTGCATCAAGGGGGAGTGGCTTAAAGAGCCCTTTGCAGTTTGCATCATGGGGGAGTGGCTTAAAGACCTCCTTGCTGTTCGCACAATTCAAATATAAGGTTATATCCAACTGCATACCACTTAGAGTAGACCCGCTGCAGTTGATGAGCACAACTAACTTGTAGTTCCCCTCAATTTAAAAAAAACAACAGCAGCTTTTGAAGCGTATTCTTTGTCACTGCAGAGGTACCTCTGGCTGTGTCCCTCCGGCTGCGGCCTGCCTCTCTTCCGGCTGTGCCTGGGTCCACTCGCGCAAGAGCTGGCTCAGCTTCTCCTGAGCCTCTAGGAGCCGCTTGCCAATGCCATGCTGCGCGGCTTCAACCTGCCAAGGCAAGTGGGGGGCAAAAAGTCAGAAAGTGAGGACGTGGTGGGTCAAGGGATGCTGACAACGGAAGGTATTAACTTTTGCATTTTAACACTGCTTCTCTCTAAGTGAGAAATAAAACCAGATTATGGAACATAGCTGTCAACCCTCCCTTTTCTGGTGGAAACTCCCTTATTCCAATGCCGTTCCCCGCTGCTATCCCGGATTGTTGATACCCCTTAAATTTCCCGGATGTTGTTGTTTGTATTATTTTTGATTGTTGGGGAGGATATTTGAGTTGTGTGGGTTTTGTGGGTTGATTGTATGTTGTTGTATTTGTTGTTTTGTTTTTTTTGGATGGTTGTGAAAAATAATAATAAATATTATTAATAAAAAATAAAAAATTCCCGGATTTCAAAGGAAGCAGCTCCTCTCCCTCCCTGCCGGCCAGTTGACAGCTATGCGCTAGACATACCGTACTCATTTCTCACTGGAATGACAACTGCGAAGGGTTTCCTAATGCTCAGGTCCAGCTTCTTGGTTTCCCGTAAACACCAGGCTGGGCTTCGTGAGAATGAGATGATGGACCATTGGGCCGATCTAGCAGGGCTCTTCTTGTTGACCAATTTTGCTGGCCCATCCTTGCTGGGAATTATAGAATCCTAGAACTGCAGAGTTGGAAGGGACCCCCTAGGGTCATCTAGTCCAACCCCCTGCAATGAAGGAATCTTTTACCCAACGCGGGGCTCGAACCCACAACGCTGAGACTTTAGAGTTTCATGCTCTACCGACTGAGCTGTCCCGGGGATAAATGACACTTGGCAGTGGTCGGGTCATAGCTGTCAACTTTCGGATTTGAAAATAAGGGATTTTTCCCAAACGTTCAGATTTGAAAATAAGGGATGCCGCCAGGGCGGTGCAATGGCACCAAGTAGCCTCGCCACCCTGCGCTCCAGAGGCTGCGCGCGAACGGGTGAGCGAAAGAGCGAGCGCGTAGACGGCAGGCCAGGCAGGCTGTCTGGTTGGGCGTGAGGGTCTGGCTGCACAAGGCATGCAAGCTCCGCCCCCAGTCGGTCTCAGACTCCTTATTGGCAGCCGAGCAACGCAGCTGAGGAGCCTCCCTGGCCGGCAGGGAGGGAGAGGAGCTGCTTCCTTTGAAATCCGGGAAATTTAAGGAATAGCAACAATCCGGGATAGCAGCGGGAAACGGCATTGGAATAAGGGAGTTTCCCGCAAAAAAAGGGAGGGTTGACAGCTATGGGTGGGGTTTGAACTCGCGCTTTCGGAGAGCTCTCTTTTGCTCAGGTCCTGCTTCTGGCATCTGGTTGGCCACCGTGAGAACTGGACGCTGGACTAGGTGGGCCGTTGGCCTGATTCCAGCAGCCTCCTCTTATATGTATTCTTGTTCAGAATCTGCTTCCCCGCAGAGGCCCACCAGATGCCCTTAGGGACAGCGCAATAACTTGGGTGCATGGAATCTATAGCGTTGTGGAAGAGGGAGAAAACGCAGAACAATGGCGTGGAGGCCGTTGGGAACGCCGCAGACTCACCAGGATGATCACCAGCTGGAGCTGAGAAAGCGTATTCTGAGCGTTCTCCCTGATGAGATGCAGCTTGTCCAGGGAATGCAGGTAAGCGCGACGGCGGACTTGCTCGAGAGCGACCCCAGGCGGACAAAGTAACTCTGTCGCTTCCTCTGCTCTTCCAAGGAGGCGCTCCCAAAACCTTTCACCTCCGTGGCCAGCTTGACTGCAACAAATACAAACAGATAAACATCAGCATGGGTGGAAAAGATGGGCAAATCTGGAAGGTTGGGGGGCATCCCCCTCCCAAAAAAATATTATTTGTACATTGCAGAGGGGGTGGACCAGATGACTCCTGGGCATAGCTGTCAACACTCCCATTTTTTGCAGGAAACTCCCTTATTCCAATGCCGTTTCCCGCTGCTATCCCAGATTGTTGATATCCCTTAAATTTCCCGGATTTCCAAGGAAGCAGCTCCTCTCCCTCCCTGCCGGCCAGGGAGGCTCCTCAGCTGCGTAGCTCGGCTGCCAATAAGGAGCCTGAGACCGACTGGGGGCGGAGCTTGCATGCCTTGTGCAGCCAGACCCTCACGCCCAACCAGACAGACAGCCTGCCTGCCGTCTAGGCGCTCGCTCTTTCGCTCACCCGTTCGCGCGCAGCCTCTGGAGCGCAGGGTGGCGAGGCTACTTGGTGCCATTGCACCGCCCTCGCGGCATCCCTTATTTTCAAATCCGAAAGTTTGAAAGAATCCCTTATTTTCAAATCCGAAAGTTGACAGCTATGCTCCTGGGGCCCCTTCCAACTCCACAATTCTATGATCTGCAGAGTCCCCCTCAAGCCTGCTAATACCCATCCTTTTGTGTGTGAGAGCGGTACCATTTTGGCTCCATATAAGCAACTGGTGTGTAGAAACATTGCTGATGTTGTGGAGCCAGAGCACAGCCATCATGCCTCGTTGTGGCCACTTCTCCTCCTCCTCCTCCTCCTCCTCCATGACTTTGTTTAATCCTCTATTAAAAGCATCTATGGGACGCGGGTGGCGCTGTGGGTTAAACCACAGAGCCTAGGGCTTGCCGATCAGAAGGTCGGCGGTTCGAATCCCCGCGACGGGGTGAGCTCCCTTTGCTCGGTCCCTGCTCCTGCCCACCTAGCAGTTCAAAAGCACGTCAAGGTGCAAGTAGATAAATAGGTACCACCTTGGCGGGAAGGTAAACGGCGTTTCCATGCACTGCTCTGGTTCGCCAGAAGCGGCTTAGTCATGCTGGCCACATGACCCGGAAGCTGTGCGCTGGCTCCCTTGGCCAATAAAGCGAGATGAGCTCCGCAACCCCAGAGTCGTCCGCGACTGGACCTAATGGTCAGGGGTCCCTTTACCTTTACCTTTAAAAGCATCTAGGTTGGTGGCCCTCACAATCTCCTATGGGAGAGAGGAAGACCCCCCCCCCCCAGTTTAAATATTGGCTTCGGCATACAGAGCAACCGCGATCGCCCTCTGAGGCTCCTTGGACAGAAAGTTGTCATATATCGCTTCAAAAAATTGGTTTTGATCCAGTAAAGGTAAAGGGACCCCTGACCATTAGGTCCAGTCATGACCGACTCTGGCGTTGCGGCACTCATCTCGCATGATCCAGTAGCCCTCCCATAATCTAATGTGCAGTCTAGCCGAAGGTTTATTAAAGAGTATTTGCAGGGACTCTTGACCAGGGATAGGCAAACTCAGCCCTCCAGATTTTTGGGGACTACAACTCCCATCATCCCTAGCTAAGAGGACCAGTGGTCAGGCATGATGGGAGTTGTAGTCCCAAAACATCTGGAGGGCCATGTTTAAGCCTATGCCTGCTCTTGACCAAACGGCATATGGAAACAGTGAAGTTATCTGGATTCTCCACCGTCTATCCTGTCATGAAAACCAAGTTTAAAATATCTGGTTGGGATTAGTCACCCTTGCCTTCTCACGGCATTCACAGGCTTCAGGTTCCAGACAATGAAAACCAACTTCCCGGAAGGGCGATCTAAAAACATCCCCAGAGAACAGCTCCTCTGTATCTGGGGATGTCAGTCGTTTGAGGACACCATTCGTCATATTGTAAGTTTTATGAAATTCTGAGGGCTAAATACTTAAAGAAGCCCCTGGAGTCCACTGCCACCTTTAGTGACATCGATAAAATCAATTACCCTGTTTCCCCTTTTTTAATACGTAGTCATAAAGTAAGCCATGGCAGGTTTTTTTAACCTTTGTGAGAAGTAAGACGTACCCCAAAAGTAAGCCGTGGTGCCGCCATTGTTCCCGTCGCCGCCTCAGCCCCTCCTGCTTAGCACGCAGGGAGAGGCGTGGAGGGGGGGGAAGACGCCTCTTCCTGCCCCGCTTGTTCCCCGTGCGCATGGAGCCAGCGAACCAGCGAGAGGCGCAGGGGAAAACGCGCCTCTTGCGGAGTTCTGCCCCGCCTGCTCAGCGCGCAGGGGGAGGCTGTACCGTACCATACTGACGTAATAAAAATAAGACATCCCCCCAAAAATAAGCCACCCTGTGGTTTTTTTGAGGAAAAAAAATTATAAGACGGTGTCTTAAAAAGGGGGAAAGACGGTACCTGTTGTAAACCAAGAAATCTTTAATTAAAAATATGTTTAAAAAAATAAATAAATTACCGGCTGTCTAGCTCAAACAAACCTTGTATGTTTAACACAGCAAAGTTTGCACTAAAAGCCTCTCAACTCAGGAAAGCCCTAGAGTCTTGTTCCCTGAGTTTTCCACCATTTGTGAAGCGTTTTATAAAGTTTCAATCATATGTGCTATGATATGTTTCTGAGACCACTTTGGCTTTGTTTTGTTTGTTCATGGCTATAACCTGTATTTGGCTGAGCAATAAAACCTGTCGATGGCTTAGGCTACGTTCAGACCATACATCTAAAGCACAAGGAGACCACATGGCTTCCTCCACTGAATTATGGGAGATGTAGTTTGTCAAAGGTGCTGAGAGCTGTTGGAAGACCCCCATAATCCTGACCAAACTACAGTTCCCAAAGTGTCAGCCAATGCTGCAGAGCACTAAAGCCCATTCTCACCTAGCTCCTCGTCAGTCATGGGCAGGTAGTAGTCCACCATCTCCTCTGTTTTGCCCAACATGACGTCCACACCACTGCTCAACGCCTGCTTCAGGAGACTGGTCATCTCAATGCCTTCCTGGACAGGCCCACAGGTCTTGACCTGGCCAGCCACAAGTTCCCTCGTCTCTTGGGCAGCTTGGAGGGCGGTATTGACCACCGACTTGGTCAAGTCCACGCTGTCCTGGGCCGTCTCCTTGCTCAGGTTGACGACGTCGGCCACCCTATGCGTCACGAGCTCCTTCGCCTCGTTTGCGGCGTTCACTGCGGTGTTGACGGTGGAGCTCACCACCGATTTGGTCAAGTTGACGCTGTCCTGGACAATGTCCTTGGTGAGATCGACAGCTTCGGACACTCTGTGCGACCAGAGTTGCTTGGCCCCGGAAGCAGCATCCTTGGCTACATTGACCGTGGAACAGATGACCGTTTTGGTTATGGTGACACCGTCTTCAATCACCTAGAAAGGAAAGTGTTATGATTTTTGTCCAAGCCGAGTGGCAAACAGCTGCAGCTTGGATGGTCTGATTTTTGCCTGTCTCACTAAGCCGTGAGAAAGCTGCCTTATCTGTTTTCCTACATGGAATGTTTATGTTTCACTGTACTATTGTAATTCTAGCCTTTGTGTTTTCTCTTCTGGCTAGACCTGATGCCGGACAGACGGCTTTATGGCAGCTCTGTCTTATTGAGCTACCAGCAGAGATTCTCTCTGCACTATTCCTACAATAAATAGTTTTAGCCTTAATTATGGCTTGTGTGTGTTGTTCTTCACGCTGGGAACAATCACATATGACTGCGCCACCGGACTCTCTGTAGCCGGGGATGTGCGCACACGGCTTTGCTCTGGCTTTGGGGTAGTCTCACAAACTGCCCCAGGCGGGGTATTTGCTGACAGAAAGAAGGCAGACCAAATGTCAACTCAGTATTATTATTACTACTACTACTGCTACTATGGGCCATTCCATGAAAAATGACCCCGATAAGAAAAAAATTATTTTTTTTCTTCCATGAAAATTTTTTTCTTCCATGATTCCAAACATGCAGTCTAACCATTTTTTTAAAGCTAAAGACAAAAGAAGTTTAGTTTATGGACCTTCTTTTCAAAAGTCCACCCACGTAGCCTTCACAGAAGTGTTCAAGTTAAAAGTTTTCTGATGATTGTCCCACCCGTGACAGCATTTTTTCCTCAATTTTGTATCGTTAAATTTCTTAAACTTAATTTCTGATTGCATAGTTGTAACCAATAAACATTGATTTAAACAGATATGCTGAGTTTATCATTGATTCACCTCCCAACTCACAGAGTTTTTCCATAAATCAAACTTATCTCAAGCTCCGTGTCTTTTTTTTGTGCCACCCGTGACAATACTTTAACATTTAATAAAATAGTCAAAAATATCCATAAAAATAATAAAAAAATTAGTAAAATGTTCAGTATCTTATTAAGAACATAGTTTAAATTTTGGTTGTTACTTTTTATGTATATTTACATTGTTACACATGTGTGAATACAAAAAAACATGGTCCAAGTGTCCCACCCGTGACAATGGAATGGCCCCTTTCTTCTGAGGAGCCCAAGGTTGGATGCAAAGAAACGGTGGGAGGAACCAGCTGGGGAACCCTCAAGAGAAGAAGGCTCAGAGCCCAGGGAGTGGTGGTGGGACAACAGTGAGTGGCCAGAGGGAGAAGCCTGGGAGGAAATGTGTCAGAAGTGGAAGAGGCAACAGGGCTTAGTGAGCAAGGGAGTCCAGAATCAGTGGCAGAAGCTGAACCAGTAGAGGAGAGACACTTCAGCTGGTGAAGAGGCACGGATGTCTCCCTGTACTGCTGTGACAAGCTCCCCTTCCCTCTGGTCTCCCAGCACCAGGAGAGGCATGAAGAGGGCAGGGGAGAAGTTAGTTCCATGCAGGCACAGTCTCAGATTGCATGAGGGGAACCCTGCAGAGGAGGGGACTTAGGCAGCTGTGGGGAGGTGGGAACAGTCTCAGCAACTGCTTCAGGAGGGCAATATTTGCCAGAGATGGGTCGCTGTGCTCATTAGGCCTGACACTCCTGTGTAGATCCTGTTTTTTGCTAATAAAGAGTTAACTCCAACTTCCTCAGTGTGATTTATTGCTGGCTCGCTCCTGTCAGGTACATGGTTTCCCTGTCTCCAGTTCATCTTCGCAACAACCCTGCAAGGTAGGTATGGGTGAAAGATTTTGACTGGTCTAAGGTCACCCAGTGAGCTTCATGTCTGAGCAGGGATTTGAGCCCTGGTCTCTTGGTCCTTGCCCAATGCTCTAACAGGCTTCCTCAAACTCGGCCCTCCAGATGTTTTGAGACTACAATTCCCATCATCCCTGACCACTGGTCCTCCTAGCTAGGGATGATGGGAATTGTAGGCCAAAAACATCTGGAGGGCCAAGTTTGAGGAAGCTAAATCACATTACTTCCAGTGCAAAGGAGCTGAATAATACCATATTAACTCTGGGCAGATCAGCACCATAGATCTAAAGCACAACATTTAAAGCTGGTGACCTCCCCACCAAAGAATCTCAAGAGCTGCAATTTGCTAAAGTATACTGGGAATTGTAGCTCTGTCAGGGGGAAACTACAGTGTGCAGACTACTTCAGTCTAATTTGAATGGGAGAAATACTGATTAACAGCTTTAAAAAGCCAGTGTGGCGTAGGGGACTGGGAGGACCTGGAAGAGACCAGGGTTCAAATCTCCCCACTTGCCCTTGAAGCTCACTGGGTCACCTGGAGTGGCCAGTTGCTGCCTCTCAGCCAGGCCTACCTCTCAGGGTTGTTGTGAGGATGAGAATGCAGAGGAGAATCATGGGTAGGCCCCACCCATGACTGGCCTGCCTAGGAGGACGATAGGTCAATCAGTAGAGCATGAGACCTTTCAGTTTCAGAATCGTGGGTTTGAGCCCCACGTTGGGCAAAATATTCCTGCATTGCAGGGGGTTGGACTAGATGACCCTCGGGGTCCCTTCTAACTCTGCAGTTCTGTGATTCTATCATTGCACTTGTACCTGATGGGCCGGCTGGTGAAGAATAGGGAGAGTCTCTTCCAGCTGGTCCAGCCCTTTGCAAGCATACTGATTCACGGCAGCAACTGGCAGAAGGAAAGAAAGCAGATCACACAAATTCAGTGTGTGTTAAAACACACACACACACACACACACACACACACACACACACACACACACACACTTATTGTTATTATCGATTAAAAGCAAACATTTCCAAGGCAGGAAAACAACAAAACCAAGATCAAAACCCCACGGAAAACAATAATATATATCCTCTGAGGGATGTAGTTCAGCTGGTAGACCGTGAGACTCTTAATCTGAGGGCTGTGGGTTCGAGACCTATGATGGGTGAAAGATTCCTGCATTGCAGGGGGTTGGACTAGATGATCCTTGTGGTCTCTTCCTAGTTCCAGGGCTTTTTCCCCCCAGCTGGAACTCACTGGAACTTGGTTCCAGCATCTCTTGGGTGGGCACCATTCCCATACTAAGAGAATAAGCGAGGTCTCATGGTGAGTTCCGGCACCTCTTCTTCTATAAATATTGCACTGTCAACTCTATAATTTCATACAGGCCTTGCAGGGCATCTTCGGGGGAAGAAAAGGCTAAGGAGTAGACCCTACACAGAAATCTAGAGCCTTTATACACACAGAGACCAGGTTTGCACTCCAGGGAGGTCACTTCGGTCCTGTTAATGCAGCAAAAACCAGTTTGACTTCACCTCCAAAGGTGAACTCGGTTGTCTCCCAAGACAGATGCCAAGCAGAAAATAATATCAATTTTAAAAAATAAATAAAACTATATCCACATAAAATACATATGAGATGGCACCCCCCCAAAAAAAACCTATAAAAAGTAATGCGGATTAGAAACATTTTCAAACCCACTCAGAAGGTGAAAAGAGCTAGCCACCACTGAGAAATTTATGTATCTCAGACCCAAATTCTCGAAGTCTGCCTCTGATTTTTGAGTTACAGGTAGATAGCCGTGTTGGTCTGTCATAGTCAAAACAAAATAAAAAAATTCCTTCCAGTAGCACCTTAGAGACCAACTAAGTTTGTTCTTGGTATGCGCTTTCGTGTGCATGCACACTTCTTCAGGTATCTGCACACGAAAGCTCATACCAAGAACAAACTTAGTTGGTCTCTAAGGTGCTACTGGAAGGAATTTTTTTATTTTGTTCTGATTTTTGAGTGCTGGAAATGCACCAGGCATATCTTCTTGGGGGTGGGGAAAACAAAGGTGAGGTCTGCTTGCATGGCTGCAACAGCTTGGGCATGGGCGTAGCCAAGATTTTTGGGTGGGGTGGGGGGAGAGAACCTCAGTTTGCTATGTATTTTTATTGATTTTTATTGCTTGGAGGGGGCAGCTGCACCTTCCCCCCCTCCCCTTGGCTACACCCATGAGCTCAGGTTTAGCAAAGTTGGTCTCAATTTGTTTGTGAGGGAGTTGAGGCTGCGCAAAGAGCTTTCCTTTAATGCAAGTGCTCGAGCTTTGCAAAGTATGTTTTAAGCACAGCTGGGGTGCCTTTTAAAGGAACACTTTTGCTTTTCGACTCAGCAAGCGTGGGCTGTGCAGCTCTCTTGTCCATAGCTGTCAACTTTCGGATTTGAAAATAAGGGATTTTTTCCAAACTTTCGGATTTGAAAATAAGGGATGCCGCCAGGGCGGTGCAATGGCACCAAGTAGCCTCGCCACCCTGTGCTCCAGAGGCTGTGCGTGAACGGGTGAGCGAAAGAGCGAGCGCGTAGATGGCAGGTTGGGCGTGAGGGTCTGGCTGCACAAGGCATGCAAGCTCCGCCCCCAGTCGGTCTCAGACTCCTTATTGGCAGCCGAGCAACGCAGCTGAGGAGCCTCCCTGGCCGGCAGGGAGGGAGAGGAGCTGCTTCCTTTGAAATCCAGGAAATTTAAGGGATATCAACAATCCGGGATAGCAGCGGGAAACAGCATTGGAATAAGGGAGTTCCCCGCAAAAAAAGGGAGGGTTGACAGCTATGCTTGTCTGCTTATTAGAGGAAGCACGGGAAACATCAGCGAACGACAAACTGACAGGGACAGAAGCACAGCACTGCAAAGACAGAAGCTGTAAAATGCGGTGCCTTCAGCTCAGAGGCAGGTCTGAAACTGGGTGAAATTCTGCTTGCCCCACAATGCAGGCAGAACCACAGAGGCAGAGGCTGCCCTGCCCTTCAGCACTCCACAAAGAGTTCTCCTACATACACACCACAACTTCTATGCCATTTCGTGGCATTCAAAGACTCACTTTGGGGCTCGAGGTGGCCGAGAAGCGGCTGGGCGCCCCCGACGGCACTGCCGATGGCCACCGCCGCCACCATCTCCGCCACGCTGCAGGCAGAATTGATGAACGGGTAATTCTCCTTGGCGTAGTTGTACAGAGAGTGGCAAATGTCGTACGTGGAGCTGACTAGGGGGAGGCTGGTCACTCTGGTCACGACATTCTGGAAGAGGGTGGAGAACGGTGAGAGTTTTATAGCACAGGAGCAAATTCAAGAAGGGCACAGAGCCCCTTCACAAAGTTTTATTTTCTCCGTTTATTTATTAAATTTCATCTGAAAATCACAGGGTGGTTTGTTGCACTTATAGATCAGGGGGGAGGGTGGCTGATCAAAGCAGGAGGGGGGGGAACTACCTGGTTTATTCAGCAGCCTGACTCAAACACACCTCATGTGTTGGCATAGCTGTCAACTTTCGGATTCGTAAATAAGGGATTTTTTCTAACTTTTGGATGTGAAAATAAGGGATGCCGCGAGGGCGGTGCAATGGCACCAAGTAGCCTCACCACCCTGCGCTCGAACGGGTGAGCGAAAGAGCGAGCGCGTAGACGGCAGGCAGGCTGGCTGTCTGGTTGGGCGTGAGGGTCTGGCTGCACAAGGCATGCAAGCTCCGCCCCCAGTCGGTCTCAGACTCCTTATTGGCAGCCGAGCAACGCAGCTGAGGAGCCTCCCTGGCCGGCAGGGAGGGAGAGGAGCTGCTTCCTTTGAAATCCGGGAAATTGAAGGGATATCAACAATCTGGGATAGCAGCGGGAAACGGCATTGGAATAAGGGAGTTTCCTGCAAAAAAAGGGAGGGTTGACAGCTATGCCTCTTGGAATCCCACCTCTTCTGCCTCTAATTCTGGACTGCTCTCTGTCCCAGCCTCTTCCTGCTCACTAAACCCTGTTACCTCTTCTGTTTCTGACATATCTTCCTCCCAGCCTGCTCCCTCTTCTCCTTCTGACCATTCATCATTGTTCTACCACCATTCCCTGGGCTCTGAGCCTGCTTCCTTTAGGGGTTCCCCAGCTTATCCCCCCCACTATTTTGCATCCAGCCAGAGGCCAAGAGGCAGAGATGAGTCCGGCTGGTGAAGAGTCTCGGGTGTCTCCTCATCCCGCTGTGACAAGCTCCCCCCCCACCCCCGATCTCTTAGAACCAGTAGAGGCATGAAGAGTGCGGAGAAGTTAGCTTCTTGCAGGAGCAGTCTCAGATTGCTTAGGGAGAAATCCTGGCTTTGGGGAGGTGTGGGCCTTCAGTCTCAGCAACTGCTTCATGGGGGCAAGACCTGCTGAAGATGGGCTTGCTGTGATCATTGGCCTTGACACTCCTGTGCAGATCCTGCTGTTGCTAATAAAGAGTTAACTCCAAATTGCTTGGTGTGATCTGTCAATAGATCGGCCTCTGCTGGCATTCATTGCAAGGGCATTTCAACAGGGCACTTCTAGAGGGACTATACATGCCCCGCACAGGTCAGATCTGCCCTTCCCGCTGACCTTTAAGAGATCCCCAAACCCTCTCCTTTGCCTTCCTCCTGCTAGGACTGCCTCTGTTTCAGGGCCATGTTTGCAGAACATGCTTCACGGCCGTTGGCGGATATCCACTTACCATTGTGTGTGGAGCCTCTTGGCTGTCTCCTTTGACATCAGTGGCCATGGCAAAGTCGAACACACCTGCAAGGCAGAGGGGGCAAAGAATGGAAAGGTGATCAGGAACGGTGGTGGGTTTTGCTTTTGGTTATTAACACAGGCTGTATTTCGACCAGAGTGAGCGTTTAAGGAATGCTAGCTCCGATCTCTCTGCCTGACGCCCACCAACAAAGGCCTCCTCCAAAGTGACAGTGTGATTATGACCAGAGGGAGGAAGCGGTGGAAGAAGATTGGAAGAAATTCAAATTATATTTTAAAAAGTACTGTAAGATTAAAGAATAGAAGTAAGCTGGAAGATAAATGGGGCTGTAGATGTAGAAGATAGTTACAAGGTTTATGGCTGTTGGAATTAATGTAAATGATCTTAGATAAGAAGAGATATTGTGTTAATTAATTTAAAAAAAGGGTTAAATGATGTCAAGAAATTACTAAAGATGATATACAAGGAACGCAGGAAGGGAGGACAGGAGGAAGTCAACCTACAATGACAGGAAGGATGATTAGGTTAAAAGGATGTATGTTTGTTTTTTATGTTTATTATTGTTGTTTTATTTTATGTTTGTTTATTGATTTTTTTTTTGTTTTTAATTGTTAAAATTTAATTTAAAAAATTGGGGTGGAAAGTGTGATTACAGCATTCAATGAGGCCCAGGGAGGCCCAGGGTTCAAACTCCCTCACAGCCCAACCTACTATCCTGAGATTTCTGGAGGGGGGGGGGAAAGTAAATTCCCCAATGGAGATAGCAAGAGAAGCCTAGGTCTCTCGTTACAGATCTCCTCTCCTCATACCCATTGTTAGTTTCCCTATTTTTATTTATTTTCTTTAATAAAATGTATCTACTGCTTGATGGTAGTAAGACCTAAGTGGTTTACAAGAAATACAGTATTAACATTATCAATAGTAAAGGTAAAGGGACCCCTGACCATTAGGTCCAGTCGCGGACGACTCTGGGGTTGCGGCGCTCATCTCGCTTTATTGGCCGAGGGAGCCGGCGTACAGCTTCCGGGTCATGTGGCCAGAAGGACTAAGCCGCTTCTGGCGAACCAGAGCAGCGCACAGAAACGCCGTTTACCTTCCCGCCGGAGTGGTACCTATTTATCTACTTGCGCTGGTGTGCTTTTGAACTGCTAGGTTGGCAGGAGCACAGACCGAGCAACGGGAGCTCACCCCCTCGTGGGAATTCGAACCGCCGACCTTCTGATCGGCAAGCCCTAGGCTCTGTGGTTTAACCCACAGCGCCACCCGCGGCGAATGTATTTATTACTAAATATGCTATTATGGTATGGGAAGATGCTGTATACAGAGTCAGATCAAGCAGGCTTGGGGGACATGCGATACGTGGAACATCATAAGATAAGCAATACCGTATTGTGGTTATTGCCAATATGCCAATTTAGGAACCGAATCGACTTTATCTCCTGATCATCTATTGGACTTTAATTTCTCTTGGTATGTTCTGTTTGCATGATGTGTTGGCCTATGGAATTACACTTTGTGAGATATTGCATGTTGAATTGTGTTTGAAATAGAAGTTACATAGTCAAAAACTGCCTGTTACTTCGTGTGTGTTGTTACCAGGATTGTATTTACGTAACCTAAGGTTTAGTAGAGAGGGACCCAGGTGGCGCTGTGGGTTAAACCACAGAGCCTAGGGCTTGCCGATCAGAAGGTCGGAGGTTCAAATCCCTGCGATGGGGTGAGCTCCTGTTGCTCGGTCCCTGCTCCTGCCCACCTAGCAGTTCGAAAGCACGTCAAAGTGCAAGTAGATAAATAGGTACCGCTCTGGCGGGAAGGTAAACGGCGTTTCCGTGCGCTGCTCTGGTTCGCCAGAAGCGGCTTTGTCATGCTGGCCACATGACCTAGAAGCTGTACGCCGGCTTTCGGCCAATAAAGCGAGATGAGCGCCGCAACCCCAGAGTCGGACACGACTGGACCTAATGGTCAGGGGTCCCTTTACCTTTACCTAAAGTTTGGTAGTGTTTTTCATTTACCTGTAGCCTCCTGGCATAACCACGTGGTATGACCACGCAGGTACGATGAAACCTGCACTGCACATCGAAGGGAGGTATTATGGCCCCAATCGCCCCCACACCCACGTGTGCCAGCAAATGCAACGCGGTTTGCAAAACATTTGTGTCCCGCATGAGTCACTAGGTCACACCATGTGCCTGATTATTTCTACAGAGTCTAATCTCCTAGTTTGGAAATGGAGTCAAGGAGAAAAGCAACTGGGGAAAGCACTAGGCTTCGATCCCTGTTTAAAAAGGGATTTTTTTAAGAGTTGGGAAAGAGCTTCAGGAGACAGTTTAGGAAGATTCCTGCCCCACCCTGTCATGCCACAGGAGCATAGCTGTCAACTTTTGGATTTGAAAATAAGGGATTTTTCCCAAACTTTCGGATTTGAAAATAAGGGATACCACAAGGGCCATGCAATGGCACCAAGTAGCCTCGCCACCCTGCGCTCCAGAGGCTGCGCGCGAACGGGTGAGCGAAAGAGCGAGCGCGTAGACGGCAGGCAGGCTGTCTGTCTGGTTGGGCGTGAGGGTCTGGCTGCACAAGGCATGCAAGCTCCGCCCCCAGTCGGTCTCAGACTCCTTATTGGCAGCCGAGCAACGCAGCTGAGGAGCCTCCCTGGCCGGCAGGGAGGGAGAGGAGCTGCTTCCTTTGAAATCCGGGAAATTTCAGGGATATCAACAATCCGGGATAGCAGCGGGAAACGGCATTGGAATAAGGGAGTTTCCCGCCAAAAAAAGGGAGGGTTGACAGCTATGCCAGAGACTCTTTACAGCCGTCAGAGCATCTTGCAGCTTTGTTAAAAAAAAACACCCAGTATTGTCTGTCCAAAACTTGACCAGACCATTGAAACGTAGTAACAGCTTGCGACTTCCGATCGGCGCGCCGGAGGGGAAGGTCGGGGGGACATGTCGCTCCTGACATTCCCCGACCCGACCGGACAAAGGGGAGCTTGCGACAGCGACGCAGCCCCCAAAATTCCCGGGAGGGTGTTCCCGGGACCTTAGATCCGGCAGCAGCTCGGAACGCTGCCCTGACTCCCCGGTAGACCCCCGTAGGGGCCGCCGAGAGCGACGAGGGGCAGCGGAGCTCAACGGATCGCTAAATCCCGTCGGGTGGAAGCTGCGAGACCTTCCCCCCTCGAGCGCGCTGATTTCTCCAAAAGACTAAAGAACGATCTGCAAAATGTGAGTAACAAAAGAAGAAAGGAATTCGGACTTAATTGGAGTAGTATTGGGATGTAAATTTACGGAGGTCCGTCCCTTGCTATTGTAGCACTAAATCAGGAACTTTGTTACCGATGCGGCTGAAAGGTGACTGGAAATTTGATCTTGTAACAGAGATTTAACCCTTCTGATACCCCTGGTCGTGGGGGCAACTAGCTGTCAATTGAATATAAAGAGTGCTTGAATCGGAGCTGCTGGACTTGGACTTTGAATTTGATTTTGAATTTGGATGTGGTTCTGTGTTTAACACTGAAAAGCTAAGTCTTTGAACATGGCGGATGATTTGAGTACTGGCGGCTGGAAAAGAGTCCTTGAAAAGCTATGGGAATTTAGGATGGAACTCCGAGCCGAGACAGAGAAGATAAGAGGCACAGTAAACAAGACTGATGTCATGCCAGCTGCACCAAAGATGGAAGGGGAAGAACTCCCCCCCAAGGTTAAAGACAAACCTCGTCGCAGGAAAAAAAATTCTCAGCGCAAGAGTCCTACATTGGAGAAAAGAAAGAAGAGGAAGGCACCAACAAAGAAGAAATTTTCTGTAAGAAAGGAGGAAGAGATGGAGTTGCCGAGAAGACAAAAGGAAGAAAAGGCTCAAGTGCAAGCAAGCACTTGGGCATGGACCTTAGAAAAACGGGGGGAGGGGTGAGGGGTGCGAAATGGTACTATGGGGACAGATTATGTATTTGGATTTTTTGACAATGCTTTCGGACATGGCCTATGTTATGAGTTAGTTAAGAACCTTTAAAGCTGGGAGCCTGAAGACTAAGGGGAGTCAGAGGGAGAACTTATAGATGATTCAGAAGTTATACGCTGAGGTTTGAATTAAATAAGATTTAATAGATATGTGAAAATGATTTGATTGTGAATTTTGAGCCTGAAAAGGAATATGTTTAGAAAAATGAAGCCAATGGGGAGGTACGGAGGAAGTCATTAGAAATATGTTATAAAATTAAGAATGGTCTACCCGGGAATGGGGTTAGATCTAAGCAAGATAATGTATTAAGGTCAGGGGAAATAAGAATGGGTATTCCTCTGTGAGAGGGGGGGGTAAGATTAAAGTCCTCCATGGTGAGAGGTGGAGGGCAATGAAACCTGACCGAAATGTAATGAGATGCGCTTATAAAATTGTAAAACTAATAAAAATTATTATAAAAAAAAAAGAAAAGAAACGTAGTAACAGCTTGCTGGGTCATCTAGTCTGGCATCCTGTTCTTACAGCGGCCAACCAAATAAACGCCCCAGAAGCAGGACCTGAACACATGAGCAACTCTCCCTTCCTGTTGTTCCCAACAACCGCCATTCAAATGCATTCTGCCTCTGGCGCTGGTGGGAGAACACAGACATTGCGGCTGCTAAAGGTAAAGGTAAAGGGACCCCTGACCATTAGGTCCAGTCGCGGACGACTCTGGGGTTGCGGCGCTCATCTCGCATTATTGGCCGAGGGAGCCGGCGTACAGCTTCCGGGTCATGTGGCCAGCAGGACTAAACCGCTTCCGGCGAACCAGAGCAGCGCATTGAAATGCTGTTTACCTTCCCGCCGAAGCGGTACCTATTTATCTACTTGCACTTTGTTGTGCTTTCGAACTGCTAGGTGGGCAGGAGCTGGGACCGAGCAACGGGAGCTCACCCCGTCACAGGGATTCGAACCACCAACCTTCTGATCGGCAAGCCCTAGGCTCTGTGGTTTAGACCACAGCGCCACCCGTGTCCCAATGCTAGCCATTGTTAATTAATTAAACTTGTATGCCGCCCTTTGTCCGAAGATCACGGGGCAGCTCACAACATAAAAATACAATATAAGAACACACAATATATATAATAAAACAAAAACACACCAATATACGCCATTCCCCCCCCCATACAAACACATTTAAAAGACCATAGAATGTTAATCAGCCAAAAGTCTGGTTGTAGAGGAATGTTTTTGCCTGGTGCCTAAAGATTTGCTATGAAAGTGCAATGCTGGTGCTTTCTGTCGGAGAGTATTATACAAACAGGGAGCCACTGCAGAAAAGGCCCCGTTCTCGTGTTGCCACCTCTCGCAGAGGAGACACACAATGAAGGGCCTCAGAGGATGATTGCAGGGTGTGTATCAGTTCATAAGGTAGACTTATCCTCCTTAAATATGTCTAATCCTCTTTTAAAGCTGTCTGAGCTGGTGGCCATCGTTGCATGTCCTTTGACACTCCACCCCACACCTGGTGATCCTCCCAAGCACGGATATAAAAAAAAATGCACCTCCCTTCCACCCTGTCCTTGAACAGGCTGCCTGCATAAAAGTCAACACATATCGTAAGAGCATAAAGGAGAGGCCTACTTAATCAGGGTGCACCTATCCTGTTGTCATAGTGACCAACAAGGGATGTGCCAAAGCAGGACATGAATTCTGACCACGACACCACACTGCCTTTCAAAACTTCTGCTTTTATGCATCCTTTGCCTCTGGGTCCATGAGATGCAGCTAAGCTCATTCGTTTCTACTCTGATGGCAGCATCCTCCGTCCTACCTGGAAATGCTGGGGATCGAATCTGGGGCCTTCTACATGCAAGGCAGATACTCTGCCACTGCCTTCCCTTACCGAGAACTACAAATATTTGCACGTGTCCAACAGAAGCACCGATAAAGCAACAGCTCGGGACCAGAGAAAACACCCAAACAAGGTAAATGACACAACAGCTGATGTAATATTATCTCCCATTAAGGGTCCAAATTGGAAGAAAACAAACACCACTATCCCAGTCAATTCAAATAGAAGAAAACATTATCATAATGAAAACAAAATAAAAAAATTCCTTCCAGTAGCACCTTAGAGACCAACTAAGTTTGTTCTTGGTATGAGCTTTCGTGTGCATGCACACTCCTTCAGATGCACTGAAACAGAAGTCACCAGACCCTAATATATTATCATATTATCATAATGCTTTATTGTGTTTTATATGTTGGAAGCCCCCCAGAGTGGCTGGGGCAAATAAATTATTATTATTATCATCATTAATAATAATAAAAAATTATTATTTATACCCCGCCCATCTGGCTGGGTTTCCCCAGCCAATCTGGGAGGCTTCCAACAGAACATTAAAATACAATAATATATTCAACATTAAAAGCCTCCCTAAACAGGGCTGCCTTCAGATGTCTTCTAAAGGTCTGGTAGTTGTTGTTCTCTTTGACATCTGAAGGGAGGGCGTTCCACAGGGCGGGTGCCACTACTGAGAAGGCCCTCTGCCTGGTTCCCTGTAACTTGGCTTCTCGTAGTGAGGGAACCGCCAGAAGGCCCTCGGCGCTAGATCTCAGTGTCCGGGTTGAACAATGGGGGTGGAGACGCTCCTTCAGGTATGCTGGACCAAAGCCATTATTATTATTAATCAGATGGGGACTCTCCCAGATGACTTGTTTATTGAATGCTTATCCCAAGTTGTCCTACAAAGTTTGCATGGAGGTTATATGACGTAACTGTTTAGAGAGTAATCGCTCTGAGATGTTTACACAGATGTTCCTATTAGTTCACACTCCCCTGTGCATTTTGCCATCGGTTTATGGGCTTGGGGGGTGGGGGGTGGGGTAGAAATGGGCTTGTTCTGCAAGAATGCCACAATGATGCAAACTAAATTTGCTGCTGTATGAAGTTCAGACAAAGAGAAATTAAAATAATTGTTTCTCAGCACTGCCCTTGAGGTACTATAAGATTTTGTAATAGCACCCACAAATTTATTTCTCATAAAATTTAGACGCAACAGCCACTCCAGCTGGTCAAATGCTTTAGGCAAGTCCAGCGTGATCAAAACCAACTGGTTACTATTCCTTTTGCTCTGCTGTCCTGCTATTCAGAAATCTGTGGGCTAGATCCAATGATATATGACACCCTGGTATCATCAGGGCTGATGATACTAGTGGTAATGTTATTCAGTCTAGAGGTGAGAATGGCAGTAATCTCCTTTTGATTCAGATTAAGTAAATATATGGGTCTATATCAGGGGTAGGCAACCTAAGGCCCATGGGCCGGATGAGGCCCTATCGCCTTCTCAATCCGGCCCATGGACGGTCCGGGAATCAGCGTGTTTTTACCTGAGTAGAATGTGTCCTTTTATTTAACATGCATCTCTGGGTTATTTGTGGGGCCTGCCTGGTGTTTTTCCATGAGTAGAATGTGTCCTTTTATTTAACATGCATCTCTGGGTTATTTGTGGGGCCTGCCTGGTGTTTTTACGTGAGTAGAAGGTGTGCTTTTATTTAAAATGCATCTCTGGGTTATTTGTGGGGCCTGCCTGGTGTTTTTACCTGAGTAGAATCTGTCCTTTTATTTAACATGCATCTCTGGGTTATTTGTGGGGGCTGCCTGGTGTTTTAACCTGAGTAGAATGTGTCCTTTTATTTAAAATGCACCTCTGGATTATTTGTGGGGCAGAGGAATTCATTCATTTTTTTCTCTTCAAAATATAGTCCGGCCCACCACATGGTCTGAGGGACAGTGGACCGGCCCACGGCTGAAAAAGGTTGCTGACCCCTGGTCTATATTATTCTAGGTTTCTGCCAGATGTTAGCATTATCGTGATTCTAGGATTCTTCCGTTTGTGTAGAATAGGAGCCTCCTCCCCAAAGACATAAAAAAATTCCATTCTAAATGTGGCGCAAGGATCTATCCAAATTAGTTATAGCATGCTGTAGCATGTCCAAAAAAGCTGTTGGACTTGCCATATTTCATCTTTGAGGTCATGACCATGGGGGTCAGATTCCTCATCTTCAGCGTGTGCCAGTGTGGTGTAGTGGTTAAGAGTGGTAGACTTGTAATCTGGTGAACCGGGTTCGCGTCTCCGCTCCTCCACATGCAGCTGCTGGGTGACCTTGGGCTAGTCACACTTCTCTGCAGTCTCTCAGCCCCACTCACCCCACAGAGTGTTTGTTGTGGGGGAGGAAGGGAAAGGAGAAGGTTAGCCGCTTTGAGACTCCTTCGGATAGTGATGAAGCGGGATATCAAATCCAAACTCTTCATCCCTCAGATTAACCTGCTTCAGAGTTTCTGTGAGGATCAGAGAGGAAGGGGGGCATGCACACCAATTTGTTCTCTAACTGCGATGCATGGGGGTATTTAATATGTTACACAGAGAATGGGTCAGAAGTGTCCTCCTCCTGTTCCCAGTGTTTCTAGACCAGATGGCACCAGTGTGGTGTAGTGGTTAAGAGCGGTGGACTCGTAATCTGGTGAACCGGGTTCGCTTCCCTGCTCCTCCACATGCAGCTGCTGGGTGACCTTGGGCTAGTCACACTTCTCTGCAGTCTCTCAGCCCCACTCACCTCACAGAGTGTTTGTTGTGGGGGAGGAAGGGAAAGGAGAATGTGAGCCGCTTTGAGACTCCTTCGGGTAGTGATAAAGCGGGATATCAAATCCAAACTCTTCTTCTCTGAAGCAGAAGGGGAACCAGCCCCAGAAGAGCTCTCAGATGAACCCGCAGGTAATTGCAGGTGGCAGAGTGCTGTGCTGTTTCCCTTCGGAGCATGTGTTTGGCCACTGTGAGGACAGGATGCTGGGCTAAATGGGTCTAGCTTTTCTTATGCTCTTTTTAAATATTTCGATGTTTTAAAATCTTAGCCATTTCCCCCCGGCATAGCTGCTTTCAGGGCATCCCATCGTATATGTGGGGATGACTCTTCCGCCTGACTTGAGCTCAAAGTAGAATACTAGTTTAAGTTAAGGAAATATATTAAGAACAAGATTGGAGATATTAGAGATAACAGAAGTAAATTGAAAGATAATGATAAGTATCTGATAAGTTGAAGTATGGAATAAGAAACGCGGTGGAGGAAGGCGGGGGAAGTCCACCCAACAAGTAATGGAAGAAGAAGGTGAAAAAATGTCAGAATTATTGTATGTGTTGTGAGGTTTTGTTTTATGTGTTGTTTGTTTGTTTGTTATTTGATGATTATGTTAAGGATTGATGAAATGTGATGAAATTGTTGTTTTATGTGTTAAAAAACCTAATAAAAATTATTTAAAAAAAAAAAAAAAAGACTTGAGCTCAAAGTACATCTATCATCATCTCCATCTAAAACATCAAGCAAATGTGTGCTTGTGTTATCTGACCTGGACATCTGTCCATCGTTTGTGCCTTGAAGCTTTTTTTTTTTTGCTTCATCATCTGATCCAACGCGGGGGCGATTGGGCAATGCAATTGTGTAACCTCATAATGATATTTTGTTTTCCTCAGGGACATAGGTGGCATGAACGAGATGGGTGGAACGAGATGGCTGTGGGCAGGTGAACCTTCTCATAACAAAATGTAGCCTGTTCAGCCCTGCTTCCTCCACCCGCACTACACAAACACACACGACACACACGACACCGTTCCTCTAATCCATGCTGAAATATTAGATGCCCCGTCATTCCACTTGCTCTTGAAGACTCACCTGTTTAGACAAGTGTTCCCCTGAACTGCACTTGTGATTTCATTGTTTCAACTGATTAAAAAAAAACCTATTCTTAACTGTTATGCCTCTTGTTTGTTTATTTCTCTGTATATTGGGACGCGGGTGGTGCTGTGGGTTAAACCACAGAGCCTAGGGCTTGCTGATCAGAAGGTTGGCAGTTCGAATCCCCGCGACGGGGTGAGCTCCCGTTGCTCGGTCCCTGCTCCTGCCAACCTAGCAGTTCGAAAGCACGTCAAAGTGCAAGTAGATAAATAGGTACCGCTCTGGCGGGAAGGTAAACGGCGTTTCCGTGCGCTGCTCTGGTTCGCCAGAAGCGGCTTAGTCATGCTGGCCACATGACCCAGAAGCTGTACGCCAGCTCCCTCGGCCAGTAAATCGAGATGAGCGCCGTAACCCCAGAGTCAGACACGACTGGACCTAATGGTCAGGGGTCCCTTTACCTTTTTATATTTTTTATTAAGGATGTTTTAATGTTTGAATTTAATTTTAATTATACATATATGCATTTATTGAGAGCATTTGAACCCCACTGTTCTGCCAAAATAAGTCCCCAGATCGACTCACATGCAATGAATTAAAAACAAGGCAGGCCCTGCCTGTAGACTTTCAATCTTAAAAAAAAAAACAACCCACAACACACAAGGTAAAGGGGACAGGAAGAGGGGGAAATCGAACACAATATATTGCATATTTTATCATTAACTTACTCAGATACCATTTTGGCATAGAAGGGGTCTACAAAGGAAACAACAACAGAAGAGCCCTGCTGGATCAGACCAAGGGACCATCTAGTCCAGCATCCTGTTTTTCCCCCAGGGGTCAACTCAATGTCTTTCTGAGAAGCCCAAAAGCTGGCAATGAGGTCCCTAGCTCTCTCCTGCTCTTATTTCTGAGCAACTGGTATCCAACTATGTGGTTTTCCTGTGCGTATTTTACATTGTAAGCCACTTCAGAGCAGGGACCTATCTTGGTTGTTTGTTTTTTTTAATAAAAATAACATTTTAATTAAATTTTCTGTTTTACAATTTAAAGAACTCATTTTTACATCCTTAAGATATCAATGACTTCCCTTCTTCTCTTTCCATGGTTCATTTTGCATATCATAAATCCCTGCATATTCTACAAAAACCATACCATTCAGTATTCCATTATTGCATCCATCAAAACTTATGTACACATTATGTATCTTAATGTGCCAACGTTTTCAGCTGTACACAGTTTCCCCCCATATATTCAATAAACGTTTCTAGACGTATGTTCTTCTTGTTCTCTTATTATACGTTAAGTCTGCAAGTTGTGCATATTCCGTCAGCTTATGTTGCCATTCTTCTTTGAATGGAACCTCGCTTGTTTTCCATTTTGGGGCTAACAAAACACGGGCCGCAGTAGTGGCATACATAAATAACCTTTTTTGACACTTGGGAATTTCAGTCTGAATTATCCCCAACAGAAAGGACTCTGGGTTTTTTTTTTTAAAGTACTTTTAAACTTTTTTTTCAATTCATTATGGATCATTTCCCAATACTCTTTTACCCTTTTACAAGTCCGCCACATATGAAAGAACCTTGGCATATCCAGCACTTACCTGATTCAGTCTTATACATCTTAGCATCAGGGACCTGTCAAACCAGTTCGGTACTTTTTTTGTAACACACCTTGCGCATAATAAGTAAGTGCTGCAAGTGGGGACTGCAACCAAGTGTTGCAGTGTGGTGCTCTGTGCTTCAAGATTCCAGACCCTCCAATCCATTATCCCTCCTCTCCATTCTCCATTCCTTCTCCCCACCCCCACCAGTCAGCCACCATCCCATGGCCGCTGAGCATGCTCAGTCCTCATCGGGCTGTTTTGGGGGCTGCCCCACCAAGGCTTCACGCCTCCCCTAAATATTATTTGCACTCCTTGGGGTTCCCCCAAGCCTGCCGAAATGTGTGCAGGCATCCTGTTGCCCCTTGCTTGTCTAGATGCGAGGATAGGGAACTCTCTCTGTGCGTAGAAACTAGACTCCTGAAACATTTACATTAATTGCTCTGTCTATTTTTGCATCTGGCCGTGCCCATCATTAGCAGGTGGCCCCAAGAATATTGTCAAAGGTTCCCCATGCCTAAAGGTAAAGGTAAAGGGATCCCTGACCATTAGGTCCAGTCGTGTCCGACTCTGGGGTTGCAGCGCTCATCTCGCTTTATTGGCCGAGAGCCGGCGTACAGCTTCCGGGTTGTGGCCAGCAGGACTAAGCCGCTTCTGGCGAACCAGAGCAGCGCACGGAAACGCCGTTTACCTTCCCGCCGGAGCGGTACCTATTTATCTACTTGCACTGTGACGTGCTTTCGAACTGCTAGATTGTCAGGAGCAGGGACCGAGCAACGGGAGCTCACCCCGTCGCGGGGTTCGAACCGCCGACCTTCTGATCAGCAAGCCCTAGGCTCTGTGGTTTAACCCACAGCGCCACCTGGGTCCCTTCCCCATGCCTAGGTTTCAGCAAAGGGCAAGCTCTTGCATTCGGTGGAGGAGCTGGAAAGGATTCAAGGATGGTCAACAGGCTAGTGGAATTAGTGGACATTCCTCCCTTCATTGGACCTCGAACCCGAATCCACCCACTTACAAGAGTGAAGCAGCCTGTTCCTCATTACACACCTGGCTGCTGACACAACCTGTGGCACACACCTTGCATCAGTCCCTTGCGGGATAGGAAGGTAATGATAGCTTCTGATGGAATGAGTCGGCTGTAAGGATCTGAAAGGCACCCACACATCTTTGCGGTGGGGGAATAATTAGGTCCAGGGCGTCCTTCCAGAATGTGCGTTCCTCACCCGCCATGTAAAGGATCCGTCCCCTTGCCTTGTCATTCTCTGGGATACGCAAGGCGGCTCAACCACCAGAAATAAGGCCAAACGAACAGGAATGCTAGGGATAGACCTCTGGATGGACCTCTGTTGCTCAACCACAACTCCCATCCTCCTTGGCCATTGGTCATGCTTGCTGGGGCTGATGGGAGTTGGAGTCTAACAACAACAGGAGGGCCACTCTTTCCCCATCCCTGATGCATACAAAAGCTTACAAAAGCTTTCTTTACCTTTCTCGCCCTGATCTGGCCACAGTGATCATCCATGCGACGGTCACCTCCAGGCTTGATTATTGTAACTCGCTCTACACGGGGCTGCCCTTGAAGCTGACCCAGAAACTCCAGCGGGTGCAGAATGCTGCGGCGAGGCTCCTTACGGGGTCTTTGCTGCGGGACCACATTCATCCAGTGCTTTACCAGCTGCACTGGCTCCCGGTGGAGTACAGGATCAGGTTTAAGGTGCTGGTTTTGACCTTTAAAGCCCTATGCGGCCTAGGACCCTCATACCTATGGGACCGCCTCTCCTGGTATGCCCCGCGGAGGACCTTAAGGTCCACAAATAACAACACTTTGGAGGTCCCGAGCCACAAGGTAGTTAGATTGGTCTCAACCAGGGCCAGGGCCTTTTCAGTACTGGTCCCAACTTGGTGGAACACTCTCTCACAAGAGACCAGGGCCCTGCGGGATTTGACATCTTTCCGCAGGGCCTGCAAGACAGAGCTGTTCCGCCTGGCCTTCGGGTTGGACTCAGCCTGATGTTTCCTCCCCTTATGGTTTTGATTATGGGCGATAAATGAAGCGGCTTTTAAAATTTTAAACTGTATTTTAATCTGTATTTTAATTAACGTTTTTTCTTTCTTTTATACTTTATTGTAATTTTATTGATGTTAGCCACCCTGAGCCCGGTTTTGGCTGGGAAGGGCGGGGTATAAATAAAATTTATTATTATTATTACAGGCATATCTCCATTCTGGCCAGCCCTACTATTAGGGAGAGCAGGGGAGGAGGACCTTTGTCCCTCCATATGTTGCTCTGCAACGACAACTCATCAACATCCCTGGTCATTGTCCAATGCTTGCCAGGAGGATGGGAGTTCAGCAGAGTCTGGAGGGGCAACACCTGTCCTCGGGATAACTAGCAGCTCACTTTCCAAAAGAGAAAAGTCTAAACCATGCTGTGGAAACAAGAGTCTGGTGGGCACCTTAAAAACAGGCAAATTTCCTATAGCACAAGCTTTTCCTCATGCTACCGAAGTCTTACACTAAACAGTGTTTCTCAAACTTGGGTCCCCAGCTGCAACTCCCATCATCCCTGACCACTGGTCTTGCTAGCTGGGCTGATGTAGTCCAAGAGAAGAAGAAGAAGAGCTTGGATTTGATATCCCGCTTTATCACTCCCCGAAGGAGTCTCCAAGCGGCTCACATTCTCCTTTCCCTTCCTCCCCCACAACAAACACTCTGGGAGGTGAGTGGGGCTGAGAGACTTCAGAGAAGTGGGACTAGCCCAAGGTCACCTAGCAGCTGCATGTGGAGGAGCGGGGAAGCGAACCCGGTTCACCAGATTACGAGTCTACCACTCTTAACCACTACACTACACTGGCTCTCTGGTCCAGAAGTGAGGGTAGCTGGCCACCCAGCCTAAGCTGGTCATAAGCCCCCAAGAATAGTCCCAGACGATGACCCTGTTCCTTCAACAGGAGATCAGCCCCAAGGACAGGGTTGCCCACCTAATTCCTAGGAACTGGGACCGCCCACCCAGAGGGACCTCCGGCTTCTGGGAACCGGAGATGTCACTACCATCTCTGAGTCTGTGACAACTTTGGCACAACACTCTAAGCTCCTTGGGGAGGAAGAAGAAGAAGAGTTTGGATTTGATATCCCGCTTTATCACTCCCCTTAAGGAGTCTCAAAGCGGCTCACATTCTCCTTTCCCTTCCTCCCCCACAACAAACACTCTGTGAGGTGAGTGGGGCTGAGAGACTTCAGAGAAGTGGGACTGGCCCAAGGTCACCCAGCAGCTGCATGTGGAGGAGCGGAGACGCGAACCCGGTTCACCAGATTACAAGTCCACTGCTCTTAACCACTACACCACACTGGCTCCTAGTCCAACAACAGCTGGAGACCCAAGTTTAAGAAACACTGTGCTATGCTGTAGGGGGGACTTTTGTCCCTCCAGATGCTACAAATCCCATCATCCTTGATCATTGGAAGTCATGAGGTGTGGATCAGGGACAGAGAACCTGAGGTCCCCCAGATGTTGTTAAGTCAACGGTTCCTATCATCCCTGGTCACCGGCTATTCTGACTGGTGCTGATGGGAGTTGGAGTCCGGGAACATCTGGAGGGCCGCAGGTTCCCCATCCTGGCTGTAGCAAGAATCCTAGAATCCTAGAGTTGGAAGAGACCCCAAGGGCCATCCAGTCCAACCCCCTGCCAAGCAGGAACACCATCCAAGCATTCCTGACAGGTGGCTGTCAAGCCTCTGCTTAAAGACCTCCAAAGAAGGAGACTCCACCACACTCCTTGGCAGCAAATTCCACTGTCAAACAGCTCTTACTGTCAGGGAAAGGATGCAAGAAAAGGATGCAAGCCATTCAGAATGTTCTAAGCTGCTGTGCCAAAGTATGGATTTTACATAGGACTAATGAAACGTCCAAACAGCAATTCTGATCTTTAAGGTTCAAGGTTCGAAAGTGTGTAAAGAGCCAGAAACGTGAAAGAATGAATTCGAACTGGAAATCCTTCAATGTTCTGCCCTAAAATGAATTTAATACATGCTGAGTTCACCTGGCAATTATGGAAACCACTTTTGGGTGTAGTTCAGAGATTCCTGACCTTCAATGAACTGATCTAGTAGTTCATCCCAAGAAGGACTTGATTTAGGTCCCATGCCACCACTTGAAAGATCCCCAACCAACATACGACACTCAGCAAACATCAGACAGTGGTGAGATGGGGAAGGGGATAGGAGATGATAATATATTCATAGAACCATAGAATTCTAGAGCTGGAAGGGACCCCTCAGGGCCATCCAGTCCACCCCCTTGCAATGCAGGAATCACAGCTGAAGAATTCCTGACAGATGGTCATCCAATCTCTGCTTAAAAACCCGCAACCATCTTCTGAGGTTGTCAGTTCCACTGTCAAACTGCTCTTACTGTCAGGAGGTTCATCCTATGTTTACCTGGAATCTCCTTTATGGTCATTTGAATCCATCAGTTTGGGTCCTGCCCAAACTTGCTTGCTCCATATTTCATAACAGCCCTTTAGATATTTTATGGTGGCTAGCCTACCACCTCTCAAGTCTTCTCTTCTCCAGCTTAAACATCCCTAACTCCCTCAAGCATTACTTATAAAGCTTGATTCCAGACCAGTTTGTCGATATCCTTCTCAAACTGAGCTGCCCAGAACTGGACACAGGACTCCAGGTGGGGTCTGGCCAAGGCAGAATAGAGTGGTCCTATTATTTCCCCTGATCTAAGGAATTAGGTACAAGAGAGAGGGGGTCTTCCTGATTTCTGGACTAATTTATGGTTTTAAAAGTTCGAAACCAAACCAACTCTTTGAATTGGGCTCAGCGACCGATGGCGGGAGCTGGTCACCTCAGTGAAAAACAGAATATTATATTCCAGCTACATCAACCTAGCAGTGGAATTCTGCAACTGGCTTCCATTTTCTCCAAATGTGTTTCAAAGGCATTGCATCTCTAGGCTGAGATGCAGTAGTCTTAAACTGAATATTCCTGAGACATGAGTGACGATACAAAGATCGAAGGATGCTTGTGTAGTATCGGAGACTGCTGTCGCAACCCGACTAGACAGTGGGGTCGCGCCATGCGGGCGCCAGGAAGGGGAACCATGCAGCGGGCCAGGAAAGGGGGCAACAGCGGAGCCAGGCACGCAGGGGTTAAACCGAGCGCAGCAAGGCCCGACCTCGCCCAGGCATGACCCACGGGGTAAACAACCCCAGGATGGGCGATAACGACCACTAACGAGCCATCAGCGGAGGAACCGGCAGCATCACAATAACAATGTAAAAAGCACCCATGAATAGTGCAGGTAGACCAGAGCAGTTAACTCTTTTGTCCAAGCCATCCCGGGTGGGGAAGTGGATCACCCCCGGACCTTTAGGGCAGAAGGGAGGGGGGAATTGGGAGTCACCCAGCAAGGTGTATTAAAGGGGGATTCTGAGATGGCCTCCTCAGAATCCTCATGGACTTTCCACGTATCTCTGTGTGCTGTACAATAAACTTCAAGACTTCTTCCGCTGACTTCTCGGAGTGGCGTGCGTTCTTGACAGCTAGCTACAGTTACCATTGGGGACACGACATCTGCTCTAGTTTGCACACACGCCTGGTAAAACACAATCCCCATTGGGGCATTGCTAGGGATTTCAAAGATCTCAGGCACAGATCCACAACACAAATTTGCAGAGTGCCTCTTTGGGAGAGATCTGGGGAAATGCTGGTTTTTAAAATTGTTAAATAGGCACAAAAAGTTATTCAAAGCTTAAGCTAACCCTCCTGATTCTCTCGGACGCAACTGAAATGTCATCCCATTTCTCTTTACCTATTTAGCATAATTATATCTCACCATATATATTTTTTCTGGCTGCCATTACAGTTTCTACCCCAGATTCCCTTCGACGGAAGAGGTTCTTCCCCTCTCCATTTTCTCCTCCCAACAACCCTGCAAGGTAGGTTATGCTGAGAGACAGAGGCTGGTCCCCCAAGGTCTCCCAGTGAGCTTCATTAGGCCGCCCCCTGCCCCGGTCCCAGCACAGTACGCCATCAGCCTCACCTGCTCTTTATGATCCTTCCTCTTGGCTCCGGAAGAGTCCTGTGCACAGCTGACGCGCTTCAAATCTTCTAATATAGCTAATTGCCAAAGACATGTGATGGGTGGAAGGGGAGGCACTCAGCCAGGGAGTTTCCCACAGCTTCCCAGGAGCAACAACAGCAGGGGGTGGGGCATTGCAACATCTGTAGGAATCGCAGCGCTGCATTGCAAAACTTCCAGTGTGCTTTGCTCATTGCAGTGGTTGCCTGGACTTTGAAACTAGGTGAGAGGGGACAGATCTCAGAATCGTCCAGTAGGAGGAGTCCCCGCACCCCAAACAAGGGCATATAAATGGGATAAAAAGGTAAAGGGACCCCTGACCATTAGGTCCAGTCGTGTCCGACTCTGGGGTTGCAGCGCTCATCTCGCTTTATTGGCCGAGAGCCGGCGTACAGCTTTCGGGTCATGTGGCCAGCATGACTAAGCCGCTTCTGGTGAACCAGAGCAGCGCACGGAAACGCCGTTTACCTTCCCGCCGGAGCGGTACCCATTTATCTACTTGCACTTTGATGTCAAAATCTGAGTGACAAATTAAAGGTAAAGGTAAAGCGACCCCTGACCATTAGGTCCAGTCGTGACTGACTCTGGGGTTGCGGTGCTCATCTCACATTATTGGCCGAGGGAGCCGGCGTACAGCTTCTGGGTCATGTGGCCAGCAGGACTAAGCCGCTTCTGGCGAACCAGAGCAGCGCACGGAAACGCCGTTTACCTTCCCACCAGAGCGGTACCTATTTATCTACTTGCACTTTGACGTGCTTTTGAACTGCTAGGTGGGCAGGAGCAGGGACCGAGCAACGGGAGCTCACCCCGTCGCAGGGATTCGAACCACCGACGTTCTGATCAGCAAGCCCTAGGCTCTGTGGTTTAACCCACAGTGCCACCTGCGTCCCTATAAATGGGATAATCCGGGTCAATTACCTATGGAAGCCCTTTTGGTTAGGGCTAGGCATTCTTGGTTTCAGAGAGAGTAGGCTTTACCTGTTGCAAACACAGGCAGAGAGGAATGTTTGCCGGTGAGGAAATAATAAAGTTGTTTGTTGCAGGAAATTTTGTTGTTGTTGTTGTTTAGTCGTGTCCGACTAAACGTGTTGTTGTTTAGTCCTAGTCCAAGCGGGAGATAACCAGGGCATGCACCACTCTGGCGAGACAGTCTGATCATTAGCCTGATCCAGCATGCTCCTCTTATGTTCTTATGCTTGCAAAATGATTTCTTTCTACCCTGAAGTTTGGACCTGAAAAGGGCTCATGAGGCAGCTGGTGCCCCCCCCAAATAAACAGACATAAATCTCACTATATACATATGTGTATGTGTGTATATACACAAAGAGCTGGACCATAAAGAAGGCTGATCGCCGAATAATTGATGCTTTTGAATTATGGTGCTGGAGGAGACTCTTGAGAGTCCCATGGACTGCAAGAAGATCAAACCTCTCCATTCTGAAGGAAATCAGCCCTGAGTGCTCACTGGAAGGACAGATCCTGAAGCTGAGGCTCCAAGACTTTGGCCACCTCATGAGAGGAGAAGACTCCCTAGAAAAGACCTTGATGTTGGGAAAGATGGAGGGCACAAGGAGAAGGGGACGACAGAGGACGAGATGGTTGGACAGTGTTCTCGAAGCCACCAACATGAGTCTGACCAAACTGCGGGAGGCAGTGGAAGACAGGAGTGCCTGGCGTGCTCTGGTCCAGGGGGTCACGAAGAGGCGGACACGACTAAACGACTGAACAACAACAAATATACACAAATAATCATTTTCTTAGAAGCCAAGAACAGAACCGGAAAGGGTCATGAAAACGTAAACATAAACTTTAATTCACTTGGGTGGTTCCAAAAACTATGAACATCTCTTGGTAAAAGGAGTCTCTGGAGTGCTGGAGCCATGATCCTTCGCCCTAACACTCCTTGGATTATTCCTGGACATCTATGATTTCATTCCGGATAATGATGGGGATCTTTGCCGCCAAGGTGCTCATGCACCAGGGGAAGTGGACGGTGGCCGTCAACTCGTACCCGACTTCCATGATGTCGTCGGACTTGTATGAGCTGCTGACAGACATGACTTTGGGCAAGGAGAGGGTGCTGTTGATCTTGGTGGCCTCGCAGGGGGACCCCCTCCCGATGTGAGACTCCAGGCGCATCATCTCCTCCCGCTGCTCCAAAGTGCGCTTCTCGGCCCGGAGGTTGAAGGCCTTGTAGAGGACCACGGAGTGCAGGGCGAAGACCACTTTCTTGATGGACTTCCCTGTCCGGTTGGTGATCTCCGTCGTGAAGGTGATGTCATCTCCTGGCTTGTAGATGTTTTTGCCAAGGGAGAGGCGCAGGGTGATGGGGGAGCTCCTGAAGCAACAGTTGTACAGGAGGGCCTTTTCGACTTCCACCACCAAGGGGAACTTCAAAGCCGCCGGGCAGCGGGAGAAAAGGGGATGCAAACACCCGGTGGATGTAAGAAACAGAAGAATTTCCTTGTCACTGAAACAGGCCGCGGCCAAATCACCCATCACCCACCCATCCATCTAATCCAGACTTCCTCAACCTCGGCCCTCCAGATGTTTTTGGCCTACAACTCCCATGATCCCTAGCTGGCAGGACCCTCGTACCTACAGGACCACCTCTCCTGGTATGCCCCGCAGAGGACCTTAAGGTCCACAAATAATAACACGTTGGAGGTCCCAACCCATAAGTTGGCTAGACTGGTCTCAACTAGGGCCAGGGCCTTTTCAGTTTTGGCCCCAATTTGGTGGAACGCACTGTCTCAAGAGACCAGGGCCCTGCGGGATCTGACATCTTTCCGCAGGGCCTGCAAGACGGAGCTGTTCCGCCTAGCCTTTGAGTTGGATTCAGTCTGACTCTTGTGTTATAATATATATATTTTATATATATATTATAACACTATATATATATATATATATATATATATATATATATATATATATAATATATATATATATATATATATAAAACATTGTAATATAAGATCCTCCCCTATTGTTATAAATTCATGGGCTGTTGCATTAAGGCGGCTTTTAAAATCTTTTAAAATCTTTTAATCTGTATTTTAATTAATTGTTTTTTCTTTTGTGTTTCATGTTTTATTGTGATTTTAATGGTGTGAGCCGCCCTGAGCCCGGCTTAGCCGGGGAGGGCGGGGTACAAATAAAAATTATTATTATTATTATTAGTCTCAAAACATCTGGAGGGCCGAGGTTGAGGAAGCCTGATCTAACCTAGGGATGATGGGAATTGTAGTCTCAGAACATCTGGAGGGCCGAGGTTGAGGAAGCCTGATCTAACCTAGGGATGATGGGAATTGTAGTCTCAAAACATCTGGAGGGCCGAGATTGAGGAAGCCTGATCTAACCTAGGGATGATGGGAATTGTAGTCTCAAAACATCTGGAGGGCCGAGGTTGAGGAAGCCTGATCTAACCTAGGGATGATGGGAATTGTAGTCTCAGAACATCTGGAGGGCCGAGGTTGAGGAAGCCTGATCTAACCTAGGGATGATGGGAATTGTAGTCTCAGAACATCTGGAGGGCCGAGGTTGAGGAAGCCTGAGCTAACCTAGGGATGATGGGAATTGTAGTCTCAGAACATCTGGAGGGCCGAGATTGAGGAAGCCTGAGCTAACCTAGGGATGATGGGAATTGTAGTCTCAAAACATCTGGAGGGCTGAGGTTGAGGAAGCCTGATCTAACCTAGGGATGATGGGAATTGTAGTCTCAGAACATCTGGAGGGCCGAGGTTGAGGAAGCCTGATCTAACCTAGGGATGATGGGAATTGTAGTCTCAGAACATCTGGAGGGCCGAGGTTGAGGAAGCCTGATCTAACCTATCTCGTATTATGCATTTTGAGCACCTCCTGATATACCGTAACCACATTCTGTATGATGGTTCCCGAGATTTTAGCTCATGTTGGGATATCACTGGGCACCCTTTCGAATCAAGATGGCAGGCTGAACCTTTCAAAACTGTGCTGGTTTTAACCAAACCTTGCACGATGGTTCTTTTGAGATTGTTGAAATATATACCAAAAATCCATTTGAGTCGTGTGACTCAAATTGGGTCTACTAGACCCATTTATTTATTTTTAAGCAAGGTGGACTAAAGTCGCTTCTGGAGATGTCCCCCAAAATGTAGGTCCACTACAGAGCATAAATGAAACTTATTCATATCAAATACAACATTAAAACTTCAGCAGTGTTCTGTAGTGGTTAGTGTGTCACACTAAAGTAAAGTAAAGGGACCCCTGACCATTAGGTCCAGTCGTGTCCGACTCTGAGGTTGCGGCGCTCATCTCGCTTTATTGGCCGAGAGCCGGCGTACAGCTTCCGGGTCATGTGGCCAGCATGACAAAGCCGCTTCTGGCGAACCAGAGCAGCGCACGGAAACGCCGTTTACCTTCCCGCCGGAGCGGTACCTATTTATCTACTTGCACTTTGACGTGCTTTCGAACTGCTAGGTGGGCAGGAGCAGGGACCGAGCAACGGGAGCTCACCCCCTCATGGGGATTCGAACTGCCGACCTTCTGATCAGCAAGCCCTAGGCTCTGTGGTTTAACCCACAGCGCCACCTGGGTCCCTTGTGTGTCACACTAGGACCTGGGAAAGACCAGAGTTGAGTCTTCACTCAGATATAAAGCTCATAGGGTGAATTTGGGCCGGTCACTGGTCACTCTCAGTCTAACCTACTATACAAGGTTGTTGTGGAGATAAAATGATGGGAGGAGCTGGACAACTGTGCATGCCACATTAAACTCCTTGGAAAAAAGGCAGGATACGAAATAATACAGTGGCACCTTTGTTTAAGAACAGCTTAGTTTATGAGCAACTTGGATTATGAACGCTGCAAACCCGGAAGTAGGTGTTTTGGTTTGTGAACTTTGCCTTGGAAGCAGAACATGTTCCGCTTCCTGTTGGGTGTAAATTGAGTCCCCCGCTACTATGGGAAAGCACGTCTTGGTTTAAGAACGCTTGGGTTTAAGAATAGACTTCCGGAGCTAAGTAGGGGAAATACAGTGGACCCTCGACTTACGAATGTAATCCGTTCCAACGGGAGCGTCGGAACTCGAAAAAATCGTAAGTCGAGTCCCCATAGGAATGCGTTGGAGAACGCATTCGTAGGTCGAAAAAAACCTCGTAAGTCGAGGAAACCGTATCTAAAGCGGCTGCGGCTTCCGATCGGAAGTCGAAAAAATTCGGAAGCGGCGGCCGCTTTGATCCCTCGTAACTCGAAAAACTCGTAAGTCGGGTCTTTCGTAAGTTGAGGGATCACTGTATAGCTAAAAATTCCGAGACCAGAGGGAGGTAAGGGTGAAAAAAGTACAAATCAGGAGTTTGAAATTAGGTGAAAACAAGGATAAGATTATAGGAAAAGAGCAGAAGTACCAAGACACTGAGGTTTGGAAAAAGGAGTGTTCTAAGCAAAATGATGTTTGTATTTTATGATGTTTTAAAATTTAGGAGTAAGTAAACTGTTAGAGAGGAATGATAATTAATTCAACAGAGGGGGACTTGAGGAAGTCAACCGAAACATGAAATTGAGGGAAGAAAGAATACCTGGCCCACAGAATTGGGCCAGGCCCAAGTAATGATTTTAAACACTGTTAGTAAGGTTAAATGTACAATGATTATGCCTACCCTTGTGAGAGAGGGGGATGAATGTGGCTTCACACAGTGAGAGGGGGGAAGTATGGAAATTTAACCGATATGTTATGTGCTTAAAAATGGTAAAAACCGAAGGCGGTGGAAAAAGAATGGAAGAAATTCAGGGAATATATGAAGAAACATCTCAAAATCTAGATTATATATTTGTTTGTGTATTGCTGAGTAGATAAATAGTTTATAGATTGGATAAGGATTAGATAAGATTAAAAATATATATGTATAAGTTGAAAGATGATAGAAGATAATGATAAGAGTAAGAGAATAAGGGAAGATTAGGAAATATGATTATGAAAATAGATTGATAATTAGGAGAAATAATTTAATGTGTTTAAGAAATAAGAAATAGATTTGAAAATGAATAGAAATTGCTAAAATGATTTTACAATGTAGCGTTAAGGGAGGGAAGAGGGGGAAGTCCATTAGACAATGTTAGAGAATACAATAATTAGGAGTAATATTTTAATTATTTTTTTTTCCATGTAGGGGTGGGTGGGGGGAAGATGATCTGAGGGGTTGATTTGTGTTTGTTTTAATTTGTTTATTGTTTGTTATAAAAATTCCTAATAAAAATTTGTTGATGGGCAACTTCAAGCCCCCCCCCCCAAAATGGTAAAAACCAAAAAAAAAAAATTTGGAGGAAAAAAGAACGGACTTCCGGAACGGATTAAGTTCGTAAACCAAGGTACCACCGTAGTAGTAGTAGTAATAATAATAGTAATAATAGTAATAATAATAGTAATAATAGTAATAATAGTAATAATAATAATACAGTTGTACCTTGGAAGTCGAATGGAATCAGTTCCGGAAGTCCGTTTGACTTCCAGAATCTTCGGAAACCAAAGCACGGCTTCTGATTGGCTGCAGGAAGCTCCTGCACTCAATCGGAAGCCCCGCCGGATGTTCGGCTTCCAAAAAATACCGTATTTTGGCGTCTATAGGATGCCCCCATGTATAAGACGCCCCCTGTTTTGGGGGGGCTCAGATTTAAGAAAATGGGGGGAGATGACCCTGTGTATGAGACGCCCCCTAATTTTTGGCATTATTTTTAGGGGGGGGGGACCTAGTCTTATCACGGAAAAGTATGGTAGTCTGCAAACAGGAACACTCACTTCCGGTTTTGCGGCGTTCGGGAGCCGAAACGTTCGAGAATTAAGCTGTTTGACTGTAAAAAAAGGTAAAGGTAAAGGGACCCCTGACCATTAGGTCCAGTCGTGACCGACTCTGGGGTTGCGGTGCTCATCTCGCATTATTGGCCGAGAGAGCCAGCGTACAGCTTCCGGATCATGTGGCCAGCAGGACTAAGCTGCTTCTGGCGAACCAGAGCAGCGCACGGAAACGCCGTTTACCTTCCCGCCGGAGCGGTACCTATTTATCTACTTGCACTTTGACGTGCTTTCAAACTGCTAGGTGGGCAGGAGCAGGGACTGAGCAACGGGAGCTCACCCCGTCGCGGGGATTCGAACCACCGACCTTCTGATCGGCAAGCCCAAGAGGCTCAGTGGTTTAACCCCACAGCGCCACCTGCGTCCCAGGTACGACTGTAATAATAATAATAATAATAATAATAATAATAATAATAATAATAATGGACTTCTGAAATTTTAGAAGATTTGTGGTGTCCGTGGATAGCAGAAAAACGGAATTTGGCCAAGCTCAAGAAGGGAAGGGAAGATTCACTTGTAGAACCATAGAACTGTTGCGTTGGAAGGAGTCCCCATGGCTCATCTAGTCCAGCCCTCCTGCAATGCAACTCGCTTTGAACCTGCAATTCTGAGAGACTGACCTCCGATATGACAACGTCCTGCCTGAAGACGGAGATCCCTTGAACCAGCAGGTACTTCTTCTGCTTCCGGAGAATGAGCTCCCTCGTTGCACAGACGCCTTGGAGGAAGTAGCTGATTCGTCCGACCCGGCTTGTGAAGGTGGAAGGAATCCTGGGAGGCAAGACGAAGTGGAAATCAAAAGGATGGACACCCGGACCCAGCCAGTTCCCTGCAGGCCAAAAAGAAATTCTTCTCACTTTCTCTTCGTTTTCTATGGTTGGAGCTCTTTGTGATGTGTGAGCCCCGGGAAGCCATTCCTGTGAGGACTAGGCTAGAGCAAGATCCGGGTCCTTCTATGCTCTGTCACTAAGCTACAGCCCCTCCCCTAAAACTAAAGTAAGGTTCCAGTCCTCATTGTTCTCAACAGAAGCCTGGATCAAATACGAATAGAGGTAGCTGCCTTAGACAGAGGAAGCCAGGCCCCTGCTCCAGTTAGCTCAATATTATCTAGACCAGGCATGTCCAATAGGTAGATCATGATCTACCGGTAGATCACTGGATGTCTGTGGTAGATCACGGGTAGATCACTGGCTCCCCCAAAGAAGGTTAACAACTTTCAAACGGGGCTCTCCTCCTCCCTAAAAAAAGCTAAGGACTTTGACCTGAACCCCAAAAAAGGGGGTAGATCACTGCCAGTTTTTAACACTGTGAGTAGATCGCGGTCTCTTGGGAGTTGGCCACCCCGGTCTAGACCATGGGAACCTGAACCCCATTAACTTGCAATCAAGTTAATTCTTAAGGTCGACACACCTTCTTTTACACGCTTATTTTGGTTCCGCCTGGAGGCTGAGCTGCTCATTTTGTGAAAGATACTAGGGAACTTGTTATGACGACACCTCAGCTATAATGGCTCTCTTCCTGTGCTCAGAGGCCCTCTTGCGTTCATTACCGGGTCCTGCAATCCAGATCTGGGGAGGGAAGTCTCGTTTTTCAAACCTGGGCGGGCCATCCAGACCTTGTTTATTTATTGTATTTTATTTTTTTTGCTGGCATCTGTCTGTCTTGAGACAACAGCGGAGTGCACCTCTGGGGCTGGAGAATCACAGCGCCTGCTGTGGCTGCAGAGACAGGCAACTTGTAACTGCAGCCTCCTGCGTTGCTTTTGCTGCAGTAGCAGCGCCAAAGTGACTTCCCTGGGCCGCAAGCCCAGGTGTGCACAGGTCTGGAGGTGCTGGGCTTTCAAGATGACAAGACCTCATTGAAGCTGGGATAGCTCAGTCCGTAGAGCATGAGACTCTGAAGGGTTTCAGCCCTACGTTGGGCAGAAGATTCCTGCATTTGCAGGGGGTGGGTTAAATTAGAGGTTCCCAAACTTATTCGGCCTACCGCCCCCTTTTCAGAAAAAATAATAATTGCTCACGCCCCCATGAAAATCTACTGCAAAGATGCAGTGACAACTTTATGTTCCTTTATGTACCTATCAGGGTGGATTTGAATTATATCAAATTGATTTAAAACACGATTTAAATCAAGATTTAAATCATTAGCCAAGATTTAAATCATTAGCCATCCTCCCCCAGAAAGACTCAGTCTTGCTGGTATAATCTTAATATTTACAACCAGAGGAAGGTTTCATTTTTTGAATAATAAATTTTCAGAGTAGTTTTTTACAGTTATATCAAAAATTACTGACTTGGTTATACTATTAGAACTACGTAATTATGAAATTATTGTGAGGTTTAATAAGTTAACAGTTTATATTTGGACAACTTTTCTGCTGTACTTTATTGGAAGGAGACAAATAATCATTTCCTTAATAACAATTTAAACAATTTATTTAACTAAAGCAATAACATTATAGCATATGTATCCATGTTTGTTAACTAATGTGGTTAAACGTTTTTGTTTTTTTAAAAAACACACAACTTAGACTGAGTTTTAGCACACATGAAAAACTTAAAACAAATACTTATTTCCTGATGAATAGCCTTTGGACTATAATGTAACTTAAATAGAAAACTATCTTTAGAAAGATTTTTCCTCCAAAAGCATTTTATTTTAAAAATCCGATTTAAATGTAAAAAACAAAAGTGATTTAAAATTTAAAAATCTGATTTTTTTTTTTTGGAAAAAACATTGACTTTTATCCACCCTGCTACCTATGTCCACTACAACATAGTAAAGAAAGGTGTTGTTGTACAATTATTAAATAACATTAAAAATAATCCTAAAGAGAAGGATGAACCTGGTGCGCTGCATCAATTTATTAATGTTTGGCTCTATGTTACATCAGTAAGCGTCATTATACAACAGATGGAACATGTACAAACGTTTTTTTTTTAAAAAAAATCTTCTTTCTTCATGTTTCCACTGCCCCCTTATTTTATTCAACGTCCCCCAATTGCACCTGAGTTGACTAATGCCCCCCCCGGATAATGCCAACTGCCCGCCCCCCAGGGGTGGTAATACCCAGTTTGGGAATAGATGACTCTTAGGGCCACTTCCAGCTCCACAATTCTATGATCCTATGGGATCTAAAGCAGGGGTAGGCAACCTAAGGCCCGTGGGCCAGATGCGGCCCAATCGCCTTCTCAATCCGGTGCGCGGATGGTCCGGGAATCGGCATGTTTTTACATGAGTAGAATGTGTCCTTCTATTTAAAATGCACCTCTGGGTTATTTGTGGGGCCTGCCTGGTGTTTTTACATGAGTAGAAGGTGTGCTTTTATTTAAAATGCATCTCTGGGTTATTTGTGGGGCCTGCCTGGTGTTTTTACATGAGTAGAAGGTGTGCTTTTATTTAAAATGCACCTCTGGGTTATTTGTGGGGCCTGCCTGGTGTTTTTACCTGAGTAGAAGGTGTGCTTTTATTTAAAATGCATCTCTGGGTTATTTGTGGGGCCTGCCTGGTGTTTTTACATGAGTAGAATATGTGCTTTTATTTAAAATGCACCTCTGGGTTATTTGTGGGGCCTGCCTGGTGTTTTTACATGAGTAGAAGGTGTGCTTTTATTTCAAATGCATCTCTGGGTTATTTGTGGGGCCTGCCTGGTGTTTTTACATGAGTAGAAGGTGTCCTTTTATTTAAAATGCATCTCTGGGTTATTTGTGGGGCCTGCCTGGTGTTTTTACATGAGCAGAATGTGTCCTTTTATTTAAAATGCATCTCTGAGTTATTTGTGGGGCATAGGAATTCGTTCATGTTCCTGCCCAAAAAATATAGTCCTGACTATATAGTTGCTGACCCCTGATCTAAAGGAAAGCGAAGCAATGCATTTGACTATGCATTGGGGCTATTTGTTTAGTTCCATTCTATTGCGGATTATGTTTCCTTTTCCCCCCAAAGTTCTTCCAGATGCTTTTATAATTCTGTATAAATGTATTCTTCTGACTGACGGTCGAATAAAAGAATGATGATGATGATGCATTTGATACCTTGCTTGGCTGTAAGGAGGTATGCGTTTATATCCCTCCCTTCCCTCCAGGGAGCTCAAGGTGGCATACATGATGTCCCCCTCCTCATTTAACCCCCCCCACAACAACCCTGTGAAGTAAGTCAGGCTGAGAGGCAGTGACCGCCCAAGGTCAGAGCGTTGCGGCTGAGTGGGGGGATTCGAACACAGGCCTCCTAAGTGCAACCAATACACCACCACTGGCTGCCTTTTCGCACCCCTTTCCCTGCCCCATCCCTTAACTGCTCCTGCTAAAAAATTCAAGCAGCAACAGACAACCCTCTTTCCTCACGCTCTATCTTGAATGTTTTTGTCTTGTGGACGTAATCTGCCTTGTTGACGCAGGTCCCCGGCTGGCTGTAGTCCTTCTCGACGTTGGCCTCTTCGATCCACTCGAGGTAGCCCCTCCCGATCAGCTCGACTTTCACCAGGGGGTCCACCAGGGTGCTGTGGAGGCTAAGAACCAGCTGCCCGTCCACCACTGAGCCGGCTACGTACACATCCTTGGGAATCACCAGCTCGATAGACTTCACCACCGACATGGGTGGCCCGGAAGGAGCTCTGGAGACTGTTCCCTCCGGGGTCTAGAATCCCTGCAAGGGCTGCGTCGGATGATGTCAAGAGGGCTTGTGACGTCACAACAGTGTGCTTCAAGAATGGCGACACCATTTAAAGCCCTTGAATAATCAAGTTACTTGGTTAGGGGAGTTATGGGGTGTTAAAGGTAAAGGGACCCCTGACCATCAGGTCCAGTCGTGACCGCCTCTGGGGTTGCGGCGCTCATCTCGCTTTATTGGCCGAGGGAGCCAGCGTACAGCTTCCGGGTCATGTGGCCAGCATGACTAAGCCGCTTCTGGCGGACCAGAGCAGCGCACGGAAACGCCGTTTACCTTCCCACCGGAGCAGTACCTATTTATCTACTTGCACTTTGATGTGCTTTCGAACTGCTAGGTTGGCAGGAGCAGGGACCGAGCAACGGGAGCTCACCCCGTCACAGGGATTCGAACCGCCGACCTTCCGATCGGCAAGCCCTAGGCTCCGTGGTTTGACCCACAGAGCCATTAATTACCATTAAAACAATTCCACATTACAAATGTCTTTATATATTTTAACTGCAGTGGTCTTTTCAGTAAATTATAAACTTACTCCAGTCTTTAGAAAATACTTGATCTTCCTGGTTTTGGATCTTCCCTGTCAGTTTCGCCATTTCCACATATTCCATCCATTTCAACAACTACATGACATTTAGAAAACACCTGAAGGCGAAGTTTTTAATCTGTGATGTGTTAATGTATTTTAATGTTTGCTGGAAGCCGCCCAGATTGGCTGGGGAGACCCAGCCAGATGGGTGGGGTACAAATAAATTATTATTATTATTATTATTATTATTATTATTATTATTTCATCTGTCATTCTTCTTTTGTTGGTACTTCTTCCTTCCATCTCTGGGCTAGTAGCATTCTCGCTGCCGTTGTTGCATACATAAAAAGTCTTTTATCTTCTCTTGGAAACTCTTCGCCTAGAATACCTAGTAAAAAGGCTTCTGGTTTTTTTAAACAAATGCATTTTTAAACATTTTCTTTAGCTCTTTATATATCACTAGTATATTAAGCCCGTAAAATTACGGGCTCTAGAAGATTTTTGCTGCCTGTCCGTGCTGCTTTAAAGCAGCACGGACGGGCAGCCTCAGGAGCCGGCGCTCCCTCGGCGGATCGCTCAGTCACCGCTAAGCGATCTGCCGAGGGAGTGCCGCTCCCGCCGAGGGAGTGGGGGCTCCTGGAGCTGTCTGTCCGTGCTGCTTGAAAGCAGCATGGACAGGCAGCCTAAGGAGCCGGAGGCGTCCGCCGGAGGCGTCCGGGGCGAGGAGGTTGCGGGGCGGCGTCCTCGTCCTCCTCGTCGCCGCTGCCTCCAGGCCGGGCCGGCCGTCCTCCTCCTCCTCGGGGCTCCTCCGTCGAGGTGGCAGCGGCGGCGGCGGCAGCGGAGGAGGAGGCCGCGCTGCTCGCTCTCGCCCCCTTCGTTTTCCCCGGGGGCGGCTGTAGCGGCGGCGAGGATGGGGCGGCCCTCTGCGTCCGTGCGAGGTAGCGGCGCTGGCGCAAATGACAACGCGCGTGCGCCGCCGCTGCCTCGCGGACACGCCCCCCTCTCAGCCCGCTCCAATCCCTGGGTCCGTGTGAGTCCCGGTCATGCGCATTGCGCACTTCCGTGACACACAGAAAGTGGACGCAGGGACACAGCAAGATTATTATATAGGATTTCCCAGAAAGCCTTTACCAATGTACATGTCCACCGCATATGGCAAAAAGTTCCAAGGGGGGGGGCTTTTGTCATCTGGGCAGCTCAGGACCTCCATGCACACTGCCCAGGCTTGCACCCCAGGGAGGTCCCTTCGGTGCTGCTAACACAGTGGTTTGACTTCACCCCCGGAGACACACTCCATTGTCGCTTGATGGATGCCACCTTTCTGACCCTTCCCCCGCCAAATACTTCCACCCCCATGCATCCGAAGCACGTCTGAAGTGCATAGCTCCCCCCGCAAAGAACCTTGGGAAGTGAAGTCTGTTAAAGGCGCTTGGGATTGTAGCGTTGCTGGGGGTAAACTGCAATTTCCAGGATTCTCAACACAGTAGAAATGTGTTTTAAACATATAGCGTGGATGTGACATTTCTGGGTTTTTAAGTTCAGCCTCAGAGCTTTTGTTCTCTGTGGGACATGAGACAGGAACCTCATACTCTGGACACTGCAGTTCTATATAATAAATCCCCAGTAGAGATCCATCATCTTTTATCTCTTTTTTGTCCAACAAATTGTTTCAGTATTTCCAGTGTGGCGCTATGAGTTAAACCACAGAGCCTAGGGCTTGCCGATCAGAAGATCGGCGGTTCGAATCCCTGTGAGCTCCCGTTGCTCGGTCCCAGCTCCTGCCAACCTAGCAGTTCGAAAGCACATCAAAGTGCAAGTAGATAAATAGGTACCACTCTGGCGGGAAGGTAAACGGTGTTTCCGTGCGCTGCTCTGGTTCGCCAGAAGCGGCTTAGTCATGCTGGCCACATGACCTGGAAGCTGTACACCGGCTCCCTCGGCCAATAATGCGAGATGAGCTCTGCAACCCCAGAGTTGGTCACGACTGGGCCTAATGGTCAGGGGTCCCTTTACCTTTTAATGAAGAAAACCAAAGAGCCTCACAGTGCCTTTAAGAGACTTGTTATTTATCAGTGATAATTAAATATTTGGCAAATGGTGGTTATTGCTGAGATGATTATATTAACCCCTGTAGTGATGCGCACATGCTTTTAACACTTAATTTTACTCTGGCCTTTGTTTTAAAAAGTAAATGTGTTCTGATGCAAGCTTTTGCAGGCTAGAGGACCCAAGATGCACAAAAAGTTAAACTGCCAGGAATGAAGGGGGAGATAAGAATGCAAAAAGCACAGTCCAGGACAATTAAATTAGGGCTTAAACTTTTACAAAATCAGCACAGCGACTCCTCATAACGACAGCAATTGTGCTGATAACAACAATCAGCATTGCTGAGTAAATTTAAGACTTTCAGTAATGCCTTTGCCTTTCTTCAGTGAATACAACTGGGATATGTTTGACTCTTTCAGCAATTTCACTCTTTGATATGATTATGGTAGTCAAGATAACATTGGAAGGATAATACTGGAAGACCAAAAGGCCCCTATGCAAATTAAATGATGGGATTTAGCCATTTTGATCAAGTTAGCATGCTTAATTAGGGTGCAACAAGGCACTCTGAAGTCTATAGGTTTGACATAAAGCAGAACATTTTAAAACTTTGCTGGCATGTGTTACGGGATGGGGGACGGGGCGCACCTAAACGAGGTCTCCTTTTGAGTAAACGCGAAGGGGACCGAAACGATGACTTCTAGGGAACCCACCCCGAACAGCAGCCCCTGTTGGGACCCCAGGGGATGATCACTGGTCAAGTATTTCCCTCCGGACCCACCCAAATGACAGACTTGGCAAACAGGGTTCTATTGTTCACTCCGGATGTCTCATCTGATACTGATCCCACATCTGCATCTTACCAGGTGGCATGACCTCTATGTTAATCCTGTGTAACCCTCCCCTTTCCTGATGTTTTGGTGATGTAGCAATGATGTACTGATGATGTATGATGAACTGCATTGTGGGGAAGGGTGGGAAGTTTTTAAAGTTCTTGTCAACAGCTGCCACACGCTGGGTCTTGTGGAATAAATAAATAGGACTTGGGCAAAAAAAATGAAAGGCACAAATGCAGGATGGGTGACACCTGGCTTGAGAGCAGTACATGTGAAAAGGATCTAGGAGTCTTGGTAGACCACAAACTTGACATGAGTCAACAGTGTGATGCAGCAGCTAAAAAAGCCCATGCAATTCTGGGCTGCATCTATAGGAGTATAGCATCTAGATCAAGGGAAGGAATAGTACCACTGTATTCTGCTCTGGTCAGACCTCACCTGGAATACTGTGTCCAGTTCTAGGCACCACAGTTCAAGAAGGATACTGACAAGCTGGAACGTGTCCAGAGGAGGGCAACCAAAATAGTCAAAGGCCTGGAAACGATGCCTTATGAGGAACGGCTTAGGGAGCTGGGTATGTTTAGCCTCTTCTCTTTAGAGAAGAGAAGGTTAAGGGGTGATATGATAGCCATGTTCAAATATATAAAAGGATGTCATATAAAGGAGGGAGAAAGGTTGTTTTCTGCTGCTCCAGAGAAGCGGACACGGAGCAATGGATTCAAACTACAAGAAAGAAGATTCCACCTAAACATTAGGAAGAACTTCCTGACAGTAAGAGCTGTTTGACAGTGGAATTTGCTGCCAAGGAGTGTGGTGGAGTCTCCTTCTTTGGAGGTCTTTAAGCAGAGGCTTGACAGCCACCTGTCAGGAATGCTTGGATGGTGTTTCCTGCTTGGCAGGGGGTTGGACTGGATGGCCCTTGTGGTCTCTTCCAACTCTAGGATTCTATGATTCTACTAGTAAATTAAGCCCGTTGAAAAACGGGCGCTAGAGGTGTGGCCCCCCCCGGCGGCGTCGGCTGCTGCCCCCCGAGATGCCGCCTCAGGCACAGCCGTGGATCCCGCGTCGGCCTGCTTGGCCCGGGATCCACCCGGGCGCTCCTCCGCCATCCCTCCGGCCGGGCGAGATTTGGCTCCGGGGGCTGGCGGCGGCCGGATCTGAGCCGCGGAGGCGGCCGGCGGCGGCGGGAGCGCCTGCGGCGCTTCCCCCGCGCTTTGGCTGGCGCTGCTGCGGGGAGGAGGAGGGCGATCGGCGGCGGCGGCCGGTAGCGAGCTGCGGAGGCGGCCGGCGGCGGCGGGAGCGCCTGTGGCACTTCCCCCGCACTTTGGCTGGCGCTGCTGCGGGGAGGAGGAGGGCGATCGGCGGCGGCGGCCGGATCCGAGCCGCGGAGGCGGCCGGATCCGAGCCACGGAGGCGGCCTGCGGCACTTCCCCCGTGCTTTGGCTGGTGCTGCTGCTGCTGCCGAGGCGGGCGCCGCCGGGCACCGCTAGCAAGAAGCGAGGGATGAGGCTCCGTGCAAGGCGGTGGCGCTGTCTCAACTGACACCGCGCGTGCGCCGCCGCTGACTTCCAGCCTGCGTCCCTGTTGGGGGGACGGACAGTAGAGCTGTCCAATCCCTGCGTCCCCGTGTGACATGCGCAGAACGCACTTCCGTGACACACGGAAAAGCAGGGACACTTGCTCTTTATTATATAGGATGATCTACTGTGGCTTACCCAGAAATCTACAGGTAGACTTTCTGCTGACTGCTTTCTCCTCTGAGGAAATTGCAGGACTGCAGCGGGTCCCATGGCAGGGACATGTTGGCAAACAAAGAGCATTCCCTCTTGAAGGTACCTGCAAGGTTTACAGTTCAGTGTTATGCATCCCTATTAAAAATCAGGGATAGGAGGAACTGTCAATTTCAGGAGCGTCTCCACCCCCACCATTCATCCCAGACACTGAGATCCAGCGCCAAGGGCCTTCTGGTGGTTGCCTCACTGCGAGAAGCAAATGTTGTAAGAATTTTAGGGGAAATTATCCCATTAAAGGGTCCAATTCCGGGTGGAATCCTGAACCTCAGCAGGACGTTATTTTGAAAACCCCTGCCTGCGCAGAAAGGACAGAGACCAGATCAGAGTTCTAACAAAAAGCAAGGCGGCTAGTTTATTAAAAACTGTTGCAAAAGGGTGCTCCCCACACCCACAGGAGGGAGGAGGAGGGACCCCTAGCCATGCGCGAAAGCCCTTATATAGACATTTTAAGTTGCCCGTCCTGGAGTCCAAGACCACCCTCAGAAACATCACACATACATCACAGAAGGGGTGTGGCCCAAGACCATCCCAGAAACATCCAGAGAAAGGATGGAAATCTGGGTATGTTGTTTCTTCCTGTCTGCCAGGTCACCTGATTGGATTATCTGGGTTTGGCCACTCTTTTGTTATTATAACCACTAATTCCTGAATCTAGGTCACAGGCTCACACACCCTGTTCATATCTTGTTGTTGTTGTTCAGTCGTTCAGTCGTGTCCGACTCTTCGTGACCCCATGGACCAGAGCACGCCAGGCACGCCTATCCTTCACTGCCTCTCGCAGTCTGGCCAAACTCATGTTAGCAGCCTCGAGAACACTGTCCAACCATCTCATCCTCTGCCGTCCCCTTCTCCTTGTGCCCTCCATCTTTCCCAACATCAGGGTCTTTTCAGGTTCATATCTTGAGTGTGCCCTTAAGACAGGATTTCTGAGGAAAGAGACAATGGGGAGATTTCCCACTTTGACCTTTCAGCGAAATTGTTCTGGGCCTAATCTGTGGGGTTTCAAACATCTGGTTTATATATAGTCATGAAAAGTTATTTTTTATATACCGGTATATATAACCAGTGATCCATGATCACTGCAGATGGTGACAGCAGTCACGAAATTAGAAGACGCCTGCTTCTTGGGAGAAAAGCAATGACAAACCTAGACAGCATCTTAAAAAGCAAAGACATCACCTTGCCGACAAAGGTCCGTATAGTTAAAGCTATGGTTTTCCCAGTAGTAATGTACGGAAGTGAGAGCTGGACCATAAAGAAGGCTGATCGCCGAAGAATTGATGCTTTTGAATTATGGTGCTGGAGGAGACTCTTGAGAGTCCCATGGACTGCAAGAAGATCAAACCTATCCATTCTTAAAGAAATCAGCCCTGAGTGCTCACTAGAAGGATCCTGAAGTTGAGGCTCCAGTACTTTGGCCACCTCATGAGAAGAGAAGATTCCCTGGAAAAGACCCTGATGTTGGGAAAGATGGAGGGCACAAGGAGAAGGGGACGACAGAGGATGAGATGGTTGGACAGTGTTCTCGAAGCTACTAACATGAGTTTGGCCAAACTGCGAGAGGCAGTGAAGGATAGGCATGCCTGACGTACTCTGGTCCATGGGGTCACAAAGAGTTGGACACGACTGAACGACTGAACAACAATATATAACCTTAATATTCCTATAACACAAAGTTACAGGGAACCAGGCAGAGGGCCTTATTGGTGGTGGCGCCCGCCCTGTGGAACGCCCTCCCATCAGAGGTCAAAGAGATAAACAACTATATGACATTTAGAAGGCAGCCCTGTTTTTAATCTGTGACATTTTGATGTATTTTAATGTTTGTTGGAAGCCACCCAGAGTGGCTGGGGGGAACCGGCCAGATGGGTGGGGTACAAATAATAAATTATTATTATTATTATTCCCACTCCAGTTCTTCACCTTTCTGCAGCAATTTGTGATATTATTTTTCCAAAAGAAATCTTCATTAAATTTATTCAGCATTTTAGTGCAAAGTTCTTCTAATCAACACATTTTTGTAGCACTTTTAACTAATGGACACACGTTTGCCAACGATTTCCCCTAATGCAATGCATTTCTGCACATTATTCTCAATAGAATCTTCATTTTTCTGTTCCTTTCCTCACCAATGCATGCATTTTTGTAAACATTGGTTGGATAATAGCATCACAAAAATCAGGTGAGTGTGCTGGGAACGGAACTGCACCCTTAATAATACGATTCCAAATATTATTTGGGAGAAGCCTTCTGCTTTAAATGCGTGGCGTTTGCAGGGTCCCAGAAAACGCAAATTTGAGAGATTCATTGTTAAATGCAAAATGAATTAACTTTTGCACATCCCTACTCAAAAGTAACTGCCACTGAACTGAACAGCGCTTACGCCCAGGTAAATGAGTAGAGGGTTTGCAAGCTCAAGCGGCGAAAGCAAAACAGTTTCCAGAGTTGGGGTGATCGAGTCAAGCTGAGCGCTTTAAGTAATCTATTGATCAGTCGATATCTGAGCTATTATTCGTCGCGCATGCGCACTCAACCCTTCCAGTAGCAGGCCGGAATGGCAAATGAGCCTGGATGAAGCCACGCCCACTTCCTCCCAGTTCCCGCCACCGCCGACCAATCAGGAGGCTCCGAACGGCCCACAGCAACTTTCCCCGCCAAACTCTAAAGACTGGAGGCGTAAAAACGGAGCATTTTGCGCGGGCTGCTCCAGTTGCGGGTGACCTTTCGCTTCCAGTTTTTTTTTTATAGACACACACATATATATACATATATACATGTATATATAATATAATATGTATACTATTGCCACGTGAGATCTATACCTGGATTAAGCGGAAGCATTTGGGATTGAGTAATACAGTTTTAATTTTTTTTATTAATTTTTCCATCGGGGAAGAAAAAAAAAGGCGCGCTTTCTCCGTCTTCGGATTTGCAAAGAAGCAGAGCTGAGAGAAAGAGAGAGAAGTTTTATTTATTTTTTAAAAACAAACAAGTAAACCAGGTGAGTGTCCTTTTTAAGACAGAAATCCGTAAAGCAATTGTATTTCAGAAGTAGAGCGTGTGGTGGATCTCAAGGTGATCTGCCCCCAGGTAAGTGCTGCCTAGCGTTGCAGGAGAGGTTTGCGGTGTGGGTCGGCTGCCAGAGGGGTGGTGGTGCTGGAATTCCTCCCCCCCCCGGTCACCCTCAAAGTAAGGGTGTGTATCGAATAGCGGGAAAATAGGTGCTAATATACCTTAATATACTGTGAATATACTGTTCATTTACAGGTAGGTAGCCGTGTTGGTCTGTCATAGTCAAAACAAAATAAAAAATAAAAAAATTCATTCCAGTAGCACCTTAGAGACCAACTAAGTTTGTTCTTGGTATGAGCTTTCGTGTGCATGCACAGTTCTTCAGATATCTGAAGAAGATATTTGGTATCTGAAGAAGTGTGCATGCACACGAAAGCTCATACCAAGAACAAACTTAGTTGGTCTCTAAGGTGCTACTGGAAGGATTTTTTTATTTTTTTATTTTGTTTATACTGTTCATTCTTTAAGCCGAGTCTACAATTCTGCCCTTCCAAGTTTACGCAGTTAAGCCAGATGGACTTAACTCCCAGATCGTTGTAGGTAGGGTAAGGGCTGCAACTTTGGCGGTGGGTGGCTGACCACACATTTTTTAAAAACGGCAAAACGCATTTATGAAACATACCCGGCGCATTCATTGCAATGAATGGGGGGGGGGGGAGAGAGCACATAGACCTGTGCACGGATTTCCACGTCATCCCTGTGGCGTGGTGCAGAGCAAAAGCAGGCACCCCCAAACTTGGCCCTCCAGCTGTTTTGGGACTACAGCTCCCATCATCCCTTGCTAACAGGACCAGTGGTTAGGGATGATGGGAATTGTAGTCCCAAAGCAGCTGGAGGTCCAAGTTTGGCCAGGCCTTCGAGTGGGAAAGGAGGTCTCAATGAGGTTTACTGGGATTTGCTCCCAAGTAGCATAGCATCTAGGGACCCATGTGGCGCTGTGGGTTACCACAGAGCCTAGGGCTTGCTGATTAGAAGGTTGGCGGTTCGAATCCCTGCGACGGGGGTGAGCTCCTATTGCTTGCTCCCAGCTCCTGCCCACCTACGGTAGCAGTTCGAAAGCACGTCAAAGTGCAAGTAGATAAATAGGTACCGCTCCGGCGGGAAGGTAAACGGCGTTTCCGTGCGCTGCTCTGGTTCGCCAGAAGCGGCTTAGTCATGCTGGCCACATGACCCGGAAGCTGTACTCCGGCTCCCTCAGCCAATAAAGCGAGATGAGCGCCGCAACCCCAGAGTCGGACACGACTGGACCTAATGGTCAGGGGTCCCTTTACCTTTACCTAGCATAGCATCTGTAGTATTATAAATGTGGGGTAATGGCCAACGTTAGCCACACTGAGAGTAGACCCATTGATTTCAATGGATCCATGGGTAGCGGGGCAGCTGCCCCCCTTAAATCAAGTATATAAATAAAAATAACTCACTGACCAATTGTCACAGTTAACTCGGTTTTGCCCTCCTGAACGTAAATCCTGCCCCCCCCCAAATAAATCCTGGCCACGCCCATGAATGGATCCACTCTTGAGTGGCTAAAGTTGGATATCTCCCCTGGGTCATTGCTAGAAATCCCAGAAATTGACAGGGTCAAGGTTTTCTTTGCTCTACCTCAGATTTTAGCACAGGCTTCCTCAACCTCTGCCCTCCAGATGTTTTTGGCCTACAACTCCCATGATCCCTAGCTAGCAGGACCAGTGACCAGGGATGATGAGAATTGTAGTTTCAAAACATCTGGAGGGCTGAGGTTGGGGAAGCCTGTTTTAGCAGAAACAAACAGCTTCCGGGCGTGTGATTGTTGCCAGGCTTTTTGCACAACAGTCAGTCTTGTTCCCCCTTGAAAATTGTAAGTTTTTGAGACGTACGTTTCATTGAGTTCAATGGGACTTATTCCTAAGAAAAAATGGGTGCATACACCTATTGGTTAGTAAGGGCCATTGAATTCAATTGGATTTTCTTCTGCTTAGGCGTGCAAAGGATTTCATATTGAGAAGTCGATGAACTTATCTAACTTATGTCCATTTGCTTCAATGGGTCCTTGGCTGGATGCGGCTCTTCTTTAATATATTATATCTTTGGCCAAATGGAGAGAGTCGCACTAAGAATTCCACATGAAGAATATCTCCAGGAAATGAAAATAAATACAGCGCGGCTGAGAAAATCGGCTATAATGAATTTAAAAAGGAGGAATCAAAAGTTAAAATAAGCTTTGCATATGTAAGGTTCCAAGTTCTGGTCCCAAGCTCGGCCCCCAGCATCTCCAAGCAGGGCTGGACAATCCTGGAGAGCTGCTGCCGGTTAGTGTAGACAGTACTGAGCTAGATAGGCCCAATGGTCTGTCTTTTCCTGTGTTCCCTTTTGACGCAGCTTGCCCCATTTAACTCACTGGGGGCTTTCTCTTGCATAGGCATGTGCAGGATCGTGCTGCTGTTGAGAGAGAAGCTTTTGTGGACTGCATTAGACAAAAGTTTCTGTGTGTGTGTGTGTGTGTGTGTGTGTGTGTGTGTGTTTTGGGCCAAAAATGCGCCGTAGAGTTCCAGTAACACAAATGTCTGTAAAGGCAGCTCTGCCTCCTGTCCGCCTTGCTTCTGGTTTCTGTGCTAGAGAAACCCTTGGAGCAGGCATAGGCAAATTTGGCCCTCCAGATGTTTTGGGACTACAACTCCCATCATCCCTGACCACTGGTCCTGTTAGCTAGGGATGATGGGAGTTGTAGTCCCAAAACATCTGGAGGGCCGAGTTTGCCTGTGCCTGAGTTAGGGTGAAGAACCCAGTGATTTGAATGCCCCTGTTTCTGGCCCTTAGAATGCTCCCCAAGTCATTGTCCTTTTCCAGGCAGTTCCATGTCCTTTTGTCTGGCACTCCAGATGTCCTTTTGTCTGGCACTCGCTTTACTGGCCGAGGGAGCCGGCGTACAGCTTCCGGGTCATGTGGCTAGCATGACTAAGCCGCTTCTGGCGAACCAACACAGCACACGGAAATGCCGTTTACCTTCCCACCGGAGTGGTACCTATTTATCTACTTGCACTTTGATGTGCTTTCGAACTGCTAGGTGGGCAGGAGCAGGGACCGAGCAATGGGAGCTCACCCCGTCGCAGGGATTCGAACCGCCGACCTTCTGATCGGCAAGCCCAAGAGGCTCAGTGGTTTAACCCACAGCGCCACCCGCGTCCCTTTGAAATTAACTTAGCTTTATTTTGTTTTGGTGGGTCTGTTCAATGGGTTGTACTCAGAAGTAGGGCATAATTGAATACAACCCATTGAATATCCCCAGGCTGAGGGTGGCTTTGAGAGGAATATGAGTATTCAAAGAATTGTAGAGCTGGAAAGGGACACTAAGGATCATCTAGTCCAACCCCATGCAATGGACGGGGGAAAACAGCAGGAAAAGGCTGTTTGCACTCATGGGTTGCTCGTGAGTTTCTCAGGACACAGCTGCAGTTGGTGAACATTTTAGAATCGTTTCGTTGCAGGGGCGAGGAGCCTGTGGTCCCCCAGGCATTGCTAAGCTGCCAACTCCCATCCTCAACCCCAACTTCTGGGGACTGCAGCCCACTTTGCAGGGCTGTTGCGAAGATAAAATGGGAGCTCCTTGAATGGCAAGAGACCAAACCTTTTTCAGCCCAGGCTGCCGTTGAAATGGTGTGAGCAATGCCTCCTGTGTTGGGTTTTTTGCAGGAAAGTGAGACGGGGATTCCTAAAGCTTATTTTTTTTTTTTGTTTTGGTCATGGAGCAATCGTGCCTGTCCCTATTTATAGACATCTGCATGTTGGTGGGGCTTGCAGACAAACTGATGCTTTGCGGTTTTCCTACTGCAGGCTGTAACAGGAGGAAGTGCAATTAACCAGCTTCTCTAGTACATGAAGGCGGCAAGCTTGCAAACCTGCTTCAGCCTTCGCCACCATGCTGGCTGGGGGCTCATGGGAGTTGTAGTCCAACAATATCAGGAGGGCACCTGGTTGGCAGAAGCTGATCTGGTTGTTCCAGAAGTGGAGAGGGTGTTCTCCTCCACTACAACTCCAGCTTTTGACCTTTGCCTCAATATCCTGGGGGATCTTTTGTTTAGGTTACGTAAACCTAAATTAATGGCGAGATTATTGGTTTATCTCTCCCTTGTATCTTTTAATCCAGGGCTCTTCAACCTTGGGTCCCCAGATGATGTTGGACTACAACTCCCACCATCCTCAACTATTGGCCAATCTGGCTGTGGATGGTGGGAGTTGTAGTGCCAACAGCGTGGCATAGTGGTTAGACAGTGTGAGAAACTCAGATGTGTACGCTAATTGCCAAATGGCACCTTAAACCTGGGTTATGATTGCTGCAACGGAATGTCTAGGTGCTACACCCCTGGTAGGTAAAGGTAAAGGGACCCCTGACCATTAGGTCCAGTCATGGACGACTCTGGGGTTGCGGCGCTCATCTCACTTTATTGGCCGAGGGAGCCGGCGTACAGCTTCCGGGTCATGTGGCCAGCATGACTAAGCCGATTCTGGCGAACCAGAGCAGCGCACGGAAACGCCGTTTACCTTCCCGCTGCAGCAGTACCTATTTATCTCCTTGCACTTTGACGTGCTTTCGAACTGCTAGGTGGGCAGGAGCAGGGACCGAGCGACGGGAGCTCACCCCATCGCGGGGATTCAAACCTCCGACCTTCTGATCGGCAAGCTCTAGGCTCTGTGGTTTAACCCACAGCGCCACCCGCGCTGTGGGTTACGTAAACCTAAATTAATGGCGAGATTATTGGTTTATCTCTCCCTTGTATCCAGTGCTCTTCAACCTTGGGTCCCCAGATGATGTTGGACTACAACTCCCATCATCCTCAACTATTGGCCAATCTGGCTGTGGATGGTGGGAGTTGTAGTGCCAACAGCGTGGCATAGTGGTTAGACAGTGTGAGAAACTCAGATGTGTACGCTAATTGCCAAATGGCACCTTAAACCTGGGTTATGATTGCTGCAACGGAAGGTCTAGGTGCTATACCCCTGGTAGGTAAAGGTAAAGGGACCCCTGACCATTAGGTCCAGTCATGGACGACTCTGGGGTTGCGGCACTCATCTCGCTTTATTGGCCGAGGGAGCCGGCGTACAGCTTCCGGGTCATGTGGCCAGCATGACTAAGCCGCTTCTGGCGAACCAGAGCAGCGCACGGAAACGCCGTTTACCTTCCCGCTGCAGCAGTACCTATTTATCTCCTTGCACTTTGACGTGCTTTCGAACTGCTAGGTTGGCAGGAGCAGGGACCGAGCGACGGGAGCTCACCCCGTCGAGGGGATTCAAACCTCCGACCTTCTGATCGGCAAGCTCTAGGCTCTGTGGTTTAACCCACAGCGCCACCCGCGCTGTGGGTTACGTAAACCTAAATTAATGGCGAGATTATTGGTTTATCTCTCCCTTGTATCCAGTGCTCTTCAACCTTGGGTCCCCAGATGATGTTGGACTACAACTCCCACCATCCTCAACTATTGGCCAATCTGGCTGTGGATGATGGGAGTTGTAGTGCCAACAGCGTGGCATAGTGGTTAGACAGTGTGAGAAACTCAGATGTGTACGCTAATTGCCAAATGGCACCTTAAACCTGGGTTATGATTGCTGCAACAGAATGTTTAGGTGCTATACCCCTGGTAGGTAAAGGTAAAGGGACCCCTGACCATTAGGTCCAGTCATGGACGACTCTGGGGTTGCGGCGCTCATCTCGCTTTATTGGCCGAGGGAGCCGGCGTACAGCTTCCGGGTCATGTGGCCAGCATGACTAAGCCGCTTCTGGCGAACCAGAGCAGCGCACGGAAACGCCGTTTACCTTCCCGCTGCAGCAGTACCTATTTATCTCCTTGCACTTTGACGTGCTTTCGAACTGCTAGGTGGGCAGGAGCAGGGACCGAGCGACGGGAGCTCACCCCGTCGAGGGGATTCAAACCTCCGACCTTCTGATCGGCAAGCTCTAGGCTCTGTGGTTTAACCCACAGCGCCACCTGCGCTGTGAGTTACGTAAACCTAAATTAATGGCGAGATTATTGGTTTGTCTCTCCCTTGTATCCAGTGCTCTTCAACCTTGGGTCCCCAGATGATGTTGGACTACAACTCCCATCATCCTCAACTATTGGCCAATCTGGCTGTGGATGATGGGAGTTGTAGTGCCAACAGCGTGGCATAGTGGTTAGACAGTGTGAGAAACTCAGATGTGTACGCTAATTGCCAAATGGCACCTTAAACCTGGGTTATGATTGCTGCAACAGAATGTTTAGGTGCTATACCCCTGGTAGGTAAAGGTAAAGGGACCCCTGACCATTAGGTCCAGTCATGGACGACTCTGGGGTTGCGGCGCTCATCTCGCTTTATTGGCCGAGGGAGCCGGCGTACAGCTTCCGGGTCATGTGGCCAGCATGACTAAGCCGCTTCTGGCGAACCAGAGCAGCGCACGGAAACGCCGTTTACCTTCCCGCTGCAGCAGTACCTATTTATCTCCTTGCACTTTGACGTGCTTTCGAACTGCTAGGTTGGCAGGAGCAGGGACCGAGCGACGGGAGCTCACCCCGTCGAGGGGATTCAAACCTCCGACCTTCTGATCGGCAAGCTCTAGGCTCTGTGGTTTAACCCACAGCGCCACCTGCGCTGTGAGTTACGTAAGCCTAAATTAATGGCGAGATTATTGGTTTGTCTCTCCCTTGTATCCAGTGCTCTTCAACCTTGGGTCCCCAGATGATGTTGGACTACAACTCCCACCATCCTCAACTATTGGCCAATCTGGCTGTGGATGATGGGAGTTGTAGTGCCAACAGCGTGGCATAGTGGTTAGACAGTGTGAGAAACTCAGATGTGTACGCTAATTGCCAAATGGCACCTTAAACCTGGGTTATGATTGCTGCAACGGAAGGTCTAGGTGCTATACCCCTGGTAGGTAAAGGTAAAGGGACCCCTGACCATTAGGTCCAGTCATGGACGACTCTGGGGTTGCGGCACTCATCTCGCTTTATTGGCTGAGGGAGCCGGCGTACAGCTTCCGGGTCATGTGGCCAGCATGACTAAGCCGCTTCTGGCGAACCAGAGCAGCGCACGGAAACGCCGTTTACCTTCCCGCTGCAGCAGTACCTATTTATCTCCTTGCACTTTGACGTGCTTTCGAACTGCTAGGTTGGCAGGAGCAGGGACCGAGCGACGGGAGCTCACCCCGTCGAGGGGATTCAAACCTCCGACCTTCTGATCGGCAAGCTCTAGGCTCTGTGGTTTAACCCACAGCGCCACCTGCGCTGTGAGTTACGTAAGCCTAAATTAATGGCGAGATTATTGGTTTGTCTCTCCCTTGTATCCAGTGCTCTTCAACCTTGGGTCCCCAGATGATGTTGGACTACAACTCCCACCATCCTCAACTATTGGCCAATCTGGCTGTGGATGATGGGAGTTGTAGTGCCAACAGCGTGGCATAGTGGTTAGACAGTGTGAGAAACTCAGATGTGTACGCTAATTGCCAAATGGCACCTTAAACCTGGGTTATGATTGCTGCAACAGAATGTTTAGGTGCTATACCCCTGGTAGGTAAAGGTAAAGGGACCCCTGACCATTAGGTCCAGTCATGGACGACTCTGGGGTTGCGGCGCTCATCTCGCTTTATTGGCCGAGGGAGCCGGCGTACAGCTTCCGGGTCATGTGGCCAGCATGACTAAGCCGCTTCTGGCGAACCAGAGCAGCGCACGGAAACGCCGTTTACCTTCCCGCTGCAGCAGTACCTATTTATCTCCTTGCACTTTGACATGCTTTCGAACTGCTAGGTTGGCAGGAGCAGGGACCGAGCGACGGGAGCTCACCCCATCGCGGGGATTCAAACCTCCGACCTTCTGATCGGCAAGCTCTAGGCTCTGTGGTTTAACCCACAGCGCCACCTGCGCTGTGAGTTACGTAAGCCTAAATTAATGGCGAGATTATTGGTTTGTCTCTCCCTTGTATCCAGTGCTCTTCAACCTTGGGTCCCCAGATGATGTTGGACTACAACTCCCACCATCCTCAACTATTGGCCAATCTGGCTGTGGATGATGGGAGTTGTAGTGCCAACAGCGTGGCATAGTGGTTAGACAGTGTGAGAAACTCAGATGTGTACGCTAATTGCCAAATGGCACCTTAAACCTGGGTTATGATTGCTGCAACGGAAGGTCTAGGTGCTATACCCCTGGTAGGTAAAGGTAAAGGGACCCCTGACCATTAGGTCCAGTCATGGACGACTCTGGGGTTGCGGCGCTCATCTCGCTTTACTGGCTGAGGGAGCCAGCGTACAGCTTCCGGGTCATGTGGCCAGCATGACTAAGCCGCTTCTGGCGAACCAGAGCAGCGCACGGAAACGCCGTTTACCTTCCCGCTGCAGCAGTACCTATTTATCTCCTTGCACTTTGACATGCTTTCGAACTGCTAGGTTGGCAGGAGCAGGGACCGAGCGACGGGAGCTCACCCCATCGCGGGGATTCAAACCTCCGGCCTTCTGATCGGCAAGCTCTAGGCTCTGTGGTTTAATCCACAGCGCCACCCGCGCTGTGGGTTACGTAAACCTAAATTAATGGCGAGATTATTGGTTTATCTCTCCCTTGTATCCAGTGCTCTTCAACCTTGGGTCCCCAGATGATGTTGGACTACAACTCCCATCATCCTCAACTATTGGCCAATCTGGCTGTGGATGATGGGAGTTGTAGTGCCAACAGCGTGGCATAGTGGTTAGACAGTGTGAGAAACTCAGATATGTACGCTAATTGCCAAATGGCACCTTAAACCTGGGTTATGATTGCTGCAACGGAATGTCTAGGTGCTACACCCCTGGTAGGGTTATTATTATTATTATTATTCATTTAACTTCTATAACACTTAATATTTTAAAGAGTTTGTAACACTGGTTTTAGTGTGTTGTCGGTGTGGTGTAGTGGTTAGAGTATCAAACAAGGACCTGGGAGATCAGGGTTCAAATCCCCACTCGGTTCAATGAAGCTCGTGGGTTGACCTTGGAGCCAGTCACAGCCTCTCAACCTACCTCTCAGGGTCGTGGTAGGGATTAACTGAGGAGGGGGGGGGTGAACCATGGACTCATTGGAGAAAAAGATAGGAGATAAATGCGATCAATAAGCTATTCTGCTGACCTGCTTAAGAGGGCTGGAGGGCCCAGCCAGATGGAGATGCCAGTCGCCCACCTGACATCCAGAAAGATCTCTATGTGGTCGCAGTTGGACCTGCGTCAGTCTCAGAACTGGGGAATTTTGTACACTTGATTCCAGGCTAGGATTCAGGTACATCTGCTTGGGGCTCCAGCCGAGCCCTTGTGTGGATGGGGGCAGAGGACTTTGTGGAGAGCAGCCAAGACATCTATTACGTAATATTTCAGCCCAAAAGGGCTGGCCAAACCCTTGTGAGCTACATGCCATTGGTGGGTGGGGGCAGGAGCAAAAGTGTGTTGGGGGGAGCAACAGTTGTAGATTTTAACCTTTCTCAGTAGTCTAGCTTCTGCACCCACCCAACCCTCTCTGTCTTCCATCCAGGAAAGAAGGAGGCATTCAGCAGAGTTCAGGGGCGCATTCTGGCCAGTCAGAAACACTCAAGGGGGTGGGGGCCAGCCAGTTGGAGATGCCAGTCTCCAACCTGGCATCCAAAGATCTCCACATGGCTGCAAGTGGACTCATGCTGGTTGCAAAACGTGGCTGGTTCCTGGGGAATTTCTAACACTGGTCAGAGCAGGCACCCCCAAACTCAGCCCTCCAGATGTTTTGGGACTACAACTCCCATCATCTCTAGCTAACAGAACCAGTGGTCAAGGATGATGGGAATTGTAGTCCCAAAACAGCTGGAGGGCCGAGTTTGGGGATGCCTGGGTTAGAGTGACTGGACTTGGGAGGACCAGGGTTCAGATTTCCCACTTAAGACATGAAACTCACAGCATGATCTTGGTGGGCCAGTCACCCTTTCTCAGCCTAGCCTACCTCATGGGGTTGTGAGGATACATTGGGGGGAACCATGTACACCATGATATGAATGCAGTAATAAAAACCAGAAAGAAGTAAGGGAGAGGAGCACATGGTGTTTAAATGGCATTGGGACTTGGTAGATGCGAATTAAAATCCGAACTCGGCCATGAAAATTACTGGGTGGGCCTTGGGTTGGGCCACTTTACTGCCTCACAGGGTTGATATGAAGATAAAATGGGTACGGGGAGGGAGAACCACTTGGTACCCTCTTGAGCTCCTTGCAGGAAAGGTAAAAAGGTAAAGGGACCCCTGACCATTAGGTCCAGTCGTGTCCGACTCTGGGGTTGCGGCACTCCTCTCGCTTTATTGGCCGAGGGAGCTGGCATACAGCTTCTGGATCATGTGGCCAGCATGACAAAGCCGCTTCTGGCGAACCAGAGCAGCGCACGGAAACGCCGTTTACCTTCCCGCCAGAGCGGTTCCTTTTTATCTACTTGCACTTTGACGTGCTTTCGAACTGCTAGGTGGGCAGGAGCTGGGACAGAGCAACGGGAGCTCACCCCGTCACGGGGATTCGAACCGCCGACCTTCTGATCGGCAAGCCCTAGGCTCTGTGGTTTAACCCACAGCGCCACTTGGGTCCCCTCCTTGCTGGAAAGGTGGGGTATAAATAATAGTAACTTCTGCTGCATGCAGAACTCATTGGCGGGCTGCAAAATCTAAAAAGTAGCCCCAAATCGTCCTATGGGTTTGCTGTGGGGGAATTTCTGGTTGGGAGGTTTATGCAGTCGGCAAGATTTTAGGGAACGGAAGGTCAAGCGACAACAACAACTGCTGGATCTCATCCATGCCTCAAACCCAGAAACCTGTCTCCCCCCCCCCCTTCATATTCCACCTTTATCTCAAAGGAGCTCAAAGGTGGTTTACTTTGTTCTCCCCCTCCTCCAGCCTTTCCTGGAGACTCTAAGGATCAAACCTGCATGCATTGAAGGTGCTCTGCTGCTAAGCTAGGGTTTGGTGGTGTTATGCCATTACCAGAGTGGTTTAACAATTGACCTTTCTTCCCAGAGATCTCTGGGAGGAGAAGAGGGGGTCTCCTAACAACTCATGATTGTTCAAAGCAGCCTCATAGTGCCTTAAACCCATGGCGTGAATGTGGCCTTAGTCTTTGTTCTGGGAATTTCTGGCTTACTGCTTTAAAGTAGCAAAAAGCTGAATAAGAACTAAGATCTATTCATTTCCTTTGTCCCAACTACAAGTGTTGATGTAATCAACAATCCTGAGATGATTGCATTTTTGTCAGTTGAAACCTTCTGGGCTTAATTCGATATGCATCTTCTGTAGTTGTAATTTTACTGTATTTGGGGAGAATCATTAATAAAAAAGAAAAGAAACCTGCTGGACTTAAATGAAACTACATGCTCATTTTAAACTTAAGGGAACAATCAGTCTTACTTCCAAAAAAGCCATCAGAGAGTTGCAGTCTTAACAGCCTTTTGTTTTTAGGCGTGTCCAGAAGATGCATCCTTTTAATGAATTAATTGATAATGATAAATAAGTATCCAGTTTTTAATTTTGGCTGAACTTGGGTGACTTGCATCCAGGTAAATTCTCCTTGCAATAGACCCCCTGGAATTAACAGAGCTAAGTCAGCTTAGGTAGTTTATTTTCCCTGGGCCTACTCTTATGTGTGTGGGTATATCTTTAACGTATTAAAGTGAAGTTAAATATCATAAAAGCAAAGGAAATGCCATTTATTTCTGAAATAGGGTTTATGCAATGGTTTAGAGTGGCAATTGATATTTTTTTAATTTCCGTGGTGCAACTACAGAAAGTCCATAATCTCAATAGCTTTTTAAAATTAAGGTAACGTTGAATATTTGTTTTACCGCCTGCCCCTTTAAATAAACTCAGAAGCAAAATGCTCCCTCTTCCCTGCTCCGTCTCTCCCCCTGTCTGCTCTTTTACATAACATCGCGAGAGATCCTCTCAAATTCCCGTCCAACCCTCGCGCCGGGGGCGGTTTTTTTCAATTTTTGTGGCGCGCGCCTTCCAACTCCGCGAGGGAGAAGGAAAACGAGACACACACTTCGCTCAGTGGAAACGTGGCGCAGGCGAACTTGCTTTTGTTGGGGGCGGTGCCTTAAGCGGCGGCCAATGCGGTCCGCTGCTATCCGGGGACGCAGCCAATGGGTGGCGGAGGTGGAGGGAAAAAAACCGGAGCTGGAGGCGGGGCGGTTGGGGAAGGGAGGGGGGGAGGAGAAAAAAAATGCGGGAGCGAAAGAAGCCCAAGGTTGGCTGAGAGGTCGCGCTGAGTAAGACCGGCTCTGAGGGGATTTTGTCGCTGGGGTGCGTAATTTCGGGACTGGGGTGGGGGAGAATGCTCTTTTTAATGGCGTAGGGCATGGGGCCAGTTAATTGTGGGGAGGGGGGGTGTCTTTGTGGGGGGGGGCGCGCAAAATGGGGGGGGGCGCAAAATAGTGAGATAAAGGGGGTAGCAGCAGGCGAGCGTGGTTTGTTTTGATGGTAGGGGGGCTGTGGGGGTTTCGGGGGGAACAATCTTGGGGGCTGGTGGCAATGAGGTGGTGGGGGGAGGGGGCAAATATGGGAGAGGCGTGGGGGGGTTGTTGTTGTTGGTGGGGGGCTCAGAAAGTGGATGGCCTACTTCTGAGGGGGGCTCATGGGGCAGAATCTGTAGGAGAGGTGTGGGGGAAGCAGTTCTTTCCCGCTGCACTAGGGGTGGAAAAAGGGTAGGAGAATTAATAATTAATAATAAATTCAAATTTCTTTATTTACGGCCATTGGCCCACAGGAAAGAATTTAAGAACCATATACAGTTTATACAACATCACTTTAACAATTTAGATAAGAATAGTTTGGGTATGGTTTATCGAATTTAAAATCAGCAAGCAGGTTAGTGCAATTACTTGTGACCTGGCTAATTGAAAATTTGCTCAATTAATAATACTTGCACTATGTATTTTATTTTGTTATATTTGTTATTGCGCATTGTTGTTTAGTCGTGTCCGACTCTTCGTGACCCCATGGACCAGAGCACATATATCTATATCTATATATCTCTGTATATAGATAGATAGATAGATAGATAGCCGTTCACTGCATTGGGAGCCTTGAGTTAAAAAGCAATCAATAAAAAGCGTTAAATAAAAAAACCCGTACTTTACCATAATACCAGGCAGCGGGGTTGTTGGGGTGGTGGTGGTTCTGGTTGCTTGGGAGGAATCATATTTTTTTCCGGGAGGGGGGCACTGATAGTACTGTATATTCCTGCGTATAAGACTACTTTTTAACCCAGGAAAATCTTCTCAAAAGTCGGGGGTCGTCTTATACACCGGGTCGTATTTCTTATATGGCGAGTATATCCCAAACTCTATATTTTAACTGGAAAAGTTGGGGGTCGTCTTATACGCCCAGTCGTCTTATACGCCGGAATATACGGTAATTGGGTTTGCATATGAGGGGATGTGTGTAGTATATATGTACGTGTGTGCATGGGCTCATGGGGAGAGACTGGAAGGGTTGCTGGGGTCTGGGAAAGCGAGGGGGGGTTCTGAGGAGCTGGGGGGGCACAATTTCAAGGAGGCAGGAAAGTGTAGAACACTGTGCCAGGCAAATTTCACGCTGGGATGTTGGGCCAGATGGGTTCTTTTGGCCTGACCCAGTAGCTAGGTTCTTCATGGTCCGATTCGGTATAATGCAACTCCTGGTTGTGGGCTTGAGAACGTGAGAGGAAACCTGCTGGATCAGGCATACTGTTCTCACAGTGGCCAACCGGGTACCCCAATGGCAGGACCTGAACACAGCAGTAGACATGTGGGTACCTTGTTGGCCTTTGTGAGAACTAGATGGGCCTTTGGCCTTTCTCATCTTTAGTTCTTATCAGTATTATATTTAGAGGGGGGGCAATGTGGGTCCTCCTCTTTAATTACAGTGAAAGTAGGAAATGCCGACTGTCCATTGTCCACCTGGCCGAGGGCGGGTCAAAGGGGGCAGCCTATGCAGGTGGGCAGCTCCTGCCCAGGGGACCCCCGCTTGGTGCCGCAAACCCCGCCCACCTGAGAAGGGAGGGCGGAAATTGCCTGCTGAATTTCTGGTAGTAGAATTGTCCTGTGTAACTCTCCATTTAAAAAATATTCTCTCTCTCTCCCCCCCCCCCCCAGTTTTTCTCCCTCCCACTTTATAACCTTGTATTAGTACAACATTTAAAGAGTTATCACAGTTTTTAAAAAAGTTGATAGGCAAATAAATTGGTTTGGGCATGTGTATATTATGAAATAATAACCATACGCATGCAGTGTAGAGGGAAGAAAAATGCTGTTAATAATTTGTGGAGTGGCTGAAGGGAGGGGGTAGCATTTCTTATTCCCACATTGCCCCATTTCCCCTCCTTGTGTTTGTAATCTTGTCCTTTGCTTGTCCCTTCACAAAGGTACAGCCACAATGTGGATTCAAGTGCGCAGCATGGACGGGAAAGAGACGCACCGAGTGGACTCCCTTTCCAAGCTCACCAAGGTGGAAGAGCTCCGGCAGAAGATACATGAAGTGTTCAGGGTGGCACCTGATAGGCAGAGGCTCTTTTACAGGGGCAAACAGGTACCCATCTCCCATTGTTCTTGCCTCTCCCAACTGCCAACTGTCTCAGTGCCTGTAACAAACTACGTTTCCCAAGGGTTCTTCGGGAAATACAATGACTCTTTAAAGCAGGGTGGATAAAAATCAATGATTTTTTTTAAAAAAATCGAAAAAATCGTTTTTTTTTATTTAAATCGGATTTTTTTGATTTAAATCGGATTTTTTTGATTTAAATTGGATTTTTAAAATAAAATGCTTTTGGAGGAAAAGTCTTTCTAAATATAGTCTTCTATTTAAGTTACATTGTAGTCCAAAGGCTATTCATCAGGAAATAAGGATTTGTTTTAAGTTTATCAAGTGTGCTAAAACTCAGTCTAAGTTTTTTTTTTTAATGTTTGACTACATCAGTTAACAAACATGGATACATATGCTATCATGTTATTGTTTTAGTTAAATAAATTGTTTAAATGGTTATTAAGGAAATGATTATTTTTCTCCTTCCAATAAAGTACAGCAGAAAAGTTGTCCAAATATAAACAGTTAACTTATTAAACCTCACCATAATTTCATAATTATCTGTCTATGTATTTCTAGTAGTATAACCAAATCAGAAATTTTTGATATAACTGTAAAAACTACTCTGAAAATTTATTATTCCAAAAATGAAACCTTCATATGGTTGTAAATATTAAGATTATACCAGCAAGAATGAGTCTTTCTGTAAAAAAAAATATTTAAATCAAGTCTTACTGACTAGTGATTTAAATCAAGCCTTACTGACTAGTGATTTAAATCGTGATTTAAATCGTGATTTAAATCAATTTGATTTAAATCAAATCCACCCTGCTTTAAAGTGGGACGATACTGCTTTAAATGTATAGTGCTGATTGGGCCCAAATCTTTTATGTGTGGTGCAGAGGAAGGAAATGCATTTTTCAAGTCTCAGTTGAAAGAAACAAAGATTGGCTTTAAAAAGGAAGCTATGGGTTTGCTCCACCACTTATAATACAAGGGCTTTTAAGCTTGAGTTTCCCACTAATAAAGTATTGTTGCAATGAATGGTAGGGTTCTGATGAAGCACATTGCTTTGTGAAGCAAGCATACCTACTGGTGGGGTTATGTAAGAAGCTGGCAGATATGCATCTTAACATAGCAAGCATGCACTGAGTGCTGCTGGAGCTGTTGTGCCTGCGGGGTAGAACTAATGCAGGTTTTAATCTTGCTGCTGTTGGTAGCAGCTGCTTGGTCATTGATGTTAATGGGCAACCAAGGATTGAAATTCATAGCTAGATTGTTCACTTTACAAATGTGCTTAGACTGAGAATGAGTCCTGGCTAGTAGCCTCTTTGGAGAGAGTTGCATGAATTGATTGAGAACTTTTGAGCTAAGTTTATTGCTAACTTTGTTAAAAAGGAAAACAACAACAGCCTTGACTTGCACTGCCATCTAGCGACTTTGTTTAAACAATACTTTGTACTGACACATGCTCTTTGAGTGCTCTCTTCGTCTTAGTCCTGAGGTATCTCAATGTACTTGTTCCCTCTAGTGTTCTGCTGAAATAAGTGTTTTGATGTTAGGTTGGCATTTTAGAAAGATTGTTGTTGCTTCAGTCCTTGTAAATGAGATTCAGAGTGATATATAAATTGTCTTTTGTTAGGTAAATATATTTGCATTTAACTGCTCTTCCATTCTGCTTGATGGTGTGTTCTGTGAACTTGAAAAGCTTGTGTTCCCCTCCAAATGTTAAAAAGATCTTCTCTTTTGGATTTTGATTGTTAGCTCAGCAATTTTATTAGGAGCTTTGGGTTCATTAGCAGTTTTAGGGCAGAGGGTCACCAGTATGTTGATGATACCCTGTTCTGCTCTTTATAATACTGTGCTAGTTCTGGACCGATGCCTGAAAGGCAGTGCTAGGTCAGATGAGTGGTAATACCTAAGTTTAAATCTTGGCAAAACAGAAGCACTGTGGATACATGGTTCCCATGTTGGGAGATGCACTACCGGTAGTTGCCTGTTCTGGGTGGGGTTGCACACACACTGGAGAAGTAAGTACACATTTTGTGGGTACTTGGGATGTAGATGTGTCACTTGAAGCTTAGAATACCTTAGTGGCTAGGAGTACCTTTTACCAGCTTCACATCTGACTGGGATAGGTTGGTTACAGTGGTTCAAGCACTGTAATGTTGTGGATAGACTATTGTAATGTGGGCTTATTCTTGAGGTTGGTGTACTGTAGAAACTTCAGCTGGTGCAGAATTCTGCAGCCCAGTTATGTTGGCTAATGTTGAGAGTTGCTTTGTGTGCCAGTACAGTGGCAACCTATATTCAAGGTTTTACTTAATTCATATAAAACTAAATAACCTGGGGCCAGTGTACTTAAAAAGATCACCTTATTCCTTATACTGTATATTTTTCTGAACTTGGTGATCTGTTATTGAGACATTTCTAGCAGTGTCAAACTGTCCTCTGCATGAAATTGTGCACTTAGTGTGACAGCACACTGCAGTTACGAAACTCTTTACCTAATGAAATCAAGCTGGCACTGTCTGTGATGAGTTTTGGACACCAACTGAAGACTTGGTTATTTCAGCAAGCCACCATAGGAGAACATTTACTCTTTCTTGTTACATGACCTATTCTGTACTTGTGATTCTTTAATGTATTTTGCTTTAATTTAATTTTTTCGATGGTTTTAGTTGTAAATTGAGATACTGTGACCGTATCAGTATATTTTTTGTGACTTTGCAGTATTGAAATGAAAAAATAATTCAGGGATGTGTTCAGAATGAGAAGGAAAATAGTGTCCTTGTCCAGGTGAGCGAGTGCTTTCTGGATGTTACTGTCTTTTGAAATAAGCCAGGCGTGTTCTGCAACTGGTGCAAGTCCATTGTGACCATATGGAGATCTCTGGATGCCAGGTTGGCAACTGGGGAAAGCAAAATGTTACTTAGAGAAATATCTGAGATATTTTTCTTAAAGCTTGTATTAGTTTTATTCTGGATTGTTTTATTTGATGTCTTAATTTGTTGTAAAGTGCTTTGAGTTTTGTTCTTTAAAATATAAAGCGGTATAGAAATAGAATGAATAATACAGTAAAAATAAAAAATCCCATTGGAGGGGAAGCAGCATCTCCACATTCTGTTGTGGTGACCATAGCCTAGATTTAAGTGATTTGGTGATTAGATTATATCTCTGAGTTTCTAACACTGCTTATGTACCATTGCAGCAGTTGAAGAACCATCAAGGTCTGAGCTTGAGATTGTTCAAAACTGTTGCAAATGTGGGCTGTTGGAGTTTTGTCTGTTTGATTTGGTATTTTACATACCCTCTTTAATACATCATAACATTCCCATAGCATTTGAAGGGGTGAATAATTTCCCTTAAACCAGTGATTTGTTCCAGGGATCCCTGGCTCCTCAGTGCACAGACCACTAATTGTGGATAAGCTTCCCCAAAAGACAGCTAGATACCACTATTGCTTTTCTGAAATGCACAGCACAGGGGAGTATTTCATTCAAGGATGCATTCTTGGTTCATGTCGATAGTGAAGGGGGAATGAATTATACACCCCATAATAGGGATGGAGAATATGTAGTCTGGCAGCATCTGGAGGGCTGCAGCTCAAATAATCCCTGATCACTGGCTATGCTGGCTCGGACTGATGGGAGGTGGAAGTCCAAAAACATCTGCAGGGCCACATCCCTCACCATCCCTGCTCTAGAATACACCCCAGGCTAGGAACATAGGAAGCTGACTCAGTATTGCAGCAAGAGAGGAATCCAGGGGTATATAGACTGGGGTTCCTTGGCAAGCACTTCAGTATAGAGAGGGTTTGCTGAAGGTGGTGAAGCTGAAAATTATTTCCTTTAGGCTTCCCGAAAGGTTATTTAAGTGGATTGCTGCGTGTGAAAACTTGAGCTTTATCTTTGTTTGGAGGAAGTGGTCTGTCCTTATTTGATGCTAGATAGGAGCTAGCCATGAACTTTATGAAAGATTTTGTAAGCACTGTGCATATCTTAAACAATATGACAGCCCTGCATGCAGGCTCACATAAACCCAGTATAGAAAGGGATGGGGACAGAAGAGAAAATGGAATGAGACTATGGTGTGGTTCAGATGTGACATATTTTTGTCAGTGCTCCCTTATGTTCACTAATGCAAGAGTTCTAGGGTTTGTTAAACTTTAAATTCATGTTTACTTGCTGTGGTTTAATCTATAGCAAGTGGAAGTCGAGCCTGCCCCGTCTATCAGCCAAAGGAGGAGGAGCTCCCTGCATGAAAGGGCACTCTGTTCCAGCTGCCAGTTACATGAGATTTCATAGCTGAAGGGAGGCACAGTGGCCTCTTGGCGCCAGCCCGGTGACTTGGAGCCACTGGGATGTTGTACGCTGTGTCTCCCAGGAAGAACATAATGGCAATAGAGAGATCAAATTGGCTCTGTTATTGGCCAGTGAAGCAGTAGGTGCTCCAAGGATTGTTTTCCTCTTCCCTATTCCTTTTGTGCCACATTGATTAAGCTTGTGGGCGGAGACATTGCTATAGTTGCAGAGGTGTGTGCGTGTGCGTGCTTGGGAAACTTAATTAAATATAGATTGATTATATTTCTATGCCACTTTTAATTCAAATCTCAAAGTGACTTGCAAACAATAAATAACAATAACATAATAAAACAGAATAGAACATCACGAATGCAGCATAAATAATATAAAATAACTAACAAACATCAATAAAACAATTGCAATCTGTAAAACACTATTAAAAAAATTGCAACAAAAATAAGCTAAAAATCACAATTATAGCAAATCATTATACGATTAACAAATCAATAAGGCATTTATAATCTATAAAACAATATTAGCAACATTAATAAAATCGCAACTAAAAAAAAGTCTAAGCATTCATAGCTAAAACTTTTACTGTATCTCCTAGAATGTTAAAACAAAATAAAAAAATTCATTCCAGTAGCACCTTAGAGACCAGCTCAGTTTGTTCTTGGTATGAGCTTTCGTGTGCATGCACACTTCTTCAGATACACTGAAACAGAAGTCACCAGACCCTTATATATAGTGAGAGGGTGGGGAGGGGTATTACTCAGAGGGGTGGTGGGAATGGGTGATAGCTGATAGCTGTGGTAAACCTGTTGACGACTGTTAACGACTGCAATTAGTCTTACAGGAAAAAGCAAGGGGTGAGAAGGTTAAAAAAGCTTGCTGGAGATACCGGTAGTTACCTGTAAGTTTCCTTACAACTAAAACTTTGGTTGCAGGCTGCTATTAAGAGATCCAGGAGCAGGGGCAGTAAGAGAAACACAACAATGTCCTATCCCAGAGGTTTTCAACCTTTTTTTTAGTCCATGGCTCCCCTGATATTCTTTGTGGCACCCTGTGGGGCTCAGGAGCCCAGATATGTCACCCCTTGCCTGCAGAGCTGGCAGCCACATACTTTTTCAAACATCCTACCTTGTGGAGTGTTCCCTCAGCCTCCCCTCTCCCCTCTGCTTGGGAGTCCTCTGAGTATGCTTTTCAAGTTGAAAAACCTTTTCCTAAGGATGCCATGCCACTACTCCAGTCATTCCTGTTCACTTCAGTTTACTGCAGTACTGTTTTTTGTGCTATGCATATTCACTAAACGATGACATTTTGATTGAATAAGAAAGAGAAAAGAATGCTTTATTCTTGCTTTTACTTTGGCTTTCTATAGAGATCCTGCTGTTACATATGCCACATGCTGAGGAACTTGCACTGCAAGTACAAATGTGTCCTTATCAAAGAGCATTGATTGAATTTCTTTTGGTTGAGAGTATCTCTCTAGGAATTATTGTCTGATAAATGCACGTGGACACATCTTTCTCCTAAGATACATACTGTAAGGTGCAGAATCAATGGAAAACTTTGCAGGATAACTACTGTTCTCAGCTTCTAGTGTGCCCAAATGAGTAATACAGACCTAAATTGTTGATGAAACCTGTAGATTGATTTGTTGGCTGGTTGGGGGGGGGGCACACACTAGGTGTTATGAATTGACAAAGAAATGGAAGAATGTAAAAGACCTGCAGTGTTTACAATAACGTTCAGAGAAGTTACAGCATTAGTCTGTTTGGCAACTTTCTTAGGCCAGTTGCATATAGCAAAGCGTCTCTAACCCACAAGAGCTTATGCTATAATATATAAGACTAGGGTTGGGTAAGAAAGATTATAAGGAAGCCAGAAGATGGTTAGATACGAAGATCTTCAATAATAGTCAAACAGTAAATAAGATGGGGAAAGAATTAGTAGACATATGGGAAATTAATGAGAATGGGCAAAATACTCAAGCAATAATATGGGATACAATGAAAGCGGTGATGAGGGTAATTGGTATTAGAGATTCCAGTAAATTCAGAGTATTTCAAGAGTTTTACCAAGAGTTACAGTGGTACCGCAGGTTACAGACGCTTCAGGTTACAGACTTTGCTAACCCATAAATAATACAAAATAAAAAAATTCCTTCCAGTAGCACCTTAGAGACCAACTAAGTTTGTTCTTGGTATGAGCTTTCGTGTGCATGCACACTTCTTCAGATACACTGAAACAGAAGTCACCAGACCCTTATATATAGGGAGAGGGTAAATAATAAATCATATGTCAGGTTAAGAACTTTACTTCAGGATGAGAACAGAAATCACGCGGCAGTGACAGTGGGAGGCCCCATTAGCTAAAGTGGTACCTCAGGTTAAGAACAGTTTCAGGTTAAGAACAGACCTCCAGAACGAATTAAGTTCTTAACCCGAGGTACCACTGTATATTCAGCAGGTAACAATTCTGTGGGGAAGATTAAAGAATATATAGAGAGACTGGAAGATAAGGCTGGAAAGCAGGGATGGAGAGGTTACGGAATAAACAATTTCAGAAAAAGAAATAGAGAAAGTTATAGGGACACTAAAAGGGGGGAAAGCCCCAGGAGCAGATGGATTGGGATCAGAATATTATAAGGTATTTAAAAAAATATTGGTTCCTAAATTAAAAATATTATATAATTCAGTAATAGAGGGTGAGAGGACCCCACCATCATGGGAACAATCAATAATTATCTTAATTCCAAAATGAGGAAAAAATTAGAAGGACCCAGGATCGTATAGGCCGATTTCCCTAATAAATCAAGATGCTAAAATATTGACCACAATAATGGCAAAAAGGATGAATAATTTCATGTCTAAATATATAAATAAAAACCAATGTGGCTTTGTAGCAGGAAGACAGTTGTCTAGTTTAATAGGAAGAGTGTTGAATAAAATAGATATAAGAAGAAATAATTTGAAAGCTGGTAGCATTGGATATCTTTAAGGCTTTTGACTGTGTAGAATGGCCAGCATTAAAAATGATTATAGAAAGTTTAGGATTTGGAGAACGATTTAAAGGATTAATAAATCAATTAGACTTGAGGAACAAGGCACAATGGTATAACAGAACAAGTAACACTAGCCCGAGGTATAAGACAAGGATGCCTAACCCTTTCCCCAATTTTATTTGTATTGGTCATTGAAACTCTGGCCAATGTAATTAGAGAATATGGAAATATAAAAGGAATAAGCAATACAGGAAAGGAGAAAATAAACTTATTTGCAGATGACACCTTGCTAACAATCGAAAATCCATTGGAAAATATGCAGGTAATGGAAGCATGAATTAATTGGTCCAAATCAGAGATGATACTTAATTACAATGAAGATGTAAAATGAATTTTTTTTAAGGAAGAATGGATATAAAATTAAGAAATTTAATAAAGTACTTGGGAATAAATATAAGATGAAATTAGAAAATGTGGAACAAGATAATTTTAACAAATTAATGACAAATTAAGGAAAAGCTGGAGGAATATAAGAAAATTAAGCTTTCATGGTTTGGAAGAATAGTGATAATTAAAATGAAAATTTTAAAGAAAATATATTTATAAAAGGGGAAACCAGTAAAATTTATAAAATAGTAGAAATGGAGGATCAACAAGATCAATTAAAAGGTGTGGGAAAAGGAGATAACAAGGCAGATAAATAGTCAAAGCTGGGGGAAAATATGGGAGAAACACACTCTGAAAATGTTGTCTATAAAGATAAAAGAAAATTACTACAAGTTTATATGGAGGTGGTACTTAACACCAGTAAGATTAAATCAAACAAACAAGGAATATTCAGTGTTATGTTGGAGCGGATGCCAGGAAACTGGGACTTATGTTCACATGTGGTGGGAGTGTAAATCCATACAAACTTTTTAGCAAAGGGTATTTAAGGAGATAGCAGAGATCACAGGATTAAAGTTGATTGAAAGTCCAGAGGTAGCATTGTTATCAGTTTATGATGGGGTGGAAGGTTCGCAGGCTATGAAGGACTCGCTCACAAATTTATTGACAGCTGCACAAGTTATTATAGCTAGGAAGGGGAAGGGGCAAGGCGAATATAAAATGGAAGAATGGTATAAAGAGGTGTGGGATATAGCTATTAATGATAAATTAGCATGTGCATTAAGGTAAGACGGGGAATATGCAGGAGAAATGATTTTGAGGAGATATGGAAGGTATATGTTGAATTTGTACTGTTAAAATGGAAAGGGGTCAGACCATCGCAAGAGGTGCTGAAATTTTGGGAGGTTGGATAGTTATAATGGAATGGTCTTGGGGTGGGGTGCACAGTTTTATTTCTATTTATTTATCATTATTACTTTCTTTAAAATAATAAAATAAGTTAAACAACAACAACAAAAAGACTAGGGCTGGGAAATATTTGGTTTTCAACCAGCTAAACCAGAGCTTTCAAAACTTCATGTTGATGACACACTTTCTAGACAAGCATCATTTCACAACACAGTAATTCAGTTTTACTAGCAAGCTGTCCAGAGGTAGCATTGTTATCAGTTTATGATGGGGTGGAAGGTTCGCAGGCTATGAAGGACTCGCTCACAAATTTATTGACAGCTGTACAAGTTATTATAGCTAGGAAGGGGAAGGGGCAAGGTGAATATAAAATGGAAGAATGGTATAAAGAGGTGTGGGATATAGCTATTAATGATAAATTAGCATGTGCATTAAGGTAAGACGGGGAATATGCAGGAGAAATGATTTTGAGGAGATATGGAAGGTATATGTTGAATTTGTACTGTTAAAATGGAAAGGGGTCAGACCATCGCAAGAGGTGCTGAAATTTTGGGAGGTTGGATAGTTATAATGGAATGGTCTTGGGGTGGGGTGCACAGTTTTATTTCTATTTATTTATCATTATTACTTTCTTTAAAATAATAAAATAAGATAAACAACAACAACAAAAAGACTAGGGCTGGGAAATATTTGGTTTTCAACCAGCTAAACCAGAGCTTTCAAAACTTCATGTTGATGACACACTTTCTAGACAAGCATCATTTCACAACACAGTAATTCAGTTTTACTAGCAAGCTGGTGGTTAAACTAGCCCCTTTCCAGCCCCAGGAGGAGCACAGGGAGCGTTCGTGCGACATACCTACACACTGCAGCCAACACACTAACTGCAGTGTATAGGTATGTCATGACACACAGTTTGGAAAGCTTTGAGCTAAACATTGCAATATTTCGATACACCATGATAACTGAAATAAGGATGGAGCTATGTTTTGCTTTCTTATAGTGTTGAAAAGAAACTTTCTTATAGTGTTGAAAAGAGTTGTATGGGTAGCTTGCTGAGTAGTATAATGGATTCCTTGGTAGTTGAAAAGAGGACAGTTGTAGAGAAAAGCATTTTATGTGTGGGATGAACCTATTCTTCAACTAGATGGTGCTTGAAGTTTTTTGTTGTAATGGGGAATGGAGAGCCGCAACTTGTGCTTGGTACAACCAACATTGCACAACATTTTGCTTTAACTTTGTTTAGTCTATTCACAGAAATGATGGCATGAAAACAAAATGGGCATCAAACCTAGGAATTAAAACTGAATGGAGCAAAACATTTTGACCCACTTTAAATGGTTTTTGGGTTGGTTGTGTGTTAAGTTGTTGGATGTCCATATGTGACTGGTGGTCTTCCTACTCTTTATTTTACAGATGGAAGATGGTCATTCCCTTTTCGATTACAGCGTTGGCCTGAATGATATAGTCCAACTGCTGGTGAGGCAAAGCCCTGCCCTCCTGCCTTTGGCTAACAAAGAGAAGGATTCTGAACTTTCAGACACGGACTCTGGGTGTGGTTCAGGCCAAAGTGAATCTGATAAAAACTCCAATAATGGGGAGGGGGCTGTGGAAATGGAGGGACCATCAAGCACAGCAGGCCAAACTGATCTGGTGGACCCAGGCTTTGGATTCTACAAGGTAAGGTGGTTTTAGGCTTAATTTTAATATCAAATGAGCAAAGCAAAAATGTCTATAAATTCTTTTTAAAAAACCCCAAACATGTTAGAATTGATTTCATTTTGCAGTCATTGGTCAGTTTATACAAATGAGAAAATGTATTTTGACACTTTCCTAAATAAATAGGCAGCTGTATCTAAAAACAAGCAGACTATCAACAAATTGGACACATGTTGAAACTGAGCTGTTATCAACTGCAATGGGATAAAACCTATACAACATTTATTTCTGGATGGAGAAAGGGAAGGCATACCTATAGTACAAATGCATGAAGTTGTATACCAGTCCAACTGTGAACACTTGCATTTGGAGTATTTCATTTTTGAAAAATGGAATATAACCCTTTTATTGCAATTGCTCAGCTTTTTGTTAATTTGATAAAGGGGGAAGGAAAGGGCATGATATGGTACTCCTTAGCTTTCTTTAAAAAATGCATTTGCAGAAGAATATTTCTGCCCATATTAAAAGACTGGTCTGAAAACCTAAACAGCATCTGCATTGCTGCACAAGGTTAATGTCATAGATTAAGGATGAAGCAGGATGGGGTACAAGTCTAGCCTGAAAGTATCTGGTGCATTTTACAATCCACAGGTGTTGCTTTGTGTACTTTGTTTACTAGGCTACTGAGGCAGGGGCCAGGCAATAGCACAGCACAGGAGAAGGAAACAGAAGTAGTAAGGCCCTTTCTGTGTGCCAGGGATGGAGAACCCCAGGCCTGGGAGCCAATTGTGGCTCTTCAGACTGCTCTATATGGCCCTCGGGACTTTTCTCCAGTGCTGCTCCATGCCATTCTAGAACGGGGTATCCCAAACTCAGGTCTCCAGCTGTTGTTGGACTACAACTCCCATCATCCCTAGATAGCAGAACCAGTGGTCAGGGATGATGGGAATCAGAGTCTGAAAACAGTCAGAGACCTGAGTTTGGGAAAGCCTGTTCTAAAATATTTCTGCCTGGTTGGAATGTGTCCTTGAACTATAAAAGTGCCCATCTGTTGATCTGCCCACCTCTTTCCTTCTGGTATGTGCCCCTAGAAGATTGGCCACCTATGATGTAACAGTCCAAATACCCATTTCTCTTTGACTTTATTGCTTTTCAGAAATGAATGCTGTTTACCTTTTGAAATGGCTGTAATTTTCAAGATTGAGTTTATTTAAAAACAACTAAATAGCTGGACTCTGGGCTTTTGTTTTTAGATCAATGAGCTAGTGGATGCTCGTGATACAAGCATGGGAGCCTGGTTTGAAGCTCAGGTTGTCAATGTGACCCAGAAAGATAAAGCTGCCAACAGGGCAAGTGAGAGTGATGAGGAATCTGATCTGCAAGAAGCCATTGCTGAAGAGGACATTGTATATCATGTGAAATATGAAGAGTGAGTGGTTTTGTTTTTTTTCTAGTCCCTTTAGAACAACAGGCTAATTTTTGGGCAAACACCTGATGGTGGAATTCAGCCTAGCATTCAAATAATAATAGAATCATAGAATTGTAGTGTTGAAGGGTCCCTGAGTCCAACCCCCTGCAATGCAGGAATCTCAACTAAAGCATTGGGGATGTCTTGGATATAGATGTAACCAGACATTCACACTTGGTTTTCCATGCTGAATGTGCTATATTGCCCCAGCCACCTTCCTAAACTTGGAGCTGCAGAGGTGGGTGGTAATAGTCGTGGAGCTGCATGATGATCCCTGCCTGCTCTCCATCTCTGGGAGTTGCTTGAAGCACCTGGAGTGCCTTACTCTGCAGGACAGAACAGGCAAGCCCTCTGCTACTCCTTCCTGCTCCCTTTCCCTTTGGAAAGATGGGTGGGGGGCTTTCCTTGGCTGCCATGTGAGGCTATCTTTTTCTTTGGTAGAACATGGACCACTTTACTGCTGTCTGTAAGTAGCTGCTGCTCCTCCTTTTAGAAATAGTTTGCTCCTAGTTTTCCCTGCACTCTTTTCTATAACGTCTTCAAAAATGAGGCAGCCTCTGTGTTGCAGTAGATCACCAAAAGATGGCAAGCAGCAGTTCACAAGAAGAGATGGCAGTACCCGCTAGGTGCAAAAATACAACTTGGGCCTGAGTGCTGCATATGTTTATACTACAGTGTACATAGGAATTATCACTTTCTAGTGCAGGGGTGAAGGAGAGAATAGAGCAGGCAAGCCAGATCCTGATCTTCCCCACCCACTGTGAGCCACTTTGACAGATAGGTGTAATTTGACAGATATCAGTTACATGACATCATGGTCATGTCATGTCATGTGACTCAATTTCAAAGGAACAAATTGGTAAGGCACTCTTAAGTGTGCTCCTGAATCTTCCTTTGCAGCCTGCCTTGAATACAAACTGTGACTTCACAAGAAACACTACTTTTTTGAGTTCAAGCCGTGACTACGGTGAAAAAAAAAATATTATTTTAGCTACACTCTGAAGTTTAAACCAGCAGTATAAACTTTCCTGCACCTGACATCGTATATGACATCAGCCCAGGGAAAGAGGAGTGTGGTTTACCCAAAACTGCCTGGCAGGCCAACCTCCAAGACTTAGCATGCCTAAAGAGGCCAACTGGCTATAGGGTTCCTCACCATTACTGGGATTCTACAGATCTTCACGTATTGCGTATCTTGTCTTAAAAAGCACTTCTCTTCTTCCAAGTGAGATAATTTTTAATAAAATTTTCCCACACATCCAGTGTTCCCCCTTATTTTCATTTTTTTTCTGTTGGAGAAATAGGCAAAAAGTCCTCAGGAGAAACCTTTTTTGTTCTTGTTATCTTGTCCAGGCCTCCACATTTCCAGTGCAGGCAGGGATGTCCTTTAGTTTTTACTTTCTGAACAGTGTTTGAAAAAAATTGAACAGTTTAAGTGATTGCTGATAATTTTAAGACTTATGTTGCTATGGTAGGGTGGGTTGCATTTACCATGTGGGATTGTTTTCTTACCGCCTCCCCCTGTCCCCCAATGAAGCTATCCAGAGAATGGTGTAATTCAGCTGACCTCCAGAAACGTGCGTGCTCGTGCCAGGACGACTCTGAAGTGGGAGGAGCTAGAAATAGGTGATGTCGTCATGCTGAACTACAATCCTGATGATCCAAAGGAGAGGGGATTTTGGTACGATGCAGAGATCCTGCAAAAACGAGAAACCAGAACATACAAGGAGTTATATGCCAAGATAGTTCTTGGGTAAGTGATGAGCAGGGAATCCCATCTGCAAAGCCTCCATGGAAAATTTTATTCTGCGACACCCCAAATCCTTATTTTGTGCTGTCTGATGACTTAAGCCCAGGGATGGGAGAGGCATTTCTCTTAACATGCCATATGTGTGTACCAAAATCTCCTCTTTTTCCTCTCCTTCTTCTTCTTGACGTGCGGCCAATTCTTATATGCTTCCGTTCTAGGGATGCTGGAGATACCTTGAATGATTGCCGAATTACTCTTGTGGATGAAATCTACAAGATTGAAGAACCTGGCTGTGCTGTTCCACTTACTGCTGAGAGCCCACTAAAAAGTAAGTCGTATCACTTCTCCCTCCTAAGCACTTAGAGGATAGCTCATGCCGTACTGGGTCAGGATAAAGCATTCTCTGAAATCTTCCAGCAAACCAGCTGTCATCCGTCCCCAGTGGGTGGCATAAAGTTCCCATTTAGTTATCCTGGCAAATAATCGCCCTCTGTGAGGTTTCTTGTGGCTTGCTCTCCTTGGCCTGATCAGTATGGTGTGTGTTGTGTTTCCTTTTTCACAGGGCAGAGTGGACCTGTGTGTAAGCACTGCAAAGACAACCCTAGCAAAACCTGCCGGATGTGCGCCTGTCATGTGTGTGGAGGGAAACAGGATCCAGAGAAACAGCTTATGTGTGATGAGTGTGACATGGCCTTCCACATCTACTGTCTTAACCCACCTCTTAACAGGATACCTGATGATGAGGACTGGTAAGTAGCAATGAATATTTTTTGAAAATTATAATGTTTATTGAAGTTTTAACAGTACATAATAAAACAAAACAGGTGGACAGACATAAAATTAACTGAGCAAATATAGAAAGCCAGTAAAAAATGTGAGGAGACAAATATTGGCAGCTTTTTAAATTGATTCGTAAGCAGACAGAAAATAATTTAAAGTATAAAGATTTATAGAAGCAGTGGATGCTTACGGCAATTCTTAAGGTCACATGACCCATGGCCCTTCTGGTTTGAAAGTAATCTTGGGGGTGGGATCAATACCCTGGAAACAACCCCCACCCACAATATGTCTGATTAAAACCATTGTTGAAGTTTGGGTGCCCGTTCCTTCCTTCCTTCCATTTCTGCTTAATTTAATCTGGACAATCATTGAGCATGTACTGGAGATGCTGACATGCTATCTAGCAATCAGACATGGCTGTTTCCTATTGCCATTAAAAGCAAATGAAGTCCATTAAGAGTCAAAGCACTGCTTCTTAGCCAGTCACGGATCACAGGACCAATGCTTTCACAACCCTGTTTGCAAGGTAAAGGTAAAGGGACCCCTGACCATCAGGTCCAGTCGTGTCCGACTCTGGGGTTGCGTGCTCATCTCGCTCTATAGGCCGAGGAAGCCGGCGTTTGTCCGAAGACAGCCTCCGGGTCATGTGGCCAGCATGACAAAGCTGCTTCTGGCGAACCAGAGCAGCGCACGGAAACGCCGTTTACCTTCCCGCTGGAGCGGTCCCTATTTATCTACTTGCACTTTAACGTGCTTTTGAACTGCTAGGTGGGCAGGAGCTGGGACCGAACAACGGGAGCTCACCCCGTCGCAGGGATTCGAACCGCTGACCTTCTGATCAGCAAGCCTGTGGTTTAACCCACAGCGCCACCTGGCCCCTACCCTGTTTGCAAGGGTCCCCATAAATACCACAAAGACAAGGGGTTCTTTTGATTGCAGCAAATACTTTTGTGACATTTCCTTCTATCTCCTTTCAGCTTGTTTTTTATGAAAAGTGATATCCTGCCCTTTGGAAATGCCAGAGGTCTAGCTCTGACACCTCCTACACACAACATATATGTTCTGTTAATTCTAGCTATTTCCTGGCTTAGTCAGGAGTTTGTTGTGTACCTCTTTAAAGGGTGTTCACAAGACACTTGGTGATCTGATGTGTAATGAACATGGTTCTTAATAGCTTGTAGGATGTGGGCTCCAGCCTGGCTCTCCTCTTTTTTCCTTGCACCTCAACTTTGCTCTCAGGGTAGGAGGGCTGTAGCTCAGTGGAATACCATGTTCTTTGTATGTTAACTGGCTTTGCCAACTATCAGGGCTGTGAAAAATGACTGTAGGCAGTATTGTGCAGGGTCAACCAATAGAGGAAAGAGAAAAAGCTTTGTATATATTTTGTGTAAGTCACCTTTGGGGGATGTGGGTGGCACTGTGGGTTAAACCACAGAGCCTAGGGCTTGTCGATCAGAAGGTTGGCGGTTCGAATTCCCGCGATGGGGTGAGCTCCCGTTGTTTGGTCCCAGCTCCTGCCAATCTAGCAGTTCGAAAACACGTCAAAGTGCAAGTAGATCAATAGGTACCGCTCCGGCGGGAAGGTAAGCGGCGTTTACGTGTGCTGCTCTGGTTCGCCAGAAGCGGCTTAGTCATGCTGGCCACATGACCTGGAAGCTGTACGCCGGCTCCCTCGGCCATTAAAGCGAGATGAGTGCCACAACCCCAGAGTCGTCTGCAACTGGACCTAATGGTCAGGGGTCCCTTTACCCTTTTTAAGTCACCTTTACCTGAACTTCTAAATTTTTGCCCAGATAAAAGCATTGAGTATGTCTTTTTTAGTTTGCCTGTTTTGTCTGTCTTCATATACTTCTAACTGCCAGTTTCACAAGGAGGAAAACTGGATGAAAGAGTTTTGACAGGTTCACTGTGCATTAGTGTTGACTCTGTGCCCTAACACACATTGATCAATCTTGGGAAAAATTAGAAATAATTGTATATGAAATTGTGGATGCAGCTTTTAACAGGTTTTTTCTTCTTCTAATAGTGCATATTAAAAATAGTCCTAGGAACCAATCCTCGCCACCCCCCCACCCCATGACACTTCTGTTCTTTATTTTTTTGATAACTAGGTATTGTCCTGAATGTCGCAATGATGCAAGTGAGGTGGTTTTGGCTGGTGAGAAGCTGAAAGAAAGCAAAAAGAAAGCCAAGATGGCATCTGCAAATTCATCCTCCCAGCGGGACTGGGGCAAGGTAGGTCCATCCTGGTTTGTCTTGTCTTGCTCGTCTGCAGTGCCAGACTTCAGTCCGGCACTGCTGCTGGGCACATGTAAAAACCTCAGGATGGATGTGTACACAATTACATGGCTTAGCCAGCTCAAAGTATTTCACGTGTTCTCTAATCTACTAGAATGTCATTTGTGTTCCACAAAGAGAAAAGTCACAGGCGTGACAAGTCTGTCCAAGCAGAGTTGTCTCTTGACAACTAGCTTGTCTTAGGAAGCCCTGAGAACAATTGCTAGTTACAGTGGCTTGCAGTGGAAACATCTACCTTTTAACAGCATAGGGCCAGTATTGGTCAGGTTTAACTCTCCCATTTGTTAAAAAGGTAGCAGGAATGGTTCTGTGCTAACCTTAGGTGGGGCTGCTTTGTTACATGGGTTTTATATGGGGGAACGTAACTGATGAATGTGTCCTTCTCTTATAGCTCCACGTTTTCCTTTGTACACAATAAATTGGTGGACTAGTTTGTGGCAGTTTTTGTCTTTATCTGTGACTTTTTTATTTTCTAGGGCATGGCATGTGTAGGTCGCACAAGAGAGTGTACCATAGTCCCATCAAACCACTATGGGCCGATCCCTGGAGTTCCAGTTGGAACCATGTGGAAATTCAGAGTCCAGGTGAGATGCTGTATCTGGCCCCATTCTTTTTCCATTGTGGAGTGGGTGGGTGTTCCTGGCAACAACAGACAACTGCTATTTATATCTGGGTACGAATGTGCAAGGAGGCCCTTGAATCTGATGGCAAGCAGGAATGTACTCATTTAGCTGTGTTTGCAAGAACTACAAATTCTGGACTGGGAAGTGGCTACTGCCATTTTTTAAAATATTGTGGCCCTGACCCTTTTCGTTCAGAAGGGGAATACTGCTTTCCCCATTGTTACTTACCTGCCTGAAATGTAACGTGAAGAGCTCTTGGGGAACTGCACTCTCATTGCAAATGGAGCCATGGCAGTTATAGCTCGTAGTGGGTGAAGTGTTTTACGTTCATTACCATTATAAGGTTTCCATATCTCCCCACTCCATTGATCCTTTGGTAATTGGATGCTTCCATGTGACTGTCTGTACTTGAACTCATGGACGTGCATTTCTCCATAGGTAAGCGAGTCGGGTGTCCACAGGCCCCATGTTGCAGGTATACATGGCAGAAGCAATGATGGAGCCTATTCACTGGTCCTGGCAGGCGGCTATGAAGATGATATAGTAAGTGGTGTGTGTGTGTCAGTTAGCTCATCTCCTCATTCTCACCTCTTTTCTAGAAGGCCCAATAAATTGCTCTTAAGAAGTACCCTGTTAGGTAAAAGGTTTGTCCTCTTTCTCCCATCCCAGATAAGTTTGGATCATGGGATGGACTCCACCAATGGGGTGCTGCTCTTACTTCTTCACACTTTAAAACATGAATTGTTTGTGGTATGAACATGATGTATGTTGTGTAGAGAGTGTGTCAGATGTCGGAAACACTCCTGTAAGCTCTCTGTCTACATTGGTATGAACCAGTGAGGTTAATACTATTTTTGTTTGTCACATAATGTGTGACACAATGTTAGTACTGGGTGAATGCATGTAGCAATCCTATAGTAGCTACAGTCTGCTGTATGTTGTTGTTCAATTTATTTGTTGCCTAATACAAAGCACCTCTAGGAGACTTACATACAGTACTCAGTTAAAGGACCCATTATGTTTAACAATAAAACAATATGATCATTACCACCCATGCCACCAAAAAAGCACTATGCTGCCCTTGAGAGGTTACAGTAAGAGGCAAGGCCAAGGGCTGCTCAGGGTTGCTGCTGTCTTTTTATATATCTACACAGCTACAGTGTGGCAGAACTGGAATTAAAAATCCTCTTGAATGTCACCAGTTTGGGAGGACACAATAATATAGTAACATCTGAGTTTAGCGATATATGTGATTTGAAATAGGGCTGGGAAAATATTGCAAAATTCCTTGGTTGCCACAGGTTTTTTTAAAGCACGGATTGGTGGAGTTTAGCGAGTACCTAAGTGTTTTATGTGACAAAACCAGTTTATTCAGGTGCTTGAGTGACCAGGTGATTGGGATTTCCCCAGTCCTGGATTGAACTATCTGGATCTATTTCAGGATCATGGAAATTCTTTCACTTACACGGGAAGCGGAGGTCGTGACCTTTCTGGAAACAAACGTACAGCTGAACAGTCTTGTGATCAAAAACTTACAAACATGAACAGGTGAGGCAAAAGAGCTTATCTTTCAAGGGCTTTTCAGGAAATGTCAAGCTATGAAAGCATTCCTATTTTCTGCGAGCATTTAAAGAAAGAAAAGAAGCAGCTGTTTTATAGATGTTTACTGGCCTGCCTAATGTGGTGGCTCTTGAAACATTCTTGCTTTGTTGACTATTTCTCTAGGTTGTAATAATAAACATGTTTATTATTACACAGGAAAGATACATTGAGCAACTTCTTCCAGTTCTAGAAGCTGCTTCTCTGCCATCCATTTTGTTTTGGAAATACGTTGAAAAGCAGCATGACTCCTTCACAATTTGCTTATGGGCTTCCTGGAGGCATCTGGTTGAGCAGTGCGGGAAGCAAATTGATTTTTGTGGTGGGAGCAGATGGATTTTTGGTCTGGTCAAGTGGGGCTTTTCTGTCCTTAACCATGGCTTATTCTGTGATGTGGGAAGAAAAGCTACTTGCGTATTCTGCCCTCATCTCCATACCAAATATCTACAGCAGGTTTCGGGAACCTGTGATCCTCCAGATGTTGCCGGACTCCTGTTTGCATCACCCCTGACAATTGGCCAGACTGGCTGGTGCTGATGGGACTTTAAAGTCCAACATGATCTGGAGGGTCACATGTTCCTCCTCTCTGATCTCTTTAAGAACTAAGGGCTGGGTTCCCCATGCATTCCCACAAACACTTTCTCTTTTTTAAAATTATTTTGTAGGGCGTTGGCGCTGAACTGCAGTGCTCCAATCAATGATAAAGACGGCTCAGAGGCTAAGGACTGGAGAGCTGGAAAGCCAGTGAGGGTGGTGCGGAATGCAAAGGGGGGCAGGCATAGCAAATATGCCCCTAAGGAGGGGAACAGATATGATGGCATATATAAGGTAAGGAAGTTTGCCTAAGTGTAAGGCAATTTGGATTCAAGGTGGGCTCATGAGGAAAGCTTTGTGTGACATTTAAACCTCTCTTCTCATTTCCTTTTTTAGGTGGTTAAATATTGGCCTGAAACAGGGAAATCTGGCTTCTTAGTGTGGCGATACCTGCTCAGGAGAGATGATGATGAGCCAGCCCCTTGGACCAGGGAAGGGAAGGAGAGAATGAAGAAACTTGGGCTGACAATGCAGGTAAGTCATGCTGTAGAGTGTTGAGAAGCATTGTCCTTTGAAGGGTCAGGAGTCCAGCTGTTGCGAGAGAAATGGTGGTTAAGGTAACCTCTCAGGATTGTGTTATGCTTCTGGCCACTTATTTGGCTTTGTTTTCTTTATCTGGTAGTTGAACAGGAGTGCACACCCAGTTCAGGTGTGCTTGATTTTTTTCTCCCTGTAATGCACAGTGAATGTCCTGTGTTCAATGCCTACTGCTGAAACTATCAGATTTTGAGCAGCATGTTAGAGCCATGCAGTCATTAAGCTAACCCCCCCCCCCAGTAATTAGTGGCTGCTTTTTTATTAGAAAAAACCTAGCTGTCCCCATTTTCAGCTCAACAGTTACACCAGTGCCGTCCAGTAGGCAGCCTAGCACTCTGGATTTCATGGCAATACATTTTCCTTTACATCTATACCTGCAGTTATGTGTAACGCCAATTATTAGTCTTTGGCACTGGTGGCAGCAAGAGCAGTGCTGTGGTTGATGGATTTAGATCAGGCTTCTTCAACCTTGGCCCTCCAGATGTTTTGAGACTACAGTTCCCAGCACCCCTGATCACTGGTCCTGCTAGCTAGGGATCATGGGAGTTGTAGGCCAAAAACATCTGGAGGGCCGAGGCTGAGGAAGCCTGATTTAGATGGTGCAACTCAGCATTCTTATGGTAGGATAAAGGAATCCTAAGAGCTTCCCTGTGAGATTAGACCAGATCAGTGGCCAGTGTTGGATTAAGGGATGTTGTCTCTGAGGGCTATGCACAGGCTAACCATTTCTCATTCCTAATTCAGTATCCTGAAGGGTATCTGGAATCTGTTGCAAATAAAGAAAAAGAAAACAGTAAGAAAACAGAAGAGCTTGAAACCCCGGGGCAAGGGAAAAGGAAGAGGAAATCTGGTAGGTATTGATACTGGAAAATAGGGGTGGGTGTGCCTTTAAAAGCCTAACTTTTTTACAAGACTCAGAGTCCCCCAGGTTTATCGGTCAGAGAATAATGAGCTGAGTTGAGGCAGGATCCAGTGAAAACAAGGCAGATCTTTATTTTTCTGCTGCAGCACGCTCCCTCCTCCCTTCAAGGTGGTGAGAGATCAAGAACATAGTGTGTCACATCTTTTAAATGTTTGCATTTTGGCCTGCGGAAGGAGGACATCCCCTTACCTCAGTGTCACAAATATATCACACATAAGGTGGGGTTGCAGTTGCTTTGGCAAGTCAAGATGTGTTAAATTTCTGAGGATTAGCAAGATTTACATAATTCCTAACAGGTTATGCAGAGCATCAACACTGGAAATAGGTTCTCCTAGGGCAGGGGTGCCCAAACTTTCCAGATTTGATGAAGTGAACATGTGCGAAGGCCGACCAAAGTTGTTGAGCTTTTTTTTTTTTTTAAAGGATTTTACCCCAGGACATATACTGCCACGGGGGCTGAATTAAATCAGCCAGTGGGCCGGATTAGGCCCCCGAAACGGACTTTGGACATCCCTGTCCTAGGGATCAATTGATATGGCAATCAGGAACATCGCACACCTGGGCAAAACCATGCAATATCTGAAGACAGTTGACACTTACTGAAGCTAAAAAGTTGGGAGGAAAACCTCTCAGGCATTTCCCCTGACAGGCAGCAGCCAACATGATCTCAGGCAATGGGCTTATGGAGGATGTAGGGTCTCCCACAATGCAAAGAGGCACACATGACCAACAGGTTCCAAAAGTAAGAATTGCACATTGTTCCATAGGGAAATTCAAGCTTCCCTTGTTTTAATTAAATGAGGAAAGGTTCGGGTACATGCCTCCATTAGAACCAGGCAAACAAGGAAGGAGGACAGGGTGGATTCCCTGGACAAGCATGTGTGGTGTGGTGCTTTGGGGTGACATAAGGGTGCACTTATTTTATGTGCATCCTTGGGAGATGTGGTGGGGCACAGATGTATAGAGAAAAGAAAGGGGCTATGCAGTGGGAACTTTTCTGGTACCTTATCCAATTGTCTACAGTTTTCTTCTTTGGAGGGGGGCAGGCAGAAAATAAAACTGAGATAAAGCATCCTGTATTTTCGTTTCCAGGAAATGAGATGGACTTCTCTGTTTCTCCTGCTGGCACACCAAAGAAGACCAAGGTTGAAGTCTACAAGCTCACCCCCAAGCAGAAGGCCCTCATTAAAGATGACGAAGCCAATGCAAAGTTGTGGAGTGAAGCACTAGAAGCCCTTAAGGACGGCCCGGTATGTGTGGGGCGGGTACCACTTGCCCCAAAACAGGGTTAAGAAACAATGGTTATTGGCATTCTGTTTAACTTGGGATTGCCCTGGTCTGTACATGCAGCATGCTGCTTTTTAAAAAAAGACTTCCCACATTAAAAGCAGCAGCACCGAAGACAAAACCTAAGCTCTCTCTCAAAGTAGAAACCTAGCAATAAGAAAGGTTGGGACCAAGTCTTTGCCTCTACCATGCAACTGGGAAGCTTACAGCCTCCCTGGGGAGAGCATTCCACAAGTGGGGAGCCACTGCAGAAAAGGCCCATTTAATGTTTAAGCAATAGGAGAACAGAAGTAGCACTACTGTAACTGTAACTCCTCTATCTCCCTTTTCACGGCAGAAATTCCTCAACAAAGTGGAAGAAACTTTCCTGTGCATTTGCTGTCAGGAAGTGGTGTTTCGGCCAATAACAACGGTGTGCCAGCACAATGTATGCAAGGTGAGGAGCTGCCATTGATTTTCACTGCTGTGCCTATTTCAGAACATTGACTCTTTCTATAATTTTTAAGACTTGAAACCTGCTGAATGGCTCTGGAAACATTCTAAAGCAGGGGTGGGGAACCTCAGGCCTACAGGCCAAATTTCGCCTGGTTTGAGTCCAGTCAGGTGTGAAACAAGTGAATAGGTTGCACAAACGAGTTCCTCGTTGATTATTCAATCGCACAACCAATTGCCTGCAGAAAGCAGCATTGCAAGCCGTTTTCTGAGCATAGGACTGGCAAAGCCCCTTGTGCTGTGGTTCCCAAGCATCCAGCAAACTGCTGGCTGTCATGTGCTTGGAAAATACAGTGCAAAGGGTTTTATGGGGGAGAAAAACCAGCCAATTGAGTTGTCCTTCCCACAGGTCACCAAAGTTGTCCTGTGTTGACTGAGAACAGATAGAAATCTGGGCCAAAAGCGTTCCCACTCTTGTTCTAGGGTGTGCACTATTGTGTGAGTGAACAAGGTGTCACCAGTAGGCAGAGCCAAACTCTACAGGGACAGGGAACCAGTGCACCTCCAGCTGTTGGACTTGCAACTCGAATCAATATGGCCAGTGGTCAGGAATAATGGGAATTGGAGTCTAACCTCTGAAGCTGCACAGCTTTCCATCCCTGCCCTACAGGGTGGCTGCATGCAGAATGAAGTACAAAAGTTGTATCTTGCAATATTTGTTAACCTGTTCTAAGAGGCCACTCCTATCTTCCACTGTAATATTTAATGTGAAATGGGAAGGTCCCACTTAAGTCGAGACTGCAGAATTCTTGGGATTCTCTTCCCCTGAAGGTTGTTAAAAGGAAGCAGCAGCAGCAAAAAACTAATTGTGTAAGACCGCTAGCTCTTGGTAGCCAAAACAAATTTAAAAATGGGGAAAAAATTCCTTCCAGTAGCACCTTAGAGACCAACTTAGTTTGTTCTTGGTATGAGCTTGGTAGCCAGTCACTGTAGTTTGTGACTAGCAAGAGACTTAGGGCAGAAAGGAGATGCTGTACTGAGATCTGTAGTCTAATCTTTCTCTGTCCCTAAGGTAGTTACTCTGTGATAAGGTTCCATGCCCTCTGGTAACATCCCCTTGACTCACTTCAGTCTCCTGCTTTGTTCAAAAAGTTAATTGTCAGCTGAAGGAAGCTGAAAGAGTACCTCCCTCAGGCAATATTGGGTCATTGTTTTTGTCCTGGGATTAGTGATTATGAAAATAGTTGCAGGGTAGAACTCTAAGGTGAATAGTTCCAGTTACAGGTAGGTAGCCGTGTTGGTCTGCCCATAGTCAAAACAAAATAAAAAATAAAAAAATTCCTTCCAGTAGCACCTTAGAGACCAACTAAGTTTCTTGGTATGAGTTTTCGTGTGCATGCACACTTCTTTAGGTACACTAAGGGCCTGGTGACTTCTGTTTCAGTGTATCTGAAGAAGTGTGCATGCACACGAAAGCTCATACCAAGAACAAACTTAGTTGGTCTCTAAGGTGCTACTGGAAGGAATTTCTTTTATTTTTTATTTTGTTTTGACTATGACATTTGTTTTGTCTAAGGTGAATAGAGTGAGATAGGGTGTGACTGAAATATCCTGGTGCTCCTTGTTTCTGTATAGACTAGCTGTTATCTCAGGATGGTGATTAAATCTTTTTTGTGTGTGGTGAAGAATTCTCATCACCCTTCACAAAAACAGGCGGGTTTAATTGCTACTGCATTTAATAAAGGACAGACAAGTTTCAGCAATAATTCCTCTCAACACAGGCTGTTGTTGTTTTTTAATACAAACTTGATATACCTAGTCTACAGAACAATAAAAGTATTAGCATAGTTGGCTTGACAGAGGGTCCTCCTTGTTGCCCTTTACCAGAATTAAGTTTGCTGCAGTTTGTGTGAATGTTGGCAATTTTATCACCAAAGCAGAGTATTCTTAAGTTATGATTAAAGCAAGATGTTATCTTCGATGTGGGTTAGCACTCGTATTTCTCATTGCAATCAGCAAGGGGTGTTGGTGTTGGGGAAGGGTTGAATCTTTAATCTCTTGTTCAGTGTAAAGATAGCTGGTATCTTTTGATCACCCATTCATTATTTTTACTCTGCAGAGTCTAGAATCTTAAATTAGAAATTTGTTTTCTTAATGCAAGGATCAAAGAATATTTGCAAAAGTATAGGGTTTTTTGTATAGTGGTAGTGGCTCTACAGGCTTCCAGGCAGGTGTCTTTCTCAGCCCCACCTGGATATTCTGGGGATTGAACCAGTGATTTTTCATGCAAAGGAGATGGTCTACTACCCTTTCATATATATTTTCCCCAAGGAAACATTTGTTGTTGTTCAGTCGTTCAGTCGTGTCCGACTCTTTGTGACCCCCTGGACCAGAGCACGCCAGGCACGCCTATCCTTCACTGCCTCTCGCAGTTTGGCCAAACTCATGTTAGTAGCTTCAAGAACACTGTCCAACCATCTCATCTTCTGTTGTCCCCTTCTCCTTGTGCCCTCAATCTTTCCCAACATCAGGCAAACAAAAACCAGATGCACTTTAATAGCTATGTCAAACCTTTAGTGGATGGGTTTTATGTCGCTGTTTAGTATGCTAGTGGTCTTAAAAATCCTCATTTCTTTGATCTCTCCTTTTCTCCCCAGGACTGCCTAGATCGATCCTTCCGAGCAGAAGTCTATAGCTGCCCAGCCTGCCGTTATGATCTTGGCAAAAACTATACAATGCAAGTGAATGAACTGCTGCAGACCCTCCTGAGCCAGCTCTTCCCTGGCTATGGCAATGGACGGTGATTCCAAAAGCACTTCTAATTTCATTAATAATTTTTTTTTTAAAGCAAAACCTTGTGGGGTTTTTTGACGGGGTTTTATTTAAATAAATAGCCTTTCAGAAAAGCTGTCACTGTTGTCTCCCTTCCCTGAAAACTATAAAGGTTGAGGAACCTGCTTATGTATTTTTGTAGTAATGATTGCATCTTTTTTTAAAGGAAACCTTCATGGTTGTAGGAATTGCAAATTTCTCATTGTGTGCTACTAAAATCTACAGAATTGCAGTTTTATAAAATGGGGTGTCATTTTCTTTTAAAACTAAAAACCTAGTACATGGCTTGGTTGCTAGAACAATCTCTTTGATCTATGGATTTTTGACTGTTAAGTTTGATGCTCTTGATCTTTTTGTGGCAGCATTTTAAAAAAACTGTTATCACAGCATTTTTTTACTATTGTCAGTTTAGGACCCGCAACAGTGATCATTTGAGACCCCTTGATTCTTGGAGTGTTGACATTATTTGCTAAAATCCCCCTTCTCTACTGGTTACTTGTCTTAACAGTCTTTATGTAAAAGTTACTACCTCAGTCTCCACATTTAATCAGCCAGGTGCTGCTTCCTACTTAATAGTGCCATATGGGAACACACAAAAGCCATTTGGAAGTGCCTTTTTACTGCTTTTTTTGCTGTGAAAGACTGAGCTTTGAACATTGGAAAAGCACTGAATTTTCTAAACTGCCAACAAATTTTTGCTCCTGGGATTCAAAAATGTCACTACCGCTGCTCTAGATCAGTGTCCTTCTGTGTGCATGTCTGAATATTCCTTTTTATCTTACTTAGAATGGGAAATTAGACATGTAACTAGCTTTGAAATGGAAAGGCTTGGTTGTATATTCGGTGGCTGGTCATTCTTGCTTCAAACAGTACCAAAACTTTACAGTTTAATACCTCAGGATAAAGCAGAGTTGATACTAAATCACTCTTCACATCATACAGACTGGAATAAATGTGCTTGTTTAACTTTTTTAGCCTCTTTACCTCCTTATAAATGTATATTGTTTGGAAACTATTATGACTTTTGAATTATGCCACAGTTTTGTACAAACAAAAGTTCTCAAAAATAAAATACCTTTTCGTATCAAAGAGAATGTGCCTGATTAAATTTTGAAATTCAGTTTTGAGTTTGGTGATGATTAGATCTGTGTGGCTGGAGATCTAGATAACTTTTAGTCCAGCTGTTGCTCCCCCTACCCCACACTTAAGGAGTTGACAACCTTATCTTGAAATAGCTGACTGCCTGTTTTTAGCATTTGGAATGAACACTGGTTACAAATTGAGGGAAAATGCTAGCAGTAGCAGCAATTTCAGGGACGGTGAGAAGATAAATTTGTTTAAAACTTTTGTTGTTGTTCTTGATTGCACAGCTTGTTGTGGAAGAACTGATTCATAAAGGTCCAGACTATGCTCCAAGTTGGTGCCCTCCAGATTTTTCAGACTAAAGCTTCATTTTAAATATAGGATTGTCTTTGTTTGTTTTATATATTGTAGGTTGCTTTGAGTCACTGTTATAAGTAATAAAACTGCTCCTTTCCCATTATGGGGTACCCAAGAGCCCATATAGAGTCATTTGTTATTTTCTCCTACCAATAGAGAACCTAAAAGAGACCAGAGAATATTGAGAAGCAAAGCAGCTAGTAAGCCTGATCTTTATTAACAGTTGTAACAGGGTGCTCCCCCACATGCAGGAGAAAGGAGGAGGACCCTGAACAAAAAGGTGTGCCCGCCCTTATATAGACATTTTAAATTGCCCGTCCTAGAGTTCAAGACCACCGCCCAGAAGTGCTTTATCTCCTGTCTGGCAAGTTACCTGATTGCATTATCTGGATTTTGGGCACTCTTTTGTTATTATAACTACCATACTTTATTCCTGATTCTAGGTCACAGGTCACAGACACACCCTGTTACACCCTATTCATATATTGAATGTGCCCTTAAGACAGGATTTGTGAGGAAAGAGACAATGGGGAGGTTTCCCACTTTGACTTTGCAGAGAAATATTTGAGGTCAATTTGTGGGGTTTCAGATGTGGTTTATATATACAGTTATGAACATTTAATTTTTTTATATATGACCTTAAAATTCTTATAACATCACCTTGGTAAAAAGGGACCAATAAATGTAATTATTAATAATAATACTCCCATCAGCCCCTGCCTGCATCCCATAGTCCCTTTGCAAGGGATTGGGAAGTCATTGTCCCTCATATGGACTATGCTTCCCATCATCCCTAACAATTGGCCATGCTGGCTGAGGCTGATGGAAATTGTAATCCCAAACATATGGAAGGCACCAGCTTGTGGAAGCTTTGGCTGAAAAGAATAGTTATGTTACAGAAACACAAAGAGTGCATTGTACTTTCCGAGGCCAAGATTAGTAAAGCTTGAAAGTTGCTACCAAGTGTTGAGGGGACAATTCTGGATCTTAAAATATGAAGGTTGCTTGTCCTGAGGAGTAATTTCCAATGGACACAGAAGGATAGATGCTAAGGGTCACAATGCAAGACGTTTGTTGGAATTGGAGGTTTTCTTGCTTATAGTTGTTCATCATAAGATGTGAACTCCTTAGACTTCCAGTTGGTTGGCTTTGGTTGTGATTCAAAGGGCTCCTTCAAATGCATGCAGGGTGAGTGGGATTTATGTGTTGGGGCAATGGCTTACACTTTGGCTGAGAGATTTAAAAAATGGAGTGGTCAGAGCTGTAGTCTTAAGGACACTTTGAGAACCACATTCTCTTTTTAAAACTAGACTATGGGGTAGAGCTTTGGGGGAAGAGGAGAGTTTTTGTCTGAGCAAAGCCCCTCTTTCCATACATAGGCTTACTTGGAAACAAGTACCTTAGACTTGAAAAAGTGTTTTGTGATAGCAGGAGGTTTATTGATGAAGGAAGTCACTAAAATGTTTGCTCTGGGTTGCATTCCTGTTCACAACTACCTACCGTCTTTCCCCCTTTTTAAGACACCGTCTTATAATTTTTTCCCTCAAAAAAACACAGGGTGGCTTATTTTCGGGGGGTGTCTTATTTTTATTACGTCAGTATGGTACGGTACAGCCTCCCCCTGCACGCTGAGCAGGCGGGGCAGAACTCCGCAAGAGGCGCCCCCCCCCGCGCGTGCACCTCTCGCTGGTTTGCTGGATCCCTGCGCACGGGGAACAGGCGGGGCAGGAAGAGGCGTCTCCCCCCCCCGCGCCTCTCCCTGCGCGCTAAGCAGGCGGGGCAGAACATCGCAAGAGGCGCGTTCCCCCCCGTGCCTCTCACTGGTTCGCTGGCTCCCCCTGCGCACGCAGGAGGGGCTGAGGAGGCGATGGGAACAATGGCGGCACCACGGCTTACTTTAGGGGTACGTCTTACTTCTCACAAAGGTAAAAAAAACCTGCCATGGCTTACTTTATGACTACGTATTAAAAAAGGGGAAACAGGGTAGGAGCAAAACCCACTGGTCACAGTGGGGCTTAATTTTTCTGAGTAAGTCTGCAAGGGATCACACTGCCTACCCCACCTCGCAGGTTTGATGTGAGGATTAAATGTAGCAGGGGTAAGATAATAAATCAAGGAGTTGGAGCTAGACTCTTCAACAGGTGGCTATCCAACATCTGCTTGAACATCTCCAGCATGTAGATCTCCTCTCCCCATAGGCCGTTGGCTCCATGAATTGCTCTTTATCCTCCATATCTTAAACTGAGTCTACCCTCCTTACTGTTAAGTCCATTTGATCTAGTCTGGCCTCTTCTCTGTAGGAGACCCTCAAGTATTTGAAGAGGGTTCCTTCTCCAGATGAAACACCCTTCCTTCTGAAACCTGTTTCCATAACCCCATGATGTGTTTTTCCTTGCCTCCTGAGCCAATTCCAGTTTTGTTTTGAAGTATTCTGCATTTTTTATTTTGTCCTTTCTCTTCCGAAGAATACCAGCTGGCCTACAGGCCCTCAATACCCTACATCTGTATGAAGGGCAGATTAGGCTATCGAAAGCTCATCCTGCCTCTTTTGCCAGGTGCGCGCATTTGAACTTGGGAGAGTCCCAAACCCCATGATCCCCGCCCTGCAGCCTCAAAAGCATGCTTTTATGATTTGCAGTACTGTAGTGACCTTCGGCCCCCATTTATATTTACATTGCCCACTCCTTGGTCATAGAAATGTTTTGAATAACAATGCATTGTGCCAAGGGTGTGGGGTGCAGATTGCGGGAGGTGGGCGTTGAAGTGGAGAGGGGAGGGGGGAAAGGGTGCAGATCTTCTCTTGATCTAATTTGCAAACCAATTCTCTGGGGCGGCCGCGATGCTGGTGCTGGCAAATAAGCCAGCCGGCCCACCGGCCCCTCCCTTATTGGTTCTCATAACCCTGCAGCCCCCTCCTCCTCCTCCTGCCGCTGATTGTGTGTGCACGTCCTCACGTAGGCCGCCGGTGCTCGCTTTACCATCCAGCCCAGTACGAGAGGAGGAGGGCCCAGAAAAGGGCGTGTCCCGTGGGCCACCTTAAGCCTCGCCCTCCACCCAATCAGAAGCGGAGCTTGCCACTGACCTCCTTCCCCCGCCTTCCTCATTGGTTCTGCGGCTCGACCAATGCCGGAGTCGGAGAGAGAGAGAGGGGGGGAAAGGCTCGAGAGCTCTTGCCATTGGGCTTACAGGGAAGGGGCGTGGCTTGGAGAAGAAGAAGAAGAGGAGCGAGGAGGAGGCGTGGCCAACCGCGGTGGTGTTTCCCACCCCCTTCCCCCCGGGAGTTGGTCCTCGCGCCTGCCCTTCAATCTCCAGCGGCCAGCCAATCTCGCGCGCGGCGGAGGGCGGGAGCTCCCCGGCCGTTGGAGGAGGAGAAGATTGGCAACGGCCGCTCGCCGAGGCGCCCCTCCCCCCCATCGCTCAGCCCCAACTGTTTCACCCCTCGAACCTGCCTCTGAGGGAGACCCGTTGGAGGCCGCTGGGGCGGCGCCTTGCGGCAGCAGCGTCGTCGTCGTCGCCAGCCCCGGCCGCTCCGGGAAGGCCGAGGGCCCGAGAGTGTTGGCGAGTGTGGTAAGGGCCTTGCGAAGGCGGCGGCGGCGGCGGGGGGGGGGTTGGAGGTGTTGGTGTGGCTATCGCTCTTCTTTAATCATGACGGGAGGAGGAGGAGGGGGGGTGTTGTCGCTTTATGTATTATTTTACCTCAGGGAAAGGGGGCCGGGCCTGCGGAGGGCTGGGGGGGGGGAGAAGGGAGGGGATTCCGCCGCCGCCCCCCTCCCTCCTCGGAACGGAAGCCCCGCCTCACAACGCCGTGCGTAGAAGGTCCTTCTGTGAGGGAGGCGGTCGTCGCCGCTCGTTCTTTTTTACCTCAGTTGGAAGGGGCGCAGGTACCGTTTCCCTCATGGGACGCACACCCCACCCCCACTGCAAATCACAAGTTTTGGGTCAGCTGGGAGGGGGGGGAAACCAACGTCGAAAGTCAACACCCCCAAACACTGCCCTGCCTCCCCCCCCTTACTTTGTAAATAAAACATACGTGAGACAGAAGTGGATTTGCAGCACTGGGTCACGCTCTGGCGTGACTAGGAGACTCGCTTGCCTCTTTGTATTGTTTGTGGGGTGTTTCGAGGGTTGTGTGTGTTTCCAGTGCTGGAGGAGAGTTCAGGAGTCAGTAGCAGGTGAATAGATACACACACATCTAAATAAGAGGCGAATGGCATGCACAGACACACGTGCACACGCACACATAAATAAAGGCAGATTGCATGCACAAACGCATGCACACATATATAAATAGGAGGCAAATTGCATGCACAAACACACATGCACACATATATAAATAGGAGGCAAATTGCATGCACAAACACACATGCACACATATATAAATAGGAGGCAAATTGCATGCACAAACACACATGCACACATATATAAATAGGAGGCAAATTGCATGCACAAACACACATGCACACATATATAAATAGGAGGCAAATTGCATGCACAAACACACATGCACACATATATAAATAAGAGGCGAATTGCAGAACAGGAAACAAGAAATAAGATGTTCAGACGGCCTCCGGAATTTGAAGCATGGGGACTCACCAAAAAACTTTAAATATGAATTTGGCAGATTTGGAATTTTTCTTTTTTTATCGATAATTGGATAAATGATGTGGAATGTAATTTGGAATGTTTCAATGTAATTTGATTGTATTAGAAACTTTAATAAATATGATTTGGCAAAAAAAGAGGCGAATTGCATGCACAAACACACATGCACACATATATAAATAGGAGGCAAATTGCATGCCACACACACATGCGCACATAAACACATATATAATAGGGACACACACACACATATATCCCTATACACACACCAAAAAACCCATACATATATAATAGGCAAATATATACTAATACATACACATTTATGTATAAATATAATAGTGTATTATTGAATCCCAAATGTCTCAACTTCTTGCCTACCGGTATGTGTTCCATCAACACACATATTCAACCATGTCCTACTCTGAGTATACCCACCAAATTATTGAATTTATTGGTTGCTTTTCCCCTTTTAACCTGGGCAACTCAAAAGTGTCTTAACACATGTCCTGTTCACTTCAGGGGGTCTGCTCTGAATGGAATTTAGCTGGACACAGGTGTTATATAATATTAAGTTGTATCCAGTGTTAGTCAGTGTAGAGACCCATGGAAATGAATGAATGTTACTACCGTAGCTTTGGGCCTGTCATTTCAATGGGTCTGAGTGAAACTTGGATATGTATAAAGCACGATGAATAGAGTGCATCATAGTCGTAGTAGAGACCTATTGAAATAAGTGAAGATGGCTAACTTTGGTTCTTTAATAGTGGTCCTAGTCTGAGTAGAAAAGTTTGTTGAAAGTTAATGGTTTAAATGGTAATTGTTGCTTTTTTATGGGTTGTATCCACTCATATTCAGAGCAGACCCACTGAAATTAAAAAGCATGACTACGGTAATTTGGATCAGTTAATTTCAGTGAGTCTCCTTTGACAAACACCGGCTACCTTGGCCTGATAAGCGAGTTGAGCGCTGCACCCCATAGTCGCCTTTGACTGGACTTAACTGTCCGTCCACCTTTTTACCTTATTTATAATAATTGTATTTGAGATTGTTACTCTTTTTCAAGTTGCCTGTGGGGCTATTTGTCTTCACTGTTAGTGTGGTGAATGTAAATCTGGTGATATAATATATAAATTGATGATGATAGTAGCCTATATTGTGTTGTTTTAGTTTTGTTCTAAAAGTATCGGCTATTTGTGTGTAATATATTTATATATATATCCTTTCTCAGCTGGATGTTATTACATAAATGACTGAAAGAGAAAGCAACTTCACAACTTTCTTTCTCACTGAAGTGTGGTCAACAAGTACCAGCTGGGTGCTATCTGGGAGCTTTGAGATTTGCCAGGCACCAGGTGCATTTTGCACCTGGCTATTGACCACTTGCGATCAAGTGAAGGTGCCAGGATGGTGCCTGACGTCTCCACTATCTGGAGGTGTATGCCTAGGGATCATTGGATCTTGACTGTTTTCACACACTAATACCGCAACCTATAAGATTCTATCAGTTATATTTTATCTGCACAATCAGAATGAATTTTAGGAACCAAAAGGTCATATTGAAAAATACGGCTTAAGGAGCCATTTGGCACTCTGCTTTTATATCTGAGTTTCTAACACTGCTTGTAGCCATTGACAAATTTATCTTCTATTAATTTGTCCAATCCTCCTTTGACATCTTCAAAGTGACTGCCCACTAAATGTGGCAGCTGGTTTCTCTTCAGATGTACATGCAATAAATAAGTTCTTCTGCTTACCTGCTTCAGAAAGCTGGAGGGTAGGGCTGTGTGATATGTCAATATATCGTCCAAAACTGGTTTGAAGTCCATATAGTAATGTTGGTTTCGTAATTTTTGACCTGGCAATATATCACAAATGTGTGTGTGCTATACAAAAATCATAATGTGGGAAAAACTGTGAAGCCAACCAATGCTTCTCTCGATTCCTGCAGTCCCTGTTAACTCTGACAGCTTAGCTCACCCCAGCCTCATTCAGGGGGCGGCAATTCATAAGAGCAGGCACCGGCAAAAATCCTGATACAGGAAAAATTGTGAAGCCAGTCAATGCCGCTACATAGTTCCATCCTTATTTCAGACATTGTGATACACAGTATTGGTGTATCGTGATGTTTAGCTGGTGATATAGCGCAATGTTGAAAACCATTTATTGCCCAGCCCTACTGGAGGGACCAACCAGATAGAGATGTCAGTCGCTAGCTAACCTGGCATCCAGATATCTCCACGTGGTTGTAATTAGACCCACACCAGTTGCAAAACGTGCCTGGTTTCTAATGCTGCTGCCAGTCCAGCAACTCAAGTATAACTCTGAGCCACAAGACGATTGACAGGCAAATGAGCAAGCAACAACTTTTGAGATAAATGAAGGAACAGTGGGAGAAAGTTAATTCTTAGAACCTAATGTGACATATTTTAGTAAGATCCAGGTTGTCACTTTAAGAGCAGCAAAATACATCCTGCTCTCAGTATGTAATTGATGCAAGCCCTTCAAAAGCCACACTCCTGAGGTGTAAACTTTGAGCCTAATTATGGCCAACTAAATGCCAGCACAGTAGAGCATCCGACTAGAAAAATATTACTAACTACACAGCTGCTGCTGTTAATGAACAAATAAAAAGGAAGAGAGAGCACACAAGCATATCCAGTGTGGTTAGATATACCGGTAGCAAGTGTTTTTTGTTTTCTTACAGTGTAAGACTTGCATTTTTGCAAAAAAAGAGACTCTCATCCATTAAAAACAATTAAACATTTTGCTTTATATATATTGAAGCAAATGCTTTGTAGAATATGAAAGCATTCTGTTTGGAGTTCTGTGTGTAGAAGTGAAGGTCACTTGGCTGATATGACGAAAAATATCCAGCAAAGTTTCCCATAGGGCAACTTGACCTAGTCAAGGCCAGATCCAGAAATGGCCAACCTTCCACAGACCACTTTGACAAGTGGATGGAGTCCACTACAGGTGATTTGAACTTCAATTAACTGCTGCAATACAAAAGAAACATTTGTTCCCAATTCTTCCTTTGAAGCCGTAGCCTTAACTCATTTGCAGCACCCAGGATCTCTAGGGACCTTTGGTTGGCACACTTGTTTTTAAGTGTCAAGCAAGCAGTTAAGAACTTTTTTCATTTGCCAAATTTCTTAGTGTGGGTGAAATTTCTGCCTCCCTATTTTTATCTTGCTCTTGGTTTTCTTACCTGAAATTTATTTTTTTTGGAATTTTGACTGTTTTCTTTTGTTTACTGAACTTTTTGTAAGCCTCTGTGAGGTTAATTTATAAAGAAAAATAGAGTACCGTATGTTTTATAGTATATATTGATGTAAATAGAAATAAATACAGATGGTCAGATAGGGAACTGACCAAAAAAACCTTCCATTACTTGCACAAGCACTGATGCACATTTTCAATAGCTGTACCTTTGCCTGAAGATCAATGCTTATATGATGCTAGAGCTAACAAAGGTAAAGGTACCCCTGACCATTAGGTCCAGTCGCGGATGACTGTAGGGTTGTGCGCTCATCTCGCTCTATAGGCCAAGGGAGCCGGCATTTGTCCGCAGACAGCTTCCAGGTCATGTGGCCAGCATGACTAAGCCGCTTCTGGTGAACCAGAGCAGTGCAAAGAAACGCCGTTTACCTTCCCACCGGAGCAGTACCTATTTATCGACTTGCACTTGACATGCTTTCGAACTGCTAGGTTGGAAGGAGCTGGGACCGAACAACGGGAGCTCACCCTGTTGCGGAGATTCGAACCGCCAACCTTCTGATCGGCAAGCCCTAGGCTCTGTGGTTTAGACCACAGCACCACTTCCATCCCAATGCACCACCTGCTAACATACTGCACTCCAACTGCATGCTATGCATAGCCTAAAATGGTCAGGGCTCAATGTCTTGATTGGTAGGTGGTAACAGAATTGCCAGGGTTGTTGTGGGAACATTTGTTGGCATCTTCTCTTGTTTCTACAGTTATAGTTGCACTTTTTACTTTGCTGCTGGGAATAGAATAGAATTATAGAGTTGGAGGGCACCCTGAGTATCATCTAGTCCAACCCCCTGCAATGCAAGACTATGCAGTTGTCCTTTATGGGATCAAAACTGCAACCTTGGCATTATCAGCACCACACTCTAACCAACTGAGCTAGTGCATAGTATTGTGACTGTTCTTTATTTCCTTCATTATGTTCCACCTTTCCTCCAAGGAGCTCTTTTTTTAAAGAAGCGGTTTGATGATAGCTTCTTTAAAGGAGTTCATGGGAAATTCCTCAGAGAGGGGAGCATTCTACCCCGCAGAGTCCATTGCCCAGCCCTGCCCGGCTCACTTTTAAGAGCCAGGACGGGCAAGGATCAAGGTGGTCTGTTTCACTTGTCCAAGAAGCCTGTCCACATCCTCTGTGGTAACAGGTTGAAATTGATCCCATACAACTTGATCAGACAGAGCTCTGGCACTCTCCTGCCTTGGCCCTGCTACCACAGTGGCGTCTAGCTTTTTCCAAATCTTGAGTGATTATAGCTGCAAAAAACTTTGCAAAATCATTACAAGTGATCCTTTTTGGACACTGATGGCAAAGGTGGTTCTGTTAGATTATGAACAACCTGAAAGAGTCTCGACCTGTTTTCTGCAAATGCAATAGAGGTGGCGAAGAAAATCCTCTTTGCCATCACTATCGCCACTTGGTAGGCTCAACATCGAACTCTTAACTTGTGATTGGTCCGATTTAGAGTGAGGGTTTTTGTTGCCACCACTGCTCTAGCCATCTCAGCAATTGTTTCATCACCCTCACCTCCGGGGAAAACTACAGGGCCATTCAGGCTCCATGCAATTGGAGAGGGCACTTCAGAGCCACACAGTTAATAGCCCTTGTTAGCTCCATATCCAGCGAGCCACCAGGGAATCAGCTGAGAGGCCATCAGTATGGAATAATATATCCCTCAACACTCTCTGGAAGCCATTTGGATCCATTAACTGGCAGGGGCAAACAATTCAAATTGGTCCCACCTCTCTGCAGAGGGGAAGGGTTGCAGAGAAGTCTAGTTGCACCAGGAACTGATCTGACCCTGGCATTTATTTTGTTCCACTGGAACTTAATGTCAGATCATCCAGAGGCAGATCTAAGGCATGCCCATGGCTATGAGTAGGGTCAGATTTATTCAGGGACAGCATGGATGTTAGAATCCCCTAGGACCACCAGACTAGGTGTTTCCAGGAGAACATCCAACATGACCTGAAGCAGCTCAGGCAGGGAATCCATTTTTTAAAAAAGAAATAATACTTAAGTTTTCCAATTTAATAATCCAATAAAGGCCACATTAAAGACATTCTGAATTATAAAATAATCAAATAGTCCAAATATTAAGACAAATAATAAATCTTTGTTTGACTTCCCATGCTCTGAGGTTGGAGGATTGCCATCACCTCACATTTGGACTGCTTTCTTAATTAGTTCAGGTGGTTCCCATAATTCAATCTGATGTTAATCCTTCATTCATTTTCATAGCCTCTGAATTCGTCCAGCAAGTGAGTTATATCAAAACAGTATGTTTCTGTTTGGGTGTTTTATTTTCTTTCGTATCTTTCACTTTCACTTCTTAATGCCAGTAATTATCCAATACAACACATCCCAAAATGGAGGAAATCTGGCTTTCTGTTAATTGTTCCAGGTGTATTTCCAAACCTCTTCGTTTCATCTCATACCAGAACAGATAAGCCTGTACTTTGGCTAGAAGCCTCAATTCCCATCTTCCGCTCTTAACAGTCCATCAGAATTAATTGCAAATTCGTAAATCTTTTCCACACAGTTAATAATTAGATCAAAATTATATCAATATTACAGTACAGTACAGTCTCACTTGCGTACATAATCGGCATTCAGACTTTCCAGGGGGATTTGCCAAGTAAAATAGCAAATACGCAGTATATCAAAAAGAAACAAAGGAGGCTCCCCCTCCATTTCCATTCCGACATACCAGTTCCATAGTAAAGATAGCCTCTCTTCCACTCGAATCCTTTAGCTCCTCACTGGCTGAATCAGTTGGCAGAGTACCCTGTTTCCCCTATTTTAAGACGTAGTCATAAAATAAGCCATAGCAGGCTTTTTTCGCATTTGCGAAATATAAGCCGTACCCCGAAAATAAGCCATAGTGATAGGCGCAGTTCTGGAGGGCACCAAGGAAAAGGCTGGGCTGGGCTTACGTAATAAAAATAAGGCATCCTCTCAAAATAAGCCATAGTGCGTTTTCTTGAGGGGGAAAAAATATAAGACGGTGTCTTAAAATAGGGGAAACACGGTAGTTTATCTCCCCTCACTCAGAGCATGCCCGTTAATTAAGTCCGAATTATCATCTTAAAAAACAGGAGTTCGTTCGCTCATGGCGGCGATTTTGGAGAGTTGCCAAAGAGACGCATGGTGTTTTCCACCCAGCGCCCCCTGCCCCCTCATTCCTACTGGATTGGGGGCAGGTACTGGGCGATCTGCGGGTAAAGCTGCTCCTCCCTGGCCCTGGGGGGGGGGTTGGGAGGATGATTACTCCCATCTCATCCTCAAAATATCCTGTGCGAAACAGCTCAGATGTAATCAACAGCCTCCACCATGGCAAGGCAGGGAATCCTTGGTGCAGCAGGGAGGTCAGTACACCAATAGGAATCCTGCACTAACCCTGTTGCCCAACTTCCAGAATGTGCACTCAGCAAACTGGGTCTCATTAATAGGATGCCGGATGAAAACTAATGACTTCCTAAAAATCACTGCAAACCGCCCCCCCCCCAAGGACCTGGGTTGCTGTGAGTAAGAGAAACCTGGCGGACAACTAGCAGCAAGAACAGGCCCACCAAACATGTCCAACCATGTCTCTGTAACACATGCCAGGTCAATTCCTTCATCCACAATCAAGTCATGGATGGCAGTGGTCTTGCGAATCATTGACCTGGCATTGCACTGCAGCACCTTAAGGTCATGTCGGACACCCTTGTTGATACCTGCATCCTTCTGGTCAGGACCACACCCGGAGGCAGGAATAGTCTTCGGACAACTAAAGTTGCCGCCTCGGTAATGACATAGTCTCGTCCTAGTGTAACTCCTCCTCCTGCCTGTGATCACTGGGATTGCATGTCCCAATGCATCCCCCTATGTAACCTGCCCCAGCCATTCTGTTCTGAACAACAACAAGCAACACGTTGGCTAATAATATACTAACAGAATATTTGTAACATTATACTGTTTCAAAATTCATAAACAGAAGACATATAATATGTGCATGGAGTCACAAATAATAGGAATTAAATAAATGTTGCAAGAAAAGGAATGTAGGAGTAGAGAGTCACTATCAAAGATCACTGAGATGGAGGCAAAATGCCTTTCCACAGTCAATATCCTACAAATGCGATGATAGGTGCCCCGAGCACAGCAGCAGACAGAACAGTTCTTCCAGGATAACGAACTGTTTCAATTATAATTCTTCATCAGCCCACTCCCGGGGCAGCCCTGACCCTCTCCCCTTAAAAACAAAATATATTATGCCAACTATAAAGTAAACCAATAAACCAATAGAAAATAATAATAATAAGAAACAATTTACAGTTATACGCAAATTAAAATGACCCCAACCAACCCCCAACCAAATAAAAACAAAACAAAATAACCAAAATTTAAAGCTCCACAGATTAAAAGCAGTTTAAAAACATTTCCGGCAGCTGGAGCAGTAAAACCAATAACAGTCCCTAAACACTTGCCACAACCCAAGTTTGTTCCAGTGAGTCTGGGCCCCACCCAGATGGAAAGGGCCTTGCAGCAGGAAGCAGGTCCTTCAGCACTCACAGTAGCAGATGTTACTCTGGCGTCCCAGGGGCCTCTTGTAGCTGGCGTGTGTGAGCCTGGGCCACACACCATAGGCCAGGTAGAAAGGCCCTTACAGCAGGGAGCCGGTCCTCACTCACTGTTCTTCCATCTGGTGGGCAGGGAGGGTTCATGCCTCAACCTAAAGTGGTTCATTCCAGTAGCACCTTAGAGACCAACTAAGTTTGTTATTGATATGAGCTTTCGTGTGCATGCACACTTCTTCAGATACTTCACATACTTCAGTATCTGAAGAAGTGTGCATGCACACGAAAGCTCATAACAAACTTAGTTGGTCTCTAAGGTGCTACTGGAAGGATTTTTTTTATTTTGTTTCGACTACGGCAGACCAACACGGCTGACCCGGGAGTGGAGCTGTGGCCGGCTGGCAGTGTTGGACCGCCATGTGAGGAAGCTGGAGCACAGCAAAGGAGAGCTTGATCCAGGAATGGTCCACATTTATACTGACCTACTTCTGCCTCTTTCTTAACAGCTTGAAACAGTTGTAAATAAAGCAGTCTGCAGTATACTGCAATCTACATTCTACACATTTTCAGGAGGACCACAGTGTAGGATTAGAAATTAACCTGTCCGCTTTTTTGGTGACTCAGCAGCGCCACCTAGTGACCAAGTTGAGATTTCCAGTTCCGTCATTTACTGGTGAAATAATTCTTCACTGCAAGAGAGCTGCTTTCATCCCCTTTCCATGCTACTCCCCTGAAGACTCCATTGTGGTTCTGCTTGCATTAACAAACAAACAAACAAACAAACAAACAAACAAACAACAAAGCTCTTGTATGTGGTTTCAACCCACCCCCATCTCTCCCTCTGCCCCTAGGAGCCAACTCCTAGGGGCCAAGGGGTCTACAACATCCCAATAAAATATTTGAGGGGGCCATCCCCCCAAGTTGATGGGCATTGCCATTCAAATGGTGTGCATGCATGGCACCATGTGGTCCATTATGCAGGGCAGTGCCTATTCCCCCCCCCCCCACATATTTTATTCAAGTTGGCACTCCTGCTTTTACCTCTCTCTGCCTTTGCTCTGCTGTTCAGGAGGCCCATTTTCGGTTTCACTTTTGGTTCCTGAATAGGAGAGGGGTGGGTTATTTCAGAAGAGAAGGGGTGTGTATGAGTGTGATTTTACCATTGAGCTTTGCTTTGGGGGAAGAGAGAGAGGGAAGGGAATCAAAGCAGAGTGGGGATGTTGTTTTGTTGTTTCAACAAGTTTACTTTGTGAGTATTCCTTTCTTGTTTACATAATGAGGCGCTGGAAGGCTGCTTTAGAGTTTGGGGATCTCTCTTCCCCCAACCCCCATTATTTGGGAATATTATTATGGAATATTAGGAGTAATATTGTGGCATTTTAAAGAAACACATTAAAGCCCTCTTTGTAAGTCTGACATCTCCTTGTTGTTGTATTGTGAGGAAACTCTTTAATATCGGGGACGCATTGGCTGTATTTACACAAGAAAACACCCATCAAGGGAGAGAGGTGGATGGTGCTTACATTAATCTTTTAATGTTTTAAGAGATTCTCAAGTCCTGGATATTAAAATGCAAAATGCATCAACATTTACAGTTTGCCATGGTATGTGGCATGCCAGGTAACTTTTCATGTAACAGGATTTTGAAGGTGCAACTGTACAGGCAGTCCTGCAAAAAATGTTATATTGCGAATGGAGAGGTACTGCTCAAAAATAATGAATTACTGTAGTTTGCAATCCCAATCCCATTTGCATGGGTGTAAGCCCTTTTGAATTCAGTAGGATCTATTTCTGTATAGAAATGGTTAGGATTGTGCTGTTAGGGCTGTTTTTCCAATAATGTTGATATAATAGACATATTTAGCTGTGACTGCAGTACTTGCTGAAGCTGTGACATAACATATTGGGCTGTATGTGTGTGTAACATTACATTACACGTATACACACACACACACACACACACACACACACACATGTTCATGTGTTTAGAAAAAATAAACAGAAAGCGCTCAGCTGCATGGGGGGGGGGAGAAGAGACACTGGCGACTACTCATTCTGTTTTTGCGCCTGCAACCCAGGTTCCAGGTGTCATTTGGCTCCTAGCTTATACATCTCAATTTCTAACACTGCCACAGTGTTCCCACTTAAAATTTAAAGATGCTATTGTAATAAAATATTTATTCGATGTTACCCCCACCCATAGGAAATTGGGAGTTCTTGGGGTATTTGGGAAACTTTAAAATGAACAAACACACATTTAGTGTTAATATAACTGTAGTATGCATGTGCGTATGATAGAAGCATAGTTTTGAAGCAGTTGATTTTTCAGGTTCATTCTTGCATTTGAATCAGAGAATACCTTTATAGGAAATATATCCATTAAAGGAGATGGAGGTACCACTACTGTATATATATTATAGGTCTGGTTTTGTGTCTCATGCTCTCTGTAAACTGTTGAATATAAATTATATTTACTTTTCTCTTGCTATAGCTATCTTCTTGTAAATGAAGAGAAGAGAAAAACGAAAGAAATAAACATAAATAAATGTTAAAATTTAGTATTTTGATTGAAATATATTCAGTACAAAGTTTTTCAATATGTCGCAAACTTATCCCATCATTAAACCCTAGGATGGGGATGTAAGTATTGCAAACAGATGATACCATGATGGAAACAAGAAAATAAAGAGCTTAGCTTATGCCTTTTTCCTGCCTGCACAGGAAAAATTGAAAGAAAAAATTAAAATTTTCACAGAGGGATTCTTAACTTTACGCAGTGCGGTTTATATGTGTCCTGTGGTCCAAGAATAGGTCGTTAAGGATATTTGCGTTGGAATAGCATACCACCCCCCAAGCAGCTGCACTTTAAATAATTTGCTATTTCATAAATGGAATTATATATAGTTTATATACAATTTATATAGTTGGGTGAATCTTTTATTTTAAATCCATGTTTCTTGATGTAGTTAAAGATTATTGTAAGATGACCTCTTTGAAGATGGATTTATGAAGCATTTTAGATAATTCTCTCCCACCCCCCCAAGTCCTTTATACAATTGCTTATTCTCTACTCACAGCTGTTCACTTGCTAGCATTCATCTGCAGTAAAGCTCTGAATCTGGGTCAGTGTGTCACACCCACTGTTGGAGGGCCTGAAAGCATGTCCTGTGACCAGGAGTACAAATAAGTTGAGTTTAGAGAGGCAGTACAATACAATAATGGCTTTTAGACTAGCTTGTGGCACTGAACAGAAAATGGTTGCATTTGTATATTGTCAAAATGCAGAGGAAGAGAAAGAGACTGAATGAATCACTGAAGAATATACCGTAATTGCAGGCTTGTAATTTTTATGGTAGCGGGTTGGTTTTTTTTGGGAGGGGAGGACTGTTTATGTAACCAACAATGGCATTAATTTTGTCATGTATTTGCTACCACCTCTCCCACTCCCCCGCTCTAAAAATAGGTGAAGTAAATATGACTTTGCTCATGTGCACAGTTGAGAGAAGGAGGTCTGGATTGTTGAGGGTGATACTTTTGGTGCTTTAACTGTGTTTACAACTACTGTAAATCAAAACTATTTACATATTTGTCTCAAGCAGCATATCTCACTAGCGGTTTTTAGTGTGTAAAACTCTAATTTGCTTTTCTTTCAAAATATAAACCTATACACATATGACACATAAGCAAATGTAAAAAAGGTAAAGGACCGCTGGGCGGTTAAGTCCAGTAAAATTTGATTATAGGGTGCAGCACTCATCTCCGCTTTCAGGCTGAGGGAGCTGGCCAGCATGAATAAACCTCTTCTGGTGCAACGGGACACCGTGATGGAAACCAGAGCACACAGAAACACCATTTAACTTCCTGCCGCAGTGGTACCTATTTATCTACTCATGCTGATATGCTTTCGAACTGCTAGGTTGTCAGGAGCTGGAACAGAGCAATGGGAGCTCACCCTGTCACGGTAAGCCCAAGAGGCTCGGTGGTTTAGACCACAGCACCACTGCGTCCCATACAGGAAACAAAGATGTTTGTCAGGCTTTCCCCATGTCCAGAATACCCAAAATCCAATCCATTAGGTGTGCCTGCCTGGCTTCCTTGCACAAATGCTTTGTCACCCACTATGGCATATACACCTATCAATTTCACATCTTTTCTACTTAATACGCCATCCCCTCTAGCTTCTACAGTGGAATGGGTTCAGATATATCGCTAAACCATAGTTTATCGTTACAAGAACAAATCTCAGGCTCATATGCTCGCTCTGCGTGGCTGTGAGGGGCTTGCAAGTTCTCACTTCTTTTTTTAATTAACCATACCCTGTTATGTCAGCTGAACCTGAAAAAGTGTCAGTGGTTTTAAGTATGTTTCGTTGAAGGAAGCCAAGCTCAAACCATAGCTTAAGAAGTTGGGATGATTTTGGGTTGTTTGTTGATTCAACAAACAGTAGTTAAGATTAGATATAGTAGTTTTCAAGCATAGAGCAGCTAAACTCTGGTTAAACTAAGATGGAAGCTGAAGCTTCTTATCTTCATAATGACCATTGGTAGTGCCAATAAAAGAGGCATACAAGAAGACACTCAAATTATATAGCAGTGTTCCTAAAGTAGTGACCAAGAGGCAACAGCAGGAGGATTTAAGATGTAAAACAGATATTGGTACCTGGCACGCCACGTTTACCATCGCTATCAACTTGGAGATCCTGGGATTGATCCTCCTCCTTCTGAAGTTGGATTGCGGGGGGGGGGGGGGGGTAGAGCTCCCGTGATGGGGTGAGGGGGATGTGGGGGAGGCAGGAAATGAAAAGCTCTGCGCCTGCTCACCAGCTAGTTCAAATGCAAGGAAAAGAATAAGAAAGGAGCCCTCCCCCAACAGCGAGGAAGGCAAATAACATAACACATGGGGAAAAGCCCCCTTAGCGCTCCATGAGTTTGAGAGAGGGAAAGGCTTTAACGCAACAGTAGGGGAAAGAGAGGTGGAGTAAGGGCTTGGGGATGGTGACACGAAGTCAGCTGAGATTTAAAGCAACAGTAGGGGAAAGACGGAAAAGTCTGGGGTACTCTGACTGGCCCCTCGGATCTGTGTAAACTAATATAAAAATATAGTTTGGCTTTTCTCACTTGTTTAGTTACATGTCCATCTAACAACTACCTATATTTCGGCGTATAAGACTGGGCATATAAGATGACCCTCAACCTTTCCAGTTAAAATATAGAGTTTGGGATATACCGGTACTCGCCGTATAAGAAATACGACCCGGCGTATAAGACGACCCCCGACTTTTGAGAAGATTTTCCTGGGTTAAAAAGTAGTCTTATACGCAGGAATATACAGTATTTGGATCTGTCATGATGATATCCAAACATAACTACTGTATCTGTGAAATAAAGTTCCATTTATTTATTTAAAATGACTTCGGAGGGTGTTAGATCACTGCCAGTTTTTGATATTGGATTATAGATCACACCCTACTTTGTCAGTTGTCATTACAATAAGAGGTCTGAAAGTTTATTGTAAGAAAATGCTAGTCAGACTGAAGATACCAGTAGCCCCCTATTTCTCAAGCATGTGCAGGAATCCAGAGATGTAGCTTTTCTAGAATGTGGGCAGATTCCTTTTTCCTGGATCCCCCTCCAGTGTTTAATGTTTCCTTATAAAAGAATTCATTTCCTAGCTTCATTAGCAACAGTGAATGGATGGCAATTGCAAATACAGTGTTAGGCAAACATGGCAGTTTTAGAGTTTTTGGCTTCATTTTCTAAATACAAGTAAAACAAACATTCTAAATGAGATCACACTGTAGAGCATCAGAGATTTATTGCGTGCAAACTGAAAATTGCCAAGTGCAAATTACCTTAATTTGCAGAGGAAAAATAAAATTTAAAATTTTCTGGAAAACCAACAAATGTAAACAGTTAGATAATTCTGGAATAACTTTCTCTAAACTTGACTGCTGTTCCATTTCTAATTTCATTGAGGATGACGATTTGTAGATATGGGATCCTGGCTCCAAAATAAGGAACTACACTTGGAACTGTTTATTCTTTGAATTGAGGAAGACATGCTATTATTTTTTAATGTACTCTTTTCTGTTCTCTCCATGTGAAATCATTAAGGATCACATTAAGAACATTCTCTGTTTTGCAGTAGGTTTTCGTTGGTGTGTTGCAGATGAAATATTAAACTGGCCCTGGGCAAATAGTAGGTGTCTCAGCGAAGACATTTTAGCCCACATACTGTAATAGTCTTGAGAGGGAAAGCTGAAATTGTACATCTTCCACTGGCACTGGGGAAAAAAGGGGGGGGGGCATATTACGTCTTTAAACATTGCATGTATCAAATGTAGCAAAGAAAGAGCTAAGCAAATGTTAGTTTAGCCAACCCTTGAAAGCCGTGCCTGTGAGATTTTTATGAAAAAGTAGGGGAAATGGTTTCTGGTAGGGGTAAACATTGGTCAAAGATTGCAATTGTATCTGTACCTTTGGGAAGCAGCCTGATCTACTTTGGAGCTGCACTCTGTCTTTCCAGTTTGTACTGTTATTCAAGAATGAATTAGATCTGTTAAAAAAGAAGTGTTGTTTTTTCCCTATTCAGCATAATGGGGAATCAAAAAATGATTGTAACTTCCCACCCTTTTTTATGGAAATGGGTGAAATGTACTGGCATAGCTCCACTCGAGTTGATCAAGTCTGCCAAATTGTAAGATACACCCAGGGGAGTTTGTGCAGGGTCCTTTAAAGCTTAAAAAAATAATGAAGAAAAAAGTCTACAATTTTTAAAAAAATGAAGAAAAAGTCTACAATTTTCATTTTCTGTCAGAATTGGAAGCAATTTGCAGGCATGGACATCCCACCTGAGGGGATGAAGCCTACCAGTTTTTAGAATGATAGGTGCAGTGATTTTCCTTCAACAAACTTTGAAGTTTTGAGGTAGGTACAAAAGAAACATCGACATAGAGTTGGATGGGGGCAGGGAACAGTAGCTATAAAGTAACATAAATCTTCACGGAAGACAGGGATGGGGGTAGATGCATCCCCCCCAGCAATGTGCATCTTACCCCGAGGGTTGTTCTTGAGAGGTGGGCTTCTGTCCCCATGAGGTTTTGGGTATGTGATAAAGATTTCACCGTAGACTTGCATGAGGGAAGTTACAGAACCCTCAAAGTACTGTGATGGTAGTGAGTTGGGAAAATAATCCACTGGGATTAAAAGAGACCTGCTCCACAAAATGAAGATTCCCCCATCCTTCCCAGCTTCAATCTTGAGCTCTAAGCATTTCCCCAGTCATCATTGACTTCAGAAGAACAAAACCACGGTTCTGTATTTTTTGGACAGACAAGGCTACAGAGTGACTTAGAAGGTTTGGGAGTCTCCAATTAGACTTGAGCTGCCTTCCACGATCCATCACAGAGGTGCGCTCTGACTTAGAGGCTTCCTCAAACCTCCTCAATTTACTTTGTAATTCAGAACGCACAACCTTTGTTTCTTGCTCAGCCAGCATTGACCAAAGAAATTGTTTAGCTTAAATTTGCACCATACTTACTGTAGCCCTGCATTATCATCATTATTTTTTACTTCATGACAGGCTACATTGTGTGTTGATTTGATTAATGAAAAGAGAGAGCTGTGATACCGGTAAATGTAATCATTCCACTGGTGCAATGCAAGTGGGTTGTGAAGACGGGGCATTATGAGTTGGATGTAGCAGTCTTAGGTGCAAAGGAACTCTTTGGTGAATTACTGTGAGTGGATCATATTCTTTAAAGATTACTAAAGGAGGACTTGCAGAGTTAAATTATGGAATCAAATTGAACTTGTAACATAGAATATCCAAGTTTAATCTTTATTTGTTTGTATTTTTGTGCCTTCTGTTGTATGCTATAACCACTTCTGTACAGTGTGTCCTTATTCCAAGCTTAAATGGGGACATTTGATGCTACCAAACAGAGGCTGACTTTAAATGGCAATTAGCAGAACCTGCCTAACTTGGTACTTTGTATTAATACCCTTTTGTTGTTTTTTGTGGAGAGGGGGAAACAATTTTGTCATTTTTGCTTTCAGATTATGAAGTGATTACAGGAGTATCAAATAAATAATTATTGGGATGGAAAAAGCTCAGCTACCATGAACATTTTTTAGTGTGTATCAATTTGTGCTGTCAAGTGCAAAAACATTGAGTGTTGTATGGTTTTGAATCCTTTGTAGGTTTTACTTGTCTGGTTTATAGGATTAGAAATTACATGTGTCCACATACCCCTGTAACCATGCTGGCAAATCAAACATTTGTTCCAGACATCTAGTTTCAAGGCAAAGCTGAAATCTGAAAATTAATTTCCTCTTGATTTTTCTGCAGTTGTGTCTTGTGGAAAGATTTTTGTGTATTTTTGTTTTGACATAAACTGTTTTGGCTTCATACAGACGTGCTGTAGTTGCTAGTCTGAAAAAAGCTTTAGGCCATGTAAGTCCACATGCTCCTTGTTTGCTAAAGGTTAGGGTGTGGGAAAATGTACTTTTTTTTTTAATTGCAGATTTTTAACACTGGAAGAGTTGAATTTGAGTAATAGACATGTTTTTTGCAAAGCTCCCAGTTTTGTTCTATAGAGCAGGGGTCAGCAACCTTTTTCAGCCGTGGGCCAGTCCACCATCCCTCAGAGCATGTGGTGGGCCGGACTTTTTTCTTTTTGGGGGGGGGGGAATGAATGAATTCCTATGCCCCATAAATAACCCAGAGATGCATTTTAAATAAAAGGACACATTCTACTCATGTAAAAACATGCTTATTCCCGGACCATCCGCGGACCAGATTGAGAAGGCGATTGGGCCGCATCCGGCCCATGGGCCTTAGGTTGCCTACCCCTGCTATAGAGTGTTCAAATTGGATCAAACTTTTCTGTAGTTAAAAAAGGATGTCTTTTTCAATATCTATTCTCTAGCCACAGCTTTGTTCATAAATTACTGCAGGTTAGTGCCTGATAAAGGGACCCAGGAGGCGCTGTGGGTTAAACCACAGAACCTAGGGCTTGCTGATCAGAAGGTCGGCGGTTCGAATCCCTGCGACGGGGTGAGCTCCCATTGCTCGGTCCCAGCTCCTGCCCACCTAGCAGTTCGAAGGCACGTCAAAGTGCAAGTAGATAAATAGGAACCGCTCTGGCGGGAAAGTAAACGGCGTTTCCGTGCGCTGCTCTGGTTCGCCAGAAGCGGCTTTGTCATGCTGGCCACATGACCCAGAAGCTGTACGCCGGCTCTCGGCCAATAAAGCGAGATGAGCGCCGCAAACCCAGAGTCAAACACGACTGGACCTAATGGTCAGGGGTCCCTTTATCTTTAGTGCCTGATAGGGCCAAAATATTGCATTTCACCTGACGTCATATGCATATGGAAGTCTGCAAAACATCTGGGCAATGCGCTGTCTTATATCCCAGATAGAGTACCGGTATGTAAGTCTCATGACGTCAGTGGAATTACATCAGCATAATTGCATCCTTATGATGAAAGACTACGGTAATCAAATTTTGTATAGCCGTGAAACCTATATATCCAAAGAGTTGTTGCTGTGCAGAATAGATTTATCCCATCATAGGCATCACATAACATTTTTATTTCTGAGAAAGAATGCAATTAGTTGTTGGTTATTGTCTATTTCTGTTAATTATATTCTGGTTTTTGAATTTGAGACCTCAACAGGAAAAAATAGGATGACGTGAAGGCAGGAGCTGTGAAGTGGTGAATCTAAATGTCCCACATATAGAGCAGGAGTGGGCAAGCTTGCTGGATTTTTTTTGGGGGGGGGGAGTAGGTTTTTGTGTGCCTTAACAGCTGCATGCTGGGCAGAAATTAAACAGGAAATTACACTATCAACAAGCATCCTAACAAACCATAGACATCTTCCATTCATGGCCACTGTTCCAGATGGAAAAGAGATACTACCACCAGCTCCAGTCTGGTTGCTAGCGTAGATCAGGACAGATGTGGTTTCTTGACACCTCCTCTTCATTGCCCTCTTTGCTGTTAACCTTGGCTGCTGCAGCTGCAAGATTTGCTGTTGCCAGGACTCTGCATTCTAGGGGAGCTGGAGCTGACATTGTCACCTGCTAAATCAAACAGCCCAATACCATTGCTGGAGGAGGTGTTAATTGGGGAAACCATCTGCTCCAGGAGTGGCTGCCTAATTGAGTTCTATTTAGGATAAATAGGTCTTTTTGGAGTAAAATGTAACCGAATAAACAAGACTTCAAACTATGGTATCTGTTACTTCAGGCATTTCTTTTAAAAAGTTATTCAATTAAAAAGGTATCTGAAAAGCTAGCCGGGCTTTTTTTTTTTTAAGTGTTCCAAAGCAGAGGGATAGCTTGCTGTCGCTTTGAAATAATTCTTGTTAGTACTTCATTTCATGAACAAATGTTGTGCAGTGATGGCTAACCTTGACACTCCAGATGTTTTGGAACTACAACTCCCATCATCCCTGACCACTGGTCCTGTTAGCTAGGGATGAATGTATGGCATGGTATGGGGGTGGCATCTGTCATAACTTTAGTTAAAGGACCTGCTGAATCAAGCTAGTGGTCTATCTAGTCTAGCATCCTGTTCTCACAGTAGCCAACAAGTCACTGGTGTTCAGAGATATACTGCCTCTGACAGTGGAGGTAGAACACAGCCATTGTAGCAATTAGCTGTTGATAGGCTTATCCTCCATGAATCTGTCCAGTCATCTTTGAAAACGGTCCATTTTGGTGCTCATTTCTTCCTGTGGGAGAGTTCCATAATTTAGCTCTGTGCTTTGTGAATAAGTACTTTTGCTATCTGACATGACATTAAACTTCATTGGCTTTCCCCGAGTTCTAGTGTTATGAGGGAGGGAGCAAACCTTTTCTCTATCCACTTTCCAATGCCATGTATAATTTTATAAATTTCTATGCTGTCACCTCTTGTCTTTTCTCTAAACTAACAATCTCAGGTGCTGTAACCTTTCCTCGTAGGAAAGTTGCTTCATCCCCTTTCTGTTCATGCAGTAACGTGTGGTCTCCTTCATTTGCCAGAAGCAGTGTTGGTTTGCTGTGCTTTTAGATAATTAGAGATTGTGAGAGCTGAGTTTCCCCCTCTCCTTCCACTGTGGGTTCTATAGTTAGCTGTTGCAATAAGCTTATTTGTGTTAATTAGCTGGATGTACCTCTCAGCTAGCATCATCTGGGGAGTCTTCAGTCTGAGTACAGTACATGTCTTTCCCTCTTTGATTGTTGTGGATCCTGATTGGTATAAGATGCTTCCCACCCACATTTTTCTAATCTGGGCAGCAGTGGCAACTGAGATTCATTTGGTGACCCAGATTTTTCCTTATTTTGTTTCATTGCCATGAAATTTTACTTAGGTATGGAATTAGATGCAGTGCTTGAGAAGCTTTTTTTTTTTTTTGCTTGTTAGAATGCAGAAATCTTGAATTTTACAAGGGAGGCTAAACAGCTCTTCGATGCAGATTTGATAAGAACCTGGGCTCTCTTCTGGTGGAATAGATGCCTAGGTCAGATTATGGTCAAAGACACTCTAGATCAGGAGTGGTCTAATGTCAGTCTTTCATAGTCTTTAAAAACAAAACAAAAACAAAATTTGAAACCCACTAACAGTCCAGTAATATATGTGTTCAGTCTAGGGAGCAAGAGTGCATCCTCAGGCACTCTTAAGTGATCCCAAGTTTGCACTCTTGCAAACAGTCTTGCTGGATCATATCAGTGCTTCCCTGTATCAGGAAGTGTTTAATGTTTGATGTTTTAGTATGTTCTGAGCCGCTGTGAGCCGCCCAGAATGGATGGGGAAACCCAGACAGATGGGCGGGATTTAAATAAAATAATAATAATAATAATAATAATTATTATTATTATTATTATTAGCAGGATGCACCTAATCCAGCAGCCCAGGAATCCTAGCAACTAGCAGGAGCTAGGCAGTTCAGTGCCTAGAAACTCCGCAGTGGACAATGGCATTTTTTGCACATACATTATTATTTTTCATAATTCTTCTTTGGCTAGACATGAAGAAGAGCAAAGGTGCATGCAGGTCACTGAAGTTGAGTCCTCTGACCTTTGGAATTCCTGCTATATCTCCTGCTGCTCAGATTTTGCCAGGAATTGCCTGCATACTTTCAAGCCATAGTGCTTTAATAGGCGCCAAATAAACGTACAGGAACATTCTTCTAAAAAAAAAATACTTAAATTTTATTACTGTTGCACCATTTATACAGTTACATATTTTTATTTTCTGGGGCATTCTTTTATAATATAAAAAATTGAAAGTTGGGATTCTCAGGATGCTGAATTCTATGTTCTGAATGTGACTGCATAACTTACACAACTTTGCTTATGGTCAGGACTTATGAGGTCATCCTCATCATGTCAGACACCCGGGGAGAACAGCCACTTGTTACGATATGCAGTAACCCAGGCATAGCATATGAAAACAGGCAAAGGGGCAACTAGGTCAATGCCCGTTCTGTTTCTCTGCTTGGTAGGGGATTCCTATTGATTCACCAGAATACAGCACCTGAAGCAAGTGCTTTGTGTCAAAGTAGTTTGACTCAGTTGTTGAAGGTGCCATCAGTATGTTGATGATACTGAGCTCTATTTCTCCATAACATCTGAATCAGGATTGGAATGGCCATGCAGGCCCCAAACCAGTGCCTGGAGGCAGTAGCGAGATGGATGAGGAAAAATGAGCTGCACTTGAATCCTGGCAAGATAGAGGAATCCTGGCAAGATAGAGGCCAATAGTTCCCATATTTGATAAATTCATCAATTGCCTATGCTGGATAGAATTGCATTTGGATCCAGAGGTGCTTCTGGATCTACTGTAGTAGGTTTTCCTGCTGCATTTTTAAACCCTCTGCAATCACAACTTTACGCGCAGCAGCTTTATGCGCTTGACTGAAATTGTTTTTTTAAGGGCAGGGTTAGGAGAGGGAGAAAAACATAAGGATTTAATGTTTGTTTGTTTTTGCTAAGCCTATTTGCTATACAGGGAGCAATTGGCAGGGGGAGCACATGGGGGTTTATCCATCTGCTACACCCACAAAAATATATCCCATGCAGCAGTTAGGCCTAGAACAAAAATCTTAATTGTGGGGGTGGAGTGGTAAGTCCTAAGAGAGGAGGCTTTGGGATTAATCTAAAGGCAAATTCATTTGATCCTTGATAAAGTTATCTGCAAGTTTAAAAATTTGAACAAAGCGACAGGTGTAAAGCCAGCACTGAAAGCTATACAATGTTGTTACTAGCGTGGTTTTCAGAAGTTTTGCATTCCACAATTTTGGTGCTGTTGGCTGAGAAGGTGATCTGATGGCAGTTGACCCTTGGCTTTCACCGAGAACTGGACCTACCAGCCAGGCTTCCCTAGCAGATCTCGAGCTATGAGCTGATATGGGGGGAGGTGTTCTGGTAGGGAACCAGTCAGGTCCCAAACAGTTTAGGACTTCACATGCCAGAGCCAGAAGCTTGAAACTGGCTCTGTAGCAAATAGACAACCAATGCAAATATTTCAGAGGTAATGATGATATGTGATCTCTTGATGTCAAACCCAACCAAAACTCAGCAGCTGTGTTTTGCAGTAGCTGCGGCTGTGAACAGCTTTGAAAGGTAGCCCCACATAGAGCACATTTCGATGGGCAGATCGATGGGCATACTAGAGCATGAGTCCCTGGCCAGGCTATCCCTATCCTTGAATGGCTTTAGCTGTCTAACCAGGCACAACTGTAAATAGGCACAAGTGGCAAGGAAGAACCTAGGAGTATCCCTAGGCTAGGAACTTGATACTTAGTGAGGAGTGCAACCTGATCCGGAACAGATCACTTGCCCGTTCCCAGATCCAGGAGCTGCCAGTCTACAGCACAATGCCTTAGTCTTGTGGGAATGCAGTTTCAGTTTAATTGGCCCTCATTCAGCTCACTGCTGCCTCCAGATGTTGTTCAAACTCCTGCACAGCTTCACCTGTGTTATTCTAATAGCCTGTTTTTGCACCTGTTTGTTACATTGTATGGTTTTTTCACTGCCGGTAAATAAGAGAATTCTTTAAAATATGCCTATAGTGTACAGTCATACCTCGGGTTGTGCTCGCTGCGAGTTGCGCTCGCTGCGGGATATGAACGCGCCAAACCCGGAAGTACTGGAACAGGTTACCTCTGGGGTTTGGCGCATGCGCAGAAGTGCTAAATCGCGCTTTGCGCATGCGCAGAAGCACCGAATTGCGTCATGTGCGTGTGCAGACACAGCGGCGTGGGTTGCGAACGCACCTCTCGCACGGATCACATTCGCAACACAAGCATCCACTGTATAGGGTTTTTCTTATAGGGTCCATTATAGTGAGCCAGCACCCATGGCACTTTCAAGGTTAACAACACACTTATACATATATGTCCTTTAAGAAATAAGTCACATTAAGTTTAATCTAGCTTACTTGCACGCAAATGCATATAGGATTACAGCCTAAGTATGAGAATATAGGAAAATGCAAAAGGAGACAATTTTGTTTTATTTCCAGTGTTTCTCCTTTCCGCTTCATTCTGCCTTGGCCTAGCCCCACACTCATAAAGTAGTAAACAAAAATCAAATGCCCCTTGTCAGATAGATGGAAGGCAGGCCTGGTTTTTGCTGGGCAAAATAGATTATCTTCATTGGGTGAAAATAAAATGCCTGTGTTTGGTAGGTAGGTAGAGTGATAAATATTCATATTTGAGTTCTTCATTTACATAGAAAAGGCCTCTTAACAATGTCTTTGGTAGAAGCAGTGATCATTTGAAGGTATTGGAGGGCTAAAATGCTTCTATCTGGATTTAATACTAATCTAGTTATGAAAACTACAAATTTGACTTTTAAAAAATCCTGTTGTGTTCTTTGTAAAAGAACAAAACCTCACTGGTTTTTATTCAGCCTGCAAAGGGGACATCAGACCTTGCATACATATGCCATTGATACACATGAAGCATTGGTCAGCAGCAACAGCGTTAGAAACTCAGATATATAAGCTAGGTGCCAAATTGCCCCTTAAACTTAGGTTACAGTGGTTACGGAATGTCTAGTTGCCATTTTTTGGTAACACGCCTCTAAAGTCTTATTTTTCAAATGATGGACTGACTGTGGTTGATTATCAGTTAAACATCCAGCTAGGATGTCAGTTAAACCTTAAGCTAGGTTAAGAACTTTGAGAACTTAAAGAAGAAAAGTCACTTGATCCAGGGACAAGTCCACATATATATTGTCCTATTCCTACCTCTTTTTCTTAGTGGTGACTGTTCCTGCTCAGGCTGCACAGAAAAAACTTCTTGGTTCCTGCAATTCATTCCAGTTGTATAGATAAATTATAACTGATAGAATTCTACAGGATGTGGTGTTAGTGTGTGAACACAGTCCAGATTCAATTATCCCAGGTATGTACCTCCAGATGGTGGAGATGTCAGGCTGTGGCTGATAGCCAGGTGCAAAATGCCTGGCTAATTTTGGACATTTTGGACACTGGTCAGCAAATGTTGACCTGGCTTACTAGCGAGCCTCTAATTGTGTCTAATTGTGCTACCATCCTCCCTTCATTGGTTCAGGTCCCCCCCCCACCCCCCCAAAAAAAGTTCCAGTACAGGTGGAGAAAGCAAGAATTTCAGGGAAGGGATGTGAGCTTATTGGGCATTTTTTTCTAGAAGCTCTTTCCTCAGGTGAACTAAGGGAAATGGTGGGTGCCTGGATCCAAGGAGAGGAACTTGTACACCTTGGCAAGGGTGCCAAACCTATCCACATATGTGGTGCCTGTTGATGTTGTAGAATGCAGGCAAGGAAATTTTTCTCTATCTTAACTAGGTGGATAAAGAACTTGCTGTTTCAGGCGCCTTTGTGGGATGGGATGGGGTTGGCTGTTTCCAGTGTCTTTTAAGAGGTGCTTTTTCAGGGGAAAGGTTTTGTTTGACTTGCATTATTTTACCATTTTTTCACTCTTGTGGAGGCAGATCAAAAATAAGCATTTACTCTCCCTTAGTAGAACTACCTTCCTAGCCTCTTTACAGGATGTACAGGGAAATTATAGTTTACAATGCTTAATTTTCTTGGACTACAGAGGCAGGGAGCCTTCCATATTAAGTACAGTGGTACCTCTGGTTCCGTACTTCATTTGTTCCGGAGGTCCGTTCTTAACCTGAAAACATTCTTAACCTGAAGCACCACTTTAGCTAATGGGGCCTCCCGCTGCCGCTGCGCCGCCGCTGCCCAATTTCTGTTCTCATCCTGAAGCAAAGTTCTTAACCCAAAGTAATATTTCTGGGTTAGCAGAGTCTGTAACCTGAAGCGTATGTAACCTGAAGCGTATGTAACCCGAGGTACCACCGTATAGTGGTACCTTGGGTTAAGTACGCGTCAGGTTAATTACACTTCAGGTTAAGAACTCTGCTAAGAACAGAAATCGTGCTCTGGCGGTGCAGCGGCAGCAGGAGGTCCCATTAGCTAAAGTGGTGCTTCAGGTTAAGTACGCTTCAGGTTAAGAATGGACCTCCAGAACGAATTAAGTACTTAACCCGAGGTACCACTGTACTTAAATAGTTTTGCATGCTGCTGCCTTTTATTTTTATGCAAACTGATTGAGGCATTGCTTGGGACTAGACTAGGTTGTAGGGAATGCCATCATCCCATAACCCTCTGCTGCCCTCTGCTGATATTTCAAGTCAATAGTGTATTATCGTTTTAAAATATAATCCTGTAGCTTTTATGTTTGCCAATAGAATGATTTTGCTGAAATTAATCATGGCAGCTACTTCTATAAGGTGTTTCCTCGTGTAAAGATACTCTTAACAAAAATCTTGGCTAACATGCCAAGGTAGATGAGGCACTGACTTGGAAATCTAAAGCAAATGAAACAGTTCTTTTCAGGTTGGTTGATGGTTTTTAAAATTCTGAGTGCTATTCTGCTGCCTCTGGTGTACAGAGCAAAATTGATACCAATCAGACTCCGTGATGCTCCGTAATTAGTATACTCCACAGGTTAAAGAAAACTACCAATGTTCCCTCTTTCTTAGCAGTGCATTGTAGTAGCTGTTAATGCATATTTTCAAAGGCAGCCTGTTCCACAGATGAAGCTGAATTATTGTAATACTGAGATGACCCCAGAAGGCAGGCCCTACCATTTCCTTCCTAGCAGTAAGACACCAGCATCAACTCCTATTCACTGAGAGGCTCTTGTTGAGGAGCAGTTGCGTTACCTTGCTTCATGGGTGAGCAGGCCCTGGACCATGCTATGAATACAGACCCTCCAAGTGTCCCTATTTTCTAGGGACATCCCTGATTTAGAGACGTCATCCTAGTTCTGATTTGATCCCAGAATGTCCCGCTTTTACTTAGGATGTTCCTATTTTCATTGGAGAAATGTTGGAAGGTATGGAGTTATTCAACTCCTGAGCAGTCGGAAGGGAATCCTGTATAGGGAAGTTTTTTTAATGTTTAATGTTTTTTAAAAAACATTTTTATACATGTTGGAAGCTGCCCAGAGTGGCTGGGGCAAACCAGTAAGATGTGTGGAGTATAAATAGTAAAATTATCATTATAGAATGGGACGTCCCTATTTTTGTTGGAGAAATGTTAGAGGGTATGTGAATAACTGGGGCAGAGCTGTTCAAAAGTATCTCTTTTGGTCAGCGTTCCTCAGACCCTTGAGCCACAGTATATCTTGGACACAAGGCAGCTCTCTTTCTTGGATAACTGCAAATTGTACTGTTCCTGTTTCCTCTGTTCTTGACTGAACCTAGAAACATCAAAAAAGTGTTTCAGAAAAACAGGTTGTAAACCTCAAAGGGGGAAAGGCAGAACTCCACATCGCCATCTGGTGTCACAGTGTTATAACACATATAAAATGCTTTTTCTTTACTAATGTAGCAAGAGTCCCTTGTAGCTTGAAAGGGCACCAATAGTGAGACCAGCAGCGTGGTTAAATCCAAGATTGTTTGCTTTGGGTTAAAAGTATGAAAAATGGCAGTAATCTGGGAAGGTAGCTCTGGGTGCAATGGGTCTTTTGTCAGGGGTAGGAAAACGTTCTGCAGGTGACCTAACCTGAGAAGTTTAAAATGTACTGTAAAATGTTCTAATGCAGAAAGAAGTGATGGCACACCAAAACTTTCCCCTGTGCTTTGCATTCTCTTGTAGAGAATAAGAGGAAGTATGGTTTGTATAAATATAACTAGTGATTGTTTAAAATGACTTTTTAGCTACCCCGAGAATCATTTTTCTGAGGGTGCGGGATTTTTTAAAAAACAAAATAGTCACAATAATGGTTAGAGTTAATGTAATTGCAATGGGTGATACCCCATGTTAACAATACTCAGAATAAAGCCACTGGAATAAATGGACTTGAGTAGCCTAAATTCATAAATTTCAGTAGGTTTGTTCTTGAGTATCGCTGAACAATAACAACTTCATCTCTTATTTAATTTTAATTTTATACTATAACCAGAAGCTAGAATAAAATAAGTTGTCAAATTAAAGAGTTTGCTTCTCCTCCCTGATTCTGGTGGTTGGGGAAAGCTCCTCTACAGCAGTCTCCCGCTTGGCCCAGATGTCTGGAAAGCCACTGCAGGCTGTTCTTTTCCCTCCCCAGTGACAGCAAGCAGAAAGCCGTATCACTTTGGATCCAAAACCTTAGATTGCTTAGTGTAAAATCTCAATAAACTGCTTTACTACCTCCTAACCAGGGCACCTAGCAGTTCGAAAGCACATCAAAGTGCAAGTAGATAAATAGGTACCACTCCGGCGGGAAGGTAAATGGCGTTTCCGTGCGCTGCTCTGGTTCACTAGAAGCGGCTTAGTCATGCTGGCCACATGACCTGGAAGCTGTACGCCGGCTCCCTCGGCCAGTAAAACGAGATGAGCGCCGCAACCCCAGAGTCGTCTGCGACTGGACCTAATGGTCAGGGGTCCCTTTACCTTTACCTTTAACTAGGGCATGGAATGTGTCAGTAGATCTGCCACGTTGCCCACCTCTGATAGCTGCGTAAATTGTGCAAATATGATTTCTTAATTATAATAGTAAGAATACTAATTTATATTTTGTACCCTACCCCCTCTGACTGGGTTGCCCCAGCCATTCGGATCAGCTTCCAACACTATATATATAATATTCCTACAACTGACAGTAGGTATTCTGCAATGACATTTTAAAGAATATCTCTAATAAGATTGTCCTTGCTCCATGTTGACTTCTTGGACTGCAAAAAATAAATAAATAAAACAAGTTTCCCATTGGATGCATAAAGCTAAAAAAGAAAGAAAGAAAGAAAGAAAGAAAGAAAGAAAGAAAGAAAGAAAAGGGGTGTGTGGTGGTCTTCATTTAACTTTTGTTTTTATCCTCTCTCACTTTCTTTGCTGTATAGCGGCTAAAAACTCACCAGCATGATGGGGTCTGAAAACCCAAGTCCACAGAATCCCAGCTGTAAAATCATGACGTTCCGTCCAACACTAGAAGAATTCCAGGACTTTGGAAAATATATTGCTTATATCGAATCCCAGGGAGCTCACAGAGCTGGACTTGCTAAGGTGAGTTTGGTCTCAGTGGTCCAGGAAGTGGTCCCAGCTGATCTGCCTATGGTCTGTGACAGTAAAGGGTTTAATTGGTAGGATTTTAATTGGGATTAAAGTAAAGGTCAGGGATTGTCAACCTTTTGGTCCTTCACTTGTGAAATTCTGAGAGTGTTGTGCTTACCAGTCACAAATGGTTGCCATTGAGACATGAGAATTCACAAAATGGTTGCCACATCTAAACTACTTTGTTTGAAATATGCGTTTAAATAGCGAAAGATGTTTCAGGAACCTCCTGGTACAAATAGCAAAATCCCACTTAGCTCTTGATTCAGGACCTCCTGCCCAACCTTCTGAAGAGAAAGATGTGTAAATGACACTCACCAAGTAGAATTTGGGTGTGTAAAGAGCAGGAAACGACAATAGAAAAAGCCAAGAGCCACCTGAAAGCAAAGCACACTGTCTTCCTCCAAATTAAAAGTTGACCAGGGAAGTTCAAACTCCCACTTAACCACAGTGTTCACAGGGACCCTGCTTGAATCTCTTCATCAGTGTAGCACCAACATGATACACAAACAGATCTGGGCCACAGATCTGTATGATTTTTTACATGGGATTTCTCTCAGAACACGATATACCACAGATCACACCTATATTTAGATAATGGGTTGGGGCAGATCAGTTGTCAAAATCATCAGGATACATATATCCTGCGCCTTGAAATAATGTTTTTGATATGTAGTAATGCTGGCTAGCACAAGAAAAGTGTTGTTGTTTTTTACTGTGCAGTCCACAAATACCAGTGCCAGCTTAAAGTTTGATACTGACTTTTGGGGGTAACTTTGGGAGTTGGGCAAATGAGCACAAAGGGAGTGCCCTCTGTTGAATGTACTCTGTTGGCACCCCCGCCACCTTTAAATAAAGTATCAATGCTTCCAGCCCCCTGTACCTACCATGGCCTGTGTGAGGTGGATGGTTGGATTGGCAGCAGGGGCTGCTTCACAGGCTCTCAGGGTGGATTTGATTTAAATCAAATTGATTTAAATCACGATTTAAATCACGATTTAAATCACTAGTCAGTAAGGCTTGATTTAAATCACTAGTCAGTAAGACTTGATTTAAATATTTTTTTTTACAGAAAGACTCATTCTTCCTGGTATAATCTTAATATTTACAACCATATGAAGGTTTCATTTTTGGAATAATAAATTTTCAGAGTAGTTTTTACAGTTATATCAAAAATTACTGATTTGGTTATACTACTAGAAATACATAGACAGATAATTATGAAATTATGGTGAGGTTTAATAAGTTAACTGTTTATATTTGGACAACTTTTCTGCTGTACTTTATTGGAAGGAGAAAAATAATCATTTCCTTAATAACCATTTAAACAATTTATTTAACTAAAACAATAACATGATAGCATATGTATCCATGTTTGTTAACTGATGTGGTTAAACATTTTTTTAAAAAAAACTTAGACTAAGTTTTAGCACACTTGATAAACTTAAACAAATCCTTATTTCCTGATGAATAGCCTTTGAACTACAATGTAACTTAAATAGAAGACTATATCTAGAAAGATTTTTCCTCCAAAAGCATTTTATTTTAAAAATCCAATTTAAATCAAAAAAATCCGATTTAAATCAAAAAAATCCGATTTAAATCAAAAAAATCCGATTTTTTTGATTTTTTTAAAAAAATCATTGATTTTTATCCACCCTGCAGGCTCTCCCCTTAAAAAAAGGTTCTCTATTCTATTCTGTTCTATTCTATTCATCACACTTAAAGTGCACAATATTTATTTTATTAATCATAATAATTTGTATTCTACCTTTAGGATACAAGTCCTTCCAAAATGGCTTGTGGGTAACATTCAGTTATATAGATTTTTAAAATGCAGTCAGTAATACTAACACAGAGCTGTATCTATGGGAGGGCTAGCCAGGTTTTTTTTGCTCTGGGTGAAGCCTCCAGAGGGTCGCCATTGAGGCTCCCAGCCTCTGTGTGTGTACGCAAATGTGCGCAGAGGGGTGCCAAACAGGGTCTTTGACCCGGATGAAATAAAGCCTAGTTTCGCCCCTGACTAACGTTAAAAAGTAGTGGCCCTGAGGAAGGTGTGGGAGTGGGGAAGTGGAAAGTCTAGCTGGAGAAGGGTTAGTTAATATTTATATAATTGCTTTCTTTTTAATATTTTCAACATGGGCATTCAAGTGTGTTGGAGCATCAAGAAAGTTTTCTCCACATAGTTGAGCCTTATTTGCCACAACGTGGCACAAAAACACACGCAGGGGACATTCAGCAGAACAAAACAGCTTAAGCAAGGAGTGAGTTGAGTCAGGAAACACAAGGTCCTCATTGAAGTAGGTCAATTACTAATTTTATTACAGATTCACCTGGGAAAGGAGTATTGTTGAAAGCTTTCCAGGTCATGTGTCCTTGTCCAGTCAAGTGTACTGATGAATTTCACTACGTTTGCTTCCTTAGAGGTAGATTATTCTAACTAGCTATCAGCCAGTTGTAGATGGCAGGTACAATGAGGTTTTCCTCTTCTATTGTCTGAGGCTTTTTGCTTTGCTGGGTGCTTAATTATTGTGTCTTAACTACCTTTTTTAGGCAGATAGCAAAAGGGCTTTCTTCTGGAGAATTGGGGCAGGGGGAGTGTTACTATTTTAGGTGTGAATTAGGAGTAGCAAGGGTGCCCACAGTGAATTCTATTTCCCCCTCCAAATCTTTGGAACCTGGGACACATTTTTCTCTAAAAGCAAAACATGAAGCACACAGCATGCTTGTTCTGAGCCTATTCCAGCTGAGAAATGAGACACACCTTCTCCCTGAGCAATGAGCCCCATCTGGACTGTGGGCCCTTGCCTGCCGCAGCCTCCCTGAGCATACCTACTGCTGCTCCCTATGCCTCAGAGCCCTCCTTGCTTGTGGAGACGGGGGCCTCTGGTTCTGATGAGGGGCCCTGCTCTTCTGGTCTCTGCACAATGACCCCATCCCCTCACCATCCTCTGTTACCCTGTGTGTACTTTTCACAACCCCAACTTCTCCTTCCCCATCCCCAGCTTGCCCCGGTGGATCCCGGTCATAGCTGAATCTCTGCCGGGGGTCCTCTTCTGCTGGGATCCTCTTCCTCCTCCCCGTTGACCTGCCAGTTGATGACACAACCTCTTGTTAAAATGGAAAACTCTTGTTAGTAGCCTTTCTCATTAGTATTCTGAGGTAAAAGTGTGCTTAAAACTGACAAGGAAACGGAGGAGGAAAATTGCATTAGGAAGGGAAGCAGGGCCGCAATCGGGGGGGGGGGCTCTGTAATTTTCAGGGAGAGGGCTGGGCCCCCTCAATATTTCACAGCAATGTGCGTACACAGCCGGGCCTCACTGGGCCTACCCACAGCTGTGGTGGGCCCCAGCAAGCCTTGCCGGACCTACCCACAGCTGTGGTGGGCTGCATTGGGCCTTCTCATGGGAGTGGCAGGCTTTGCGGCCTCCTGCCATGTGATGTCACATGTGTGCACTGGGAAGGTAGGTGGGAGCATGTGTTCCTGCTGTCTCCCTGTATTTTCTTACAATATGCTAATGATCTTGTCTAGTGCGTGTGTATGTGGAAGGAAGGAAGGAAGGATTTAAATTTTTGCCTTTTTAATTCAGAGGTTTGTAGGCAGTAATTTCCTAATTCAGCTTGGCCAGGTGCCCTTTAATTTTGCTTTGCTGTTGGGGTTTTCTGCATTGTTCAGTTTCCTCGGACTTCTTTGGATATCTTCCAGTTAGCTGGCCTCCACTAGGGCTCCTTGATCACGGTGAAACAGATGGTTTGTTTTCTTAGTTGAGTTGCACTGTATGTAGCAGCAGCTTATCAGTATCCTACAAATAGGCTGTGTTGTACAATCAGAAAGCTTCTTGCCCTTTTCAAGACGCCAACATAAGACCAAAAAAAAAAAAATCCTCTCAATATTGGTTGGAGTTGGTGTGACAAAGGATAAGGAAGGAAGGGATATGTGAACTGAAATTGGGTGGAGAAGCCAATATAAACAAGGCAGTTTAATTGCTGTTACAGAAGATGCTCGGGCTTAATAAGTTGCCAATGGGGAGTCAGTTTTTGTAATTGCAAGAATGCCTCTCAAGGTACTTCCATGCCTCCTTTATCTCCAGCCAAAATGTGACTCTTCCATGTTCTCTTGCATTTAGTGAGGGAGCTTTGACAATACTGCCTTTGATAGCAATGTTCATGCTAGCAGTTTCTGCTCAGAAGGACCCTACATCTAGGGATGGGCATATGCCAAATTTTTTTTGTCAACTGTCCAAATATACTGTAAAAGAGTGGTCAGATGTTTTTAAAGCCTTATCAACAAGTTTGATACGGAAGAAAAATAAAGTAAAAATGAATTAAGTAAAATTAAGAAAAAAACAATTCATTAATGTCATTGTTTTGTAGTAGCACTCCCCCCCCTCTCTTATAACCAATTTTAGGTTTGATTTGTCTTAAATGTGAACCATTTATTGCAGAGCAACTTCTTGTATTGGCTTTTATCCTGGAAGACCACAATCAACCTACAGTTACAGAACTGGCACCACCTGGTTCCTGTAGCAAATAAGGTGGAGTCACAAGGAATTGTAGGCAGTGACCTTTGCTGTTGACGACTGCTTCTGTTCCTACTCCAAGATGTCTGCAGTTATAACTCATAGGCAGCAGAAACTTTGCTCATCTGCTAGGATTGCAGCTGACTGATGCAGGAATGGATGCAAATAACCTTGACACCTGCCCTTTCTAGTAGTGGCACCGTAAAGAAATAAATAGCTGACTGTGTATACAGTGGCATTCTTAGCTCCATTGAATATTTGACCAATATGTGATCAATTGACTCTCAGTTGATATTTGACCAGTCACTTGACCAGGATGCCAAGCGTACTAGCTCTACAACATTATGATGATAATGATATTAGTATAGTATTATAATAATAGTACTGGAGCTTCCTCTGAACTAAACAAGTAGTGAAGCCAAGATAATCCTGGCTGCTGTTTCAATGACAAAAATAATTATGTTACTGTAATCCTTGTGCCTTTTAGTGGTGAGATCTTGACATGTGCTTTCCCTCTTTCTTTTCCCACCTGCTTTCAAGGTGATTCCTCCCAAGGAGTGGCAGCCACGCAGGACCTATGACGATATTGACAGCATGGTCATCCCCGCTCCCATCCAACAGGTGGTGACTGGGCAGTCGGGACTCTTCACCCAGTATAATATTCAGAAGAAACCAATGCTGGTTGGAGATTATCGTCACTTGGCCAATAGTGAGAAGTATGTACATGTTAGGACCATTATGGTGTTTGTTTTAAAATGGACCATGATTTAACAGTGGGAGAAGCACTTTCTCATTTAGTATTGATAGAGACAGCCTGGGTCTTGGCCATGTTTAGTTTACTCTATGATGCACCTTCCTGTCCTTTTTATAGGGTTTGAGCCTACGCACTTTTACGGCAGGGATGGGCAGTCTTTTTCTGTCAAGGGTCACACTCTCAGGAATAATCTCTAAGAAGCTGCATCCCTGCTATGGTCAGAGCCAGAGACAAAAGTAGTCTGGATTAACTAATCTGGAATAAAGACTTCCCTCCTTCAATTTCTGCTATGACTACTTTAGACTTCTCAGTCCTACTGAGGTCTACTCAAAGAAAGCCCCACTGGGGTTTGATGGGATTGCCCTCCTGCTGTTCTGGAAAGCAAGTTGAAGTAATTTCTCTCTACAAATGCGTGCAGATACAGCAGAATCTCAACAATTTGTTCTTAGCTATCTGGGGAAAAACATATGTTACCCAAGCTATACAAAAACGGGAAAATGCTTTTTTGAAAATAATATAAAATATTGTCTCTGTTGGTCTGAAATTACATAGAAAGGAAGAGAAAGCACTTTGAAAGCCAGGGAAAATAAGTAGGGAATGAACAGGAGGGAAGGAAGGAAGTCTAATGGGGTTTGAAGAATGAGGGCAGCTTCAGGAGGAATCGGAGAAAGGGGAGGTGCATCAAATGAAATGATTCCCACAGGTGCATTCTGGAGTGCACACGGCTAAAGCACCTTTCCCGCATGGTTCTTAATATGGGACTGGGCATAAAAGGCTGCATGGCCCTGCTGTTGAGCAAAGAAGGGTAACCTAAATTTTCTCTCTCTGTATGCGCTCGCATTTTGTTGGCTGCAATCATCAGCTACCACAATTCTGGTTCTTTTAAGGCTAAGCCACATTGGGAGGGGGTGGGGGGAGGGAGAGGCTCCCCAGTAGTCCAGCTGCCCTGATGTGGCTTGTCAGGTGGAATAAATCTTTACATAGAAATTGATTTTCTGTAGGAAGTAAAGCACACTTTCAACCCTATGTGCCACCTCCAGTGATTTAAAGCTCCTCCATGTGTATATGTGTGTCACGTGGCTGCAGCTGTGTTGTTTGCACACTGTTTCCTACATAGAAGCACATTCCTTATAAAAGTGATCAGGTGTGTGAAGTACAAGGCCCATATTGAGCATGTGAGATTAAGTGGGTTTGCCATGTCTAATCTTTTGCTTCCCCTTCTTCTTCATTTACCAGGTACTGTACCCCCCGGCACCAAGATTTTGATGACTTGGAACGCAAATACTGGAAGAATCTGACTTTTGTGTCTCCTATTTATGGAGCAGATATCAGCGGTTCCCTTTATGATGCAGTAAGCGACAATGAGATGAGATGAGTGTGTGTCCACTCTGCAGACCCAGATCAGTTTGAAGCAGGTTTAATTGTAATTCTAATTAAATGGAAGTGCTGAGAACCTTTTGTGTAGGGATTTCTGGCTTCTTTCAAAAGTACTGCATTTCTTGTGATTCCGTAGTCAGGAGCTGTGACTGGCTTTAAATTTGCAAAGTTCACCTGGGTGGTGGCCCTTAAGCAGAACTCTGTGGATATAGCCATATGTGCTTTATATTTAGAGCAGGTTTCAGTCATGATTTGTCTCCCTCTTCCAGCTTCCATTGTAATCCTTTCCCCCCTTCCTCTGTGAATCAGATCTCTCCTTAACATTGGTGGAAAGTGATTCATGTTGCAGAGGGGAGTTTTTGTACCTGTTTGATGGTGTGTGTGTGTATGTATGTATGCCAGTTCTTTCCCTCAGACCTGCTGCCCAGTGGACCATTGCGTGTCCCATACCCCTGCTGTTGGTAATGGCTGCAGGCACCCTGCTCTTGCCAGATGTGTTTCCTTAAGACATTGCATGTGCATAGCTGTCAACCTTTCCCTTTTCTTGTGAGGAATCCTATTCGGAATAAGGGAATTTCCCGCAAAAAAAGGAAAAAGTTGACAGCTATGTGCATGTGGGTGTGGCAGTCAGCAGTCTCTCTGTCCTGAAGCAAAAGGAGCTCCTGCTTTCCCTCCTGAGAGTGGCTTATTTCTCCTTCTATAGGATGTGGAACAGTGGAATATTGGGAATCTGAACACTCTACTAGATATGGTGGAACATCAGTGTGGAATTATCATTGAAGGCGTGAACACCCCCTACCTCTACTTTGGGATGTGGAAAACCACATTTGCTTGGCATACAGAGGACATGGATCTTTACAGCATCAACTACCTGCATTTTGGAGAGCCCAAATCTTGGTGAGTATGTTGTGGGTGGGTATTTAGCATTATAAAAGGGACCACAAAGCCATCTTGGTCCAAAGCAGGACCACTAGCAGGGTTGGCATTCCAGCGAAGCTGCTTTGCACTCAAATCCCACCCCTGGATGCTCTGTACCAAGGAACCACAAGCTTTGAACCAAGGAAACATTACCTACCGAAGCTGGAAGGGCCATAGCTGAGTGGTTCAGTCTCCTGGTACATGGCAGGGCTCTGTGGTCCAGTGTCCTGGCGAAACCTCACCCTTTGCACAGAGATCATCCAGAGAATGGGTGTGTCACCTGAAAGTGTCCTCAGAGTAAGGGACAGAATCCAATCACATACAGCAGTTGAGAACGCCGCCTTGTGATGTGACTCCAAAAACCTACACTTCTGCTTCAACACCCAGGAAAAAATAATATCAGGCAAATATAGGAATATGCAAATCAGGCAGTTTCTGGTAATCTCCTGTTTGGCAAACTCCTGCTGCAGTGATGCAAAGCGTGAGTATGTCATGTCTTGTCATACTCTTGGCACACTGTGCCTTTTGGGGGAAAATCTGCAATGGTCAGAACCTGTTAAGTTGAGAAATGGGCAGGCGTTTCCTATGTAGCAGCATACGGGCTGGGAGTTTTGCTACTTCTGTAGCTTTATTAGTAAATGGTATATCCATATATGCTACTGTTGATGTGGAAAAGAGCTGTCAGGGAAGAGGCAGCCTTCTGATTCCTGGGTGCATGGTTTTTTAATTGTATTTAATGCATGGCAACTTGATGGATGTCCCAAAGGTGTGCTTTCCTGAGATTAGTGATGCAACTTATAAATACTGACATTTCCAGGCAAAGTGGATCTGAAATGTCACTGGAAAGCTGTTGTTTGCCAGAGCACTGTGACAAGATTATTTTCTGCAGTATGATTTCCCATTGGCACTACTGGTCTCCAGGATGACAGTGCCTGAGGGTGTGCAAGAGGTGCCAGGAGCATGGCTCAGACCCCAATTAATGAGACCATTTTGCAATTGCCATTGCCTTCCGCATAGGAATGGACTAATCCAACTAGGGTTTTGGTGTCATGGTGCAGTTGTTGTTTTTTAAATTTAAAAAACAAACAAACCATGGCTTTAGGATTTTTCACATTTAGTCCAAAAGACATACTGCATACCAGGGGCACCTTTTTGTTTCTGAAGCACACTACTTTTACTTAGAGATCGATTTATTGTACACCCTTCACAGCTCATCTCTATTTTTGAAAGCTCAAAAAAACCTTGCTTTTATTTCCTTCCTGGCCTCCGCTAGGTGGTGCTAGGTCCAAAGCTAGAAGTCATCTTGGTTCTTTAGACACACAGCTATATTTTCAGTGGTTTGATTTTAGCATGCTAAATGGGGCTGGGGGCTGAGCTTCTGACAGAGCTCTAAGACAGACCTCTAGCGGGAAAGGAGTATATTTTTCCTACTTTAATTTTCCTCTGTTTCATTAGTTTTCAGATCTACAGAGGTAAAGGCAATCCTTAGCAAAGTTCTTCCCCTGCTTTGGACTAGCATAAGTGGCACTAGAACCTTGCATTAACATCTTTTTGGCATCAAGTGAAGATTTTCCCCTTCTCCCAGGCATTTGATTGTTAACTTCTCTGTTACTCTTATGGCTGTTTTAGCTGGCTTGTATATGTGATGAGAGGATTGGGTTTCTGTCTGTTTCTTTTAGAATTAGTTTATGATCATTTTGAGTGTTTGCTTTTAATTATTTTGTTGGTTTGTTGTATTGTAGGTTGCCTTGAACCTTTTTGTAGTAGGTGCCTTTACAAATGAAATTAATAATGTTAATAGTAGCAATATAATTCTCCTGTAGTGATTTATTCAAAGTGGAGGGTGTGCTGGTTGCTAGACCTTCCAGTCAATTTGCTCCTCCTTGCTCCTCTCTTTTTATCCTGATGGCTCTGCCGTCCCCCATCCATTGCAAACACACAAAGGGATTTTGCAACCCTTTGTCTTTTTCTCTACATTAATATCCTTCAGGAGTAGCAAAGGCAGAACGGTTGGCACCTTGTAAAACAGGAGCACAATATAAAAGCCTCCAGAAAGCAGAGGGACCATAACTCAATGATAGAGCACCTGCTTTGTATGCAGAAAGTCCAAGTTTCACTCCCTAGAGCATCCTGTTAAAAGGATCTGGTAGCAGTTGATGGGAAAGTCTTCCCTCTCCCTGAGACTCTGGAGAGATGCTGCTGGTCATAGTGGGCTCAATCGACAAATAGTTTGCCCTTCTATTTGGCAACTTCCTATATTTGTGTTCTGTATGCAGGACAGGGAAAATATTATTTGTTGTGAACCAAAATCCTGCCACTGGAATGGTTTGCACTTTATGGTACATGTACAACACCAATTTCAATTGGCTTAAGTCCCATTTGACTGTCATAGCTCCCGTCCTCCTCCTCACTAAAATAAGTAAAATAGAATAAAATAGCCTGGGAACTGTAGTTTTATGAGGGGTACTGAAGACTGCTTTGAGATCATCAGCCTATTTGGTAAATTGTACTTCACTGAGTTCCTTGGTTGGGAGCTGTAGCAGCAGACTCGCCTTGCAGGCTTACACCAAGGTGAATTGAGCATTTGTGTTTCTATCTGTTGCAAGTTGGATGCCATGGTTTACAAAGGGGCATGAAGACATTGGGCTCTTCCTCTGTGAAAAAGACATCAAACTGATTTAGTAGTGGAATTGTATTCCAAGATCTGCCTCTGGGTATGAAGAAAGTATTCTGGCTTCCTTTGCATAGTCTGTGCTCTGCATCTGACCAACCCATTTCTTTTCTGACTTCCTCCCCCTCTCCAATCTGTAGAATGTGCCAATTGGATTACTTTGCATTTTTCAGCATTTGTTGCTCATGTGAATGTTTACTGTTTCTTTATATAAATTCAGCTGAATGGATTATATTCCATGCACTGTGGTTAGAGCCTATTCCATTCAGGAATAGGCTAGGATTGATTGCCTTTGCACAGAACTGTCAGGTGGAAACAGAACAGAAGCCCACTAGCAAATGCAGCGTTAATACTTGGCTGGATTCAGTGCTACTTAGTCCAGCATTAAAGGGAGGTCTGAGAATACCCTCTGAGCCCGCGCAGTTTTGATAAGAGAAGACTAATCCTGCTTCCTGATGGGGGTTCTGTAATCAGAAGACCACTCTAGCAGATGTTGCTTTTGTATTAAGGCCAAAAGCAGTTGGGCTTTCTGGGCAAAGATTTATTAACAGAGATTAGTTGAAACCTCTTCTGGCCAATGCAGGAGGGCTTGGGATTTCTGATTTGAAACTCTGTCCTCCTGAGATTGATTAAAAAAAAGAAAGAAAAGCCAGCTTCACACATGCTTCCAGGGTACATCTTTGCCAAGGACAGCCAGCTCTTCCTCTAAAGCTGTTGCAGCATAGATCTGCATTCATTAATGAGATTCCCATAAGCTGACCCCCTGCCATTGAAGCAGGGCTTGGTGATGAAGGTGACTCAGCGGGCATCAGGAGTTTGACTGAGGGATGAGAGAGGTGGATGTTTTGGCCTATGATGAATCAAGTTGCTTAGTACAAATAGCCCCCAGACCCTACTTAATGAAAAGTATAAAGCACAGCAAGTTGGTTCCTGCCCACGCAGGTGGAAACCACCATTACAACGTGTGTTTATAACGTCGTTTGCAGAGCTGCTTTACACATGCATATTTCCCACTTGACTATGCGTCATCAGGTGCCTTTAGTGTTTCTCAATAGGATGCCAGTAAAACCCCAAACAGAATCATGATAAAAAATCAAACTGATTGTTTTTCAGGAATCCGTTCATGCTTCCAGCTGCTTATAATCAACTGTACGGTAACCCAAGTGTAGAGAAATCACACAGTGTTACATGTATGTCTGAGCCAGGGCTTGCTCACACACAGTTTCAGAGCCTTGTCTAGAGGGTTGCAGCTTTTTGCTTTGTTTCGCATGTGCCTTCAGGGCTTCAAACATATACTCTCCTACTAGGGAGCAAGCCCCATTGAAGATAGGATTGTACTGCATGCTTGTTAACATGGCATAGAAATCAGAACAGAGCTGCTTTTAAGCTGAATGTAGCTTCTGGTTAAGGTGTTGACTTGCTCTATAGATGCTGACTTGCTCTATTCCAAAAACTGGATTAGAATCCACTATCCTGCATGGATTCCATACACTGCAGAAGACAAGACTTGCCATCTACCAGAAAGTAGTGCCTTTTTATGCCTGGTTTGCACCTAAGGCTATAGTTAATTAAGGTAGAAACAAGCTGTGGTTTGTTTGATCGCCTATGGGGCAACTTGTTTGGCTTAGCAGTATGTGTGAACCAGGGATCAATGGAAGTTCCAGCAACATGGAATTCCTTCCCAAAAGGAAACTCATTGGATCCAAGCCCTTTGAGAAAGGGAGTTGAAACTTGTTTCTTTTGTCTGACCCTTTGAGTTTTTATCCTTTTCACAATCTCTTACTTTATGCATCTTATTGCTTTATCATATGAGTGCTTCTGTTTTTGTGTGAATTCATTATGAGCCTCTTTTGGGGGACTAAGTAGCTTGGGATATAGTGGAACAAATAAATAAAAAAGGACATTGTCTCCACCTTTTTAATGTTCTGAATACTACATTGCCTGTCTGATGAAAGAGTACTGCAAAAATGAGGGTCGGGCTATTTGCCCATTTCACCTAGACTTTCCTACTCGTCTGACAGTCCATGGTTTTCAGGTCAAGTATGCACCTGCTATCTTCATACTATTCACTGTACCACTGATCTGTGGTCCCCCCCTCTCCAGGTTTAAGCTCCAGGCTGGAGCAATATGATACTATTTCGGTGATCCTAATTTCTGTGAGACCAACACAGACCACCATTCTTGCTATTGCAAATTATAAGGATGCCATAAGTCAGCAGGGGGAGCTCTTTGATTTCAAGAAAAAAAGACTGGTGCAGCTGGCTGCCTTTTGTCAGAAATGGTTGTTAATGATGATTCCGTGACTCTCCTTCCCTGGTTCTACCTCTGTGGAATTTTCCCAGCTCCCTTCATCCTTTTTATAGACTCTTCGACCCTGGTAGTGATAATCTTAGAGTACCTCAGGGAATAGTAGGAGTGAAGAGAGTTACGAACTCCACCAGTTTGGAAGTCATGCTGTGCAATAACAGAGGCAGAGTTGGTGTTAACAGCCACTGGCAGGAGATATTTATGCATCAGGACATTGCACTCATTTCTACATGAGTGCCCTTCCATGCCTTAAAAATAGTCCCTTCACAATAAAATCTTTGTTCATGTCAGTTCCCTTCTCCTATTAGCTATGTAATAATTTATTCGGTGGCTTAACCAACTAACGTTTGGGTTGATTAATCAGCAGGAGCCAGTTTTAATCAATGGAGTATCTTATATTAAGGCTGTAATAAAGATTTGATTGATATGGAAAAAGGGGGTATTATTCTAATAGCAAATAACCAATCACTGTGTTGTAGCCTATGCTGAATTATAAATTATATCATACTTACATGTGTTTTAAAGGGGCAAATATTGAGGCTGTGGTATTGTGCAGTTTTATAAATATAATTGATTGATAAATGAGTTAAATGACAGGTGATTGATTGACAAAAGATCCCCCTCAATTCTTCTAGATTTTTAGCTTTTTCAAGTGTGCCTTGGTATTCTGCAGCAGTATTGGAGAATGTGGCCAGCTAGTTGTGTATTTATAAAGCTACTTTGCATTTATCTTTGGGGCAGAGTTAAAATTAACCTAGGGCCATTCTACTGTTAGTAGCATGTGTGTCCTTTCTGTGCCCCTTTGCCACCCAAAATGGTTAGCTGCAGGTGAGGTGGTTTGGATTTTGCTGGTGTGACCTGGAAACTGATGCAGTATTTTTGAGAAGTAGCAGCTTTTGGTTCCTCCAAGGCCAGAGTGTGGTTGGGAGCAGCCACATCCATTGCTAGACACTTTGAAGGTCAGTGCACTAAGCTGGATGAATGGAAGCTGGAATCAGTAATGCCACAAGAAGAATCCATTGCTCTGTTGATCAAGCAAACACAGATGGCCTGCCAGTCATAGGCGCTGGCTGTTCCCTTCTGAACTTGAGGAATCACTGAGGAGTGAACTGAGGAACTGAGGAGTGAACCACCTGAGTCTCTTATGAGGCTAGTTTCCTGGCCCTTGTGGTTTCTCGCCTAAAGCCTGGAGTCCCTGGTCAGCTGTCATGGTGCAATAAGTTTGAAATCTGCATTACTTTCCCTTATCTGCCCTTGCACTGGAACATGAATTCATGGGGCAGGGTATAACATGGAGTATTCGGGAGGAGGACAACTGGCTTCAAAATCCACACCATTGGGAGCTTTTGTGCTGCCAAGAAATTTCATATTAAGCCGCCCACGTGGGGAGCTGCCAAATTGAGCCCATTGCTTTGCATGCTTCTCTTCATCTAATTATAATACACAGCTCTTTCATTCCTTGCTCTAATTACCACCTTTTCCCAGCCTGCCCTCAGTCTTTGCATTCAGTCCTATTCTGCATCCCATATTGAACCTCTGGTGGTGGTGGGAGGTTTGCGCTGTATCAATTAGGCATATTATATATAATTACCTTATACACTTATATGCAATGATTAAAATGCAGCAAATTGCTAAATTACATTACTGGAAAGCTTAATGTTTTTTTCTTTTTGAGAGGAAAAAAAGGAAAACCAATTGAACTCTTCCTTTCTTTCCCTCCCCAAAATACAGCCAAGCTTATGAATATATATGTGCTGACCTTTGTAACCCCCCTTGTCTTTTGAGGGCATTAATCATGGGGGGGTTTGATAGTAGGAAGCATAGGTGGCGTTACTTCTGTTCAAAATATTGATACCAATGTTGGTCCACAGAATGATCGACACAAGCAAGAGATGTAGTGGACCCAAATACTATTTTAGCAAATATTAAAGAACCCCAAAGGAAACTATCACTCCATTAAAAATAATTATTTTGGATACAGTAAAACCTCGTTCTGTTTCCACCTCCGCTTGCGCCCACTTCGGCGAATGTCCGTGGCAAACCCTGAAGTACCGGAATGGGTTACTTATGGGTTTGCCGCTTGCGCATGCTCAGAAGCACTAAATCGTGCTTCATGCATGTGCAGACGCGACGCTTCTATGTGCGCCATTTTCGGGTTACGGTGTGGCCTCTGGAATGGATCCCAGCCGTAACCCGAGGTTCCATGGTATTAAAATACTGTCGAGTGAGAGTTTTGAGGCAAGCTAGCAAAAATAAGGGGGAGGATACAAATGTGGAGGATTCTTGTGTCGGCTATCTAGGCCAGGCAGGCAGGAAATAGGAAGAAGTGGACAGAGGTAGCTACCCAAGGAAAAGGAAAGTGAGTAGGCTATGGGCAGGGACCAAGGTAGCAGCTGTGAAGAATGGAGTCTTAATTGGTGGAGCAACAGCCTCCTGTGCTGGTGACACCCTGGGCAGGAAGGGCATTGAAACAAGACGATGATGGCAGATTCTCACTCTGAGGAGGCTGTGTTCTCTTGTGAGACCAGGCGTGGCGGCAGGAAGCATGAGTAGCCTTCAGGCTGCACAACAGCACCCTCCAAAACATCCAGCCAAGGTGGAGAAGGCTGCATGTTTCCACCAAATCTAGTAGGAAATCTGTTCAGAAGGCTGTTAGACAGAGGGCTGGCAGAGGATTAGAATAGATGGCCACCTGGCCCCTTCTAATTCTGTTAACCCAACTCAGAGTATTTACTGTATAGAACCAAGGAACAGAAAGGTTTCAACCAGATCTCTTAGTAATCAGATTACAAATTGTCTATCTTTGTTTGAGGAAATTGGGTTATGCAAATCCTTTGGCAAATCAGTTAAAGAAAAAAACCATTGCAAAAAATACATGAAACAGCTATACATTTGCTTTTTTTGGTAATGTTGAAACCCCTTGGTGGGGCGGGGTGTGTGTGTGCTTGCAAGGTGGAGAACGGATAGGAAAAATTGTATTAGTCAGTCTAGAGAAGCTAGAGGTTTGGAAAAACCCATCCAGTTCAGAGCCATTTTCATGATACTTTTTAAGAGCTCGGTTCCATATTGAAGAGGGCCTCAGTGATGACATGCCTGTTTTTGTCCTTTGGTAGGTTACAGAATTCCTTAGAGAAAGTTTCAGCATGTTCATAGCAGCACTGGGGACACAAAAAATAGGCACAAAGCAAATGCACTTAATTTCCTTTGGGGTTTTTCTGCTGCTTTCATAATAAGATGCAATATTGGTTTAAGTCAGTGTTTCCCAAACTGGGTGTTACCACCCCTTGGGGGTGGTGCTCAG